>ML664199.1:24646334-24740582 GCA_007570785.1 Antilocapra americana
TCTTCTCTAAATTTTTGGTAGAATTCAGCTGTGAAGCCATCTGGTCCTGGGCTTTTGTTTTTTGGAAGATTTCTGATTACGGTTTCAATTTCCGTGCTTGTGATGGGTCTATTAATATTATCTATCTCTTCCTGGTTTAGTCTTGGAAAGTTATACTTTTCTAGGAATTTGTCCATTTCATCCAAATTGTCCAGTTTATTTGCATATAGTTGCTGATAATAGTCTCTTATGATCCTTTGTATTTCTGTGTTTTCTGTTGTGATCTCTCCGTTTTCATTTCTAATTCTGTTGATTTGGTTCTTCTCCCTTTGTTTCTTGATGAGTCTGGCTAATGGTTTGTCAATTTTATTTATCTTCTCAAAGAACCAGCTTTTGGCTTGGTTGATTTTTGCTATGGTCACTTTTGTTTCCTTTGCATTTATTTCTGCCCTGATCTTTAAGATTTCTTTCCTTCTACTAGACCTGGGCTTCTGCATCTCTTCCTTTTCTAGTTGCTTTAGGTGTAAAGTAAGGTCATTTATTTGATTTTTTTCTTGTTTCCTGAGGTGAGCTTGTATTGCTATGAACTTTCCCCTTAGCATTGCTTTCACAGTGTCCCATAGGTTTTGGGCTGTTGTGTTTTCATTTTCATTCGTTTCCATGCATAACTGAATTTCAGTTTTGATTTCTTCTGTGATTTGTTGGTTATTCAGCAGTGTGTTGTTGAGCCTCCATATGTTGGAAGTTTTGAAAGGTTTTCTCCTATAATTGATATCTAATCTCACTGCATTGTGGTCAGAAAAGATGCTTGGGATGATTTCAATATTTTTGAACTTATCAAGGTTAGATTTATGGCCCAGGATGTGATCTATCCTGGAGAAGGTCCCGTGTGCACTTGAGAAAAAGGTGAAATTCCTTGTTTTGGGGTGGAATGACCTATAGATATCAATTAGGTCTAGTTGATCTATTGTATCATCTAAAGTTTGAATTTCCTTGTTACTTTTCTGTCTAGTTGATCTATCCATTGGTGTGAGTGGAGTATTAAAGTCTCCCACTATTATTGTGTTGTTGTTGATTTCCCCTTTCATACTTGTTAGCATTTGCCTTATATATTGTGGAGCTCCTATGTTAGGTGCATAAATATTTATAATTGTTATTTCTTCTTCCTGGATTGATCCTTTGATCATTATGTAATGTCCATCTTTATCTCTTTTCACTGCCTTTATTTTAAAGTCTACTTTATCTGATATGAGTATTGCCACTCCTGCTTTCTTTTGGTCTTTATTCGCATGGAATATCTTTTTCCAGCCTTTAACTTTCAGTCTATATGTGTCCCTAGGTGTGAGGTGGGTCTCTTGTAGACAACATATATAGGGATCTTGTTTCTGTATCCAGTCGGCCAATCTTTGTCTTTTGGTTGGGGCATTCAGCCCGTTTACATTTAAGGTAATTATTGATAAGTATGGTCCCGTTGCCATTTATTTTATTGTTTTGGGTTCCAGATTATCTATCCCATCCGTGTTTCCTATCTAGGCAAGTTCCTTTAGCATTCGTTGGAGGGCTGGTTTGGTGTTACTGAATTCTCTCAGTTTCTGCTTGTCTGAGAAAATTTTGAATTCTCCTTCAAATTTGAATGAGATCCTTGCTGGGTACAGTAATCGGGGTTGTAGATTGTTTTCTTCCATGACTTTAAGAATGCTCTGCCATTCCCTTCTGGCCTGAAGCGTTTCTATTGAGAGATCAGCTGTTATCCTTATGGGATTCCCCTTGTGAGTTATTTTTTGCTTCTCCCTTGCTGCTTTTAATATTTGGTCTTTGTATTTGATATTTGTTAATTTGATTAATATGTGTCTTGGGGTGTTCCATTTGGGGTTCATTCTATTTGGGACTCTCTGTGTTTCTTGGACCTGAGTGGCTATTTGCTTCCCCAATTTAGGGAAATTTTCAACAATTATCTCTTCAAGGATTTTCTGATGGTCTTTCTTTTTGTCTTCTTCTTCTGGGACTCCTATGATTCGAATATTGGTGCATTTAATATTGTCCCAGAGGTCTCTAATATTGTCCTCATTTCTTTTAATTCTTTTTTCATTTTTCCTTTCTGTTTCATTTATTTCTGCCATTCTGTCTTCTACCTCACTTATCCTGTCTTCTATCTCTGTTATTCTACTGTTGGTTCCCTCCAGGGTGTTTTTGATCTCATTTATTGCATTATTTATTGTATTTTGACTCTTTTTCATTTCTTCTAAGTCCTTGTTAAAGCTTACCTGCATCTTCTCAATCCTTGCCTGCAGGTTATTGAACTGCAGCTCCAACTTATTTTCCAGGTTTTGGATCATATTCACTATCCTTATTCGGAATTCTTTGTCAGGTAGACATCCTATCTCTTCGTCTTTTGTTTGGTCTAGGGGGTATTTATCCTGTTCTTTTACTTGCTGGGTATTTCTCTGCTTTTTCATCTTGTTTATCTTGCTGTGTTGTCCCTTTATTGTGGGGGTTCCTCACTATGGGAGGGGTTAGATGTGTGGTTTGTAGAAGTTTCCTGGGTGGGAAAGCTTGTGTGGTGTTCTGGTGGGTGGATCTGGGTTTCCTCACTGTAACTAACAATGGAGTGTCCAGTAAAGAGATTTGAGGTGTCGGTGGACTTGGTTTGACCTTGGGCAACCTGTGTATTGAAGCTCCTGGCAGTGTTCCTACGTTGCTGGTGAATTTGCTTGGTATATCTTACTCTGGAGCTTGTTGGCCCTTGGGGGTTGATTAATTTCAGTTTTGGTATGGAGGAGGTTGATGAGTTCCTATCGATTAATTAACCCTTGGATCCAGGAGTTTTCTGGAATTCTCAGGGTCTGGGTTTAGTCTCCTGTCTTCCAGTAGCCTCAGGGCTCTTTTATCTCTGCACTGATGGTGGCCGAACCTCTAGTTTAGTGATGAGATGTTTCTTCACAGTGAGGGACACCCTGTCAGGTACACAAAGTTACATGGCATGGACCAGAAGGAGAAGAGAGGAATCCGATGGTGAGGGAGTGAAGTGGCCAGTGATTGCTCCTCTGTGTGCCCTCCACAGCCTGGATCCCTTATCTTTCAGTTTTAAATGCTTTTTATTAACATTTATCTTGTGTTAATATTCTTTTCTTTTAATGTTTTGTATTATTAAATGTCCAAATCAGAGATTTTTTACATACTATTGAAGTAAATAATATTGTCACCATATATTTTATTACATTATATATTATATATATTTGTTATATCTTTTTAATAGAAAACCTGTAAAACTTAGATTTATTTTGATGCAATTGTAAATGGGATTGTTTTCTTCATTCCTTTTTCACCATAGTTTGTTATGTGTGTAGAAATGCAACAGATTTCCATCTATTACTTTTGTGTCCTGCAACTTTATTGAATACGCTGATGAGTTCTAGTGGTAGTTTGGTGGTGTCTTTAGGACTTTCTACATATAGTGTCATGTCATCTGCAGACAGTGAGTTTTATTTTTTATTTTCCAATTTGGATGTCTTTTGTTTCTTTTTTTGACTGATTATTGGGGTTAGGACTCCCAATAAAAGTGGTGAGAGTGGTCATCCTTGTCTTGTTCCTCACCTCAGAGGAAATGCTTTCCTTTTTTCACTTTTGAGTATGATGTTGGCTATAGGTTTGTAGTATATCACCTGCATAATGTTGAGCATGTTCCCTTTATATACTTCCTGTTTTGAGAGTTTTTATCACAATTGGATATTGGATTGTTCAAATGCTTTTTCTGCATCTATTGAGATAAGCATGTAATTTTGATCTTTCATCTTGTTACTCTGATGTAATAAGTTGACTGATTTGTGGGTACAGGAGCGGCATCCTTCCTTCTGTTGTGAGGGGACCCAGTTGCAGGGATTTTGGTGTGGGAGGGTGTGCTCCCAGCTTGGCTGTCTGAGAAGCCTTCTCTTGTCTGGTTGTTGAGGGAATGCTGGTGGGTGGGGCAGGCCTCTGGTGTCAGCACTGGAGATTGAGATCCTGGAAATGGCTGCAGCCAGCGAGTGTGCCCCTGGGGGTTTCCTGCCTCCTGCTTCCTTGGGTTGTTCTCCAAGATCAGTAAGTGGATTTGACGTACACCGTTCAAACTGCTGCCTCTGGGCTGGGACTCAGAGCATGTGAGATTTTATGCACCACCTTTAGGAGTAGAGTCTTAGTTTCCCACAGTCCCTAGCTCTCCTGAACGTAACTGCTGCTGGTTTTCAAAGCTGGCATCTTGCGGACTCACCTTCCTGGTGCAGGACACAGGTTGGAAACCCTGATGTGGGGCTCAGACCCCTCGTTCCTTGGCGCGACCCTGTGAGATTCCTCCTGCTTGTGAGTCACAGTGCTGGGGGTGTGGGTCCCGACTCCACTTCATTTTATCCCCTCCTACCCACTTCACTGTGGCTCCTTCTTTGTATCTTTGTTTGTGGAGAATATTTTCTGCCGGTGTTCAGGTCATTCTTAGAGATAGTTGCTCTGTAAGCCATGGTAATTTTGGCATGCCTATGGGAGGGAGTGAGCTCGGGGTCTTCTGTTCTGCCATCTTGCCCCCAACACCAGTGCACGTCATTTCATTGTTGTTGTGTCCTGAGAGAGCTCGGAGTGCCGACAGTGTCCTCATAAAACGTGTGGGTCTGGCTTTGGAGAGATCCAGGGAGAACACTGGAAAGATCAGTTACATTCTTTCAGCTGCAAGTGATACATTAACTGGATGAAAGAGGAATGCTAAGAGGAATCTTTTCAGCTTGCAAAGAGAATTTAGAGGGAATACAGCGTCTTGAAGAGCTGCAGAATTGGAAAATGATGGAAATTTGAGTTGGAAAAATTGGAAACCTGTTTTTCACCCCCAGTTTCTCTGATCTGCAAATGATTTTCATGGTAAGAAATGATCTCTGGATGAGGATCAAGGCAAAGGTGTGGCTGCAAGACCCTTGTGTACAACCATGGGTCTTCAGCTCTAGCATGACAATTGTCTGGAGGACTTGCTAAAATCCTCCTTCTTTCTTGAGGATTCTGAATGAGTTGTTTCCAGGTGGGACACACACAGTGCATTTCCAGCAAGTTCTTAGGTGATGCTGCAGTTCTGGAGATTTCACTTAGTGAAGTATTGTCTGCGACACGTTTAAGTCTCTGACAGTTAGATCTGATAAGCTAGACAAATGGCTTCTAAGAATCTTAAAGGTGCTGTCCTGTGGTAGCCGGGCATGCCCCAAAGAGGAAAGATTGGTCTTCAATTATGGGTGTGGCCTTTGGGGCATGGAACCAACCCCAGTAAGATTCAAGAGAAACTCAGAAAAAATACAAAGGAGTGTATTGGTGAAAGTTCTAATTATTTGAAGTAAATGGACAGGTACTTACACATGAGAAGAGGTCTCTGTACACTGAAACTTCTATGGGCACAAAGTGACTGAACAAACTTTACAGATGCAAATACAGATTATTGTTATGATTTTTTAGGCAAGGAGGACATCTCAGGGGCTGAAGTAAAAAATTACAGGACAGTGGATTAGGGAAGCACTCCTAGGGAGCAGGACTGGGAACGTCCAAGGAACACCACATTCCCCAGAGAAGCTGGCCCCAGATACTTGTCTGGACTGTGTTTCAGAATGTCCTCAGGCTCTTGACAGCACTGGGTCTCGTTCCCCTACACTTTGAATTGGGGCATCTATTCGAGTTCCCTTCCCGGAATCCACACTTGTTCATGTGTGCAGAGCTGACGACTTGTCTGTTTAAGTCATGATCACGATGGATGTATCTAAGGAGCTGCCCCTGGGGAGCTTCACCCATGTGTGGACCTGACACAGGACAGGGGTCCCCAACCGTAACTGAATGCCGCAGGTGGGGAGGGACTTACTGAGTCTCTGGGATGACGTGAATGTTGTACAGGCACAGAAATACTGTGGGACAAATGGCAGGTAATAGTGGATCACGAAATGTGACCAGAAGTCCTTGTAATTCACACACACCACGGCCCATTCAAGGCAGAGTCTGTTTCTCAGTCTCCTTGGATCTGAGCTGAGCGAATGTCTTGCTGGGATCCACAGGATGAATGGAGGAGATGTTATGAAGTTTCTTCTTTTTTAAAAAAAAAAAGTTTATTTATTTATTAATTTTTGGCTGTGCTGGATCTTTGTTGCTGTGTGGGCTTTTCTCTAATTGTAGCGAGTGGGGGCTACTCTCTAGCTGTGGTGCGCCACCTTCCCTGCTATAATATCTTCTCTTGTTGTGGACCACGGGCTCTAGGCATGCAGGCTTCAGTACCTGTGACTCCCAGGCTCTAGAGGCAACCGCAGGCTCAGTAGTTGTGGTGCATGGAGTCAGTTGCTCACTGGTAGGTGGGATCTTCCCAGACCAGGGGTCAACCCCTTGTCTCGTGCATTGGCAGGTGAATTCTTTACCACTGAACCACCAGCCAAGCCCAGATGTTGTGGGGCTTCTAGGCTGAGGCCTCCAGAGGTCATGTTCTCTTCATTGTCCTTATGGAACGTACATGCATAAGCCAAGTCTGAGCTGGCTCTGGGATAAGGCAGGTGAGGGAGGATGGACTGGTGCCATGGTGACAGTGAAGATCAGGCTCCGCCCATGGTGTGAAGTGAGACCCACGGGATGTGGGTCAACCCTCCTCAGCCATCAGGGCAGGTCGGCCATGCTGACCTCAACACTAATGGTGATAGTGACGATTGACAGGCCTAAACACCAATAGTGGCGCCTTTCAGCAGGCATTCACATGTCGTGGGTTTCCCAGGTGTCACTAGCAGGAAAGAACCCACCCGCCACTGCAGGAGGAAGGAAACGGCAACCCATTCCAGTGTTCTTGCCTGGGAAATCTCATGGACAGAGGAGCCTGGTGGGCTGCAGTCGGTGGGGTCGCACAGAGTCGGACAGGACTGAAGTGACTTAGCAGCAGCAGCACGTGTAGTAGGAGCTTGATGACCTCATTTCTTTTCTTCAAATCATCTCTGTGATATGAATACTATTATAAGTCTACAATTTATAGGTGAAGAAACTATAATTCAGGCAGAATAGATAACTCATCCAGTTAGCACCAGCTACATGATTTGTAGGACTCGGTGCAAAACTGAAAGGGGAGTCCTTTGCTTAAAATTATGAAGAATTTCAACATGGTGACAGTGGAGAATTAGACCAAGTGCGGGGCCTTTCAAGGGTGGCCCTGGGCATGGGTCCGATGTCCACAGAGCCCCCAGCACCAGGTCATGGTCAGTGTAAGAGGCAGGCTTCTGAGCCAAGGCTGGCCGACTCCAAGCTGATCATTACCATGTCAAAATGATCCTTTACCAAAGATGTGAAGCGCTTTTTAGTTTGCCAACATGAGGAGATATTTCCTGAGACTCCCCAGTCACTCTGGAAAAATCTTCCAAACACTAGCCTCTTCTGGACCCAAATTTGCATTAGGTCTCTGCTTCAAGAACTGGTGACAGGACGCAGGGAAGATTGCCTAATGAAACTCTTCATTTGAAAATGAATTAAAACTCTGTGACTTCCAGCTGTGGCGGTAAAATCTGGGCTTCCCTGCCTAAAGCAGAAATGTGAGAAAAATCAGGCTGCGTCCAAGTTTGATATTGATCTGAGTTGACACTGTCTGCTGCCGGTGCTCATTCTGAGCCTTTTTGAGTGTTTATTGCTGATTCTCCTCTAAAGCCTCAAATTGACATCACAGGTGTGGAAGCTTCCCAGATGGCAGAGTGGGTAAAGAATCTGCCTGCAATCTGGGAGACAGGGGTTCAATCCCTGGGTCAGGAAGATCCCCTGGAGGAGGGCTTGCAACCCACTCCAGTATTCTTGTCTGGGAAATCCCATGGACAGAGGAGCTTGGCGTGCTACAGACCGTATGGTCAGAAAGAGTCAGACATGACTAAATGATTGATCATGTGGACACACATGTACCTGTGGAAGCATCTGTTGGTGAACTTATAATTCAGCCTCAGAAATACTCCCTTCTCATGTGTTTAGTCACTCAATCATGTCTGAATTTTTGCAAACCCGTGAACTGTAGCCTACCAGGCTTCTCTGTCTATGGGATTCTCCAGGCAAGAATACTGGAATGTGTTGCCATTTCCTCCTCCGGGGATTCTTCCTGACCCAGGTATCAAACCTGGGTCTCCCACATTGCAGGCAGATTCTTTATTGCTGAGCTGTTGGGGAAGCCCTCCCTTCTCTTACTTGCTTTTATTTCAGCCTCATCTCCTGGAAACATCCATTCTTTCTTTTCTTTCTTTTTTTTTTTGTGGTCAATCTTCGTGGAAACAGTGTTGTGCCACTGTTACAGCTTTTAAATTGGTTTCACTGCCATCGTCAGCTTGGAGATTAGCACTGCTTCTTGAACACCTGATCTGACTTCAGAAATTATTTGCCATCTGGTTGAATGCTTAGTAATTATAACAATTTGGTGGCAGGAGAAAACACAGTTTGCTGAGAGGCCAGATAATCTTTTCAGAGTTGGGTTGCATTAAATGAAGCTCAACAGAAGATAAGATGTTTGGATGGCATCACCAACTCAACAGACATGAATTTGAGCAAACTCGGAGATAGTGAAGGATGGGGTAGCCTGGCGAGCTGCAGTTCCATGGGGTCATGTGGAGTCAGACACAACTGAGTCATTGAACACACACATAAAGCTCTGCATTAACTTGATGGATGCACTCCCTTTACTGACTGTAAAGATGCTGCATTTGGGGCATCTTATGTGGGTTTCCTCAGTCTCAGTCTGCCAGACATCGGGCTGGTGAGAACTTGGATTCACTGACACCACACATTCAAATTTTCATCACATATTAAGTCAAGAAGCAGTCTGTGGCTTCTGACAGACACACACAGACATGAGACCACCTTTGGTCCTTGTCTCCTTGTTAGGAACTTCAACCCACCTGAAATCCAGTCTGTTCAGGGCCGGGAGCCTCGTCCATAGGCTGTGTCTCCCTGTGAGAAGCTGGTCTTCTGAGAATGTGCTAGAAGGAAGGATGCGCGCAAAGCTGGTGCACTTTCAGATTGGAGGCTGTTTGGATGACTGACAGGAGAGGCATCCTCAGGTCATGCTTAAGAGCACACAGCTTGGAGCCACCCTTCCTGGAGGGATCCTGCTCTCCCACTTACTACTCTGAGTTCTTGGCCAAGATGATATTCACACCCATCCTCTCATTGGTAAAGCAGGGATGATGACAGCAATTACCTGAGAGGTACAAGAAGGAATGCATATGGAGGCATCTTGTAAGTGCTCAGAGTTGTGCTGGCATAACAAGTGCTTTGTCAGTGTCATTAAATAAACGTGACTGTAGAAAACCCTACCCACTTAAAACATACAACACAGAAGAGCAAATAGCCATTCTTGTTAAGAATTGGATAAGATAGTGTAAGACTTGGATATATCAGGGTTTAGTAAGTGGACTTCCCTGGTAATTCAGCTGGTGAAGAATCAACCTGCGATGCAGGAGACTCCAGTTCGATTCCTGGGTTGGGAAGATCGGCAGGAGAGGGGATAGGCTACCCACTCCAGTATTCTTGGGCTTTCCTGGTGGCACAGCTAATAAAGAATCTGCCTGCAAATCAGGAGACCTGAGTTCAATCCCTGGGTTGGGAAGATCCCCTGGACAAGGGAATGGCTACCCATTCCAGTATTCTGGCCTGGAGAATTCCATGAATTGCGTAGTTCATGGGATCGCAAAGAGTCAGACACTAATAAGCTTCTTGAAAGAAGTAGTGTCCAACTACTTTGTCCAAGTACTTGAAAGTCCTGTCCAACTCTTTGCAATCCCGTAGACTGTAACCCTCCAAACTCCTCTGTCTGTGGGATTCTCCAGGCAAGAATAGTGGAGTGGGTTGCCATGCCCTCCTCCATAGGATCTTACTGATCCAGGAATTGAACCTTAGTCTCTCACATTGCAGGCAGATTCTTTACCATCCGAGCCACATGGGAAGCCCAAGATAAGGCTTTAGGTTTAGGGCATAAAAAAGGACAGGCATCTCACAGGTCCCTAATCCCCAAGATACTGAGATCAGTTTTTCCTTCATGATTTCAATGGTTTCCTTTGCATTTACACCCATACTTGATCTTATCAAGTCCCTAAGTGAGGACTGTGTCGTCTGTATCAGGGAGGTGGTAAATACGACTGACAACTTTAAGAGGGGATATTCCCCTGAATGATTGATACAGCCAGCCTGGGACCCACCTTCTTCACAAGGACCCATCTTAGTGGTGAACTTGGAATTGTGCTTGGGGACAGAAGGCGGCCTCCTGCTCTAAGGACAATGACATGCTATTGATGACACTGACTAAAACAAGTGACCTACAGTTAACATGCTAGAAGGGCGTGTCCACCAGTCAGCACACAGCTAGGTTTGAATAGCACGTCTGGCTTCAGTGGAGCTTGCTGGTCTGTGACGCAGCAGTGAGGTCTGAGGGCTGCAGCCACATTGGGTGGGACCAGGCAGTGGGTCGGTGGTCCCAGCCTTGAAGCCTCTGCGGATTTTCTGCTGAGCAGCAACAGGTGAATGGATCCAATTCCATTGTATCATCAGGTTGCGGTGTAACAGAAAACTCTTCTCTAGTTTATATACCCTTTGTTGTTGTTGTTGTTCAGTTGCTCAGTCATATCTGTATCCGACTCTTTGTGACCCCATGGACTGCAACATGCCAGGCTTCCCTGTCCTTCAGCATGTCCCAGAGTTTGCACAAACTCATGTCCATTGAGTTGGTGATGCCATCCAATCATCTCATTGTCTGTCGACCCCTTCTCCTCCTGCCTTTAATCTTTCCCAGCACCAGGGTCGTTTTTAACTAGTTGGCTCTTTGCATTAGGTGGCCAAAGTATTGGCGCTTCAACTTCCTCATCAGTCCTTCCAATGAATATTCAGGATTGGTTTCCTTTAGGATTGACTGGTTTGATCTCCTTGCAGTCCAAGGGACTCTCAAGAGTCTTCTTCAACACCATAGTTCAAAAATATCAATTCTTCAGGGATCAGTTTTCTTTATGGTTCAACGCTCACATCCATTCATGACTACTGGCAAAATCACAGCTGTGACTATGTGGACCTTTGTTGGCAAAGTAATGTCTCTGCTTTTTAATACACTGTCTAGATTTGTTATAATTTTTCTTCCAAGGAACAACTGTCTTTTAATTTCATGTCTGCAGTCACCATCTGCAGTGATTTTGGAACCCAAAAAAATAAAATATGTCACTGTTTCCATTGTTTCCCCATCTATTTGCCATAAAGTGATGGGATGCCATGATCTTAGGTTTTTGAATGCTGGGTTTTAAGCCAGCTTTTTCACTGTTCTCTTTCACCTTAATCAAGAGGTTCTTTAGTTCCTCTTTGCTTTCTGCCATAAGGGTGGTGTCATCTGCATATCTGAAGTTATTGCTATTTCTCCTGGCAATCTTGATTCCAGCTTGTGCTTCATCCAGCCTGGCATTTCACTTGATATACTCTGCATAGAAATTAAATAAGCAGGGTGAAAATATACAGCCTTGACATACTCCTTTCCAGATTTGGAACCCGTCTGTTGTTCCATGTCTGGTTTTAACTGTTGCTTCTTGACCTGTATTCAGGTTTCTCAGGAAGCAAGTAAGTTGGTCTAGTATTCCCATCTCTTTAAGAATTTTCCAGTTTGTTGTGATCCACATAGTCAAAGGATTTAGCATAGCCAATGAAGCAGAGGTAAATGTTTTTCTGAAATTCCCTTGCTTTTTCTATGATCCAACTAATATTGGCAATTTGATCTCTGGTTCCTCTGCCTTTCTGAAATCCAGTTTGAACACCTGAAAGTTCTCTGTTCACATACTGCTGAAGCCTGGCTTGGAGAATTTTGAGAATTACTTTGCTAGCATGTGAGATGAGTGCAATTGTGTGGTAGTTTGAACATTCTTTGGCATTTCCTTTCTTTGGGATTGGAATGAAAACTTACCTTTTCTAGCCCTATGGCCACTGCCAAGTTTTCCAAATTTGCTGGCATACTGAATACAACACTTTCACATCGTTTAGGATTTGAAATAGTTCAGCTGGAATTCTGTCACCCCCAATAGCTTTGTTTGTAGTGACGCTTCCTAAGGCCCACTTGACTTTGCATTCCAGGATGTCTGGCTCTAGGTAAGTGATCACACCATCTTGGGTATCTAGGTCATTAAGATCCATTTTGCATAGTTCATCTATGTATTCTTGTCACCTCTTCTTAACATCTTCTGCGTCTGTTAGGTCTGTCCATCCCATTTCTGTCCTTTATTGTGCCCATCTTTGCACAAAATGTTTGTTCCCTCAGTATCTGTAATTTTCTTGAAGAGATCTCTAGTCTTTCCCATTCTATAGTTTTCCTCAATTTCTTTGCATTGATCACTTAGGAAGGCTTTCTTTAGAACTCTGAATTCAAATGAGTATATCTTTCCTTTTCTCCTTTGCCTTTTGCTTCTTTTCTTTTCTCAGCTCTTTGTGAGGCCTCCTCTAACAACCATTTTGCCTTTTTGCATTTCTTTTCCTTTGAGATAGTCATGATCACAGCCTCCTGTACATTGTTACTAACCTCCATCCATAGTTCTTCAGGGGCTCTCTCTATCAGATCTAATCCCTTGAACCTATAAACACCCTTGGAGGCTGTTAATACCAAGTGAATGGAGCCCTTGACTACAGATTTCTGTATTTAAAGAAAACATGCTGTTTTTGCCAAATTTCCATCCTAGCAGATGCTTTCCATGTGAGCCTCATGTTATTATTGTGGGACCAGTATTTAATTTCTCTGACCTCCTTCCATGTTGAAGCAATTCAGGACTCATGGAACTGTCAGGCCAGAGTGAACTCTTAGTGGTGAAAACTAAAGCAAACAGTTAATAGAGCACTGACATTAGAAGAGAAATCATGACTTGATGACATAAACACTAATTCAGAAGGATTAAAAAAAAAATTCCTTGGCAGGGGTAGCTGCTGCTAACCTCCTCCATGACCATGTCCAACTTCTCCATGAGACATACGCATTTTCACAATGAAGTTTTTCTGCTGGGAGTGGCCAGGAGTTATGATTATCTTCATCCTTGTCAGACTTTGCAGAGGTACTAGAATATTCACAAAAGCAAACAAATATGTTTCAGTAGCTTCCCAGAGGAAACTGGAAACCAAAGTCCTCGATGAAGAGGTGCCAAACTTTTCAATGACCATCTGATCATCTTTGTGCGATGGAGGGGATCTGCTGACATCTGGCTCCTGGCAAGGACAGTGCCTGAAGCTTCTGGCAGGCAATTTGTCAGGGCAGCTGCTGTGAACCCCCCCCGCCCCCCGCAATTTAATATCTTAGCGAAAGACACTCTGTATCCCTGTTGGACACAGCTCATCAGCAAAGAGAAGTCACTGAACAGGTGTGACATAAAAGTACCTCATTGTGGATCAAACGTGTCCCCAGCAAGCTGCATGCTGAAATCCTACCCCTGGTGTGATGGAGTTGGGAGATGTGATGGCGTTTAGGAGGTGTCTGTGAGTGGGTTGGCAAGAAATTTCCAGACATGAGGCAGAATGAGAGGAGAGTAAAGTTTATTAGACTGGGAGATGCTGTTAGAACAGTGGACCAGTTCAAGGGAGAGCAGATCCCTGTTGGGGGCTAGTAGCCAATTTTTGTAGCCTCCAGACCAAGAAAATTCCTGCTGAAAGGGTAGCATTAGGTGATTGGTTAGGATGCTATAGGGTGGGTAATAGGGTGGGTATGTCACCCAATATGGGATCAGTGAATTGGCTGATTTAGATCCAGAGGCTCATGGCAACTGTTGCTATGGTGCTTGGTCAGTTCCAGAAATTTCTGCCCTATGACCTTGGTAGAGGGCTCCACACCTGTGACCTTGTATAAGGCTCCAGAGGAGGTGATGGGGGTTTACTAAGGTCACAGGGTTGGGGCCCCTGATGGGATTAGTGCCCTTGTAAGAAGAGTCACCAGAGAGTTCATTCTCTCTCCCTCTGTCCTTTCACCACATGTGGCCACAGAGAGAAGACAATAACCTTCAAGCCATGAAGAGGGTCCTCCAGGGACCAAGTCAACAGGCAGCTGAATTTTGGACTATGTTGCTGTGTGAGCCCCCAGGTCTGGAGAATTTTCTGATGGCAGCCTTAGCAGACTGAGACAGCTGCGTTTCAAGCAGAAATCATTGTATGTGATGTTGTTTGTCTGTCTTCATAGTGAATGATCCTTCAGAAGCAGCACTGGCCAGATGGACAGAGCTCAGCAATTGTCCTCAGGATGGACTCCCAGGAGCCGACCTGGAACCCCTGATTGTCCCATTCTGGCTGCTAGAATGTCAGTGGACAGATTCTCTGGTAGATTCACTTCCCACTGTTTTTTTCCTCTTCCTATGGATGCGTCTTCATCACAGAGAATATAATCAGTGAAATAAAGAAACTCAAATATGAAGAGAATTAGCTTGTAGGCAGCAATGGAAGTCTATGGGTTTTCCTGTGTGTGTGCGTTTGTGTGCGCACGCATGTGTATGTGCTTAGTTGCTCAGTCATGTCCAACTCTTTGCGACCCCATGGACTATAGCCCACCAGGCTCCTCTGTCCATGGGATTCTCTAGGCAAGAATACTGGAGTTGGTTGCCATTTCCTTCTCCAGGAGGTCTTCTGGACTCAGGGATCAAATCCACATCTCCTGCATTGGCAGGCAGATTCTTTACCACTGAGCCTCCTTGGAAGCCCGTGGGTTTTCATGAGGGTCTTGATATCCTTAGTTGAAACAGTGGACCAGTGGTTAGCAGTGAGGGTTCCAGAGCCACTTGGATTCAACTCCTGTTTCTTCTATTTATAAGATGTGAAATTGGCAATATTCTTACCTCGTGTGCTTTTGTTTCCTTGTTTGGAAATTGAGGATAGTATTAATACCTCTCTCTAAGGTGGCTGTGATCCTTGTCAGAGGTAGGGTGTATAAAGCATGGTGCCTGGAACATAGTAAGTGCTCAGTAAACATATGCCTTTATTACCTCCTTATATTTTCTCTATGTTTTATCACAGTGCTGGATGGGAAAGTAATCATGCTGGAGAAAGCCATGCTGCCACTCGTAATTAGCTCTTGAATCTATGGCACCAACATTTGGAGGCCTGCTCAGCACAGATCACAGATGGGCTGTGCTTATATATAGCAGCACGTGAAATAGAGCAGGAAGAATATTTGCTGGTGATAATGATGGCAATTAAAATTGCAGTGATGTGCTAACCAGGGCAGTGCTGTTAGAATTGCCCAGAGGAAAAAGACAGCATGGGAGATGAATGGTTTATAAGAGACAAGATGAAATACTGAAAGAAAGAAAATTCGGTGTAAGTCTGGGCAGTGGTGACTTGTTCAGTTGCTAAGTCATGTCTGACTCTTTGCAACCCCATAGACTGCAGCATACCAAGCTTCCCTATCCTTCACAATCCCAGTTTGCCCAAAGTTACGTACACTGAGTCAGATCCCTCTGAGTCTATCTGGGGTGAGCAGAAGACTGCAGGGCCATATCTCACCACATAAAAGAGAATATGAACCTTTTAATGGTGTGCTGTAAGGGTAGATGATGGGAAAGATTGAAGGCAAAAGGAGAAGGGGACAGCAGAGGATGAGATGGTTGGATGGCATCACTGACTCAATGGACATGAGTTTGAGCAAATGCTAGGAGATAGTGAAGGACAGGGAGGCCTGGTGTGCTGCAGGACATGGGGTCTCAAAGAGTTGGACATGACTCAGCGACTGAACAGGCAGACAGATGGGTAACCACCTGCTGTGTGCCCTGCCTGTCATTTTTTTCGTAAGTCACTTTAGAAACAGCCTACAAAGGAATCTCCTTGTTTCTCCATGTCCCCTAAATGCCAGGTATGTCTCTGCAATCCGGAGACGACAGCTGCTCTTCCTCCCCTTCATGCCCCTGCTTGCTATTCTAATGGATCCGATGATGAGACACCCTTTCTTGTTGGACAGGTGCAGTGAACAAAACATCCTTAGAGAGATGCACACACAATGAGAGGTTTATCTGTGTAAAAGGGATTTAGTGATTTCTCAGTAAGATACAGCTAAAAATAGAGAAACCAGATGACTTGATCCTCAGATAGTTCACAAAATTTCTGTTAGAGTTCTGCCACATGAAATCTTTTTACTGATGTTGTTAAAATGGGACTTGCCAAGGCTTCTTTAATTCCCTTCCCTTCTGTTCCTCTGGAGGAGGCACTGGTGAGCTATGAAGAAGAAATACTCACAGAAGAGAGAATAGTCTAAATAATACATGAGACGGATGATTCCTCCCTGGATACATGGAGATTATTTCTGGAGTAACTTACCAGCAGAAAATACAGAGTAAAAATGGAAGAGTATGGGCCAATTGTGTGTGTGTGTATGAATGGTAGGACTACTGTACATAGCCAGTTGGGCTTCCCTAGTGGCTCAGTGGTAAAGAATCTGCCTGCCAAGGCAGGAGACACAGCTCAGAAAGATCCCCTGAAGGAGGAAATGGCAACCCACTCCAGTATTCTTGCGTGAAGAATCCCATGGATTGGGGAGCTTGGGGGGCTACCGTCCTTGGGGTCACAAGGAGTTGGACATGACTGAGTGACTAAACAATAACATAGCTGGTTAATATTTATGTAATCTGAACACCTAAAGAGCAATCAAGGTGATGGAGTAGAAGGACATGCACTCATCTTGTTCTGCAAGAACACAAAAATTGCAACTAGTTGCTGAAAAACCATTGGCAGGTAATCTGAAATGTTCCTGCTACAAAGACACCTAGAAATGTTGAATAAAGTGGAGGAAATATATTTTTAAATGCAAAGTGGAATTTGTAAAAAAATAAGAGAAATTCCCCAAGACTGACAGCAAGGAGAAAACTACAGTTCAGTAGTGGGTACTGAACCAAGCTGCCCTGAATATTTTGCCAATCTCAGTAACCAGGAGGCATGCATTTTATGGGCATAAAAAGTAAACCATGTTCCTGATCAGGATTAGAGATTGGAACTGAGAATCCTGCATTCAGTTCAAACCTTGAAAGGACAACCTCGTGTGGAAGCCATAAATACAGATGGATTGCTATTTGATGAGACAGGAAATGGGGAAGCTTGTTTATTCTGATTTGGGTTTGGCCTGAAAAAAAAAAATCCATAGTCTCCCTGAGAAATTGTCATCACTAGTGTCCCTTAGAGATGGGTTTAAAGTTTGAATTTATATAATTTAGGATCCCAAATCTCCCAAATGAATATCAGAAAGACTGGAAACATCACTGAGGTGCCTACAAAATCAGATGCATAATTTATTTGGCTTAATGCCTTCTTCATGCAGGTGGCATACTATTTCCGCAGATATAACCCAACTGAAAATGTGTTCACAATCTAGAATTACAAAGCCTAGGAGGATGCAGAGCCAGTGGGCAAGAACAACACAAGCAACAAATATCCAGAGATAGCACCCCCAGATTTTCAAGTCATAAAAACAGAAGGTATAAAATAAGCATGTTTCAAAATAACAAATTAAAAATCATTAACAACATGAGAAATAAACAACAAGATACTATCAGCTGGGATCAGGCATAACTGAGAAGAAAAATATGTTTTGACACCAGCAGATTGGTTTTGAAATTCCTCCACAGTCCCTTTGTGTCTTGAACTATTCATTAATCTAATTTTTGGTCTAAACTGACTGGTCTTGTCAAGACATCCTCTTGATTTTCCCATCTAGGTAGAGATGAGGTTTCCTTCTTATTATTTTGAGAGGCCGACACTGCTTCTGCTCTTGGTACCCACTTCTCTGAGATGGTATTGAGGATTGGCAAGGGAGGCAGCCCTGAGGGCTGGCAGCAGCCAGGGGATTTGGAGCCAACGGGCTACATTTTCACCTTTGATTGTCACCAGCCGGTGCACTGGGCCTTCTGGTTTTGCATCCCACCAACAAAGGACCCGAGTCACTCACTGATTTATTATCCTCTCTTATAGAGTCAGTTCCACTTTCAGAAAATGGATTTCGTTTATACAATCAGAGTTCTCTGTGAAATGTAAGATTAAAAGCCAGTACAATTATGGGACTGTTTATCATAAAGCATGATTTTGGGGCAAATTAGGGTCAGAGAAAGAGCCAGTAGTGGTGGCTGGCAGAGTCTCCAGGCAGATGGATCACCCACCCATCAAGCCTATTGCCTTATAGACTGTTTCTGGGGCTCCCCTCCTGGCTGTTACCTAAAGGGAGTTATTGGAAATCAAAGCAAATCCAAGTAACTTTCATGGGGGTGAAAATTAACTGGCAGTGACCTTGTAGACACACACTTCTTTCAGGACGTCTTACCGTACCAATCATTCTGGGAAAAAGAAACAAGAAAATCATGTCCTTTCGCCACCCATTTGTAATTAAAGCATTCAGTCCTGTGCTTGGGGATTGGCCACTATTAGCAGATCTAAAAAGAAAAGACTGTGAAATCACATATCAGATAGGAAGCTGGTGTTGGATGACAGGACACCTTTTTCCTGCCTGAGAAAATGACACTTCTCAGAGATGTGCAAAGACATGAATTGTCTCAGGGAGTTACTTCCTGAGTAATTGCTGTCTTTGTAAGAGGTCAGCCTGAGCAACTTTGAACAGACTCAGTAGTGATGGGAGAAGACAGAGCGTAGAGGTTTCAAATGAAGTCAAGGCTGTGTTTTTGAAGTGTGTTTGTTTAGGGTTTCTCAACAGTGAATTGCTGATTTGCATTAGTAAGCTTCAAATAAAAGCATGTGATGAGAGGACACTGCAGATAATGTAGGGGGGAAATTGCATCTTCTTCCTTTGTATGGATGTCAGTCAAAGCTGTTCGAAAAAGTGTTGCTATTTTTTTTTTAAGATGCTGCATCTAAGTGAGGCATCTAAAAAATGATATAAATGGACTTATTTCCAAAACAGAAACAGATTCAGAGACTTAGAGAATGGATTTATGGTTACCAGGGAAGAAGAATAGGGGGAGGGATAGAGTTGGGAGTTTGAGACTGACATGTACACACTGCTATATTGTATATGAATATGTTAAAATGGATATATATGAATATGGACAAAACCCCCAGGTTAAAATGGATAACCAACAAGGACCTACTGTATCACACAGGGAGATCTTGTGTAAAGGGCATGTAACGGGAAGACCTTAAGAGGCAAGGTTGTTGTTGAACTGGCAAGGTTCAGTTACTAAATCATGTATGCTTCTTTGTGACCTCATGGACTGTAGCACTCAAGCTTACCTATCCTTCACTATCTCCTGAAATTTGCTCAAATTCAGGTACATTGAGTCAGTGATAGGCAAAAAGATATGACACTGGGAGATGAGTCCCTCAGATCAGTAGGTGTCCAATATGCAACTGGGGAAGAGTGGAGAAATACCTCCAGAAAGAGAGCTGAGCCAAAGTGGAAACCACACTCAGTTATGGATGTGTCTGGTGGTGAAAGTAAAATCTGATACTATAAAGAACAATATTGCATAGGAACCTGGAACGTGAGGTTCATGAATCAAGAGGCAAGGAAACAAGGGCGTTTGGGGCATCATGTCAGATATGTACATCTGCTGGTAACCTTGTGGGGTGTCCTCTAGGGTGAGTGTTGGCACCAGTGGCTGCTGTCAGTCTTGGATCCAGGAGACCACTTGGCCACACAGGTGGTCAGATGTTTAGGCAGCTGAGCTAAACTCTGGTCACGTCCATTGAAACCAAGCCATAAGCTTATTGATCTATTAGAGAAAATGCCACTCAGTGTTACTACCCTCAATGATGTGTTGTCCTTGCATTTTTTTCTTAAACTATATATATGATTCACCTATTGTTCTCAAGAGTATCCCAGGATAGAAGACCTTTATCACATTTTCTTAATGACAGTGTCTTGTGAGGATGGCTTCCTCTTTCTTCTCTTCTCTTCCAGGGTCAAATGACTGGAGTCTTCTTTCCAAGAGACAGCAGGACAGTGAACTGGAACAGATTCCAGTAAGCTGATTTGCTGCCTGGGTTCAAAGTTATTCGTAAGAAAACCTCTGCGGAGTTACAAGAACGCAAAGACTCAGGGAAAAAATGTGGTAATGCACCTTCTAGCCACTGTCTGGCACCTAGTAGGAATTTAATATTCTTTTAGAAGCATATGGATGAATTGAAGATACAATTAATCAAAAAAGCTCTCTCAAAATGTTACTCTTCATATTCTGTGAGAGTAAATACATCTTAAAAATAATGAAAACAAAAACTGGTAAGTAAAAAGAGTCCTGTTTCTTGTTCCCTGACTGCATGCGTGACATTTCTGTGGTCAAAGGTTATGTGGGCTGACGGATCTGCTGCCAGACAGGAGGGTGGAAGGTCTTGGTCTCAGCTGTTACAAAATGTCAGAACTGAGACGTCTCCAGAGGGAATTTTGAAGCAAATGCAAAAAGAAACTTTGCAGTTATAAGGTTTAGAAAATACAAAGACCCTTGAACTCACACAGTTTCATAATCTTGAGATCCAAAATGGTTCTTCATAGGATGTGATTTATTTATTTATTTACTTGAGTGTGGACCAGTTTTTTCAAGACTTTATTGAATCTGTTACCATATTGCTCCTGTTTTCTGTTTTTGGTTATTTTGGCTGCAGGGCAGGTGGGATTCTAGCTTCCTGACCAGGAATGGAACACAGTCCCTGCTTTGGAAGGTGAAGTCTTAACCACTGGACCACCAGGAAGGCCCTATGTGATGTGATTTAGAATATTATTTGTTTTGTCAGAATATTTGATACCAGTTGCTATCTATTTTCTTTTTAATTTATATTTATTTAATTGAACTTTCTCCTTCTGAATCCTCCTCAACCTTCAAACTCTTACACAGGAGAATGAATTCATATCTTCTGATGGTGCAAAAAAAGCAGCTCAATGGGACCCTCTTCAAGTCAGAAATTATTGTGCAGTCTTATTTTTCATCTTAAAAGTTCAGTTGAATGTAGTATACTTTTCCCTGAAATGATCCATGTTTGTTTTAGTAGCAATGTTCTAAATTACTTGTCATCCAATAAGATGGGGATCTTAAAAATGTTAGGATTCTCCTGTGGTTTCATGTTTGGCTCCCTCTTTGCCACCAGCGGAGTTGAGCAGCCACGAAGGATTCAAACCCCAGAGTAACAAGCAGAAACGAGCATGGAGAGTCGACCAGTGTAGGAAGCAAGATGTTCTGTGACATCAGGAAATGATTCCATGTGTCTACAAGGCTGACCTCCTGTCCTCTTCCAGCTCTGATGGCCCCACTGAAGTCAGGGTATACACCAATCCCTGCCCTGCCCCCACCACCTGGTCCCTCCACCTCCCCCTGAACCCCAGCCTGCAGATCATGTGCTGTGTAACCACCTGTCATCCACGCAGGGCGAAGAGGAGAAAGGGGTGGATCTGGAGTAGGTCATGACTCAGACTTTGTTCTACCACCACCTCACTCTAAAGCCTTGAGGAAACCACTTCCTTGGTGTCTACTTCTCTCTTTAGTAAATTAGAGGGTGGGATGGGATTAACATATATGATCCCTTCCATGCCTAACTTTTATGATTTCCACTCTCTGGCTAATGGCATTGTAGCCTCTGACACTTCTACAAACTAGTGTGAGTGCCTCCCATGTAGGCGAAGGGAACACCTAGCTTTATAAACATAAGGAGAGACACCTGAATGAGTGGGCATTTAGCAGATTTACACACAGAATGCTGCTGCTGCTGCTAAGTCGCCTCAGTCGTGTCCAACTCAGTGCGACCCCATAGACGGCAGCCCACCAGGCTTCCCCATCCCTGGGATTCTCCAGGCAAGAATACTGGAGTGGGTTGCCATTTCCTTCTCCAATGCATGAAAGTGAAAAGGGAAAGTGAAGTTGCTCAGTCGTGTCCAACTCCTAGCGACCCCATGGACTGCAGACTACCAGGCTCCTCCGTCCATAGGATTTCCCAGGCAAGAGTATTGGAGTAGGGTGCCATTGCCTTCTCCGACACACAGAATAGAAACCAACAATATAAATATGTGAAGCAATATCCTCTCCAGAAGGCAAAATCTGAAAACATATTTTCTGACACCATCATTTTTATTTGCACTTTGGCATATAAAGTAATTTCACATGGTCAGCTTTGAAAGGTCTCCAGGACAAATGTGAAAGAAAAGGGGTTCACCTAATCAGAGAACCAGAATGCTTTTCTAGGGACTAGAAAACACTGATTGCAATATTTGGCAGAAGAATGCCACTGCAGGTGGTTGAAGAATGTGTACATCACATTCCTCTAAAGAGATGAGAGGGAGCGAGGCAGGGAGAGAGGGAGTGTTAATGTTCTGGAAGCTGATGTCATTTTTTTTTTAGAGATTTTTTGTTGTTTTGGATGTGGACCATTTAAAAAGTCTTTATTGAATTTGTTACAGTATTGCTTCTGTTTTCTGTTTTGGCTTTTTGACCATGAAGCATGTGATCTTAGCTCCCCGACCAAGGACTGAACGGACTGACTGAACAGACCAAACCTGCACCCTCTGTGCTGGAAGGTGGAGTCTAAACCTGACTACCTGGCATTCCACATCTACCTCTTTGATTTATGCTGAGCTCACATGCTCAGAGGCCCAGCCACATGCAGGTCCAGGAGTCAGGCTTCATCAGGTAGATTTGTTCAGCCTCCCCAGGCTGTGAGTATTATGATGACCTCTGAACTTGCAATGAAAGAGGGCACCCTCTCACCCAGTTTTGTCCTTTCCTCCGAGACAGGTGGGTTTCCTTTATTATGATCATATTATAAGTGACCTCAGTACAGAACCAGAGCTGAGAAGTTGATGAAAACGTTTCCCCTGTACCATGAAGGGATTGGGTGGGGTGTGAGTGACTGCTTTCCTTGGCGGCATATTAAAGACCTCTTTGCTTTTAGCCAGAAAGTGTCACAGAATTCTAACACCTCCTGATGATTAATTAACCGTTGTTTCATCCATAGCTCTTAGACCAGTGGAGCCCACACAGTGCCCTGACTTCCGCTCAGTGAAATACTGCCCGTGACATTTACTACTCACATTAACAGTAATTTACCCTTCATTAATCAGAGCAGTCAGCTGCAGTACTTCTCAATCATATACAATACTTACTTTACTAGTTGGCTGGAATATTTTATTCATCCATTAGCTTCAGAAGCTCTACAAACATCTTGTAAATTCAGATAAGGTCTCGGATCCTGAAAGTGCAGTGCCCTTTTTATGGCTAATTTATGGCCCATGTTTATATTTGTACCAAGACTCAGGATTTCTCACCGATCAAGGTTTGAAATATGCAGCTGTAAACTCTCCTTTTATACTGGTCTGTGAGATGGAAGAGCCTCTTGATGAGGGTGAAAGATGAGAGCGAAAAAGTTAGCTTAAAACTCAACATTAAAAAAACTAGGATCATGGCATCCGTTTCCATCACTTCACGGCAAATGGATGGAAAAAAAGTAGAAGCAATGACAGATTTTATTTTCTTGTGCTCCAAAATCACTGTAGACAGTGACTTCTGCCATGAAATTAAAAGATGCTCCTTGGAAGGAAAGCTATGACAAACCTAGACACATCACTTTGCCAACAAAGGTCTGTATAGTGGAAGCTAATGGTTTTTCCAGTAGTTATGTACAGATATGAGAGATGGACAATAAAGAAGGCTGAGTGCCAAAGAATTGATGCTTCTGAACTGTGGTGCTGGAGAAGACTCTTGAGACTCCCTTGGGCTGCAAGGAGATCAAACCAGTCAATCCTAAAGGAAATCAGTCCTGAATAGTCACTGGAAGGACTGATGCTGAAGCTCCAATACTTTGGGTACATGAGTGAAGAACCGACTCGTTGGAAAAGACCATGACGCTGGGAAAGATTGAAGGCAGGAATAGAAGGGGGTGTCAGAGAATGAGATGGTTGAATGGCATTACTGCCTCAATGGGCATGAGTCTGAGCAAGCTCCAGGAGACAGTGAAGGACAGGGAAGCCTGGCTTCCCTGCAGTCCATAGGATAGGGTCTCAGAGTTGGACATGACTGAGCAATTGAACAACAACAATAAATAGGTTTATCTTATATGATCTGGATATGCAGAGTGGGTTCTTTGACATATCCTGCAATTATATGAGTAATTAGAACAGGTAAAGCATGAAAATTTACTTGGGGTTTATTAGAAAAGAGGCAATTTTAGCTCTTTGTTCATAACTTGGAAAGTGGAAACTGTGTCTTAATGAATTCAGATGGCAAATCACATAACCTTCAGAGGAGACATCCTCTAGGTTATGGGAAGGAGGACCAGGAGTTTTGAGGCTTAACCTTGAATGGCAGCTATCTTATTTCTCCAGAAAATAGTCTTAAACCCTCACATTTGATTTTACTTTTTGGCAAAGTAGAGATATAATTTTAAGTGGTTGAAGACAAGGAGACAGAGGTAATGAGGAGAAATCATGAAACAAGATACAAAATCTTTCATATAAAAGACCAGGCTGGTTTGGTGAGGTTTTCACTTGCCAAGATGCAAACAGACTTTTTGTTGTGTTTATTAAAGAAAGAGTCTAGTGACATCCCTGGTGGTCCAGTGGCTAAGACTGGACCTTCTACTGCTGTGGGCATGGGTTCAATTCCTGTTCAGAGAACTAAGATCCTGCCCATCAAAAAAATCCCATTGTGGCCCAAATAAATAAAATTTTAAAAATTGAAAAAAAATTATAAAAAGAAAGAGTGTGTAAAAGTGGAGTATGGATGAAGAAATTATCTAGAACAAGTTTTCATGATACCATCAGTTTTACTATGAGGCACTTTACTGATACTTAATGTTTGTGCTTCTCCAAATTAATGTTTACCTAACATCCCCAGAGTGCTCTGGGTGTTCGTGAACTACCTGACAGCCACAGAGATGGATTTCGGATTCCCTGGATTTGGCTTTGTTTGTGATGTTTCTGTTTGTTCCCTAAATTATTAAAGCACACACAGGCAACACCCCTAACAGTTTTGTCTGGCTCACGAAACTGACATTCTTTTAGAACTTGCTGGATATAATACCTTCTATCTGGCTCAGATGTAAGTCTTACAGACAGCCCCAACCTCAGATCAGCTCAGGTTTTCTGCATGTACAAGTGAAACTGAAGCAGGAGACCCCTTGATCGATTTTGACACCACAGCTTCCTAAAGAACAAGAAGGAAAGCCAACTATAGCAGTGATGCGCTAATAACTGCAGGATGATGCTACACTTAGAGTTTTTCCAAAAAAAAGCATACAAAATATATTTTTATAAGAAAGATTAGGTTTTGGATGCAATTTCAAAACATCCTGATTCTGCTCTGCATTAGGCCTGCATCAAGTCCCAGAAGCAAAATGTATCCCCAAGGGTTTGACATTTTTTCTTTTTGCTGTAAGCTGTAATACATCTACTTCTTAACCCAAGCTCTGCAAAGAAACAAACAAAAGAAAGAAAGAAATAGGAATCCTTGGAATTCTAATATTAATCTGCTTTCTTACATTCTTTATTTCTTATTTTTTAATATAAATTTATTTACTTTAATTGGAGGCTAATTACTTTATAATATTGTATTGGTTTTGCCATACATTGACATGGATCCACCACAAGTGTACATGTGTTCCCCATCCTGAAGCCCCCTCCCTCTTCCCTCCCCATCCCATTCCTCTGGGTCATCCCAGTGCACCAGCCCCAAGCACTCTGTATTATGCATCGAACCTGGACTGGCAATACGTTTCACATGTGATAATATGCATGTTTCAATGCCATTCTCCCAAACCATCCCACCCTTGCCCTCTCCCACGGAGTCCAAAAGACTGTTCTATATATACATCTGTGTCTCTTTTGCTGTCTTGCATACAGGGTTGTCGTTACCATCTTTCTAAACTCCATATGTATGTGTTAGTATACTGTATTGGTGTTTTTCTTTCTGGCTTACTTCACTCTGGATAATAGGCTCCAGTTTCATCCACCTCTTTAGAACTGATTCAAATGCATTCTTTTTAATGGATGGGTAATATTCCATTGTGTATATGTACCACAGCTTTCTTATCCATTCATCTGCTGATGGACATCTAGGTTGCTTCCATGTCCTGGCTATTATAAACAGTGCTGCGATGAATGGGGTACATGTGTCTCTTTCAATTCTGGTTTCCTTGGTGTGTATGCCCAGCAGTGGGATTGCTGGGTCATATGGCAGTTCTATTTCCAGTTTTTTAAGGAATCTCCACACTGTTTTCCATAGTGGCTATACTAGTTTGCATTCCCACCAACAGTGTAATAGAGTTCCCTTTTCTCCACATCCTCTCCAGCATTTGTTGCTTGTAGACTTTTGGATAGCAGTCATTCTGACTAGCGTGAAATGGTACCTCATTGTGGTTTTGATTTGCATTTCTCTAATAATGAGTGATGTTGAACATCTTTTCATGTGTTTGTTAGCCATCTCTATGTCTTCTTTGAAGAAATGTCTGTTAAGTTCTTTGGCCCACTTTTTGATAGGATCATTTATTTTTCTGGAATTGAGCTGCAGGAGTTGCTTGTATATTTTTGAGATTAATTCTTTGTCAATTACTTCATTTTCTATTATTTTCTCCCATTCTGAAGGCTGTCTTTTCACCTCGCTTATAGTTTCCTTTGTTGTGCAAAAGCTTTTAATTTTAACTAGGTCCCATTTGTTTATTTTTGCTTTTATTTCCAATATTCTGGGAAGTGGGTCATATAGGATCCTGCTGTGATGAATGTGAGAGTGTTTTGCCTTTGATTTCCTCTAGGAGTTTTATGGTTTCTGGTCTTACGTTTAGATCTTTAATCCATTTTGAGTTTATTTTTGTGTGTGGTGTTAGAAAGTGTTCTAGTTTTATTCTTTTACAAGTGGTTGACCAGTTTTCCCAGCACCACTTGTTAAAGAGACTGTCTTTTCTCCATTGTATATTCTTGCCTCTTTTGTAGAAAATAAGGTGTCCATAGGTGCGTGGATTTATCTTTGGGTTTTCTATTTTGTTCCATTGATCAATATTTCTGTCTTTGTGCCAGTACATACTGTCTTGATGACTGTGGCTTTGTAGTAGAGCTCTACATAGAAAACTCTAAAGACTCCACTAGAAAATTACTAGAGTTAATCAATGAATATAGTAAATTTGCAGGATATAAAATCAACACACAGAAATCCCTTGCATTCCTATACACTAACAATGAGAAAACAGAAAGAGAAATTAAGGAAACAATTCTATTCACCATTGCAACGAAAAGAATAAAATACTTAGGAATATATTTACCTAAAGAAACAAAAGACCTGTATATAGAAAACTATAAAACACTGGAGAAAGAAATCAAAGAGGACAAAAATAAATGGAGAAATATACCGTGTTCATGGATCAGAAGGATCAATATGGTGCAAATGAGTATACTGCCCAAAACAATCTATAGATTCAGTGCAATCCCTATCAAGCTACCAACAGTATTTTTCACAGAACTGGAACAAATAATTTCACAATTTGTATGGAAATACAAAAAACCTCAAATAGCCAAAACAATCTTGAGAAAGATGAAACTGGAGGAATCAATTTGCCTGACTTCAGGCTCTATATTCTTTAGAAAAGGCCCTAAACTAATACTTTTGTTACTGCTATTAATTATGCTGATGTATTTGTGTTTACCCTCAATTCATTATAATTTATCTTCAGCACTGTTGCTAAATCTGTTGAAAGAGATATATTATTTTTATTGCACAGATGAATTAGTTATTATTTTCAAAAGCTCAAGAATATGCCTATCTTACAATCTGCATATTCTTCACTTTTTATAATAACCCATATGTTTGAGAAACTGAGAAATAAAGCAGGATATATGATAGCATCATTTGCCACAGTCCATTAGCTTCATTCTCAAACTTTCTAAAACATAGGTTTTACTGGTAATTATGCTTGTGGGTGTTGTAATTTTGACTAGGCTTCATTGTTTTAGCAAGACAGACCTGAACTCTGTTCAGTATTTTTCCTTGACAGAAGCAGCAGTTCTTGTCTCATTTTCCAGGATGTGAGTGCTGCTCCATTCCATCTCAGGACTCCAGGGATGGCTTCTATTCTCCTTCCTGCCCTTCTACAATGTTCCCTTCTCAGTTTCCACTCTCAGTGTATTTTTGCGCCAGTAATGGCATAAATCATGATGTCTCCCCAAGATCTTTTTCTGGTTCATTTACATGAATGACTTTATCACTTTTTAAGGATTCATGAACTGATGTATCAATCAGTCATCAAATATTTACTGAATTTTCTTATGAGCTCAGCACCTTGCTGAAATTTTACCAGAATATAATAATATTTCATCTTACTCTTTCTACTCATTTTCTATCTCTGGGTGCTGTTTGTTATTTTTGTCTGATAGTATAAATGCCTACTTGTCATGGGTTGAGTACTAAGTACAGTAGAATAGACTTTCCTCTCAACCTTAAGCTTCATAGCTTCTAAGTCTTCCTGATTTTTCTTTCCACATTTGCAGCCCCCTCCCTTATGTCTGTCCCCCTTTCTCTCATGTTTTCTGGCCACAAGCAAGGTTTTGGGTGCTCCATTGTCCACTGGATGTGACTTTTGGTCTTTCGACATTGATCATCTGTCTCGAGCTCCTGGAACGCTTCTAGTTGGGACAATGCTATTGCTTCAGAATTTTATTTAATGTCCTATTATACCCGTCTAGTTTTTCTTATGATTCTTCTGCTGTTGTACTTGAAATGGAATTGATGAATCACGCAAGGAATAAAATGTGAATGTGTGTGTGTGTGTGTGTGTGTGTGTGTGTGTGTGTGTGTGTGTGTGTGTGTGATAGAAAGAGACAGAGAGGCACACAGAGAAAGAGAAACACAGGCTGAGATGGAGAAAAACAGAAAGAGAGAAGGGAAAGAGGGAGGGAATGACAGCACAAATTGACTTGACTTGTGTTTGTTGCTGCTTAGAGACTCAAGATGTGTGTATCTGTAGTTTAGTCAATGTTTTTGCATTTATATGCGTGCATGCTAAGTCACTTCAGTTGTGTTTGACTCTTTCTGACCCTATGGACTGTTGCCCTCCTGATTCATCTGTCCATGGAATTCTCCAGGCAAGAATGTTGGAATGGATTGCATGCCCTCCTCCAGGGGATCTTCCTGGCCCAGGGATTGAATTTGCATTTCCTGCAGCTTCTGCATTGCAGGTGGATTCTTTATCACTGAGTCACTGGGGAAACCCCTCCATGTTTCATTCATAGGGTAGCCCAAAGATCTACATCAGCTGGATGGGGTGTGGTCATTCCTCCATGAGAGCCATGGATCCAGGCTTCTTTTTCACGTGGCTAATCCACCTCCTAGAGTATGCTGGTCAAGAGAAATGTCTGCAGTGGAGGAAATATTCTGTATTCGTGTCCTCCAGTGATGGTGGCCACTCACCCTGCATGGCTCTTTAGGGCTTGCACCATGGCTAGTGTGACTGAGGAACCAAACTGTTAATTTGATTGAATCCTTAATTAAAAAATATTTATTTATTTTGGCTAGACTGTGTCTTCACTGCTTTCTATCATTGCAGTGCAAAGTTTTATCACTGTGGTGGCTTCTCTTGTTGTGGGCATGGCTTAGTTGCCCTGAGGCTTGTAGAATCTTCCCAGATCAGGGATTGAACTTGTGCCCCCTGCATTGGCAGGGGAGTTCTTATCCATTGCACCTCCAGGGAAGTCCTGACTGAATCTTTAATTTTACTTTAATTCATTTATACTTAGATAGCCACACATGGCTGGCAGCTACTGTTCTGGACGTAAGCCTCTTTAATCACCTGCATAGTCAAGGCTAGTGGTAAAGAACCCACCTTCCAATGCAGGAGACAAAAGAGATGCAGGTTCAATCCCTAGGTTTGGAAGGTGCCATTTCCTGGAGAAGGAAATGGCAACCTGCTTCAATATTCTTGACTGAAGAATCCCATGAACAGAGAAGACTTGTGGTCTACAGTCCAGGGGTCTCACAGAGTTGGACATGACTGAAGCAACTTGGCATGCTTGGTCAAGGCTAGACTTCTCTACCCAGGTACTAGTCAGGGGAAGAAAAGATTGCTTGAAGGAGGCACAGCGCATGAGGAACTGACATTACACACATCACTTCTGTTCACGTTTCACTAACTAGCTGGACTCAACTAATGGCAAAGAAGTCTGGGGATATATTCCCTGGTTGTTCAATGTATCCTGACTCCAACTTCTGCGGAAGAAGAACAGGGCAGGGAGTGGTGTGCAATTGTTGCCACAGTTGCTTTGGGGTAGGGTTCAGCAATGATGTAGTTTTTCAAAAGCTTCCAAAATGATTCTTATGTTCAGTCAGAGTTGGCAACTCATGGTCTACATACAAGCATCTAAGGGTATCTTTTATTTAGTAGAACTGTTTCCATTAGACACACCCATATGGAGAGGTTAATAGCACACCCACTGTTGCATAGCGAGTAAGCACTTTGTAAATGCTGTCTATCTTAGCTGACAGGAAGCTCATAGCTCATGTCAATCAGACTCCCACGAATCAGAGTTCTTATCGAGTGACAAGCTGCATGAATGATGCTAAGTCAAGTAAGTGCAAAGCACAGATGAAGTTAGGAAGGCCTGGGATTCTCAGAGCATCTCTTGTTACTGCTTTGTTTTTGCAGAGTTATGTTGTGCTCTGGCTCAGACTGACACATGAGGTCCCAAAGGGAGGTGTGAATTTACATCACTCACGCATAACAGATGTTTATGTTATGGTGAAATTTTTTCAGATAGCTGCATAGCTAGTTATATTCAGAAATATTGGGAGAGTTACATTTTAAAGGGAGCCGTGTTCCATAAACTCAGAGTTCCTTACTATAAGTGATCCCACACAATCAGGGACTTCCTTACAGAAGCAAACCACAGATAAGGACTCTCCTGTTAGCAAACATAGTTAACATTTGCTGGGAGATCAGCCATTAGTCTTATCCTGGGAAATTTGATGAGGTGACTCTTTTTCATGCCTGTTGGTGTTGCCCCCACCCCAAAAGAAGAGAATGAGTCACAAACATTTTAGTGAATCTCAAGATTTCCCATGCTCTTATTCTGTAATTCATTCAAAACATGGGTTGAGCCCTTCCTGCAAGCAAGGTACTGTAGAGCACGTATGGCATCTGGTGGCTCGTGCTCAGAGCCCACAGAATCCACACTTGCAGGGAGAATTTGGAACCTGTGTTTATTATCTCTTAAATAGGGATAATTCTACCCATCTTGGGCCTCCCCGATAGCTCAGATGGTAAAGAATCTGCCTGCGATGCAGGATACCTAGGTTTGATCCCTGGGTCAGGAAGATGCCCTGGAGAAGGGAATAGCAACTCACTCCAGCATTCTTGTCTGGGGAATACTATGGAGAGAGGAGCCAGGTGATCTATGGTCCTTGGGGCCACAAAGAGTTGGACACAACCGAGTGACTCTCTCTCTCTCACACACACACACACACACACACACACACACACACACAAGGTTGCTGAGGCTTCCCTGGTGGTTCAGATAGTAAATAATCTGCCTGTAATGCAGGAGACTCAGTTTCAATCCCTGGATCAGGAAGAGTCCCTGGAGGAGGACATAGCAACCCACTCCAGTATTCTTGTCTGGAGAATTCCACGGACAGAGGAGCCTGGCGGGCTACAGTCTATGGGGTCGCAAGGAGTCCGACACTAATGAGTGACTAACATTTTCACTTTCCATCAGGTGCTTGGAAGCAATTGCCCTAAAATATGCCACACTGTAAACTTCTGGCTTTAGCTCTTAATTTATCCTCGTTTTGTTAGTGATTATAATTTCTCAAGGCATGACAGCAGGTTCTCCTATTTCTCTCCTAATAGACCTAAAAAAAAGAAATAACCTTTTCTAGATGCTATATGATGTAAAAGTTTCCTTCACGCGTTCTGATCCCCTGACTCATTTTTACTTTATTTACTCTCCAATTAATAAAAACCCCACAGAATTCTACTGTATCTAAATATTGAGAAAGCTCCAAACTCTGAGAACTGGGAATACAGCCATACTAAAATAAGACTTTCCCTTGAAGTGATGCTGTGCTGTGGAATGCTTCTCTGTTTAAGGACTGTGGGTGGGAAAGGCTGGAAGAAAGCCTTGGTTTTCTGGGTTGCTTCATGTTACAAAGGAAGTGACATTTGAGTAGGATCCAGATGGGTGACTACTTTTTCCAGGCGGAGAGATGGGAAAACCTTTGAAATTTTTCACTTCTCAGTAGAGTGATATACTCTGCTTATGGTAGAGGTTGAAAATTGTGTCTTGGTAATTTGAGAAAACGTTGCAGAGTCTCACATATAACAAGCTATTAAAACACACTTGAGGGGAACCCGGCACTTGGAGACAGGCATCGTCCAGGTTTAGTCGCCATGTCCCTGCAGGCTGATTTTGACAAGGCGGTCAAAGATGTGAGGAAGCTGAAAACCAGGCCAGATGATGAGGAACTAAAAGAGCTCTATGGACTCTACAAACAGTCTGTAATTGGAGATACAGATATTGAGTGTCCAGCACTGTTAGATCTAAAAGGAAAGGCTAAATGAGAAGCCTGGAACCTTCAAAAAGGATTATCAAAGGAAGATGCCATAAGTGCCTATATTTCTAAAGCAAAAGAGCTAATAGAAAAATATGGAATCTAGAATTCAGCCCATGAGAGAATTTTCCTTTCGAAGCCTTCATAATGGTATCTTGATCTAATACTTAGGGGAGAAACGCACTGCAACTCTTGATGGATCATCAATATTTTTGCTAGTAACATGACTTGTCATTCTGTATTAGAGGTATGCTGAAACTACATGTTTAATGAAATTTTACTTGCTAAAATCAGGCAGTTTTTAAGAGTTCTTTTTAAAGTGTTGCTCTGGTAGTGTGTACACAAAAGCATTAACGATTGCTTGTTCTTTTGGCTCCTCTGTTTTTTCTGCAGTGAAGTGGTCTTACTGGTATAATCAGCACAGCTTATTAAGAACTAATCACACGGGTCTTCATTTCACTGTGTAGCTTTGGGGTTCACACCAATGTGGAACCTCGGCAATATAGACACACCTGGCTCCAGGCTCCCTTCAGTGAGATTTATAGGTAACCCAAGGCACGTTACTGAAGCTTTGCTAAAGCTCATCTGTAGGGTAAGGGGGAAATGTCGATCTCAGAGGGTAAGAATTGAATGAGGTACCTGTAATTATCCTACCTTCATTTTAAAGTGTATACTGTATATAAAAGCTGATAGCAAGCAACAAAATTTTTTAAAATATACTGATGAGTGTATCTCAAGCTCTTCAAAGAAAGAAGAAAAGCTATCATGGGCTATCAACCAATCAAGTTTCTATGCTTAAGATAAATAAAAATGTCAAGACTGAAATGTCGTAGCTGGTGATGACAGACTGTACAGTATGCCTCTGAAGTCCAGTTTTATCAGAGTGAAAATGCAGAATCTGGAATGTCTGTTGGACCAGTTTTCAGTCTCACTTGGTGGTCCACAGGCTCTCTGAAAGAAGGTGGTCTCATTTTCAGAGTCCTCATATCCGTTTGAGATTCCACAGGCTAGAAATCTTCCCAGACCGGGTGCCTCTGTCCCCTGCTGAAGGGTGTAGGTTTGGTGTTGTGTGAGCATTGGAGAGATTGATTTCATGTGACTTCAGAAAAAATTTTTTGGATCAATTAGATGAATTTTCAGAGAATTATGTTGGGTGAAAAAATGCCAGTCCCAAAAGGTTATATATTGTATGATCCTGTTTATGTAACATTCTTGAAATGGCAAAATTACAAACCTTGAAGACTAAATAGTGATTGCCAAGGAGGAGGGGGATAGGGGGAGGATGTTAAAAGGCCAACAGGAGGGTCCAATGGTGATGAGATGTTCTGTATCAATGTCATCCCCTGGTTGGGCAGTGACACTAGAATCTCGTACGATGTTGCCATCTGGGGAAACTGGGGAGCTCTGTGTTGTTTCTTAGAACCCCATGTGAATCTACATTTCTCTCAAAATAAAAAGTTTAATAAAAAACAAAAAAAAAGTGGGCCAAAGAACTTAACAGACATTTCTCCAAAGAAGACATAAAAATGGCTAGCAAACACATGAAAAGATTCTCAACATCACTCATTATCAGAGAAATGCAAATCAAAACCACAATGAGGTACCACTTTACACCAGTCAGAATGGCTGCCATCCAAAAATCTACAAGCAATAAATGCTGGAGAGGATGTGGAGAAAAGGGAACTCTCTTACACTGTTGGTGGGAATGCAAACTAGTACAGCCACTATGGAAAACGGTGTGGAGGTTGCTTAAAAAACTGCAAATAGACCTGCCATATGACCCAGCAATCCCACTGCTGGGCATATACACCAAGGAAACCAGAATTGAAAGAGCCACGTGTACCCCAATGTTCATCGCCGCATTGTTTACAATAGCCAGGACATGGAAGCAACCTAGATGCCCATCAACTGATGAATGGGTAAGAAAGCGGTGGTACATATACACAATGGAATATTACTCAGCATTAAAAAAAAATTCATTTGAATCAGTTCTACTCAGGTGGACGGAACTGGAGCCGATTATCCAGAGCGAAGTAAGCCAGAAGGGAAAACAACAATACAGTATACTAACGCATATATATGGAATTTAGAAAGACAGTAACGAGAATCCAGCATGCGAGACAGCAAAAGGAATGCAGATGTATAGAATAGACTTGTGGACTCTGTGGATGAGGGAAAGGGTGGGATGTTATGGGAGAGTGGCATTGAAACATGTTAATTATCATATGTGTAATCAATTGCCAGTCCAGGATTGATGCTTGGGGCTGGTGCACCGAGATTTCCCAGGGGGAGGGAGGAGGGAAGGAGGAGGGAGGGGGATTCTGGAGGGGGAGCATATGTAAACCCATGGCGATATCATGTCATTGTATGGCAAAACTAATAAACACACACACACACACACACACACTTGATCACTAGTCATACCATCAGGAAAAAAACCCTCTGCAACACCAGCAAAGTTTGACTGTGGCACCTCTGAGTATTCCTTCTCAGCAGATTTCAAAGATTCTGCCTGCAGTGCAGAAGCCACAGGAGATGCAGGTTCCATCCCTGGGTTAGGAAGAGAAAGAAATGGCAACTCATTCCAGTATTCTCGCCTGGGAAAGAAGGACAGAGAAGCCTGGTGGGCTGTAGTCCATGGGATCACAAAGAATCAGATGTGACTGAAGTGTCTTAGCATGCACTGTTTGGATGGTGAAAAAGTGTCACCTCTTGGCTGAATGAATCTGCTACCAGATGGAGCAGAAGCCTCCTGGTTTATGCCTTTAGACTGGTAACAGTGAGTGACAAACAGTGGAACAGATTTCTGGAATCAGAGTGACATTCGAGGCTCTGTCTTAAAACTCTTCATCTTATTTTCCACAAGCCAAGTAACTCAGTCCAGCTAAGGGACGGTCTCTAAAGCCTGTGGAGTAACAGTACACCCTGGGTAGGGTGTGCAGTGGAGAACAGCTCAGGAAGACGTAGAGAAACCCATGGTCTTCACAACCAGAGCTTTTTTCTTTTCACATTTTTTCTCTAACCACTAAAAGAAAATTTAAGAATGGTTATTGGTGAGTTTTACTTTCTGACAACACTTCTTGTCAAAGGGAAACTTACACCTTCTGGCTTTTGTTGTACTGGGGCTTTTGTTTTGGTTTTTATTGGTATCTTTTATTTTTATTTGTTTAAAAATTTTGACTGTGCTGTGCTGCTTGTGGGATCTTAGTTCCCTGACCAGGCATCAAATCCTGCTCACAGCAGCAAAAGTGCGAAGTCCTAACCATTGGACTGCCAGGGAAATCCCTATTCTCTTTTAAGGGTTTGTTTTTCCACCTCAGAGATTTCATATATATATCACCTTAACAATCATATTAACAATTTACATACATAAATTGTGTATGTCTAAGTGTATAAACATGTCTTAACAATACTACATATACACACTGTACGTCTAGGTGTATACACATATACACATATATGTGCATATAGTTATAATTCAACAAGACCAAGAGTTGTCTGTTGGGGATAGTTTAAATGAGAGCTCATGGTCCAGGCCAACAGAAATAAAGTGTGAGCCACATTAAGAAAGTAAGAAGAAATAAGTAGAATTAATTTTAATAATGTGTTTTATTTAAACCAATGTATCCCCAATATTATAATTTCAAAGATGGTAACATAAAAAAGAATGAATGACATATTTCACTCTCTTCATTTTTTTCTTCATACCATGTCTTCAAAGTCCAGGGTGCACTTTATATTCAGAGCATCTCTCAGTTTGGACGGGCCACCTTTTTATGGTGGCCACACAGCAAGAAGGATCACTGTGTTGGTCACAGAACTCTAGGCTTCCCCAAACGTACATCCTAATCGCTATACCATTTGTGTATCATAAGGTATAAACGTTTTAAAATTTCATGTAAAGTTACTGCTTGTTTTTCCTACCATGAGTGACAGGTAAAGAAATTGCCTGCCAATGCAGGAGATGTAAGAGAAGTGGGTTTGGAAAGATCCCCTGGAGGAGGGCACGGCAACCCACTCCAGTATTCCTCCCTGGAGAATTCCACAGACAGAGGAGCCTGGCGGGCTCCAGTCCGTGGGGTCACAAAGAGTCTGACATGACAGAAGCAACTTAGTGCACACACACAGGCACCATGAGAGGCAACCAGGGGAGGGGCAGTCATACCCAAATATCACTGCTGTTTCTAATCCACTTCTGAATTAGAGACAAAGAGAAATTTTCCTCCTTTTCTTTCTTCCCCCAAATTGCATATTGGATTTATCAATCCTCTACATCACTCTGCCTTAAATAATTGTGTCACTTTTTAAAAATGCTGCAATTGCTATAAAATAGTCGATCAAACTGTAATTTGATCTTGGATTTAACATGCAGCCTAGAGAATGATTCTTGTGTAATGGCCCCCTTTTCTGGGCACATGCTTTCATTTACAAAGAGCAGCCCTGCAGTGTGTGTGTCATTGCACATAAGTGACCGTCGTTACGGCTGATGGGTGTGTTGCAGTTCACCAAATGGAAGGGTCATTTTTCATGTCCCATTTTAGCAATGACTGTTTCTGGGGAGTCATGCACTGTGAGGGCAATGCAGGGACCATCAATAACTAGAAGATCCCCCCAGAACTTATCAGCCGAGCGAGGCAGCTCTAAGTGTCTTCACTCTGTTTCCCAGCTCAACTCAAGGCCATAGTCACAGAGACCCTAAACACAGCATTTCTTGGCTGTATGGGTACAAGTGATCTGCTAGCAAGGTGGCCAGGGTGGTAAACGCAGCTGTGGATGTGTGTGTGTGAACTCAGTCGTGTCTGACTCTTTGAAACCCCGTGGATTGTAGCCCATCAGGTTCCTCTGTCTGTGGGAGTCTCCAGGCAAGAATACTGGAGTGGGTTGCCATTTTCTTCTCTGGGGGATCTTCCCAACCCAGGGATCAAACCTGCATCTCTTGTGTCTCCTCCATTGGCAGGTGGGTTCTTTACATCTAGTGGCATCTGGGAAAGTCCAAACACAGCTAAGACTTAGTTGTGTTCATTTGATAAGTCACGTCTGACTCTTTGCGACCCCAAGGACCATCTTCCCTGACCTTCCCAAACTCCTGGAGTTTGCTCAAATTCAAGTCCACTGAGTTGGTGATGCTATCTAAAAGACTAAGTTAGAGAGAGGCAAAGGGGAAACCAATAATTTTCTAATTCACTGGATTACTTAACAAGAGTTTTCATAAACATTTTCTACTGGTTTTCCCTAACATCTTATGAAAAACCCAAATGAACTTTGTGGCCAATCCAATATATGTAAGCCAGCATCCCATAAAACGACAATGGAAGAAGAATGTGATATCATATCATCATCCACAGAACTCAAAGTCACCTAAGAGAAGAGAAATTGACACAAATAACTGTAGCACAGAGCAAGGAGAAATGTGTAAATAAGAACCAGTTTGTTCAGAGGAAGGAGAAAACATTGCTTGCTGAGTAATCAAGGGAGGCTTCCAGGAGGAGGGGACATGAGGAATGAGGGGTGTAGGGTGGATGAAAACTGGACAATGGTAATTCTGCTTTGGTTTGATGATAGGGTTTAACTGAAAGGATGTGAAAGGGCATCAGGTCATGACCCGAGAAGCAGTCATTGAAGACCTAAGAGAAAGGTAAAGTGAAAGTGAGTTGCTTACTCTTGTCCAACTCTTTGTGACCCTATGGACTATACAATCCATGGAATTCTCCAGACCCAAAAACTGAAATGGATGGCCTTTCCCTTCACTAGCAGATCATCCTGATCCAGGATCTCCTGCATTGCAGGCAGATTCTTTACCAAATGAGCAATCAGGGAAGTTGAGGATTTCATGCTGCATAAGATCGTCAAAGTTTAAAGACAAGGCAGAATAAGACAAGGAAAAAATCTAAAGAATTTCAGAGATGGAGAACACACCTGGTGTAGATGCTAATGGAGGTCCTGGTGTTAGGACATGCCTGATGGAATTCACATGATGCCCTTTGGGAAAAGCTGAGGCTGACAATAGCATCTCTGTGTCTGGACAGTGAAAGCTGGTCCAGGGTCGCCCGTGATGCTTCAGAGAAAGCTGCGAGGGCTGGAACACAGAGTTTTCTTTAATGTAAAATATCAGGACATTTGAGACAAACACAACGAAAGAAGAGAAATTTTAAATTTCAAAGTAAATGTTTTTAAGTAAAATTCATGCTTTTCAGAAATCAAGTTTTAGTGAATTCGAGCCTACTTGAAAGTTGTTTATAGTAGGATTTGGCACATAAACAGATTCAATAATGCTAAACAATTTTCATTCATTTCTTTCCTGTTTCAGATTAAAATTTTCACCCTGTTTATTTTAGAGCAGTGACAGTCAACTTCACATCTACCTGGAGGTGATCCCCAAATGTCATTTGCTTTGAACCAGAAATATTTTTTCTACAAAAATATTACTGTGAATGATGCTTGGGGTACCCTGACCAGCACCATCAAATCTCAGCACACGCAGTAAGATGAGAATGTGGACGTGAGCCCCAAGCCGGGTCTGCTGTGAGCTTGAAGCTCCCGTGAGCCCCAGGCCTGACTTGACTTCTCCAGATCCTAATGGAAGGTCCACACTGTCTGAGCTCTAAGCTCTGTCCCCCAACCTTAGAGGACAGAGGAGTTGATTCTGGGCCACATGAAATTCTTATAGAAAAGCACTACTTGGGGTTCCCTGACCTCTGGCTGCTGGACCCCTACCCCTGGTGGAGCAGGAGGTGGTGACTGCCACATCCGCTCCACGGGGCAGGCTGCACACACACCACCTCCATACCACCTTCAGAGGTACTGCCTCGGTGCTTGACGTCCAGCCTAGACTGAGATCTGGGCCCAGGATTGCAGGAAGTGGATAAAAGAAAAGAACAAGGATTTGTAGGAGAATGTTTGTCATGACCGAGGTGGCCAGGATTTGTGGTTGAGCGTTGATGTTGATGAGAGGTGGGAGGCGTTGGGGCCAGTTATTCCATCTGCCTCCACCTCCCGTGCCCCCTGCTCTGGGCCTGGTGAGGATGACCCTGCCAGGAGCATCATCCCGGTGTCCTGACTGCTGGTCCCCAGGAGGCAGGAACCCGAGAACAGTGGCTGCTCCGTCCTCCCCACATCTCTTGGCCCCAACCCTGTGTCTCCACCAGCAACTAGGAATTTCCTTGGTCACTGCTCCTGCCAGGCAGCCCTCACTCCCCCTTTAGCTGCCACTGTGCCCACAGCTCCAAGGAGGGTAACTTTTGTGCCCAGCTGGCTCATCATCCCTTATTTTCCCTGAACCTACTCAGGCAAGTGTGTCTAGTATCTGATCATTTATTAACATCTCTTTGAATCATTTGGGTGGAATTGAGTTTCCTGCTGGGCAATCATAACCTAATGGTCTAGGAGAGGATGTTCAGTCTTTATCCTGCACTGGCCCTCCCAGGGTTCCTTCTCCCCCACTTTCAAATGAAAAATACGCTTTCTGCCCTATCTGAGTCAGGCAGCTAAAGAATTGAGAGAAAGGGAGTCATTTGGAAAGAGAGAGAAAGGAAGTAGTGCTTGCAGTTTAAATTGTAAAGCAAAATGATGTCAGAGGTTGGGAGGGGTGGGTGGAAAAATAAAGGCAAGTGTGGGGCTTGCTGTGGACTCTGAAATTATATAGTCCTCATGGGATTTTAGAAAACATATATGGATCTCTATTTTGGTTGTTGTCCTATTTCTGTTTTTATTGATATGTGATTGATGTATTACATTAATTTCAGATGTATAACATGATCATTTAATATTTGTAACTACTATAAAATGATCACCGTGGTGTCTTGTTATCATTCATCACCACTCATAGTTACAATTTTTTTCTCACAAAGAGAACTTTTAAGATTTACTCTCTTAGCAACTTTGAAATGTACACTATTATTAACCATGGTCATCATGGTATACACTCCATCCCCATGACTGGCATATTTATAATTGGAAGTTTGCACCATTTGACCACCTTCACTCATTTTCACAGATATGGAGTTTTCTCAAAAAGGTCAGAATAGAAACAACCATATTTCTCTGCGTATTTATCTGAAGGAAATCATGACCGTAGTTTGAAAAGATATCTGCACCCCCATGTTCGTTGTGGGATTATCTACAAAAGCCAAGACATAGAAATGGCTCAAATGTCCACTGGTGGTTAGATGGATAAAGAAAATGTAGACATATAGCTATAGATATACAATGGAGGAAGAAATGGCCACCTGCTCCAGTTTCCTTGTCTGAATGACCCCAAGGACAGAGGAGCTGGGTGGGCTGCAGTCATTAGGGTCACAAAGAGTTGGACACGACTGAGCAACTGAACAACAACAATAGATATGCACAGTGGAATATTATTCAGCCAAAACCAGAAAGGAAATCTTGCATTTCCTGCAATGTGGATGGAACTTGAAAGTGTTATGCTAAATGAAAGAAATCAAACAGGGAGAAATAAGTACTGTAGGCCCTGTTTCTTTGTCTCAGTTTTTGATCTGTAGTTAAATCACACAAGTTCTGGATATACAGGGTTTCATATTTGGGCAATGACATCTTTCTCCCTCTATAGAAATGAACCTTTTTTCCTGAACAAAATTAGGTTTCTCAAAGCCTCCTCCCCACATTCAACCTGCTCCCCCACTTCCTTCCCAGAACCTTTTCTGGGTGGATGAGTAGGGCCCAGGGGATCTGTTTTATTCCAGTATAGTTCATGGGCTTAAATGTTGGGCTTGCACTACTTATGGAGCAAGGACACTGTGGCATTCCACTGACAAAATCTGGAGACATTCACATTGTGAGTCATCTTTCCCAGCATGACCTTGGGCTTAATTTCAGGCTTACCCATCACTCAACACTTTTCTCCTTGCTTAATTTTCGATGTCCATCAGGAAGGATTTATTCATTCACTCCTCAAGAAAGCTATTTCCTGAGATTTCACCATTGTGGACTCTTCAAGCACTCTGGGTGGCATCCTATAATTATCAGCATCTGATGACTTAAGTATTTTTACTATTTCTTAATGCCTTTTTGGCCTATTTTTGCATGCATTTCTCTTATTGCTTGTTACAAGCATAACTTTGGACCTGAAAATAGCATTAAAGCTCATCTACTAACCCATCCACCTACCCCTCAATTAGCATCAGAAAATCTGACTTTCAGACTAGTTATGTGATTTTCAAAGAGTGAGACACCTAATTACTAAAAAATCAAAAGCTAAAACCCAGTCTTCCTATGTCTCAGGCCAAGATAACATTTTTCTAACCCTGGGTATTTTTTCATTTCTTTCAGAGTCTGATTGATTATGCCTGCATTTATGCCTGAGTAATACAAAGAACAAGACAGAATCTGAATATTAAACCTCTGGAAGTTTGGTTTGTATTCAGAGCATGTGCTTTGATCTCTTCATCTCCTATGAACTGTATTTAGAGTAAAAATAAACAAGTTAATACACTGTCTTGCCCATCTCAGATAGAAGTCAGAGATCAAGTGAGTGATGGATTTGGGAACCCAAAGTGACAGGAGATCTTAAATGTGTACGGAGAGTTCTGGTAAACAAGTCAGCCTGTAGGCACCTGTTGGTATCTTTGAGAGGGCGACTCTGTGCAGTGAGTGCAAAAGGGCTCTGTCGCTGGTGATGCGGGTGGGCGGGCTTTGCTACACATCTGTCTCCTGGGAGCTTAGAGTCTGAAACAACCCCAAATGTTTATTATGTCATTTTGAGACCCAAAAGGGCAGAAAAGTGTTCACACAAACAGCCTAAAATGTAATAAATGTAAATAGATATATCTGGGGGAAATCATTTATTTCTTCAAGGCCGTAAGCTATTCTATTTCGGTGATATCATAGAGAGCAAAGAGAAACAGAGACAGACTATTTAATAAATTTAGCTACAGAAAGAGTATGGCTACGTAAATAGAGATATAAATGTAGACCCACAATCACTGACATCTTTTAAACTTTGTTTTGGCCTAGCACGTGTGCTCAGTTGCTTCAGTCATGTCTGACTCTTTGCAATCCTGTGGACTGTAGGCCACCAGACTCCTCTGTCTATGGGATTCTCTAGGCAAGAATACTGGAGTAGGTTGCCGTTTCCTTCTCCAGGGGATCTTCCCTACCCAAGAATCAAACCTGAGTTCTCCTGTGTCTCCTGCATTGCAGAAGGATTCTTGACCACTGAGCCACCCGGGAAGCACCTGTTTTGCCCTAGATCTGGATCCTAATCAGTATGCAATTTATGCTGCCTCATGAGAACTTAATGAGTCGGGTTCTGAGCCCTGTATTTTGTTCCTGGCTGCAGACAGCACCAAACGAATTTCCAAGTGGCAACCTGAATTCATTTTGATTGGGCCTTAGAAAATGATAGAGACAGTGAACAGCTTTTTAATAATATGATTATTTATTATACATTATTATCTGTTAGTAATTCCACTCCCAACTCAGGCAAGGGCAGGGACTCCGTAGTATGGAACCCTGATCTTTCCCACAATCCTTGTCACCTCCTGCTCTATCCTTGACTCTGTCTATTTGCAAGGCTGCCTTCATGCTGTACTTGAGAAGTCTCCTCTTTCAGCCTCTGCAGACCCACCACCACCCACCATAGAAGGCTCACTGGATGCACTACATCCTTGGTAGTGGATCCCTTTACAGGTTCTGGTTGGTCCAACAAATGGAGAGTCAACAGGGCAGAGGATAAGGAGGATCAAGTCAAGATGACTGTCTCCCCAGGTCCATCCCTGCCCTCAGGTCTGCCTCGGCAATAGACAGGCGGACCTGTCTACAGACAGGTCTTTAATAGAGGTCACTGTTCCTCTTAAGATGGGTCTTTCTGAAGAATCTCCCTATAAGCTCATCCAATTTCCAAAGACTTGTCCCTCCTCTCAGCCCTTTGAGACCAAGGATGGTTACATTTCCATGGTTACTAGTTTCAAGCTACTGCACTATCTCCAGAGCTACTCCTGTGTCCTGCTCACACCATTGTAAATGGTGCCTTATTAAGCCTATCTCGAATTACCCTAATATCAATATATCACCTGTTTCCCACTCTGGGCCCATCAAATATGTCTCTCCTAAAGTATCACAAAGGAAATCAACCCTGACTATTCATTGGAAGCACTGATGCTGAAGCTGGAGCTCCAATATTTTGGCCACCTGATGTGAAGAGCTGACTCATTGAAAAAGACTGATGCTGGGAAAGATTGAAGGCATGAGGAGAAGAGGACAATGGAGGATGAGATGGTTGGATGGCATCATTGATTCAACGGACATGAGTTTGAGCAAGCTCTGGGAGATGGTGAAGCACAGGGAATCCTAGTTTGCCGCAGTTCATGGGGTTGCAAAGAGCCAAACATGACTGAGTGACTGAACAACAGCAACAACAACAAAGTATCATAGTACTCTGACAAAAAGTCATTGTTTCCCTTATTTTGTAGTTTTGACAAATCCTTGGGAAGTTTAGAGAAAGTCTTTATGCAGAATGGCTTTAGACAAGAAGTTCCAATGTCTTTTCTGTTGTCTGTTTTCCTGCTGGAGAGTAACTTGAGGTGACCACCATAGAAATACCACCGTTACTGTCGCTCCAGACATTTGAGGGCAGAAAAGTGGTGATGCAGTTATAGAAAGCACTAAATCTTGTTCTTAAAAGGTGAAGTAAGTCGATACAGGCAGACAGAAAACCATTAAGAATATGTTCTCATTCTCTTTAAGCCTTTAGCTGGTTCAAGAGTTTAGAGGCAAGTCTTTAGAAATCACTCCATTAGCAAGTCAATGGGACGCTACAGTGGACAAACACAAATTGACATCTTGAGAAATGAGAAGCCTTTCAAAGTTGACCAGTCCATCTCATCTGGCAGCACACCTGAGAGGGTTCTGAGAAGTTTGCGTGGTCCTTTCGTCTTGATGTCTTGCTTGAAGGTGATGAGGCAGGATCTGGATGGGAGTCAACCACTGGTTTCTTAAGATGAGCTGCAATCAATAAAGACCCCCTGTTGGAAATGATGAAGTCTGGGGGGTCTCATTTCAGTTAACTGATACAAAGACAAGCAAGCAGGGAGAGCAGAGAATAGTTGTGACTCTTCATCTACCTATGATAGAAGGTGGTCGTATTTAAATCCACTTGTTTCATTTCTGTGAAGTACAATGATGCAAAGGCAAAGTTCTACATTAGAAATAGTGGTTCCTGGACTTCCTTGGCAGTTCAGTGGTTAAGGCTCCGAGCTTCCAGTGAAGGGGGCATGAGTTCGACCCCTGGTTGAGGAATTAACATTCCACATGCCTCGAGGTGTGACCAAAAGAAAAATGGTTCCAGGGACAAAGGGAGTATGTTGAACTTCTCAGGTAGTCTAACTTTTCAACGCTATGGCCAGGTGTTGCAGAATCAGAAGACAATGTGTCCACTGTACTTTTAGGAGTAATGCATGCTCTGGTGTGAGCTTCCCAGGTGGTGCTAGTGGTAAAGAATCCTCCTGCCAATGCAGGAGGCATAGGTTCCATCCCTGGAGGATTCCCTGGAGAAGGGAATGACAACCCACTCCAGTATTCTTGCCTGGGAAATTCCATGGGCAGAGGAGCCTGGTGGATGGACTATGGTCCATGGAGTTGCAGAGTCAGATGTGACTGAGTGACTAAACAACAACAACAAAATCCTCTGGGTGCACTATAGTGGGCCATTCAAAAGTTCAGAAGTAACAACAGAAATCAGGATGCGTAGCTGGAATGTCAGAGCTTCTTCTTTCAGACAACTCACTAACTCAGCAAAGAAATTTAGCTTTGCAAATATTCAAGGGTATTTTGGCCATGTGATGAAAACTACCTCATGAATCTTTGTCCTCCCCTTTGTAAATTAAAATATACAAACCTGGATACAATCTGAATAATGTCTACCAATAATTTACTTAACGGAAGCTCTGTTTTATACTCCTTTAAGGGAGGCTGGCAAAAATACAAATCGGTAATGAGAAAGTATAAAAACAAAAGTAACCCATCCAGAACTAACAGAGTAAATCACTTAAGGGAACATTAAGCCCTAATTGTAGAAATAACACATATTAATCTTCCCATGATGCCACCAGGGGATGGGTTTGCAGATGGGTATTCCACTGCCCGGCATAGGAGAAGAAGATACAGATGCAGCCCCAGAGGTCTCTGTTTGGATGCTAAGCCAGTCATTCAGAAGGCTAGGTGAGCATGTGGTTATAAGAGTAGATATATAGGTATAACTGCATCAGTGTGCCGTGCACCTGAAACTAACACAACATTGTAAATCAACTGTACTCCAATACAAAATAAACTTTTTGACTTTGAAAAATCACTTTATTGAGATACAGTTTACATTTCATAGAATTTACTGTTTACATACACAGTTACTGGATTTTAGTTTACTTATAGAGTCATGATCATCACCATAATCTAAATTTATAATGTTTTTCTCCCCCTAAATAGAAACCCTGTTACTAGCAGCTGTCACTCTATATCTTCACTCCCACCAGTTCCCAGCCCTGGGCAGCCACAGTCCTGTGGAACTGTTTCCATAGGTTTGTCTCTTCTGGACATTCTGTACAAGTGGAATCATCCAGTATGTGGTCTTTCATGCGACTTCTTTTCACTTTGCATAAAGTTCTCAAGGTTCATCTGAACAACGTTCTAACCGGTATCAGCACTTCACTTATTATGGCTGAATAATACTCTCTTGTGTGGATATATAGCTTCCCTTGTGGCTCAGCTGGTAAAGAATCTGCCTGCAATGAGGAAGACCTGGGTTCGATACCTGGGTTGGGAAGATCCTCTGGTGAAGGGAAAGGCTACCCACTCCAGTATTCTGGCCTGGAGAATACCATGGTATAGTCCATGGGGTCACAAAGAGTCAGACATGACTGAGCGACTTTCACTTTCACTTGTGTGAGTATACAATGTGATTACTTTTTGTAATAAAATATTTTAAATTTATAAAATAATTTTTTAATTAAAAAATACAATTTATAATGGACAGAAAACCCTGGTAACACAACACTAGTGTTGCAAAAGCAGAACATAAAGGATATTCACCTTGGAACGTCACCGAGCTTTCTTGTGGTGCCAGCTCAAAGGTGCTTGATATGTGGCAAAGCTCAACCAGTTACTGTTAAATGTTTCCATTTACCTTTGAGAGTTGGGGGGAGGCAAGAAGTTTCAAACAATATCCACTACCAATTTCTCAGCTGAATGGAAGTAGCCAGTTATGACCACTGATTCTCATGATAGACGCAACTACAGCTTCTAAAATAAACTAAAGACCTTGAGCAACAAGAAGCCACAGTGGGTCTGATGTCACAGCAGTTCTTGGCTTTGTTTCCTGGAAAGAGTGGAGCCTGACATGAGGGACTCCATGCTGTTGGTTTATTTTGGGAATTGATTGGGAAGCCCAGGGATGGGGATGGAATGAGTGGACAGGAGTGGAGGGAAGGCCAGTCCAGGGCATGTTGTGGAGATCTTCGCTGTCTGTCAGCAGCAGGGACCTGCTTCCCCAGGGGTCTTTGTGGAAAGCTGTGAGAGAGGCAACTGATCTATCACGGGACAGCAAGGTACAGAAGAGGGGCTACTTATGTACAAGAGTCCGTCTCCTTTGAGGAAGGGAAAGCCTGGGGTTGTGGACTTCCTGCTTTGAGCTCGGCCATAGAGTCTGAGTTTCTTGAAGGAAACACACACAGAGAAAGAAGAAACTGTGTGCCAAAGGGGAGATACTGTCCGTCCAATGGGAGATGCCATTCGGCTGTGTCTGTGCAGCCCAGTGACAGGCTGCGGCCGGGATGAGGGTAGGTCAAGGGGCTCCCTGATGGTGCACAACGGGGAGGATCCTAAGGACTTGCTTTTGTATTCATTTTGTTATCTTTAAGATGTCTTAGTAGTGGGATGTTGGAGAAGTGGGTTGTCTTAGTACTGGGATATCTTAGTATCTGTCAGGGGCTGGACCATATATAAGTATTCTTATTACCTGTTTCTTTTCAAGTCTTCTCTCTATAGCAGAATCTACCCCAGTATGTTCTTTTTCTTTTTTAAGATTTTTTTTTTGATGTGAACCATTTTTAAATCTTTATTAAATGTGTTATAATATTGTTTCTGTTTTTCTATTCTGCTTTTTATGTTTGTTTGTTTTTGGTTACAAGACATGTGGGATCTTAGCTCTCTGACCAGGGACTAAACCCCTGCATTGGAAGGCAAAGTCTTAACCCCTGGACCACCAGGGAGGTCCGTACTCTGGTAAGTTCTTACACTATTTCAACAGGGAAGGTGCAGAGCCTTCAGGTTTGCTCCTCTGGTGACACACACAGCATTATGGTGACAGCTGGCTCTTGCCTCTGTGCACTGGGATGAAGACAAGAGAACATGGAGCCAGATTCTGAACAGTGTCATTTGGCTGTGTCCATGCCCTGGAGAGGACACCTGGGGTCTGCAGCCTTCTTTCCCCTCAGTGGCAGAGGTTAGAGTGCTGATACCTCCTGGCTTCAAAGCTTCATAACTACTCTGCACAGACACACATACCAACACACTCACACACACATGTTCTTTGTCTCCTGACAGACACAAAAAGCTCTCCTTTTTTTTGATATTTTATTGAATGATTCTTTAAATTCTATAGTGCTTGAAAATTTTCAAAAGATTCATATATATGGTTTCATATAATCCCATAATAATACCCTTCTTCCCCCTAACCCTATCTTGTCCCTCCCCCACTTCCCTCTCCCTACAGGAACCACTAGTCTATTTTTTGTATCTGTCACTCTGCTTCTTTTTTGTTTTAATCACTATAAAGCCCAGACTTTATTTTCTTGGGCTCCAAAATCACTAGAAGATGGTGACTGCAGCCATGAAATTAAAAGATGCTTGCTCCTTGGAAGAAAAGTTATGACACACCTAGACAGCATATTAAAAAGCAGAGACATCACTTTGCTGACAAAGGTCCGTAGAGTCAAAGCTATAGCTTTTCCAGTAGTCATGTATGGATGTGAGAGTTGGACCATAAAGAAGGCTGAACACCAAAGTATTGATGCTTTCAAACTGTGGTGCTGGAGGAGACTCTTGAATGTCCTTGGACTGCAAGGATATCAAACTTTGCAAATCTAAAGGAAATCAGTCCTGACTATTCATTGGAGGGACTGACACTGAAGCTGAATCTCTAATACTTTGGCCACCTGATGCGAAGAGCCGACTCCTGAAAAAAGACCCTGATGCTGGGAAAGATTGAAGACAGGAGGAGAAGGGGACGATACAGGATGAAATGGTTGGATGGTATCAATGACTCAATGGACATGAATTTGAGCAAGCTCTGGGAGATGTTGAAGGACAGGGAAGCCTGGTGTGCTGCAGTCCATGGGGTTGCAAAGAGTCAGACATGACTGAGTGACTGAACTGAACTGAATATTTCATTGTATATATGTGCCACATATTCTTTATCCATTCATTGGTCTATGGACATCTAGGTTGCTTCCATGTCTTGACTATCGTAAGTAGGGACTGAGCAACTACACAACAAAGTTTGTTGTCTTTTTAGATTCCACATATAAGTGACACCAGACAGTATTTTGTCTTTCTTCATCTGACTTCTTATTTCACTTAGCATAATACCCTCTAGGTCCATCCATGTTATTGCAAATGGCATTATTTCATTCCTTTTTATGGCTGAGTAATATTCCATTGTATGTATGCACCACACCTTCTTTATCCATTCATCTGTCCATGAACACTTGAGTTGCTTCTATGTCTTGGCTGTTGTGAATTATGCTGCAGTGAATATCAGTTCACTTCAGTCGCTCAGTCATGTCTGACTCTTTGCGACCCCATGAACCGCAGCACGCCAGGCCTCCCTGTCCACCACCAATTCCTGGAGTTTACCCAGACTTATGTCTGTTGAGTCAGTGATGCCATCTAACTATCTCATCCTCTGCTGTCTCCTTCTCCTCCTGCCTTCAACCTTTCCCAGCATCAGGGTCTTTTCAAATGAGTCAGGTCTGCGCATCAGGTGGCCAAAATATTGGAGCTTCAGCTTCAACATCAGTCCTTCCAATGAACACCCAGGACTGATCTCCTTTAGTATGGACTGATTGGATCTTCCTGCAGTCCAAGGGACTCTCAAGAGTCTTCTCCAACACCACAGTTCAAAAGCATCAATTCCTCAATGCTTGGCTTTCTTTATAGTCCAACTCTAACATCCATACATGACTACTGGAAAAACCATAGCCTTGAATAGACCAATCTTTGTTGACAAAGTAATTTCTCTGCTTTTTAATATGCTGTCTAAGTTGGTCATAACTTTCCTGCCAAGGAGCAAGCATCTTTTAATTTCATGGCTGCAATCACCATCTGCAGTGATTTTGGAGCCCCCAAAATAAAGTCAAGCACTGTTTCCACTGTTTCCCCATCTGGAGCACATTAATCCTCAAGAGCTATTTTTAACTCTCTGTATGGAATTTTGCTGGGCAGTATGAAGACACTGTGCTGATCTCAGACATAATTAAGAAGAATCTGAATGTCTTCTTGGGGAGTTGGAAGATGAAACCATCAAGATGTTACACTGTCTTTTTTCCCCACTCAAGGAGAGGGCACTATTTTGCTTTTCCAAATACCGGCATGAAAGCAGGCTAAGATCAAATATTAGATGGCTTGCACTGCCTCTCTGCAGGTTGTTTGTACATAAGTCTGTCACTGTAGAGTGAAGGACTTTGTCTCCTGTTATTGATAATGAATCAGAGCTGTAAAGATAAGGGAGAACTGGTGTGTACCCCTGTAACTCTGCTATGTAGGAGGTGACCAGGTGTGATGTGCAGGGCACAGGCACTGTGTTAGGCAGCCAAATGGCTAAGTGGCCTTTACACTGCAGCAGAATATATAAGAAAACTGCTTGTTCACCTGGTATACTAAATAATTGCATGTTAATTTAGGGGAAGGTCAACACAGGTTGGCTTCCCAGGTGGCTCAGTGGTAAAGAATTCACCTGCTAATGCAGGAGACACAAGTGATACAGTTTTGATTCCTGGGTTGGGGAGATTCCCTTGGAGGAAGAAAAGGCAATCCACTCCAGTATTCTTGCCTGGAGAATCCCCATGCACAGAGGAGCCTGGTGAGCTACAGTCCATGGGGTCATAAAGAGTCGAACACGACAGCAGGACTGAGCACACACACACACATACAATGCAGGTTAAAGCAGAGTTGAGGCTGCATTCATTGGTTATCTTGCCTTAGATGCACAATAAATTTATTTTTGCTTCCCCTACAACAGACCAGGTGGTGTGTGAAGCACGCAGGGCAGGTTTGGAATCAGATAGACCTGTTTCTTTTCAGATTCTGCTGGACATGAAGAAGGGGCCTCCGTGACCTGTCTGTCAAATGGGAACACTGATATCCATCAGGCAGGAGTGGTGTACAGATTTCTGGTAATGTACATGGAGATGCTAGTATAATAGATGCACCAAAGGAAAATAAATGGTGGTAATGAGTGAGCTTCTGAGAACAATCCATTGTTGCCTGTGGGGGAAGGAAAGTTGTGCCTGCAGGGAAATATCTCCTGATCAAGTCTAATTCATTGGCATTCCTCTCAGCATCTTTGAGGAGCCCATCCATCCTGGAAAATTTTCCTAGGTAAGAGGTCCCAGAAGCAAGAATGAGATAAAATACAAAGTGAAATATAGAACTCCAAGCAAATTAAAGCATCTGTCAGCACGATCAGTTCTAAATCGAAAAGTAAACTTAATTAAAAAGAAAAGAAAACTCTTGTTGTTGCCATAATGAAATTCAGGGTTTCGAGGCTGACAAAGAGGAAGCTGTGCAGAAAGGTTCATAATTAAATGATGGGGTAGAATTATCACAGGATGTTTACTCTGCATCTATGCTCAAATTTATTTAGTTATTTTTTGCCTTCCAAAAATAAAGGCTATAAAATGGAGCTCGCAATTAAATTATACCTGTTGCGTCCCCAATTAAAGGAATCCTGGCACATTTCAATTTGTGTGTTCCAGCTGTGTGCATCAAAAATCACACATTAGGGACTGGAAAATGTCTCCGCTAAGCTTGTTTCTTGGCACAGGATTTAAAGACCTGGAGGGTTAATAGCGCTCTGCACTCCTTCCAGTCCTGTCTTGTGGCTTTGAAGGGCAAGCAAGAGGCTGCAAGGTCAATTGGCAAATGCAACCTGAAATACAGACCTTGGACTTTTGGTGAGGAGATAGATGGTGGGGGGACCTGAAGAGAGTTCCTCTAGGGTGCACCTGCCTCTAGATGTCCCCAGGGCACACAGCTGGGAAATGCATGTAGTTTTGGTAACGCACACCTACAGTCATCTCTCCATGTCTGTGGGGGACTGGTTTCAGGAGTCCCTTTGGGTACCAATTCCCTGGATGTTTGAGTCCCTTAGATAAATGGTCTGGTACAATAAGTAGGGCTTCCCTCATGGCCCAGATGGTAAAGAATCTGCCTCAATGAGGGAGACCCAGGTTCACTATCTGGGTCAGGAAGATCCCCTGGAGGAAGGCATGGGCATCCACTCCAGTATTCTTGCCTGGGAAATCCAAGGGACAAAGGAGCCTGGTGGGCTATAGTATATGGGGTTGCAAAAAGATGGACATGACTGAGTGACTGACTAACATTTTCACTTTTACTTGCAATACAATAAATATGGTTGGTCCTCTGTACCCTTGGATTTTGCATCTGTGGAGGTGGGGACAAAGGGGTGGTACAGATTTCCTCTGCTGTCCCAAAGTAGACTGGGATGGTCCCTGGGCAGTGCATCCTTCCACATACATCTTAGGGTTTTAGCATGTTAAGTTTCAAAAAGTTCAAGAAGATACGTTGAAATTTTAATTGGGTTTACACTGAAATCTTTATACTAATTTGAGAATAACTGACAATTTTAGAGTATCTTTTAGTTTCTAGACACTGCATTTTGTTCAGTTTATTTACTCCTGCTTTATTTCAAAAAGGTTTAGAAGTTTTATCTACCTGGATTATATACTCCTTTTCATAATTCTCTTTTAAAAAGCTACATTTCATTTTGTTGTTGATGTATAGAAATATCATTGATTTTTAGTCTATATATTGTCTATCCAGCAAAATTGCTAAATTCCCTTATTAACTCTGTGTGTTTCCTGCTAATTCTCTTCTGGCTATTTTATAACAGGATGAGAGAGCTCCCTTGTGATCCAGTGGTTAGGACTGGGGTCCCAGTGCAGTGGCCCTGGGTCCAGTCTTTGGTCAGGGAACTAAGATCTTATAAGCCTCAAGGCACGGCCAAAAACAGAAAGAAGGAAAACAGAATGATAGTCTTGTTTGTTTTCGTCCAATCCTAATATATTTTGGATTTTGTTGCCTATTCAAAAAGCCTCTCTGTGATGATCTTGAACTGCAGAACAATGAATCTAGGTAAGCTTAGTGTTTATTTATTTATTTTTATTTTCTTTACTTTATTGTGTTGGTTTTTCCATACAATGACATGAAACCGCCATGGGTTTACATATGCTCCCCCTCCAGAACCCCCCTCCCTCCTCCTTCCCAATTCCCTCCCCCTGGGTCATCTCAGTGCACCAGCCCCGAGCATCAACCCTGGGCTGGTGATTGATTTCACATATGATAATTAACATGTTTCAATGCCATTCTCCCATATCATCCCACCCTTGCCCTCTTCCACAGAGTCCACGAGACTGTTCTATATATCTGCATTCCTTTTGCTGTCTCGCATGCAGGGTTCTCATTACCATATTTCTAAGTTCCATATATATGCGTTAGTATACTGTATTGTTGCTTTTCCTTCTGGCTTACTTCGCTCTGGATAATGGGCTCCAGTTCCGTCCACCTGAGTAGAACTGATTCAAATGAATTTTTTTTTTAATGCTGAGTAATATTCCATTGTGTATATGTACCACCGCTTTCTTATCCATTTGTCAGTTGATGGGCATCTAGGTTGCTTCCATGTCCTGGCTATTGTAAACAATGTGGAAATGAACATTGGGGTACAAGTGGCTCTTTCAATTCTGGTTTCCTCGGTGTGTATGCCCAGCAGTGGGATTGCTGGGTCATATAGCAGTTCTATTTCCAGTTTTTTAAGGAATCTCCACACTGTTCTCCATAGTGGCTGTACTAGTTTGCATTCCCACCAACAGTGTAAGAGGGTTCCCTTTTCTCCACATCCTCTCCAGCATTTATTGCTTGTAGACTTTTGGATGGCAGCCATTCTGACTGGTGTAAAGTGGTACCTCATTGTGGTTTTGATTTGCATTTCTCTGATAATGAGTGATGTTGAGCATCTTTTCATGTGTTTGTTAGCCATTTTTATGTCTTCTTTGGAGAACTGTCTGTTAAGTTCTTTGGCCCACTTTTTGATTGGGTCATTTATTTTTCTAGAATGGAGCTGCAGGAGTTGCTTGTATATTTTTGAGATTAATTGTTTGTCCGTTGCTTCATTGGCTATTATTTTCTCCCATTCTGAAGGCTGTCTTTTCACCTTGCTTATAGTTTCCTTTGTTGTGCAGAAGCTTTAAATTTTAATTAGGTCCCATTTGTTATTCGCGCTTTTATTTTCAATATTCTGGGATGTGGGTTATAGAGGATCCCACTTTGGTTTATGTTGGAGAGTGTTTTGCCTATGTTATCCTCTAGGAGTTTTATAGTTTCTGGTCTTATGCTTAGATCTTTGATCCATTTTGAGTTTATTTTTGTGTATGATGTTAGAAAGTGTTCTAATTTCCTTCTTTTACAAGTGGCTGTCCAGTTTTCCCAGGACCACTTGTTAAAGAGATTGTCTTTTCTCCATTGTATATTCTTGCCTCCTTTGTCAAAGATAAGGTGTCCATAGATGCATGGATTTTGTTCCATTGATCTATATTTCTGTCTTTGTGCCAGTACCATACTGTCTTAATGACTGTGGATTTGTAATATAGCCTAAAGTCAGGTAGGTTGATCAGTGTTTAAATTTTTGTTTTTGCTTTATGTGTGTCTTTACATTTTCCAGCATTTTATGTGGTATAAGGACAGATAATGTTTCAAGATACCATGTTTTCCATGTTGCTAAAAGTGACATTTAGTTCAGTTTAGCACCTGTGTTACATAGGATTATGTGACAGTGTCTGCATTGAGGCAGGTGCTGGAAAAGTCCAGTATCGAGAGTGAAGTGAGGTATTGTTAGGATACCATAATTGATCAGGGTTTAGGCAAAGTAAGACCCTCCTGTTAATGGGCCAACACTCAGTGTGGGAGAGAACAGAGACTATCAGTGGACAGGACCAACCAGTAGAGGCCAATTGCTGGTAATTCCCAGATGGTGCTTCTTTACCAAAGAAGCTGCCTGGCAATGCAGGAGATGCAAGAGATGCAGGTTCAATCCCTGGGTAGGGAAGATTCCTGGAATAGAAAATGACAACCCACTCCAGTATTCTTGCCTGGGAAATCCCATGGACAGAGGAACTTGGGGGCTATAATCCATGGGGTCACAAAAAAGTTGGATATGACTGAGCACACACAGATACTTCTAGCTATTGAATATACATTCTCTTAAGTCAGATGGAAATACAGAGAGAGATGAAAAAAATGCATTGGAAGACACACTGATGAAACATTGTGAAGAGCTCAAGCAGTAGGAAGGTTCCTTAAAAAACTAAAAATAGAGCTGCCATGTAACACAGCAATCCCACTACTGGGCATATTCTCAGAGAAAACCACAATTCAGAAAGAAACATTCATCCCAATGCTGATTGCACCACCATTTCCAATAACCAGGACGTGGAAGCAATCTGAATGTCCATCAACAAAGGACTGGATAAAGATGTGGTATATATATACAATGTAGTATTACTGAGCCACGAAAAAGAATGAAGTTGGGTCATTTGTAGAGATGTGGATGGACCTAGAGACTGTCATACAGAGTGAAGTAATTCAGAAAGAGAAAAAAACTTTGCATATTAACACATATGTGGAATCTGGAAAAATTGGTAAGGATCCTCTTGTTTACAAAGCAGAAATAGAGATACAACTGTAAAAAAGGAATGTATGGATATCAAGGGGGAAAGGGGAGTGTGATGAATTGGGAGATTGTGATTGACACACATACAATATTGATACTTTGCATAAACTAGGAGACTAATGAAAACCTGATGCAAAGCACAGGGAACTGCACTCAGTGCTCTCTGGTACCTGAACGGGGAGAAAATCCAAAATAGAGGATGTAAGTATACCTAGAGCTGATTCATTTTGCTGTACAGCAGAAACGGACACAACATTGTAAAGCAACTGTTCAGTTCAGTCGCTCAGTCCTGTCTGACTCTTTGTGACCCCATGGACTACAGCACCCCAGGCCTCCCTGTACATCACCAACCCCCAAGGTTACTCAAACTCATGTCTGTTGAGTCAGTGATGCCATCCAACTATCTCATCCTCTGTCATTCCCTTCTGGGGTCTTTTCAAATGAGTCAGTTCTTAGCATCAGGTGGCCAAAGTATTAGAGTTTCAGCTTCAACATCAGTCTTTCCAATGAACACTCAGGACTGATTTCCTTTAGTATGGACTATTTGGATCTCCTTGCTGTCCAAGGGACTCTCAAGAGTCTTCTCCAACATCACAATTCAAAAGCATCAATTCTTTGGTGCTCAGCTTTCTTCACCATCCAACTCTCACATCCATACATGACTACTGGGAAAAACATAGCTTTGACTAGATGGACCTTTGTTGGCAAAGTGATGTCTCTGCTTTTTAATATGCTGTCTAGGTTGGTCATAATTTTTCTTCCAAGGAACAAGAGTCTTTTAATTTCATGGCTGCAATCACCATCTGCAGTGATTTTGGAGCTCAAAAACTAAACTGTTTTCATTGTTTCCCCATTTATTTGCCATGAAGTGATGGGACCAGATGCCATGATCCTAGTTTTCTGAATGTAGAGTTTTAAGCAAATCTTTTTTCACTCTCATCTTTCACCTTAATCAAGAAGCTCTTTGGTTCTTCACTTTCTGCCATAAAGGTGGTGTCATCTGCATATCTGAGGTTATTGATATTTCTTGCAGCAATCTTGATTCTAGCTTGTGCTTAATCCAGCCCAGCATTTCTCATAACATATTCTACATATAAGTTAAATAAGCAGGGTGACAATATACAGCCTTGATTTACTCCTTCTCTGATTTGGATCCAGTCTGTCGTTCTATGTCCAGTTCTAACTGTTGCTTCTTGACCTGCATACAGATTTCTCAGGAAACAGGTTAGATGATCTGGTATTCCCATCTCTTGAAGAATTTTCCACAGTTGGTTGTGATCCACAGTCAAAGACTTTGGCATAGTCAATAAAGCAGAAGTACATGTTTTTCTGGAATTCTCTCTCTTTTTTGATGATCCAACAGATGTTAGCAATTTGATCTCTGGTTCCTCTGCCTTTTCGAAATCCAGATTGAACATCTGGAAGTTCATGGTTCATGTACTGTTGAAGCCTGACTGGGAGAATTTTGAGCACTACTTTGCTAGCATGTGAGATGAAGGCAATTGTGTGGTAGTTTGAGCATTCTTTGGCATTGCCTTTCTTTGGGATTGGAATGAAAACTGACCTTTTCCAGTCCTGTGGCCACTGCTGAGTTTTCCAAATTTGCTGGCATATTGAGTGCAGCACTCTCACAGCATCATCTTTTAGGATTTGAAATAGTTCAACTGGAATTCCATCACCTCCACTAGCTTTGTTCATAGTGATGCTTCCTAAGGCCCACTTGACTTCTCATTCCAGGATGCCTGGCTCTAGGTGAGTGATCACACCATCGTGATTATCTGGGTTGTGAAGATCTGTTTTGTACAGTTCTGTGTATTCTTGCCACCTCTTCTTAATATCTTATGCTTCTGCTAGGTTCATACCATTGCTGCCTTTTATTGTGTCCATCTTTGCACAAAATATTCCCTTGGTATCTCTAATTTTCTTGAAGAGATCTCTAGTTTTCCCATGCTATTGTTTTCCTCTATTTCTGTGCATTGATCACTTTGGAAGGCTTTCTTTTCTCTCCTTGCTATTCTTTGGAACTCTGCATTCAAATGGGTATATCTTTCCTTTTCTCCTTTGCCTTTCACTTCTCTTCTTTCCTCAGCTATTTGTAAGGCCTCCTCAGACAACCATTTTGCCTTTCTTTTTCTTTGGGATGGTTTTGATCAAAGCCTCCTGTACAATAATTCAGACCTCTGTCCATAGTTCTTCAGGAACTCTAACAGATCTAATCCTTTGAATCTATTTGCCACTTCCACTGGATAGTCATAAGGGATTTGATTTAGGTCATACCTGAATAGTCTAGTGGTTTTTCCTACTTTCTTCAATTTCAGTCTGAATTTGGCATTAAGGAATTCATGATATGGGTCATAGTCAGCTCCTGGTCTTTTTTGTGCTGACTATATAGAGGTTGTCCATCTTTGGCTGCAAAGAATATGATCAATCTGATTTCAGTATTGACCATCTGGTGATGTCCATGTGTAGGATTATCTCTTGTGTTGTTGCAAGAGGGTGTATGCTATGACCAGAGTTTCTCTTGGCAAAACACTGTTAGCCTTTGCCCTGCTTCATTTTGTACTCCACAGCCAAGCTTGTCTGTTACTCAGTTATCTTTTGACCTCCTACTTTTGCATTCCAGACCACTGTGATGAAAATGACATCTTTTCTGGTGTTAGTTCTAGAAGGTCTTGAAGTCTTCATAGAATCATTCAACTTCAACTTCTTCAGCATTACTGATCAGGGTACAGACTTGGATTACTGTTATACTGAATAGTCTGCCTTGGAAATGAACAGAGATCATTCTGTTGTTTTTGAGATTGCATCCACGTACTGCGTTTTGGACTCTTTTGTTGACTATCATGGTTACTTCATTGCTTCTAAGGGATTCTTGCCTACAGTAGTAGGTATAATGGTCATCTGAGTTAAATTCACCCATTCCAGGCCATTTTAGTTCACTCATTTCTAAAATGTCGATGGATGTTCACTCTTGCCATCTCCTATTTGACCACTTCTTATTTGCCTTGATTGATGGACCTATCATTCCACGTTCCTATGCAATATTTTTCTTTACAGCATTGGACTTTACTTTTATCACCAGTCACATCCACTGTGTATGTTAGTTGCTTAGTCGTGTCCGACTCTTTGCAACCCCATGAACTGTAGCTGACCAGGCTCCTGTCAACTACAAATTGGGACTTACCAAGATCATTGTCAATGACTCAACAACAAAGACTTTTGCCATCTGCCTCTATGGGAGATTGAACTCCATGCTGCCTTAGCTGTTGACCTTCAACAAACCCTGAGGGAGTTCAGGGTGGAGTGAGGCACTCTGTGCTCCAGGGAATCTGGTGAGACAGGTCTTTAGATAGTTGGATGTTTTTAGGAACAGATTTTATCATCTCTTTCTTTATATCTCCTTATATCTAGAGAAGCACTAAATCCCTTCATGGTGACATCAGATTCTCATGACTAACAAAAAAAACCTTTTGAGTGCTTCATGGTATTGAGCTCCCCCTTCACCAAAACTTTATATATTGACTTTCCTCCACTGCTGCTTTGGAGCAGTCTCTCAGAGCTATCTGAGATGTTGCCTCCTAGGTTGAAGTCCTTATTTTGCCCCAAATAAAACTTAACTCACAACTCTCAAATTGTACATTTTTTTTTTAGTTGACACTCCCCTATCCATGGAATTCTCCAGGCAAGGATACTGGAGTGGGTTGCCATTTCCTTCTCCAGGGGATCTTCCTGACCCAGGGATCAAACCCAGGTCTCCTTCAGTGCAGGTGGATTTTTTTACCATATGAGCTATATGGAAGTCCCAGTCACATCCACAGGGGGTGTTGTTTTCACTTTGGTTCTGCCTCTTCATTCTTTTTGGAGTTATTTCTCCATACTTCTCCAGGAGCAATATTGGGCACCTACTGAGTTCATCTTTCAGTGTCGTATCTTTTTGCCTTTTCATACTGTTCATGCAGTTCTCAGCAAGAATGCTGAAGTGGTTTGCCATTCCCTTCTCCAGTGGACCACATTTGTCAGAACTCTTCACCATGACCCTTCCGTCTTGCATGGCCTGTGTACAGCATGGCTCATAGTTTCATTGAGCTAGACAGAGCTGTTATCAAAGTGGTCAGTTTGGTTAGTTTTCTGTGATTGTGTTTTCATCCTGTCTGCCTTCTGATGGATAAGGATAAGAGGCTTGTGGAAGCTTCATGATGGGAGGGACTGGCTGTGGGAGAATCTGGGTCTTGCTGTGATGGGTGGGGCCATGCTTAGTAAATCTTTAATCTGATTTTCTGTTAATGGACTAGGCTATGTTCCTTCCTTGTTGTTTGGCCTCAAGTCAAACTATGGTAGGGGTTAAGTCCTGTTTCAAAAGGACTTATACCAGCACACCATGGCTTCCAGGATTGTTATAGTCAGTGCCCCTGATGCCATGACTGGCCACTGTTGACCCATGCCTCCACCAGAGACTCCTGGACACTCATAGACAAGTCTGGGTCAGTCTCTTGTGAGGTCACTGCTCCTTTCTCCTGAGTCCTGTGCACGTAAGATTTTGTTTGTGCCCTCCAAGAGTCTGTTTCCCTAGTTCTGTGGAAGTTCTGTAATCAAGTCCCACTGCACTTCAAAATCAAATTCCCTGGAGGTTTTTTGTCCCTTTGCCAGATCCTCAGGTTGGGGACTCTGTTGTGGGCCCTATAACTCTCTTAACAGTGTAAGAACTTCTTTGATACAATTGTTCTGCAGTTTGTGGGGCATCTGCCCAGCAGCTGTATGGTGGGGCTAATGGCGACCTCCTCCAAGAGGATTTATGCCACACACAGCACCTCTCAGGTCTGTTGCATCCAGAGCCCCTGTTCCTGGGACAGGCCACTGCTGACCTGAGCCTCCACAGGAGACATTCAAACAGTCAAAGGCAGGTCTGGCTCAGTCTCTTGTGAGATCTGTGAGTCCTGGTGCACACAAGGTCTTGTTTGAGCCCTCCAAGCATATCTGGTGGGTGTGGGGTTTGATTCTAAACGTGACTTCACCCCTCCTACCATCTTGTTGGTTCTCCTCCTTTGCCTTTGGTCATGGGGTATCTTTTTTTGTGTGAGATCCAGTATTCTCCTGTCGATGGTTGTTCAGCAGCAAGTTGCAATTTTGGAGTTCTCGCAGGAGAAGATGAGTGCACATCCTTCTACTCCTCTATCTAACCACCTTTAGATGTACAGATGTGTGGAATTCTCCAGCATCCTATTGTGCTGGGAAGAAGCATCTTTGTTGAGTTGTAGATGCTTTAATGGTTGTAGATCAAAAGGAAGAGACAAAAATAACTTTTTACTCTGCTGTGTTTCTGACATCACCTCTCTTTTTATTTTTTCTTATTGTCTATTTTTTACAATAAGCATATATCACTCATGCAGCCATTGAGCTTCTTACTTCCTTCATCTTTTAAACTTCATTGACCTTCACTGCTATAATCTAGGACTTCACTCAGAAACACTGAAACAGACTCCTCTGTATTTAGAAAACGTCTGTGAAAAACTGCAGCAAAACCAGCCTCTTAGCCATTGCGGAGGTAACAGGAAGTGTCTTCCTCCCTGTAGGTGGGACACCAAGTTGTCCTGAAGGTGCGAGGGTGCCTCCTTGGGCCTAAGAAAACTAAGCTCTTGTCGCCTTCACTGTGGACTAGGCGCTGACATTGTTTCAGTGCATCTTAGCTCTTCTTATTTTTGTTTAAACTTCATGATGTTCTGATTCTATCCAAACATTTGTGTTTGAACTTTACATTTTGCACTGGAGTAATGCTGATTAATGATGTTGTGATAATTCTGATTAACATGTGATGGTTTCGGGTGAACAGCAAAGGGACTCAGCCATACATAGACAAGTATCCATTCTCCCCCAAACCCTGCTCCTATCTAGGCTGCCACATAATATTAAGCAGAGTTCCATGTTTAGCTCTTCTTATTTTAAACTGTTTTCTGAGGTCAACACTATGCAAAATGTTGTGGATGCAGAAATGAATGACTGAGCCCCAGCTCTCAGAGGGTCAGTCTGCCCACTGCCTTGCCAGATGTGAATATATCATGATACTCTGCCTTACTCACAGGTAAAATGTGGTAATCAAAGTCGCCATACAATAAACTAGGTAGAGAAGTAATTCAGAGGATGAGCTGATTAATTCCTCCTCTTGGGGTGAAATGAAGTAGAAAAGAGGAGGACCACGTTTGGGAAGAAATGATAAATTTCCTTCATTGTCACGATGAATGTAAGAGCCTTTGGAGATGACCGGCAGGCAGTTAGGGAGGACAGTCTAACGTTATTAAAGGCAGCATGAGTTCTTTGTGGGCTCCGGATTTCTCATTCAATTGTGTTTCCAGCGTTGGGTTTCTTTGACAGTCCTCTTACTGTGCAGAATTAATCACAAGGCATTTGAGAAGGCTGGTGAATGCTACACTGAACATGGTACTGACTTCAAGACCCCCACTGCTTGCCTTGAAAGGACAGCCCTTGCTTCTCTTATTTCCCTTTTATTTCCTGTTCACCCTGACCCCAGTGAGAGTAGAAAAAGATTCATGTGTTATTGTCCTTCTGGTGGATGCAGAAGTCATGCAAATTCCTGTGAGCATTAACTTTCTGCTTCAAAGAACCAGAGGCTTTGTGCTCAGGACTCGCTCAGGCTTGTCCTTTTAATGAAACACTTGGTCCAAACACTTTTATCATTAAAAAAGTAATAATGAATCTGTTACAAGGCTGCAGAAAAAGGGTGGAAGGTTAATGCATGTGAGAGAGCAGAAAACAATTCAGCCACCACAACGAATGAATACAAATTCCATTCATCCTCCTTGAAGTCATCTGCTAAATTTTTTAACGCCTTTCTTGTCTCTTCCTGACAACCACATACAAGTCTTAAATGAGCAGAGGAAACACAGATCCTTCAGCCAGAAATCTCCATTACCTGCACAGCCACTGCAATGATGATGAATGTTTCCAGGAATGACCCCACAGCCTGTGAGATCTTGCTGAATCATCAGAGATTAAATTTTACTTGGGAGCATGTCTTTTATCCTATCCTGCTTCTCTGAAATCTTAAAATCAATTGCCATTACAAGGTGAAAAGGCAAACTCCACCAGCCACTCCCACAAAGCCATTTCATCATTGGGTGCATGCATGCAAAGTTGTTTCAGTCATGTCCAACTCTTTGTGACCCTATGGACCATAGTCCATCAGGCTCCTCTGTCCATGAGATTCTCCAGGCAAGAACACTGGAATGGGTTGCCATTTCCTCCTTCAGGGAATCTTTCTGGCCCAGGGATCAAACCTGGGTCTCCTGCACTGCAAGCAGATTCTTTACCATTTGAGCTACCAAGGGAGCCCAACCCTTAACCTCCTTTCAGAACCTGACTGAAAGGAGGGGTGAGAACTGTCTGGAATGTGTGTGGAGCAAGGAAGTGACTCATCTTTTACAGATAATAATCTGTAACTGCGTTTGCAAAACATAGGTACTCTGAATGGTGCAAGGGTCTCTATTTGTCACTTTTTAAAAAGGTATGAGTATTACCAAAGCAATTCCAAAGTGGACGTGGACACGAAACAGAGGTTTAATTACTGAGAAGTTTATCTTACCTATGGTGCCACTGGATTTGTTTATTAAGAGATTTAAAAAGCTATAAGCACTTTTGGAAGCATAGGTGCACCATCCACAGTACTGAATGCCGTGATGGTTTTGAGGTGCTCTGGAGAAGTGAAAACCAGCACACGCTGAAGGACAGCAGGAGCAGAGATGCTTTGGGACTTGCAGACCAGCATCTGTCTGTCCCTGCATCTGGAAGCCACAGACTCCAGCCAGGCACAGGTGGAGACACTCTTTGTGGTCTCGCTCTCCTCATTTGTTACTGTCACAAACCACCCTGAAGTTCGGCATGATTCACTGCAGCTAGTGGTCCTTGGCCAGCAAATGCAGGAATGCAGATAGCAAGCATTATCGGAGACGGTAACATTTTGATTACATATAATGTTCATTTGGAGTCCAGTCAAGCTGTTTGGAAGTTACATCAACCTTTAAATGCATACCTTTCCTTCTCTGCCTGGATTCCAATAATATTCAACTTTAAAAAAACTGAAGTGTAGCTGATTGATGTACATTACAGATGTACATATGGTGATTCACAATGTTTAAAGTTACATCCAACAATACCCAATTTTTAAAAACTATTTTTCTTTTTAAAAATTTTTGACTTTCCTGGGTCTTCATTGCTTGAGGACTTTTCTCAAGTTGCTGCAAGCAGGGACTTCTTTCTAGTTGTGATTTGTGGGCTTCTCATTGCGGTGGCTTCTCTTGCTGCAGAGCACAGGCTCTAGAGAGCTGGGGCTTCAGTAGTTGTGGCTCCTGAGCTCTAGAGCACAGGCTCAATAGTTGTGGTCCATGGTCTTAGTTGCTCCATGGCACGCAAGATCTTCCCAGACTAGGCATCAAACCCATGTCTCCTATATTGGCAGGAGGACTATTAACCCCTGAGCCACCAGGGAAGCCCTAACAATATCCAACTTTTAAAACAACAAAGTGTTAGTAACTTAGTCGTGTCTGACTCTGTGTGACCCCATGGACTGTAGCCCACCAGTCTCCTCTGTCCATGGGATTCTCTAGGCAAGAATACTGGAGTGGTTGCCATTTCCTCCTCCAAAGGATCTTCCAGACCTAGGAATCAAACCTGGGTCTTCTGCATTGCAGGCAGATTCTTTACTATCTGAGCTACCAGGGGAGGACCAAATGACAAAACTAAAGGAATTAATTTCTTCACAGATGTACATATATTCGGAAGCATTGTGCAGTGGAAATGGATGAAGAGGGGACTTTTTTTTTTAATTTTAATTTTTAAAAAAATTTATTTTCTTTACATTATTGTGTTGGTTTTGCCATACATTGACATGAATCCTCCATGGGTATACATGTGTTCCCCTTCCAGAACCCCCCTCCCACCTCCCTCCCGATTCCATCCCTCTGGGTCATCCGGGTGCACCAGCCCTGAGCACCCTGTATCAAGCATCAAACCTGGGCTGGCGATTGATTTCACATATGATAATTTACATGTTTCAATGCTGTTCTCTCATATCATCTCACCCTTGCCCTCTTCCACAGAGTCCAAAAGACTGTTCGATACATCTGCGTCTCTTTTGCTGTCTCGCATACAGGGTTATCGTTACCATCTTTCTAAATTCCATATATATGCATTAGTATACTGTATTGTTGTTTTTCCTTCTGGCTTATTTCACTCTGTATAATAGGCTCCAGTTTCGTCCACCTCAGTAGAACTGATTCGAATGTATTCTTTTTAATGGCTGAGTAATATTCCATTGTGTATATGTACCACAGCTTTCTTATCCATTCGTCAGTTGATGGACATCTAGGTTGCTTCCATGTCCTGACTAAGAGGGGACTCTTAAAGGGGGGACCAAGTCACAGTCACAGAGCTGAGTCCTTGAATCTTGAGTCATAGAGGTCTGCCAGGGATCATTGGAACCACTTATTCCCTTAGGGTCATAGTTTGGAAAAGCTAATTACTTTGAATTTATGGCCTGGAAGGAGCAGAAAGAATATAACTGTAGAAAAACACTGTCATCCTCACCTGTGTTTTTGTTTGTTTGTTTGTTTTGGGTTTTTTTTTTAATTAAGTGAAATTTAATGATAGATTTTTTGCTGAAAAGCATAGAAACCAAACAGTGTGCCTTATAACTTGAATGCAAGATAATTCTGGAATGGGAGTGTTAAAGAAGGACCCAGACACTGAAACACTTCACATTACTCAGTCTCATTTGTGGGTTAAATCCTTTCTGTGACCCTGACGAACACAGAATCCTAGAATTTCTGAGTTGTGATTTCTTGCTGGTTATAATTTTGTTAACACTTAAAATTTATATAGCAAATTACCTCCTGCTAAAATATTTGGAAACAATCTTTTATGAAAGAGTTAATCAGACTCCAAAAGAGCAAGAATTCTTTCTATATTTTATACAGAGGATTATACTCTTTACCACAGTATTACTATTCATTACTACTGGGAGGTCTAGTCTGGTGCTAGACCACCCCAGAATATCTTAATGATGAACACAATGAAAAAATGCATGGCGAGGTCCTGGAGACAAATACATGAGTTCTGCTTTAAGAAAAGCTGAACTGCAAATTCATTTAACCTCTATTAAGCTAGACAAAAATTCTAAGCAACTGATCTTCTAAGAGACCCTTTTGAATTGTATTTGAAAACAATTGAGAGATGCCTCCCAGAGATAACAAACCTGGAAATAACCTGAGGATGCAGATTCAAGGAAAGTTCTTCCTGATTGTTGTTGCTCAGTCGCTAAGTCATGTCCAACTCTTTGTGGCCGCATAACTGCAGCACTCCAGCCTTTCCCGTCTTTCACTATCTCCCAGGGTTTGTTCAAATTCATATCCATAGTCAGTGATGGTATCTAACCATCTCATTCTCTGTCACTCCCTTTTCCTCCTGCCCTCAATCTTACTCAGCATCAGAGTCCCTTCCAATGAGTCAGCTCTTCTCACCAGGTGGCCAGACTATTGAAGCTTCAGCTTCAGCAACAGTCCTTCCAATGAATATTAAGGGTTGATTTCCTTTAGGATTGATTGGTTTGATCTCCTTGAAATCCAAGGCACTCTCAAGATTCTTCTCCAACACCACAATTTGAAAGCATCAGTTCTTCAGCGCTCAAACTTGTTTATGGCCCAGCTCTTCCTGGACACTTATCTGTCATCCAGAGTGAGATATATGCATGAAGATTACTTTGAGCAGAAGATAACTGAGAATTGACAGATGCAGGAAGAGTTCTCTGTCCTCCTTCGTCTGCCCAATGCAGGGCATAAACTTCCCCTCATTAAGATGCTTGTTTACATAAACAGATATCACTAACATAATTTGTATCCTTCATCAGTTTTCCCATGTGTTGCCTGGATACTTCCCTATGATTTATCATCTCTTGACACCCGACCCCCTTCCTTTTGTCGAATGGTGTATAAGCACCTGAATATAGACACTTCTTTGAGTTTTACCTCTCTTCTGTGAGCCCCCAGGCATGTAAGTATCCAGAATGGTGTGGCTTTTCTCCTGTTAAACTCTTCTCTTAGTTTAATTTGCAAGCTCCCAAGCAATAACTCAAGAGTGTAGAAGAAAAGTTTTTCCTTCCAGACAAGGAACAATCTCTTGAAAATTGTAGTCTAGGGAGGCTGTAAGACTCCAGGCCTTGAATGAAATTTACAACGACATGCTCATAGCATATAATCCATATAACTGATAGGAAGTTTCTAAGAGGACAGGAAAACCAACCAGCATTTTTGAGTGCCCATTTCTTGTCAATCACTGTGTTCCTAAATGTACCAAAGTCTTCAAAATTGATATCATTTTACAAAGTAAAGATCTTACTTTCTTAATTTAAAATTGAGGAGAGTGAAGAGTAGCTGAGTCTGTGAAAATTGCCCAAGGACATGCAGGCTTCCTTTCTGCCTATTTCGTGCTCTTTCTACAGTCCCTCTTGCTGTTGTGACATACAAGTGTTGTCTTCAATTATACTATTTAAGCTAAAACCTTCCCAAATCAAGTCATAGTTTGCATAGTCATCTGTTGGTTTGCATTTTGGCACCATAAGTTTTTAATGCAACCAAAAAGCCTTCAGCCTGCTTTCACTTAAAAAGCTGACTCTCCTGTACTGTGAATTTATATATCAGTGCACTCTGTGATTTCATAACTTTCTAGTGAATAATGCATTAAGCTTGTCTGGTCTCTTATGACTGCCAGATGAAACTCACAATGCTGCTTTCATGTTCATTTTTCCTCTGATAGTGAGGGGTATACTATCCTCCACTCTCCCCTCCAGAAAAAATTTCTGGCTGGTGAAATAGAAAAAGAACACTCTTAAAAATTCACAGACTATCACACTGCTTGTCACAACCACCAAACACCTGTCTGCCTGTCTATTAACTTTCTTTCTTGGAATGCATCCATTTCCTTCTTGACTTATTTTTCCCCTGGGATAATACTTCTTCATAATAGTTGAAGACATAAGGACATATGAATCTTTGCACTTCTGTGCATCAATTTCTAGGCTAATCAATCTTATTTCTGGATTTCAGTGTGCGGCACCTGCTTCTGTCTCAGAATTCTCTAGAATTACAGGAAGCATATTTCTTCAAGAACACATGACACATAAAACCTCACTTAAATTTTGTCCACAGAGCAAAAATTTATTTTGGTCTAGTTAGAGTTCCTTTGAAGGGTGGCGATAGTTGTTAATGTTGCTGTTGTTTGGTCACTAAGTCATGTCGACTCTTTGTGACCCCATAGACTGTAGCGTGTGAGGCTCCTCTGTCCATGGGATTTTCCAGGCAAGAATACTGGAGTGGGCTGCCATTTCCTCCTCCAGGGGATCTTCCCAACACAGGAATTGAACTCACATCCCCTGCATTACAGGCAGAGGGAACCCATCAAAAGTATTGTGAGGGTTCCCACACTTGTGTAACAGCCCATGTATGAGATTTTCAAAGGCTGAAAGGACAGACCTACATGATGGGAATATTTGAGTGAGGTTGGGAGGAAGTGATGGAGAAGACTGTTTCAAGATCTTGAGTAGAATGTCCAGGCAGAAGATAAGAACAGTGCAAAAGTCCTGAGGCCAGAGGACACAGCAGAGAGGCCAGTATGGCTGAGCAGGATGAAGGAGAGACACGGGAGCAGATGGACAGAGAGGTGGAGGAGGCGCCAGACTACTCAAGTCACTGTAAGGATTTCACCTTTTACTCTGAAGGAGTTGAAAGGAATCTGCGGGTTTTGAGCAGAGGAGTAATATCATGTGACAAATTTTAAAATTAATTTTTATTGGAGGATAGTTGCTTTACAAAGATGTATTAGTTTCTACTATAGAGCAAAGTGAATGTGTTTTGAGGCTTCCAGTTGTAAGAGATGTCAAGCGGAAACAAGACTCATTGCAGCATTTCGTGTAAGAAAGCCGAATGGCCTGGAGCCATGTGGCAGTCCAGAGTGTGGTAAGCGCCCGTCAGATCTGGATGTCTGTGAGACTAAAGCCAACTAATTAGGCTTCAGTGGATGGGCGAAGGACAGGAGAGGAGAGACAGACTTGAGGAAGTAGAGAGGTTACTGGGGATCTGGGTTCTAGTTCTGCTTCTGCTGCTCCAGAAACGTATCCATTAGGCAAGTCATTGCATGTCCACATTTGTCAGATATGGGCTATTTTAGGACTGTTCACAGCTGGTTTAGCAGTTCTGTAAATTTAGCATTGATTTTTAGCAAGCATTTATATAACCAGCAATAATAAAGTGCTTATTGTGTGACAGGAGCTGTCCATATGCTGCAGCTATAGTATAAAACAAGGCTGGAAAATCCTCAGGAAAGAGCAACTTGATGGAAGAACCAAGAACAGTAACAGGAGAGCTGACCAGGGCAGCAGAGACTATGGGCCCTCGGAGCATGCATAATAGGGTGTCTGGACCGCTCCATCTTCCCACGCCCTCCAATTCTACATACGTGGCTGCGAGAGGAGCTGCAGTTCCAGGTCCTGGGTTGAAGTGTGATGATGTAATGGAAATCACTATTTCGAACAAAGACAGACGGAGACTCTGTGGCTCGTTTTTCACAGGGAATAGGATGCCTGCTTGCTGTGGAAGCTGACAAACATAGGTCATCAACCCTGTCAATTCTGCCATATCAAGAAAAGCATATTCAAACTGAAGTTGGGAGCTAATTTATACATTTGGGATGGAGAAAATATCTTAATAGGAGCTGGAATAATTCCTCTGTAACATAACTTCACTGAACACCTTTCAGAGGATGAAGGAAAGACCAGAGAGCTTCCTGATGGTCCATCAGACTTTGCTACCAGAAAACTAGCTTCAGGCTAGTTAGTGAGGAATGTTTGGAGAAAGCTAGTTAACAAGTACCACGCGGTGCAATTGCTGTCTCCGCTTAGACAATCACAACTGCTCATGAACCAGCATCAGAGGGACTTTTGAAGGGAATATTGGATCAGAAAAAGAGGGGAAAGCGAGTTCATTATGGACTCAATCTTGGGGTGGAGGGCTGATGCTCTCTGATACTGCATTGGCTCTATCACCTCCATCGTCACATCATCAGTGTTGTCTTATTTCTTAACTGCAGCTTTGAGCAGGCTCTGCTTTCTGTTAGTTCAGCGGGAGTCCCCCACCTCAGCCCCCTGCTGGTCACTGGACAACTCAGAAGGCAGGACATCAGGGCAAAAAGGGCTGCCTGCCCGGAGAAAGCCCAAACCTCTGAGATGGGGCAGGTTTTATTTACTGACCACAGCAGGCAACTGCACTTCCATGTGTCCTCGCCTGCTCTGTGGGGAGAAGCAGTGGGTGTCCTCTAAACGCTGCTAGAATCTATATGCATGAAAGAAAAAGAGCCAGAGAGATGGATTTGCAGACGGTGAACTCGTCTGTTCTGCATCAGGTCAGGTCTGTTCAGCACCAAATGATAGCCTGACATTTTTGGGCTGTGGTCATTTGAGCCCGTGTGCACACCTGAAAGAGCCAGGGGAGGCGGGAGGTCAGAAAAACAGAAACAAAGGGGCAGAAAAAGGAAACAATCTCAGGAACCAATAACTGGGACATCCAGAGACAAAACAATTTTTACCAAGATGGGGAAATCATGTTAAACTGAAAGTTTTCTCTTTCTGCACTGCCCTGACTGGAGTTTCCTCTGCGTGCCTGCATACACACATGCACACACACACACACACATATACACACACACACCACAGTGAAACAACATGCCAGGTCAACCCCACTCAGTTGTCTAGCAGCAGTCTTAGGTTTTAAACAAGGGCACTTGCATACCTAGATACTCAGAAATGCTGATTTGCATAATCAAGCTCCCTCATGCACAGAGAACCTGTACACCAGGCTTCCCTGTCCATCACCAACTCCTGGAGCTTGCTCAAACTCATGTCCATTGAGTCAGTGATGCCATCCAACCATCTCATCCTCTGTCATCCCCTTCTCCTCCTGCCTTCAACCTTTCCAGCATCAGGGTCTTTTCCTGATGTAGTTTCCTGAGGTGGTTTCACGTAGCTGTTGTATTATTGACTCTGGTTTGTTACCCATTCACTCTAGTTGGTAGGGGAAACACAGGACTGCTGAGAAAGGCTGTCAACCTCAGTGATTTCAGAAACGACCTCCTTCTTGCTAAATAATCTTTGTTTTTAATAATAAAAAAGGATCATTTTGTGTGTTTGATTGGCACAAAACTGGTTACCTTACAACGAGGCAGTTTTAGGTCTACCTTATGACCATATTTGATATCCTTGCTATCCAAGGGACTCTCAGTTGTATCAAGGAGATCAAATAAGTCAATCCTAAAGGAAATCAACCCTGAATATTCATTGACTGATGCTGAAGTTGAAGCTCCAGTACTTTGGCCACCTGATGTAAAGAGCTGATTCATTAGCAAAGACCTTGTTCCTGGGAAATATTAAGGACAAGAGGAGAAGAGGGCAACAGAAGATGAGATGGTTGGATGGCATCATCAATGCAATGGACATGAGTGTGAGAAAACTCTGAGAAAAAGTGAAAGACAGAGAAGCCTGGTGAGCTCTAGTCCATGGGGTCACAAAGAATCAGACACAACTTTGCGACTGAAGAACAACATATCCACATTTGGAGAGAAGAGGAAAAGCCCTAGTGGCTGTTTTTAGATAATATTGCAGCTGGGAGGCCTCACCTTGTTGTCTGAGACCTCAGTAGCAAATTGGACTTTGGGGAATTTATATATGTTTTCAGGAAGAATGAAGTAATTTAGCTTATATAAATGCATGTTAGAACACCTTGAGAATTAAATACCCAAATAGATATGTGCTAGAAGAGAGAATCTTGAGAAACAGTTATGTTGCTTAAAAAGTAGAGAACCCTAGGTCATAGTATATAATACATTGGAGATTAAGCTTAAAAATATTAGGAAAAGCTAATGTCATTTGTTTTCACACATCCAGGCTTTGTTTCATGGGTAGTGAGGTAACACCACCCTGTAGCAAAGCACAAGTAAGATCACTTCTTTGTCAGGGGACATAAAATATCCTGAGACACACAGCCAAAAAGAGGGATGATTTCCAACATGAATGTAAGTTTTAAAAAGTCCCCCAAACTGCATTTTGGGGAGCTATGTAAATACCCAAGGCATATGAGATTATTTCTGTCAGTATTTAACACCAGGAAAATCTTCACAGAGATCAACAGAGAATTTTAATCATGAAAAATTAATAATACATATTTCTACTTGACACAAGCCCCTGAGGCTTTCATAATATTGAGAAAATAGTAATCTGGGTAAGCAGTAATGTATTCCCAGCCACCCATCTCAAATATTTATTTTCTTGATATTCTATAAACCACATATAGGTAAAGAAGATAGTGAGAGATAAATCATTCATTTTGGGTACGATAGGTAAGAAGGTCAGAAGTTATTCCTCTTCTCACAACCAGAAATAAATGAACTGAAAGCCATCAGGTCTTCTTAGATGTATCACAGGCTTGAGAATACAAAGCAGACCACTGTGTCTCAAATGTGAGAGACAGGTGATGAGAAAGAATTGTCACACACTGGAGTAGAAGCCCATCACTGGAGCCTGTTCCAGGGTGTGGAAACTTACACCATTGATGAACTGCTGTAGCTTCATTGTAGACAAGCTTGGGCGTTAAAAAGTCCATCATGTCCTATCTTGCTGAGAGATACCACATGTCTTTGGATTTTATCCCCAGGATCACTGTAATGTTCCAATGAAGATTAAAGATAAATCCCTTCTGCTTTTGATGAGGAGCAGGAATGGGGTGGACATTCCAAAATATGACAAGAGCATTTTGTTTTTCTCAATGAGGCCTGACCTCAAACAAAACTATTTCACCAGATCCTAACCAACTGGGACTTCACTAGAGTCAACCAAACTGGGGAATAAATATCCAACTCGAACCAACTCTAGCCTTTGATACAGGGAGGGGAAACACCCAGGAGGTCCTCAAGATGAAGAGAGGAGAGAAATCCCCCTGTGATTCCTGACAAGGGGAGAAGAAGCAGTTGTTGTTGCTCAGTCGCTCAGTCATGTCTAACCCTTTGTCACCCCAAGGACGATAGCCCACCAGGATCCTCTGTCCATGGGACAGGGAGAATATTGGAGTGGGTTGCCATTTCTTTATCCAGGGAATCTTCCCAACCCAGGGATTGGACATGTGTCTCCTGCACTGGCAGGTGGCTTTTTTTTTTTTTTTTTAACCACTGAGCCACCAGGGAAGTTCTCTTATATTCTTAGAGAACTGCAAATTCAAACAGTGAGATACCACTACATGCCTATTAGAATGGCTAAAAGCCAAAAAAAAAAAAAAACAAACAAACAAACTAAAAAACCTGACAACCAAAGTTGGTAAGGAAGTGAAACAACAGAAACCCTTATTTGTTCCCAGTGAATGCAAAATGACTTTGGAAGGCCTTTGCTGATTTCTCATAAAAGTCAGGGAGCTCGTAGATTTTTGGACTTCAGCCATTCTGACTGGTGTAAAGTGATATCTCATTGTAGTTTTGATTTGCATTTCTCTGATAATGAGTGATGTTGAGCATCTTTTCATGTGTTTGTTAGCCATTTTTATGTCTTCTTTGGAGAACTGTCTGTTAAGTTCTTTGGCCCACTTTTTGATTGGGTCATTTATTTTTCTAGAATGGAGCTGCAGGAGTTGCTTGTGTATTTTTGAGATTAATTGTTTGTCCGTTGCTTCATTGGCTATTATTTTCTCCCATTCTGAAGGCTGTCTTTTCACCTTGCTTATAGTTTCCTTTGTTGTACAAAAGCTTTTAATTTTAGTTAGGTCCCATTTGTTTATTCGTGCTTTTATTTCCGATATTCTGGGAGGTGAGTCATGGAGGATCCCGCTTTGGTTTATGTCAGAGAGTGTTTTGCCTATGTTATCCTCTAGGAGTTTTATAGTTTCTGGTCTTATGCTTAGATCTTTGATCCATTTTGAGTTTATCTCTGTGTATGGTGTTAGAAAATGTTCTAGTTTCATTCTTTACAAGTGGCTGTCCAGTTTTCCCAGAACCACTTGTTAAAGAGGTTGTCTTTTCTCCATTGTATATTCTTGCCTCCTTTGTCAAAGATAAGGTGTCCATAGATGCGTGGATTTATCTCTGGGCTTTCTATTCTGTTCCATTGATCTATATTTCTGTCTTTGTGCCAGTACCATACTGTCTTAAAATCTACAAGTAATAAATGCTGGAGAGGATGTGGAGAAAAAGGAACTCTCTTACACTGCTGGTGGGATTGCAAACTAGTACAGCCACTATGGAAAACAGTGTGGAGGTTCCTTAAAAAACTGCAAATAGACCTGCCATATGACCCAGCAATCCCACTGCTGGGCATATACACCGAGGAAACCAGAATTGAAAGAGCCACGTGTATCCCAATGTTCATCGCTGCATTGTTTACAACAGCCAGGACATGGAAGCAACCTAGATGTCCATTAACTGACGAATGGATAAGAAAGCTGTGGTACATATACACAATGGAATATTACTCATCATTAAAAAAAATTCATTTGAATCAGTTCTACTCAGGTAGACGGAACTGGAGCCCATTATCCATAGTGAAGTAAGCCAGAAGGGAAAACAACAATACAGTATACTAATGCATATATATGGAATTTAGAAAGACGGTAATGAGAACCCAGCATGCGAGACAGCAAAAGGAACGCAGATGTATAGAACAGACTCGTGGACTCTGTGGATGAGGGCAAGGGTGGGATGATATGGGAAAATGGCATTGAAACATGTTAATTATCATATGTGTAATCAATCGCCAGCCCAGGATTGATGCTTGGGGCTGGTGCATGGAGATTTCCCAGGGGAAGGGAGGAGGGAGGGAGGAGGGAGGGGGGTTCTGGAGGGGGAGCATATGTAAACCCATGGCGATATCATGTCATTGTATGGCAAAACTAAAAAAAAATGTCAAGGAGCTCTTACTACATGAGTCAGCAGCCACACTCCTTGGTATTGATTCAAAAGAGTCACAAACTTCTGTCCACACAAAAACCTGCACTTCAGTGTTTACTGTGCTTTTGCCAATGATTGTTCAGAACTGAAAGTAATCGATATGCCCTTCAGTAGGAAAACGGATGAACAAAGCGTGGTACATCCATATAATGGAATATACTTCAGCAATGAAAAGAAGCTATTGAAACAGGAAAAGACAAAAAGAACCTTAAATGCAAATTTCTTAGTGAAAGAAGCCAGTCTGAGAAAGCTATAGTGCTTGATTCTAACTATATGACACTCTAGAATGGACAAAGCTATGGAAACAGTGAAATGTTCAGTGGTTGCCAGAGTTTGGAGAAGGAGGGGTGGAGAGGGTATATAGATAGAGCACAGAGTGTGTTTAGGATGGTGAAACTGTTCTATATGGTCTTGTAATGGCAGACAGCTGGTGTTACGCATTCATCAAAACCCACATATTGGTCAACACAGAGTGAAACCTAGCATAAACTCTAGATTTTGGTTAATAATAATGAAACAGTGTTTATTTATCAGTCATAACAAATGTGCCCACTAATGGAAGATATTACAAATAAAGGAACTGTATGCACGTGCAAGAGTACAAATGAAAATGATTTTTACTTTCATAAATAAAAGAAATGCTACCACTGATTTGTCCTAGCCTGAATGACTGTGAAAGTGTTAGATAACTTGTAGATCTTTGCTTACTGATTATGAAAACTCCTGTGTCCGTTTGAAGATTATAAACTGTTGTTATTGGGTTTTGTTTTCTGAAAATGCTAAATGGTGATGATATTTTCTCTTTAAAAAGGAAGTCATATTATTAAAAAATTACTCTAAAGGTATATCAATTATGACATATGTTTTTGCCTAAGATATCAAAGAATATTGGGCTACCCTGGTGGCTCAGACAGTAAATAATCTGCCTGCAATTCAGGAGACCTGGGTTTGATTCTTGGGTCAGGAAGATCCCCTGGAGGAGGAAATGGCAACCCACTTTAGTATTCTTGCCTGGAGAATCTCATGGACAGAGGAGGCTGGCATGCTATAGTCCATGGGGTCACAGTTGGAATTGACTGAGCTGCTGAATAACAATAAAGCAGGTAAAAACCTTTCATTTCAGGAAAATTTACTCATTAATTCTCTCTTTGCTTCCTTTCTTCTGTTTAGTCTTGCATCTTTTCCTTTACTAGGAACAGTATGTCTCTTTGATTATGTCTTCTGGTCCTGGGTACATAGGATATTTGTTGTATAAATAAGAAAGGAATATTCCCATCCTTGATAACAGAATATTCTAAAAATCTGTTACATCTACAAAGAAATTTGAAGCTTAGTCTAAAGGCAAACATAGCTTGCTCCTTGGAAGGAAAATTATGATAAACCTAGACAGCATATTAAAAAGCAGACATATCACTTTGCCGACAAAGGTGTGTCTAGACAAAGCTATGGTTTTTCCAGTAGTCATGTATGGATGTGAGAGTTGGACCATAAAGAAGGCTGAGCACCAAAGAACTGATGCTTCAGAACAGTGGTGCTGGAGAAGACTTGAGAGTCTCTTGGACAGCAAGGAGATCAAACCACTCAATTCTAAAGGAAATCAACCCTGAATATTCCCTGGAAGGACAGAGACCGAAGCTGAAGCTCCAATACTTTGGGTACCTGATGTGAAGAACCGACTCATTGGAAAAGATCCTAATGCTGGGAAAGATGGAGGCAGGAAGAGAAGGGGGTGACAGAAGATGAGATGGTTGGATGGCATCCCTGTCTCAATGGATATGAGTTTGAGCAGGCTCTGGAAAATAGTGAAAGAAAGGGAAGCCTAGCATGCCGCAGTTCATAGGGTTGCAAAGACTCAGACACAGCTGAGAGACTGAACAACAGCAACAACAAAACATAGATAGCTAATAAAAATAATATCTGCGAGCTCAGAAATATTATTAAATTAAAAATAAGCTGAGAATGATGTTTCCTGATGAGTTACGTTGTTTTCATTACATTTTGCAACTTCACTTTTTCAACAACTTCAGCTCTTTTGCTGAGTAGTTGTAATTATTTTAAGTTTGTTGCAGATTGTTCTTCAGAGAGCTTTTAATTAGTTTTAATTTGGAAAAAGAACATTTTGGCATTCTGTGATTAAAACTGTCAAAATAATATGCATAAAGAATAGACTTCATTTGTGCTCACATGGGAATTTATGGTTACACTCACCTAATCTGTAAACAGTTTTCTCCCATGTCACCTTCTAATTATTTTGCACAGAGCTTTATTCATAGTGGTAATGATTATGACAGGTCACTTGCAAGTTTATTTGGCATTTTTGCTGCATGTTTTGCAGTAGAGTTTCCTTCCAATTATGTTAATTTATTTGGAGTAACAAAAGCATGTTGGCAACTCCACCATCTTGTAACTGTGTTAGCTAGGAGGTTATTGTGTCATATACATTATGAAAACTTTGCACTTAGGAGTTACTGCTAAAGATCAACATTTTTCACAAAGGGGAAGCTGGGTGAGGAGATGAAACTTTTCTCTTCCTGCTACACTGACTTTCCTGCAGTGCTGAAGTTCATAAGGTGTCTAATGAGCTTGTCCCAGGAGATTGCATGTATGTGCTCTGTTGCTCAGTGGTGTCCAACTCTTTGAGATCCCATGGACTGTAGCTCATCAGGCTTCTCTGTCTGTGGGATTTCTCAGCAAGAATACTGAAATGGGTAGCCCTTTCCTTTTCCAAGGGATCTTTCTGACCCAGGGATGGAACCAGGTCTCCCACACTGCAGGCAGATAGATCATTTATGGTCTAAACCACCAGGGAAGCCCATAATACACTAATGTGATGGCAGATTTTTTTTTATGTCAACTTGACTGGGGTGCACAGAGTGCCCGGACATTTGGGAAACTTTGATTCTTCCTGAATCCTGAGTCTGCCATCATTTGGGCTGGAAATATACCATCAGCTCTGCACAAGCTGTCATGCTGGTCCACTCCATTGGTGATTGTCCTAGACCTAGTGAGCAAGTAATGGCAACCTCTCCAGACTTATAGTAAGACAACTGCATGTCGGAGGGTGGAAAATACATCCAACAAAAATTCAAGGGCCTTTTCCTCCAGTGAAATGCCTAGGGTCCAGTGTGTGGGGGCCATGTTTAGGAACCTCTGGTAAGGTGAAGGATCAGGGGCTGCATCTGGGTCTCTTGCAACCCCCCAAAGAAGGACAAAGCCTAGTGGCCTATTTGGATCTTGGAGAAAAAATATTCCTTGTTTGGCTCTGGGAGGGAATTCACTTCCAAATGCATACAAGCTGGTGGCAGGATTCAGCTCCTTGCAGTCGTAGGTCTCAGGTCCCTGTGTCCTTGCTGGCTGTTGGGTGGGCATTGTTCTCTATTGAGAGTGGATGTGGTCCTCTTCCTCCATCTTCCCAGTGTGATGGATCAGGTTCTTCTCACCATTAGAAGTTCTCTCACCTCCCCTTCTTCTTCCTCTACACTCTACATCTGTCTTCTGTCACAGTTCTCAGACAGTCTCTTCTGTTGTCTCTTGTAATGTCCATGATTTAGGTGATGACTTCAGGCTCATGTGAATGACCCAGGAATCTTGCTTCTTTAAGGCAATTTATGTAGAAACTTAGCTATTCACGCAAAGTCCCCTTTGGGCAGCATGAAGGTTAACATTGGATTGAATAACCAAGAGTGGGAATGTGAGCTCCAGGGGACTTCTGCATTCTGCCCACTCTGGGGAACTCTTGCCTCCCCTCCTCTCTAGCCTCTGGGAAAGGTTCAGAGTTTAGCAAATATTCTGTGAACTCATTCTGTAAATGAGACATGATTTTGAGATTGCTCAAGTTTCCTTTTTTTCCTCTCCAGTCTCATTTGGTGGATTCAAGTTTGTTTTTTTTTTCCTCCCCCATTACCCCATCTGGGGCTTCTGGAAACCTGCCTGGTTTACAGGGCTCCTGGCCACGATGGGCAACTGGGAGCAGGGGGTGGGGGGTGGGATGGGGAGTACCAACAGCCCCTCCATCACAGCTCCCCTGGGGAGACCTCTCTTCTCTGGAATTAAATAGATTACTGAAAGATGAACTCCCCAGGTCAGTAGGTGCCCAATATGCTACTGGAGATCAGTGGAGAAATAACTCCAGAAAGAATGAAGGGATGGAGCCAAAGCAAAAACAATACCCAGTTGTGGATGTGACTGGTGATAGAAGCAAGGTCCGATGCTGTAAAGAGCAGTATTGCATAGGAACCCAGAATGTTAGGTTCATGAATCAAGGCAAATTGGAAGTGGTCAAACAGGAGATGGCAAGAGGGAACATTGACATTTTAGGAGTCAGTGAAATAAAAAGGACTGGATTGGGTGAATTTAACTCAGATGACCATTATATCTACTACTATGGGAAAGAATCCCTCAGAAGAAATGGAGTAGCCATCATAGTCAAAAGAAGAGTCTGAAATGCAGTACTCGGATGCAGTCTCAAAAATGACAGAATGATCTCTGTTCATTTTCAAGGCAAATCATTCAATATCACGGCAATCCAAGTCTATGCTCTGACCAGAAATGCTGAAGAAGCTGAAGTTGAATGGTTCTATGAATACCTACAAGACCTTCTAGAACTAACACCCAAAAAAGATGTCCTTTTCATTATAGGGGACTGGAATGCAAAAGTAGGAAGTCAAGAGATACCTGTAGTAACAGGCAAATTTGGCTTTGGAGTACAGAATGAAACAGGGCAAAGGCTAAGAGTTTTACCAAGAGAACGTACTGGTCATAGCAAACGCCCTCTTCCAACAACACAAGGGAAGACTCTACACATGGACATCACCAGATGGTCAACACTGAAATCAGATTGATTATATTCTTTGCAGCCAAAGATGGAGAAGCTCTTTGCCATCAGTGAAAAAAAAAAAAATGACCAGGAGCTGACTTGGCTCAGATCATGAACTCCTTATTGCCAAATTCAGACTGAAATTGAAGAAAGTAGGGAAAATCAGTAGACCATTCAGGTATGACCTAAATCAAATTCCTTATGACTGTACACGGGAAGTGACAAATGGATTCAAGAGATCATATCTGACAGACAGAGCGCTTGAAGAACTATGAATGGAGACTCATGGCAGTGTACAGGAGACAGGGATCAAGATCATCTCCAAGAAAAAGAAATGCAAAAAAGCAAACGGCTGTCTGAAGAGGCATTACAAATAGCTGAGGAAAGAAGAGAAGTGAAAGGCAAAGGAGAAAAGGCTGTATATTGTCACCCTGCTTATTTAACATGTATGCAGAGTACATCATGGGAAACGCTGGGCTGGAAGAAGCACAAGCTGGAATCAAGATTGCCGGGAGAAATAGCAATAACCTCAGATATGCAGATGAAACCACCCTTAAGGCAGAAAGTGAAGAGGCACTAAAGGGCCTCTTGATGAAAGTGAAAGAGAAGAGTGAAAAAGTCGGCTTAAAGCTCAACATTCAGAAAACAAAGATCATGGCATCTGGTCCCATCACTTCATGGCAAATAGATGGGAAAACAGTGGAAACAGTGGCTGACTTTGTTTTCTCGGGCTCAAAAATCACTGCAGATGGTGATTGCAGCCATGAAATTAAAAGATGCTTACTCCTTAGAAGGAAAATTATGACCAACTTAGACAGCATATTAAAAAGCAGAGACATTATCTTGCCAAGAAAGGTTCATCTAGTCAAGGCTATGGTTTTTCCAGTAGTCATGTGGATGTGAGAGATGGACTACAAAGAAAGTTGAGCACAGAAGAATTGATGCTTTTGAACTGTGGTGTTGGAGAAGACTCTTGGGAGTCCCTTGGACTGCAAGGAGATCCAACCAGTCCATCCTAAAGGAAATCAGTCCCGAGTGTTCATTGGAAAGACTGATGCTGAAGCTGAAACTTTAATACTTTGGCCACCTGATGCGAAGAGCTGACTCATCGGAAAAGACACTGATGCTGGGCAATATTGAAGGCAGTAAGAGAAGGGGATGACAGAGGATGAAGTGATTGGATGGCATCACCGACTCAATAGACATGGGTTTGGGTTAACTCCGGAGTTGGTGATAGACAGGGAGGCCTGGGGTGCTGCAGTCCATGGGGTTGCAAAGAGTCAGACACGACTGTGTGACTGAGTTGAACTGAATTGAGTTTTCTTCAATTCCATCACTATTAAAAGCCTTTTAAATGAGACTATTTCTGTATATTATCTGCCTGTTTTTTTTTCCCCCAAAGTTTGCAAAGATGACTTTCTCTCACACAATCCACCTATTCCACCCAGAAATGGATCCTGCACACTTTCTTGAGCTATAACTAGAACAGATATCTGACTGCTGACTAGTCACATCACCTCAGGGCACTGTTAGCCTAGTTCTGAAAGTTTTCCTCTAAATATATCTTTCTTTTAAGTATTAAGGGTAACTATTAAGAATCTATGTCTTCATTACCAAAATTACTAATTAGGTTTAGCCTCACAGATTCTTCTTTTTCCCTCTCTTTCCTGCTTTCTGTTGCTTCCATGCCAGTTTAGGAGGTTTATCATGGAAAACGTGTATGAAATAATTTCCTAACAACCCTTTTAGCAGTTAACTTATGACCCTTGTTACTATCAGTTTTCAAACACAGATTTGATTTGAAAGTGAAAGTGATTGAAAGAGCCACGTGCACCCCAATGTTCATCGCTGCATTGTTTACAATAGCCAGGACATGGAAGCAACCTAGATGCCCATCAACTGACGAATGGATAAGAAAGCTGTGGTACATATACACAATGGAATATTACTCAGCATTAAAAAAAAATTCATTTGAAGCAATTCTACTCAGATGGACGAAACTGGAGCCCATTATCCAGAGTGAAGTAAGCCAGAAGCAAAAACAACAATACAGTATATTAACACATATATATGGAATTTAGAAAGACAGTAATGAGAACCCAACATGGGAGACAACAAAAGGAACGCAGATGTATAGAATAGACTTGTGGACTTTGTGGATGAGGGTAAGGGTGGGATGAGATGGGAGAAGGGCATTGAAGCATGTTAATTGTCATGTGTCTAATCAATCGCCAGCCCAGGATTGATGCTCGGGACTGGTGCAGCGAGATTTCCCGGGGGGGAGGGAGGAGGGAGGGGGGACCCGGAGGGGAAGCATATGTAAACCCATGGTGATATCATGACAATGTATGGCAAAAACAATAATAAAAAAAAAAAAAAAAGAAAGTGAAAGTGAAAGTCGCTCAGTTGTGTCCGACTCTTTGTGACCCCATGGACTTTACAGTCCATGGAATTCTCCAGGCCAGAATACTGGAGTGGGTAGCCTTTCCCTTCTCCAGGGATCTTCCCAACTCAGGGATTGAACCCAGGTATTCTACATTGCCAATGGATTCTTTACCATTTGAGCCACAAGGGAAGCCCAAGAACATTAGAGTGGGTAGCCTATCCCTTCCAGCGGATCTTCCCAACCCAGGAATCGAACCAGGGCCTCTTGCATTGCAGGCAGATTCTTTACCAACTGAGCTATTAGGGAACAGTCCATGGAATTCTCCAGGCCAGAATACTGGCATGAGTGCCCTTTCCTTTCTCCAGGGTCTTTCCAACCCAGAGATCTAACCCAGGTCTCTCACATTGCAGGCAGATTCTTTACCAGCTAAGCCACAAGGGAAATCCAAGAATATTGGGGTGGGTAGCCTATCCCTTCTCCAGGGGATCTTCCTGTCCTAGAGATTGAACAGGGATCTCCTGCATTGCAGGGGAATTCTTAACCAACTGAGCTATGAGGTTTAGTTCAGCTAAAGATACAGAGATTCATTAGGACTCATTGAAGAAAAGACTTCCAGCAGAAATAAAAGGTGTTTGAATGTCATATATTTTTCAAGATTTCAAGAAATGGTTTTGAAAGCTGTTGTCCTTCTGAATGTAAATTTTGGGGATCAGTTGTAATGATGAGAAATAAAATTTTTGTTAATCTTCCTCATCACCGTCATCAGAGCTCTTCAGAGAATGGAAATCTCGCCAGGAAGACTTCACAAACAGCTGATCCTGCCACCAGATGATGCTTTGCGCTCCCCATTACCGGAATTGTTCAGTGAAGGTTGAACTGTTCACATCACATGTGTAGCTTGATTAGAGGGTGATATCAGTAAATCTCTAGGAATCTTTTCAATATAATATTTTATGATTTATTTAAGCACAAGCATGCTAAGGCACTTCAGTTTTGTCTGACTCTTTGAGACCCCATGGACTGTAGCCCATCAGATTTCTCTGCCCATGGCTTTCTCCAGGCAAGAATATTGGGGTGGGTTGCCATTTCCTTCTCCAGGGGATCTTCCCTACCTAGGGATCGAACCTGAATTTCACACATCGCAGGCAGATTGTTTACCATCTGAGCCACCAGGGAAGCCCTTAGGGTAGTGCTAAAGACAAACAGGGGATTGGCCAGTTGTGGATGAGAAAGAAGGAAGCAGGAAGAAATAGAAGACTCTTCAAAAATGGAAAGATTTGTTGACTATATGATATTTACTTTTATAAATATATATTTAATGTGTATTTAATATATATGTGCCATTTCCTTCTCCAGGGGATCTTCCCCACCCAGGGATATATATGTGCATATATATAAACACACATATATCTACCTGCACATACGTACATACCTCATAGTTTTATATGTAAAATAACTCTTTTTTTTTTTTGATGCGGACCATTTTTAAAGTCTTTATTGAATTTGTTACAATGTTGCTTCTGTTTTATGTTTTCGTATTTTGACCATGAAGCATCTGGGATCCCAGCTCCCCAACCAGGGATTGAGCCTGCACCCCCTGCATTGGAAGAAGTCTTAACCACTGGACTGTTGGGGCCCGGCCGGCTGATGCGATCAGCCAGAGCCATTACGGTCGGAACACTGCAAGCCTGCTGCCATTTAAGGCGCTGATTACGTGCCAGCTATACATTCAGCTGGCAAATCACCAAAAGGATCATGCGGCGAACATATATCCGACAGGCCAATCGCCCACAAGACACGTATTCCCTACATGCCCGTCAGAGCTCCCCCCTTCCTTTTCCCACTCCCTCCCCTCCTCCCCATATATAATCGCCTTGCGCTCAATAAAGTTTTGCAGCTTGATCAGAACCTTTGTCTTGCTGCCGTTCTTCGCGTCTCTTGTCCCACCCCCCTTTCATCCGTTTTCAGGTGGATTTGGAGCTCACGTTGATTGCTCTGCGGGCCAGAGCGACTGCGCCCAGCTAGCGGCCGCAGCACTGGACCACCAGGGAAGTCCCAAGCTTGGGTTTAAACATTATTATGTAACCTGCTTTTCCCACTCAATACACAGTGTTCCCACATCATTACATATTTTTTCATAACCTGATTTTATTAGCCATGAAATATTTTATTGTATTGAATTTGCCCTAATATATTAGATAATCCTCCCTTAATTGAACATTTGGTTTAGGTCTAATTTTCACTTTTTAAGGAAAAGTAAAAATTGATGGACTTTGTGGAGATCTCTATCCATCCAGAAAGTTTGCTATTATAGTACAGAGTATTGTGCTCAAACTGCATTGCCCAAGTTTATAGTGGAATGGTTTTCACACCTCATTAGTAATTTTTAAAACAGATTATTTGAAAATTGAATAATTCTTTTGAATAAAATGTGAATGGCAGGCCCTGCAAGATCTACTTCCCTTGAGACATAGCAGATTGTATACACAGTTGCGAGATTAGAGAACCATAAGGGAACATGCCACATGACAAGGCGATAGCCTTGGGTTCCCTTGAGAGTAAGTGTCACTCAGAGATGAAAAGTCTATGCTGCTATTTGACTGACTTCGAATTTACAAAGCAGTTGCTCCAGGAGATTTCTAAACATAAATTGATTTTTACGTCAGTTTTATGAAACTATTATCACCAGTGAAGACAGAATTTCCTGCAAGACTTTTCCCCTGGTTTAACATCACTTGGAAGTCATGATGAGTGAAAAACTAGAACTGTTACTTTTTTCATTTGATGCTTCAGTGATATCTGCCTAAAGTTCAGCAATTTTACTATTCCACAGATTTGATCACAGAACCCTCCCTAAGACTGATGAGTAGAGCTAAAACTTTTCCAAAGGAATCAAGCATTGGGACATATCGACATAACTACAGTGCAGAAACTCATTGTCTCACTGCACATTTCCTAAAACCAGACCGCTTCCCTACAGTCTCCACCCATCTCAACAAATTGAGGTAACTGTAATCTAAACACACACACACACGTGCAAACTCACACACACACACACACACACACACACAGAGCTCAGGTCAAGTTGTGGAGCTTACAAATTGTCCTTCTTAAGCTTCGACTATAAAGAAGGCTGCTGCTGTTGCTGCTAAGTCGCTTCAGTCGTGTCCGACTCTGTGCAACCCCATAGATGGCAGCCCACCAGGCTCCCCCATCCCTGGGATTCTCCAGGCAAGAACACTGAAGTGGGTTGCCATTTCCTTCTCCAATGCATGAAAGTGAAAAATGAAAGTGAAGTCGCTCAGTCGTATCCGACTGGTCACAACCCCATGGACTGCATCCTACTAGGCTCCTCCATCCATAGGATTTTCCAGGCAAGAGTACTGGAGTAGAGTGCTCTCCAAAGAAGGCTGAGCACTGAAGAATTGATGCTTTTGAACTGGGGTGCTGAGAAAGACTCTTGAAAGTCTCTTGGACAGCAAGGAGATCATACTGGTCAATCCTAAAGGAAATCAAACCCTAATATTCATTGGAAGATACGGACTTCTCATACCCTCACATGGCAGGGAGCAGAGAGAGGGGTCCCCAGTATGCTTTTTAAAATAAAGGCAGTAGTTCCATTGATAAGAGCTCCATCCTCATGATCTAATTACCTCTCAAAGACCTCACCTCCAAACACCACCATGGGGATTAGGCTTCAAAATATTAATTTTTCAGGGAAAAAACTTCAGTCCGTTTCAAGTCTTAACAACAAAATTGGTGATCTACCTATTGACAGCCTATGGACAGCCACCCTCTGCTAGGTAAATGAGTTAAGATTTAGGGAGGAACTTGTGTTTCAATGGAAAGCTAAGTAGGTTATCTGATTTTAACCTTTTATTGCTTTTGAACTATGTTACAACTCTGTAAATTGTAGATGAACGATATCAGTGTAAACTCTAGTCCATAAACATACAGATTCATCCTCCTTTCCTACCCCATCATGAAAAGGCTCATTTTGTACCTACTAAATTTATTTCAACATTCCTTTATTCTGTTTTCCCTTATTCCTACAATCCTTTGAACTGGATGCAACAATTTATCAATCCCCTCATTACCAAATTAAATAAAATGTGTAATATGTGTTCATTTTACGTGGATCATGACTTTACTTCCTTTTGAAAATTACCCTTTAATGGAATATAATCTAACCTGTGTGTCTTCAAAAGAAAATTTTAAAAATCTTCTTTCTGACTCTTGAATTCTCTCGCTCCCTGTCATCACTGTATAATTTCTGCGTCTAAATGCAGCCTTAGTTTGCACCCAGTTCTAGCTCTTGGATTGCACTCTCTCTTTTTTTGTCAAAGTCCATTTGTAGACTTTGTGGAATTATTTTTTCCTGCTTAGAGAGGAGAACTTTTAAAATTTATTTTGGAGTAAACAGTTGGACTTTGTTATGTTCTGTTTAGTCATATGTAAATAGATTCAATTAGTCATGCTTTGCACATTTAAAACTTCACATTGTTCTTTGAGATAAGAGTCACATAAGCTATTTGAGAGCCTTAAAGAGCAGTTTGTGTGACAGCTTGTTGCCCAACTAGCATTGAGAACAGGAAGGGAGATGATAGAACAGTGAGAACATGGGCAAAATTAAGAGCTTGATTTAAGGAAATATCTTATAACTTGTTTTTCTTAGCAGACTGGTGATTGCCTAAACTGATTTCCCGCAAAGGCTGCCTAATCAACTGAAACAGAGAACGAAAACTGCATGAAGTGTCCTGTCTATAGAAGGGTTAAAGGTAGCTGAGAATAGAAGGAATTCCACACACCCCTGCCCTGCTCATGTACCCATCACATTTGTATCTGTTAATTGTCTGGGAAAAGCCTCTAAGTGTTTTAGCAAGAACTACAGGTTTATTTTTTTTCTGGCCAATTCCTGCTGCTTTTAAGTGGGTGTCAGTGTCTCCCCCCCATCTTCTCCTTCTCAGCTGTGCAGGCTGTCCCCCACCTTGTCCCCACCTTGTCCCCATTCTGTCACTGCTTCAAAGAAAAAGGTTACCCAGGATTTTTTAAAAAGTGATATTATAGAAAAGTTTCTTAATGAAGCAAGCACTCTAACAGAAATAGACTTTAATACCTTGAGGCTTGGAGCTGAGAAGGAATGGTGAGATGTATTTTCATGGCTGGTTGGTTCTTTTTTTTTTTTTTGTCAGATGTGCCAGTGGGAAATGTAAAGTGTTCCTCTGGATGTAAAAGCCTAGAGCATAAGAAGCTGTTCTTACCTTTTATGCAAGTCATTTCCTTTTCTGAGAAGTCCATAAAATCAGGTTGATAATTCACTACATGCTCTGTTTAAATTAAAATCTTCTGCTTTAAAGAACATCATGTCCAGGAGACTAGTCTTACTCTCTCTGAGTCAAAGGACAACCCCTCTTTTATTTCTGATATTTGTTAAATAACAGAAATTCAACTGGGTAAATTTTAAAGCTCTAATTGGCTTTATGGGCATCCCAGGTGGTGCTAGTGGCAAAGAATACACCTGCCAATGCAGGAGACATAGGAGTCTAGCATTTGATCCCTGGGTCAGGAATATCCCCTGGCGGAGGGCATGGCAGCACAATCCAGAATTCTTGCCTGGAGAATTGCCAGGAGCCGTCAGGATGCCCCCTCACTCGGATGACAAAGTCAGGAGACTGAGAAGGAAACTGCAAAGAGGATTTTCCTTCGGGACATCCCAAGGCAAGGCCCCTCCTGGTATTTTTCTTGGGAAGTTCTGTTAATGCTCTGAACATTAGCTCATCTCAGTAGGTCAGTCCCAGTTAGAAAAAATTCGTCCTGAGATAATTCCCTCAGACCTTATTTCCCTCAGAGGATCCTGGAAGGCAGATTCCCTTTCCCGAGGACAAAGGAGGAATAAGGGACATTTAAATAGATTACTATACCTCCTACTCGTTACTGGGGAGTTTACCAAGAGTTCTCTGGGGGTCATGGCAAAGCCACCACCAGAAGGGCTTGTACTTGGGTCGCCTTTCCACCTCCCACTCCCCCGACCACTCCACAGAGGAGGCTCCCTTCCTTGAAAAAACCAGGCTCGTATGGGACTTAGGAATGCTCATAACTGTGGCCAGCATAGTTGGAGATATTGATTGCTTTAGAATAGTGTAGACATAGGAATTCATTTTAGTAGTTATGAGGTTAATAGGGTTTTATTGTTAAAGCAGTGCTGCTAAACTGTCTCTTTGTCCTCTTTTCTCTTTCCTTGTAAGAACCAAAATAGGTTAATAGAATAAAACAGTTTCAAGCTTAAGCCCCTCTCTCTAGCTTCTACATAGTTGCACCTAATAAGAGAAATGTAACCTTTCTACTTAGATTGATGTACTTATCCGAAGTATGCTGGAGACATTCAAATGGTAAACATACTATTGTTAAGTCTAATTATGCAGAAATCCGACCTTTTGCAAGGAAAATGAGCTTAATGTTAAAGTTGTTGATGGTAGGCAGAAAACAAAAGATTGTATAGGATAATTGTGATGTAATGGGGATGTTTTTTGGCTATAATACTGTAAACTAACAAGAATAAAGTGAGAGACTGCTCCATCACCCCACAAAACTAACAGCAATAAAGAGAGACTGCTCCATCACCACACATCGACTCAGCTCAGTTCTTCTGCCGATGCCACTCATCCCTCAAGACCCCCGGACCCGCTGGGGCTCCCTGGCAGAGAATGCCATGGACAGAGGGGCCTGGAGGGCTACACAGGGTCACAAGTAACAAAGAGTCAGACATGACTGAAGCAACTTTTAACTTTATGGAACAATTTATCCCATGGAGCAAGCAAGGGGTGCTCACAGAGCTACAGGAGGTGGAGTCTTGTGTAGACAGGAGGAGGGGAAAAAGAGAAAAGGATTACCACCTCCTCCTCTGGGGATGGAGGGCCCGCATGGCCCATCACCTCACTGGTGCTGACTAGAAACTTCCAGACCGATGGCTAAGGCTACATTCCTGTGACTCCCAAGGTGATCCAGTGATTAAGACTTCACCTTCCAATGCCAGGGGTGCAGGTTCCATCCCTGGTTGGGGAGTTAAGGTCCCATATACCTCAGGGCCAAAAAAAAAAAATAACCCAAACAAAACAGAAACAATATCATAAGAAATGCAATAAAGACTTCAAAAATGGTCCACATCAAAGAATATTTTAAAAAATAAAAAAACAACATGCAACACATTGAGCTTTGGTCAAAAAACATGATTGGGCTTTAGTCATAGTTATGGCCTTCGTAGGAGGCATAGTGGTAAAGAATCCGCCTGCCAGTGTGGGAGATGCGGGTTCGATCCCTGGGTCAGGAAGATCCCCTGGAGGAGGAAATGGCAGCCCACTCTAGTATTTTTGCTTGGAGAATCCCATGGACAGAGGAGCCTGGAGGGCTACACTCCATGAGGTTACATAGAGTAGGACAGGTCTGAGCATGCATGCTAATAGTTCATCACATTTACTCTTCCTTTTTTGTTTTGCATCTGAATACAACATCAAGGGAGGATAAAAAGTGACCACTTTTCACTGCACTTCACTGGCTGACCTTGTGTAAAACAGTAGAGCTGAGACCTTTGCTTCCATTGCTTCCCAAAGAAGTATCTTTTCCTTGTTCCCTGGAGCTTGTAGACTGAGTCAGCCATCTGCTCTAGAGAATGGGAAAGAAGACTGTTTGAGCACGAACCACTTCTCCTGTCTCTCCTTAGCCCCTTGGTGTCAGCTGAAAAGAGGGCTGCACCCAGTGGCCTCTGACACCATGTCCTAATTGCTATCGCTTGTGGATGTCAGCTGGGTGTGTCTCTAGGCAGCTCTGTGTTCAGAGACTGGAATTAGCCTCTTGAAATTGGCCACAGTGGAAGTATTTATACCACTGACACTGACAAACACTGCACATCACAGATTTCCCTCCCTGCAGTGGCTTACCAGCACACTGTGGGCTGCAACCAGCCCTCGAGTTAATTCAAGACCTTCTCCGGTGGAAATCGTCTAGTTCATGATGATACTTTTCTATGTTGTTGTTCAGTCACTCAGTTGTGTCTGACTCTTTGCGACCCCATGGACTGTAGACCGCCTGGTCCCTCTGTGCATGGAATTTCCCAGGCAAGAAGACTGGAGTGGGTTACCAATACCTCCTCCAGGGGATCTTCCTGACTAGGGGATCGAACCCAGGTCTCCTGCATTGGCAGGCAGATTCTTTACCACTGAGCCACCAGGGAGGTGATTTCTTTTGACCCTTCCCAATTTTAGCCAGTTGGCTGTCTTTTCTTTTTATTTCCTTTAATCTCCAATAATCTTGCTTTCTCAGATTTTAGCCATTTGTTTCCATTTCAAAGAAAGTTAAAAATAAGCTTTCACACAAGTGAGAAACCAAGATGTTGTTCTCAGAAGTTGGGAATTTTTAATATTTCCATGTGAAAATTGATTATGCGTGTGTTTTCACCATCACAAACTCATGATCTTGGTTTTCCTTCTTGCCTTGTATAAGGCCAAGGACATTGGTTCTTTGACAACCTTAAAGGAACCAGCTTGGAACAATATGAAACCATTCTCCAACATTTTTAGCTACTTTTACCCCAGTTGCATGACCGGTTATTATATCTATGGCTGTATTAGGGAATAGAGATACACACACTTATTATTTTAGTGCGTAGAGAGAGCGATTTTAAGAACTGACTTATGCAATTGTGAGGGCTAATCAACCCTCAACCCTTTATTAGGGCAAATCTAATAAAGACCGTCCCAGGAACTTCTAAACTGGTGTTTGACCACATACCTGGGTACCAAGGCCATTCTGACACTTGTAATTAACCATCACAGCAGCTACTGTTAGACTTTAAAGAAATTTATTTTATATTTTACATTTTCATTCCTTTCTGAAATACAGGGAAAACAATGTCATTGAAATGGGAAAGAAGGATAAACCGCTTGTCCTTAAGAGAAGGTGCTCTTTTGGTTCAGATCTTTCCTGCACTTACACGGACTTCACATGAACCCCTTAACTCTTCTGTGCCCAAACCTGGTCACTCTAGTGGACCGAGCTGAGTGTGGTCTGAGAAAAAAAAAAAAAACAAAACAAAACTGCTACTCGGGATTAATGGAGTCCATAGCACCTCTTCACACTCCTTTGAAGAAAGGGGCTATGAGAATACAAACGTGATTATCATGAGAGATTTTAACACTTTCATTAAAACAGAAACAGGTGTTTCTGAATTTCTTCTTAGGGCATTCAAATTAAAAGCATCTCTGAGCTACTTGAAGTGCTGTATTGGGAATAATTACTGAAGTTTTTCTTTAGTCAGGCACTTATACACTGTCACAATTACTACCCTTTTTTTTTTGGCAAACACTCATAATTAGATACTGAAAAAAAAAACACAGGACAAGGTTTTTGAATAAGAAATAATAAGCTTGACAAATGTTACACCTAAATGTCTTCTTTTCTTTCTGATCCAAATTTTGTTCTTAAATGTGCTTTTTTTTCAGACATGGAAGAATGATTAGGAGGAAAGTGTTGAATTTTAAAATTTCATATGTTTGTGTTACTGACCATAGAAAATTGGTATTTAAGGCTTATTGTCATAGTCAGTCTATCTAGTGACATTACTCACTTTATTACATGCAGAATCCTATGTTGCTTCATCCTAGGGAAAGTGGCTAAAATAATTATCTGAACAATCCTATAAAAACAGATAGATATTTTTTTTTTTTTCTTTACATAATTTCTCCAATTATGTATAGAAGTAGGGGAACTTGAAGTTAGAACCCGAATTTTCAATGTGATTAGTTTTTTGTGTAGACACAACTTAGTTTCTTCTTATGGTTAACAAATGAGATATAAACTTTTATTTCCCTGTAGCAAGAGACTGTAAATCTCATTCTTAAACAAGCTCTCATAAGAGCTTGTATATTCAAAAACCACTTCTATTTCGTTCTATGGAGGAGATTGTGGAAAGCTGATTTCTCATTATCATTAAGTACCAACCAATTAAGTTGCTCTTAATTACATTTTATTTTGCTTTGACCTTGAGAGATTTGACAATCAGCTTATAAAATGAGCCTCCTTATATTTCATGCATCCCTGAGATTTAGAATATCCTTCTTTTCTTAATAAGCACAAACAAATGCATCAAGTCTCTTCACTAACACAGTGCTAAGTACCTTTGATGATTTTGTTTACTCCAGGCTCACATAAGGGAATGGCAACCTACTCTGGTATCCTTACCTGGAGAATTCCATGGACAGAGAAGCCTGGTGGGCTACAGTCCATGGGGTCGCAAAGAGTCTGAGTGACTAACACTTTCACTTTCAGTTTCACATAAATGAGGACAAGGTGATTGTTTTCTGTCTTGGCAAAACAAATTCTCCTTACAGATTCTGAAGTGTATTCCAGGCTGTAACACCCAGGCATCTTGCTCCATGGGCTTTTGACAACTCATCCTCCCACACTTACTCTTGATTACTTTCTAACTTATCCTGCTAACATCCTGTGTTCTCCACTCAAGTGATTCTTACAAAGGCTGAACTAAAACCTTTTTTTTTTTTTTTAGGATTTAGAAATAATTTTTATTGGAAATAAAAGTGACCACAAAATTTACTCTGAATATGAAAATTAATGTTAGGGAAAGAACATTACAAATTCTTAACTCCATTATTTTAGAATTAAAGGAGCCAACCTCAGTTTGTTGGAGATTTGCCCAAGGACAGGTATTTAGTTTGTGTCTCATTAATGCTGTACTCCCTGATAGTTCAGATGGTAAAGAATCCACCTGCAATGTGGGAGACCCTAGTTCAATCCCTGGGTCTGGAAGGTCCCCTGGAGAAGGAAATGGCAACCCACTCCAGTATTCTTGCCTGGAAAATCCCACGGACAGAGGAGTCCATGAGGTTGCAAAGGGTCAGACACAACTGACTGATCACAGGACAGCACATCCCTCATCCCAGATTTTTATCATCTCACATAAACACTTGGTTGCAAGTTTTCAGTTATTTGTCTCTAACATGATGGCATAAATTGAATAAAAAATTATTTTGGACATTAATTTTCTCTTGCAGAGGAGGGATAAATATGCTTAGTGAATGCGGCTTTTTACTTATCTTATTTATCTTTTCCTTGTCTCATTTCCTTTGTAACCAGTGAACAGCAAAAATCAGGAACATTTTTTTCTAATATTTGTCTATTCCCCATCCTAAAGTCCTTTCTTATAGCCAGTCATTTCATAAAACAGCAGGCAGACACTTAAAATCAGTTGATAACTGCCTTTAGCTTAGTGACTCACCACCCCAAGGAAGTGCTGTTTGTGTTTGGATTTTCATTTTTGATTTTTCAAGCTGCCCTAAATGCTCAGAGGTGAGCACGAGAAACTGGCAGCAAGGAACATGTGTTCGAAGCCATCTATATGTGGGGAATGAAGGATAACTCTTCAGGTGTCTCTCTCATCACTGCTGATGGACAGGGTAGCATTTGTTCTTCCTAGGCATCTCCTCACATTGCCTCTTCGCTCAGTTGCCCCCTTTCAGGGGATGATCCAGTTAAAGTCAAGGTGGAGGCTCTGACAGCTCGCCAGCACAGGGGTGCTGCAATTGCTCTTCTTTCCTTTTTATTTTTCCTCAATCTAAAGAAAGAGGAAGAGTGCATTTTATTTATTTATTTATTTTTTTATTATTATTTTTTTTAATTGTTTTTGCCATACATTGTCATGATATCACCATGGGTTTACATATGCTTCCCCTCCGGAACCCCCCTCCCTCTTCCCTCCCCCCACGGGAAATCTCGCTGCACCAGCCCCCAGCATCAGTCCTGGGCTGGCGATTGACTAGACATATGAAAATTAACATGCTTCAATGCCCTTCTCCCATATCATCCCACCCTTACACTCATCCACAAAGTCCACGAGTCTATTCTATACATCTGCGTTCCTTTTGCTGTCTCCCATGTTGGGTTCTCGTTACCGTCTTTCTAAATTCCATATATATGCGTTAATATACTATATTGTTGTTTTTGCTTCTGGCTTACTTCACTCTGGATAATGGGCTCCAGTTTCGTCCATCTGAGTAGAATTGCTTCAAATGAATTTTTTTTTTAATGCTGAGTAATATTCCATTGTGTATATGTACCACAGCTTTCTTATCCATTCGTCAGTTGATGGGCATCTAGGTTGCTTCCATGTCCTGGCTATTGTAAACAATGCAGCGATGAACATTGGGGTACACGTGGCTCTTTCAATTCTGGTTTCTTCGGTGTATATGCCCAGCAGTGGGATTGCTGGGTCATATGGCAGGTCTATTTGCAGCTTTTTAAAGAACCTCCACACCGTTTTCCATGGTGGTTGTACTAGTTTGCATTCCCACCAACAGTGTAAGAGGGTTCCCTTTTCTCCACATCCTCTCCAGCATTTATTGCTTGTAGACTTTTGGATGGCAGCCATTCTGACTGGTGTAAAGTGGTACCTCATTGTAGTTTTGATTTGCATTTCTCTGATAATGAGTGATGTTGAACATCTTTTCATGTGTTTGTTAGCCATTTTTATATCTTCTTTGGAGAAATGTCTGTTAAGTTCTTTGGCCCACTTTTT
>ML664199.1:24745582-24777399 GCA_007570785.1 Antilocapra americana
TTAAAAATTGTAAAAAAAAAAAAAAAGGTATAAAAAAGTTTTAAAAATTTAAAAGATGTTCCTAGTACAGTTATAACTAAGGCTTTCTCTGGTGCTGATGCGTACTGGGAGGGGTCAGTTTATTTTTCAGACAATTCCTTGGGTCCGGCTTGTACTTCTCATGCTCTATAGACTCCAAACCTGTTGCCTCTGCTAGCTTAAGCGTCTTCTGTTTGCTGGTCTTTTATGTGTCTATTCAGCGCTCTGGAGTTTGCCCTGCTCCTGCTGAGTGCGCTTCCCCCGCCCCTTCTGCTCGGCTCTCTGTCGTCCGCCCGGCGCAGTTGGGGAGCGCGGCTTCTCCCCTCCCCCGGCCCAACTGCTCGGCTTTCCCTACGTGCAGCTAAGCACGTCTTCTTAGGTGTGCAGAGCTCCGATCCGTTCAGAATCCCCAGTAGTCTTGGTTAGCACCTAGCTCTGTGCGCAATTTGGACGAGGAAGCCTCGCCGGGGCTGGGCTATGCCCGCTGGTCTCGGGCAGGGTTTGGGTCTGTCCCCAGCCCGAAGGCGCCCAGCTCCGCCCAGCCGGCCGCCTCCCTGCCGACTCCGCCTCACCCTTTGGTCTCGCTGAGGCTGGGTTATGCCCGCTGCACTCGGGCGGGGGCTGGGCCGGTCCGCAGCCCACAGGCGCCCAGATCTCCTCGGCCGGCCGCCTCCCTGCCGACTCCGCACGCCCTTTGTTCTGTGCCACCCGGCTGGCCGCCTCTCTGCCGACTCCGCACGTCCTTTGTTCTGTGCCACCCGGCCAGCCGCCTCTCTGCCGACTCCACACCTCTCCTTGTTCTGCGTGGGCCTGGCAGGGGGGCTCTTCCTGGGGAAGGCTACTTCTCAGTCTATCTCCGGTTAGCCCCCTGGGTTGGGTCGCTCAGGCTGCTCCGTTCCCTGAGCGCGCGGCCCGCCCCTCCCTGAGCAGTCCGCTTTGGCTAGTGGGGGGTGGGGCGTCCGCCGCCGCTTCCCTGTGCCTTCCAGCCAGAAATGTAGCTTTCAGGGCTTAATTATTAATCTGCTTTTACTCCCAGCTATCTTGCTCTCCAAGATTCACCGCAAATCCGCCTGAGAGAATGCTCCCTGGTATTTGGAAACGTTTCTCCTCTTTTTTTTTTTTTTCCTCTTTATTCCAGACTCCCCTTCCTGGACGGATCCCCGCCCCCAACTCTGTCTCTCCCTTTACTTTTTTCTCTCTCTTTTTTCTTTTGTCCTACCTTCTCTCGTCGGCAATGGGCCGTCCCTTCAGATGCCCGATGTCCTCTGCCAGCATTTAGATCCTGTTTTATGGAGTTTGCACGGTCTTTAAAAGTTCTTTTGGTGTATTTATTGGGGAGAGAGTGGTTTCCCCGTCCTATTCCTCCGCCATCTTAGTTCCCCCTGGAAGAGTGCATTTTAAATCACACAGAAAAGAATCTGCCAGAATATGTCTTTCTGGAAAAATTAAGCTTGGAGAAAAGTAATTTTATAAGTACTTTCCTTAGTAAGGCAAATATTTATCCATGGCTTTATCATCATCTCTAAAACTCTAATTATTGGCTAATCAGTTGAATGATACACCTGTACTAAACACATATTGTTTTTCAGCAAATGTATGTTGTACCAAGGATCAAAGATGAGTAAGACCTGTCTTTTGACACAAAAGGGCTCATTGACCAGTGATGAGACAGAACTCCATAAACAGCACATCACAAACATGTTTGGAAACATGCAACAAACCTCATAACACACATGCTACAGCAAAATGCGTATGATGTGCTAAGGCAACGGCAAGACGGGAGAAGCCACGTGCTCTATCAAGAGCTTAGAAGGAGTGCTACTTGGTAGAGATCATGTTTAGCTTGGCTGTGGAGGAGGAAAGGGATTCAGGTGGAGGGAGCCAGCACTGACGACATAAAAAGCAGTTTTGGCAACATTCAGACACACAGAAAGGCATGCCAGACACGGGGCAGAGATTATGTTACTGAATCTGGGGCTGGGAAAGGGTGGGAGGTATGACTACCAAGCAGTGTGAGTTGGTGGAGACGAGCCTGTAACAGGCTGAGCAATGTGAAAAGTTCTAGTTTGACAGAGAAGTGAATGCAAACAGAATGAATCATTGTAGTAGAAATTTGGGAAACTGGAGCCAGATAATAAGATATACCAACAGAGGACTGTAATTTTATTCTACAAAATATTTATTGAGCGCCTCCTACATGACAAATGCTGAGGATAACACATGAATTAAACCAGGTTACTTCCCTTGAGAAACTCACAGCCTAGTGGAAAAAAAATAGACTTTTAAACATAAATATAAGGATTCGACTTGGCAATTCCTTGTTGGATTTGGATTTTTTTTTTTTAATAATGACTACAGAGCCACTGATTGCTAGAGAGTGTCTGGGAAATATAACAGAGGAGATAATATTTAAATGCTCCAGGTCCAAAAGAAGTTTTCAAACATAAAAGTATCAGTCTGCAGATATGGAATGGGAGACAACAGTTCAGCCAGAATGGACAAAATGAAAAACAAAGCTGATGGCAGTTAATTCATGTTAATTAAAAAGAATAAGAAAATTGTAAGACTTAATTGTAGCTGGAAATATTATTGTTATATATGTAAGAAAGAGCTTCCTGAGAGTAAAAATACATTCCACAAAACTTATAAAATACATAATATTGTATGGGAACTGAGTCATGGCAGAAGAGCAAATGGACCATCATTTTAAACCTTTGTCCTTGAAGAGTTAACTGAATCACGAAGACAGAAACAAAAGGAATAGACTGAGAAAGAAGAATGACTAGCTGAAGAGGAATCTCTGGGTTCTGATCATCTTTTCTGAGTCTTGATATAAACTTCTATGATGCATATTTGTAATTCCTTTAATCATTGCTATTGTTTAGTTGCTAGGTCATGTCCGACTCTGTGACTCTATGGACAGTAACCCGCCAGCCTCTTCTGTCCATGGTATTTCCCAGAAGGAAATGAGTTGCCATTTTCTTCTCCAGGGAATTCCTTTAACAGGCAAAATTTGTCAGTATGCCTCATAGTACATTCTTTGCATCGCCCACTCAGATGCCAGTGTATCAAAAAATGGTGATTTATATGCTTGTCTCCCCTCTAGAGTGAAAATATTCCTTGTCTTCAAGATATCTAGTATTGCAAATAGCTGTTCAAAATAAGCTACCAGTAAATATTTGTTGGATTCAGGGATGTGTTAATGAATTAACTAATTAAGCACTAAAATATTATTAAGCTGAGTGATTTGGTGTTTACTCTCCATGATATGTGTGTCAGTGCACAGTATGAATTCAGAATTTCAATAAATCTAACTTTTATCAGGTGATGATTCATTAGAAGTTGTTTCCACTTCTGATCCCTGGGTCGGGAAGATTCCCCTGGAGAAGGAAATAGCTACCCAATCCAGTATTCTTGCCTGGAGAATCCCATGGACAGAGGAGTCTGGCAAGCTACAGTCCATGGGGTTGCAAAGAGTCAGACACAACTGAGTGACTAATACTTCCACTTTTACTTTTTCCACTGTCAAGCATCTTGGGTAGTGAAAAGCCAAAGTTCTCTAGTTCTCGAGAGTAGGCTTGGGAGATGAGCTATTAAGGTCTCATTGTGCAAGAAAACAAACTTATTAATTTTCTCTATGTGCCCTGAAATGATGCTGCCACTAAGGCCATGTAAAAATCTAAATCACCTGTCTGATATACCTTACACGTCTCTCCTCTGAGTCTTCTTGCCAAGGGTTTGATGTAAGAGTTCCATTTTGCCAACAAATGGTGTCTATTACCCTGAGAAGCAGTTAATGATATACTAACTAGTTTAAAGCAGTCTTCTCAGAGAAGGATAAAAATTTTATAAGAAGAATCTGTACCCAGAAAATTGAATATTGAGGAACACATTGTCAGATTGAAATTGGAACTTGCTTATGATAACTACTGCATGGAGAGTGGGAAGGATCAATAAGGCTGCTCTGCATGGGCAAAGTCAGAGTGAAAAACAGCCATAGAAAATCACTTCAAAATTCCCATAATATTCCTTTGTAATGACTGGATTCTGCCAATAATAGTTCTCATTGCATGGAGAAGTAAGCACAATAATTGCATCTCACCTGAATAGCACACCAGCATCAGAACAGCAGAGCCATTACCTAAATGTATTTTGCATTGACTTGCCAGAAGATCCTCCATGACTCTGAGGACTGTGAATTCTAACTGGATTACAATCCAAGGTAACAAGCACAGACTCTGAGGGTAGTCCTAAGGGATTTCCGCAACGTGTCATCATGTCATCAGGAGTAAGACTAGAGATTGTTGAGGCATAGGTGAAGAAGAAACCCCAAAACAAATGCACTAAAATCCTTGCACCTTGGTGCAACGTGAGTGTCACGTCTATAAAAGGGGAAAGCTTGAATAAAAATTTCTGCCTTCAGCCTCACTGAGTATGTTTTGTTAGTCTCTCCAGAATGAGAGGCCTTTCTGGTATGAAAAAACTTATTTGGTATGAAAAAACCAACTCAAAATGAGTTGTTCGTGTAGAGGACACTAAAAACCATACTCTTCTTTCCTAAAACTCCAGTGTGGTGACATGCTTTCTGGTTTGATGTCATTTAGTTCAGATAAATTTCTTGTTATAGTTAGTAACACTGTATGTTTTCTAGATAATTTACACAGCATTATCCCATACATTGCTATGCTGAATCATAACAACAATTCCAGCTGTTTTATACTCCATTCAACATACAAGAAGGAAAAACTTTTGGCTCAAAGTGAAGAATCCATCTGCCAATGCAGGAGACACAGGAGGCAAGAGTTCAATCCCTGGGGTGGGAAGATCCTCTGGAGGAGGAAATAGCAACCCACTCCAGTATTCTTGCCTGAAAAGTTCCAAGAACAGAGGAGCATGGGGTTGAAAAGAGTCAGATGCAACTGAGCATGCCTGCACTAGGATAACATGTAAGGAGGAAAAAGTTTAGAATTGACCTGCATCGTGCAGAGCTGTAAGGTGAGTTCAGAACTTCAGCAGAAACATGTGTGTAAGGGGGCACAAGATTTTTCCTTCCTTTGGTGAAACTTCTCTGTTTATGTGTGTCACTGTGGAAAAGGTAATGGCGACCCACTCCAGTATCCTTGCCTGAAAACTCTCATGGACAGAGAAGCCTAGCAGGCTAGAGTCCAGGGGGTCACCAAGAGTCGGACTTGGCTGAACGACTAAACCACCACCACCCCCACCACCAACAGCACATGCTTGACCTGAAGACCAAGTAGCCCAGCCTTAATAGAATGGGGAGAGGCTGAGCTTGTCTTTCAAGCTTCCCTCCTAGTCCCTCTGTTACTGAAAATCAGGCCCAACTGCTCATTGTTCAAAAGATAATACTCAAGAGGCAAGGTTGGTGGAAAGAAAAGTTTGCTTTATTTTGAAGGCCAGCAACCTAGGGAGAGGGCAGATTTGTGTCCAAAGATTGACTCCCCCTTGACAGTCGATGGGCAAGAGCTTTTATAGACAGAGTGAGGGAGTTGCATGCAGAAACAGCATTATCAGCTCTGATGGTCACCTTGAAATTGGTCATTGGTGGTCTGACAAGTGTTATCTTGATTGTTATTGTTCTTGTTGTTTAGTCACTTAGTCATGTCTGACTCTTTGCAATCCCATGGACTGCAGCACTACTGGCTTCCCTGTCCATCACCATCTCCTGGAGCTTGCTCAAACTCATGTCCATTGAGTCAGTGATGCCATCCAACCATCTCATCCTCTGTCATCCCCTTCTCCTGCCTTCAGTCTTTCCCAGCACCAGGGTCTTTTCTAATGTGTTGACTCTTCACATCAGGTGGCCAAAGTATTGGAGCTTCCGCGTTAGCATCAGTTCTTCCAAAGAATATTCCAGGTTGATATCCTTTAGGACTGAATAGTTTATATCCATTTATATCATGTCTTCTTTATACATTCATTTGTTTTTTAAGGAAAAAATTTCCACTAAGTTATGAAATATATTGGATAAAGTTATTGTTTGAATAATATACTCAGTAAGATAATGCTTATCTGTGACTCTGAAAGAAGCAATTTTTCTAGTGATTTCTTCCTGACTCACCTTCAAAAGATATCAGGTCCAAGATGCAGGCCCATCTTTCCCATTTCCAGGTGTTTGTTTACATAAGCAGCCTTCTGAGGGCTACTCTCAGAACAGAGTTTGAAGAAAACATTTAGACATGTCTCTCCTACTGAGTACATCTCTCTGCTTAATTTTGTTGTTGGTCAGTTGCTAAGTCCTATCTAACTCTTTGCAACACCATGAACTGGAGCACGCCAGGCTTCCCTGTCCTCCATGATCTCCTAGAGTTTGCTCAAACTCGTGTCTGTTGAGTTGCTGATGCCATCCAACCATCTCATTCTCTGCCGGAGCTTCATCAGGGGCTTCAGCTTCTGCTTAATTAACAGACCAAAAGAAGAACTAGAAGATAAAGAACTCTTTTTTAAAATTTTTTTTCAGAAAAAAATATGACAATGAGATCCTGCCAAATTGCATAGCTGATGGTCAGGGTGTTTCACTGATAAAGTTATTTTCTTGTATTTTCACAGCCTCATGCTGAGAGTCTTTCTTGACCATTGCAAACATTTTCTAGGCTGTGTTGTTCATTTTGTAAAATATTCTGAAAGATTATATTAAGGCAGAGAAGATCTGCCTTAAATGAGGTCACAAAATGTCAAGAGGGATGAGAACTGGTGTCATGGTGCTGATCACTGTGTGTGTGTAATGAGCTTTGCACACCCACCGCTCTGTGACATCTGAGCCTTTGTGACTGTGCACAGATGTGACTTGAAGGAGTGGGTGTGTCAGGTACAGCTCTCAAATGTCCTACAAGGATACTTTCTTCCACTAAACCAGAAGGAAAAACAAAAATACAGTATACTAACACATATATATGGGATTTAGAAAGAGGGTAACGAGAACCTTGTATGTGAGACAGCAAAAGAAATGCAGATATATAGAACAGTGTTTTGGACGCTATGGGAGAGGGCGAGGGTGGGATGATATGGGAGAACGGCAATGAAACACGCTAATTATCATATGTGAAATCAATCGCCAGCCCAGGTTTGATGCTCAGGGCTGGTGCACCAGGATGACCCAGAGAGAGGGAATCGGGAGGGAAATGGGAGGGGGGTTCTGGAAGGGGAACATATGTATACCCATGGCAGATTCATGTCAATATATGGCAAAACCAACACGATAATGTAAAAAATAAAATTAAATTATATTAAAAAAATAAATCAGTGAAACTAGTTTTTATTTCATCTTTCCCAGGTATTCCAAATGTTTTTGAAAATGATCTCCCTGACAACGTGGTGTCTTTTGGTTAAATATGAGCTGTTTTTATCACACACTGTAGGAAGGTGACTGTGCTTTCCCCATGACTCAGTGGTAAAGAACCTGCTTGCAACACAGTAGACACAGGAGAGTTGGGTTCGATCCCTGGGAAGGGAAGATCCCCTGGAGGAAGGCATGACAACTCACTCCAGTGTTCTTGCCTGGGAAATCCCATGGACAGAAAAGCCTGATGGGCTACAAGCCATGGTGCTGCACAGAGTTGGACACAATGGAGCTCACACACACACATGAAGGTGACTTGGTCCACCATTGAACGAGAAGTAAATTCCTTATCTCCAGTACTGAGTTTTATAAACAAAGAGGGAGCACTGACCATGACTTTTTTGCAGCTTATTATACTGATTTGTAATCTTGAGATGCTTAAATCAGCTTGTGTGCTCTAATTTGCCTTTTTCTGCTGAGGCTTGCAACTTAGCTTGTACCTGGGTTTGTCATCATCGGGCCATCAACAAGTCTCAAGCAATGTTAGTGATGGATGAATGAATGAACGTTGCCTCACCTCTAACTACATCTATTTCTCTATCCATTTTTCACTGTTATGTTCTTTTTCTATTACCACACATGACCAGAGAAAGGTCAAGTTAGAAACAAACAGGCCTTGAAGGCAGGTACTCAAAAACCAAGCGTATTTTGGATGAATTAGTTTTTCCTATGTTGACTCACATTCTTAGGACAATTTGTGTGAAATGATACCTGTTACATTTGAATTTCAGATGAGAGATAATTACAGGACCAGAAAGGAAACAATTTTAAATCTAGGTTAGTGGTAAGGTGAAGGGGGTTCAATGAAAATTATTCTCTGATTGTAAGTTAGATTAGGATTCAGTCTAGAAAAATATTAGCATTTAGCACTGGGTATTAAGCTTATCAGATAAAATACAAGTTGTTGGATAAAATACAGAATGCCCAGTTAAATTTGAATTTTAGATAATTGTTTAGTATCAATGTCACAGGTATTGTAAGAGACACATGTATATTTAACTTATATTTATTATTTATTTGAAAACCAAATTTATCTGGACTTCCTGGTATTGATATTTTATTTGCTAACTCTGAAAGCCTTAATTAACATATTGAGATTTAGGCAGATAAAGAAAGCAGGCTGAAACTGAATTCAAGAACTTAAATTATTTTGTGGTTACTCAGTAAATATTAATAAATATGTTAATAAATAAATAAATAAATATGTTAATAATAAATTAACATACTTAAAAGGTTCAGGACACAGCCTGAATTTCAGAGGAGAGATCAATAGCATTTAAAGTTCTCAGTACTCAGGCTGAAAAAGTTGATTTGCTACAGGAAAACTTCTCTGTTTCTTGAAAGGTTAAACAGGCTTTACTTCGGGAATTTCTAAAATTGGAACCATGCTCCTCTTCACAGGGAAGTGGTGAAGTCACCTTGTCAAAAAGCAGTGGATGATAAGCATAGTAATAGAAAATACATAACAGAAATAGGACTGAAGGATGTGAGGAGTGAAATTCAAATGCCTCTTGCTGAGTGGAGCAAAAAAAGAGAATTCTGCTAAAATAATTCAAGCTCAGTGAAGCAGATGAGACTCGACTGTTAGCAAAAGTTGATGATATTTTAGACACTTTTAGCCTCCACCTTGGGCTTCCCTGGTGGCTCAGACGGTAAAGAATCTGTTTGCAGTGCAGGAGACCTGGGTTCAATCTCTGGGTTGGGAAGATCACCTGGTGGGGGGCATGGCAACCCACTCCAGTATTCTTGCCTGGAGAATCCCATAAACAGAGGTGCCTGGTGGGGTACAGTCCATGGCGGCGCACAGAGTCAGATATGACTGAAGCTACTAAACAACAGCACACCGACCACCTTGTTCCTGGGGCTTATGGGACTGAGCTGGTCAGACACACCCAGAGGTGACCAGAGACATGGAAGAGCATAGGGTCCCAGACTTCAAAGTAACACCCAAAAGGTGAAGTAGGTTCCTAGCTCACTGAGGCTGGATGACAGAAAAACAGCAACTAGATAAGGAGTGGGACTAGCCAGTCATCACACAGTCCCTGGAGCATCTACTTAAAAAAAACAAAAAACAAAGTGCTGAATTGAAGCACCCACATTATTCTCCTTTAAGTGTTAAAAGTAGAGGATGGTGGTACCTCCCTCAGAATCTGCAGTCCAGTCACTGAATTCGACCTGTGACTCCCAGGAGTGTCCAGAAGATACAGAATCTTGTTTTCCTCTGTCTGACTACTCTTGCTAGACCCTGAGAAGCATCACTGGCAAAAGTGGCTGGTGCTCTTGCCACCCATGTAGAGAGACCCAGCCGAGCAGAATCATTTATCTGTGTTGCCAAGTCTGCTCTTAACATGAGAGGATTTTACTCTTCTGGGTTCAAGCAAGAAAAGTACTGAACAGAATACCATAAGATCATGAATTCAGAGTCTTAGCAGAATCCTTTATCATTAAAAATTAAGAATATCAGGGACCAAAACCAGCACTTAGGTACTGCTTAGCGGAGAGATGGACAGGATTGAGTGTCCCATAGTTTTAAAGTGTTAGTTTGAAGGGTTTGGAGAAAGTGAGATATTCCATGGTCCTCTGTGCTTTGTTGCTATCCCACCTAACCAACACTAGTGTTACTGCTGCTGCTGCTAAGTCGCTTCAGTCATGTCTGACTCTATGCCACCCCATAGACGGCAGTCCATCAGGCTTCCCCATCCCTGGGATTCTCCAGGCAAGAACACTGGAATGGGTTGCCATTTCCTTCTCCAATGATGAAAGTGAAAAGTGAAAGTGAAGTCGCTCAGTCATGTCTGATTCTTTGTGACCCTGTGGACTGCAGCCTACCAGGCTCCTCCATCCATGGGATTTCCCAGGCAAGAGTACTGGAGTGGGATGCCATTGCTAGTGTTACTAAATCATAGTAAAACTCTCCAGTCCTCTACATCTGAAAGGCACTTTCCTGAGACCAGAAGCCCTCAGAGCAGTGATTATAGAGCAGTAGATGAAGGGGACTTTATGAGGGAATCTTTCAGGATCAGGATTAATAAGAGGAATAATGACCCTAATAATGATCTTGCCAGTTGGGATTTATTGAGTGCTGTTTATTGCAATCTATCAATTAATACTTCCCAATACTCCTTAATGAGGTTATCTATTACTATTCCCATCTACCTGAGAGAAAATAGGCTTACAGCCAGTAAATGCCTCAGCCGTTGGCAGCTGGTGGAGCCACCAAGACTTGCTTCCTGAACTTTGAGTCCAGACTAGATGGTGGCCACTATTCATCTTAGTTCCAACAGATGAAAGAAAGAGCCAAAGGTACACTCCAAAATGCTTACTGTTTGGTCGAACCTGATGCTTACTTAGGAAATATTTTCCCAGACTTTTAAAAAATTTTTTTCTTAAAAAAAACTTATACTGCTGCACAGCTCTCATCAGCATTCATCTCCCCAGTTTTCCACCTTCCTAAGCAAATGCTGTCTCCATGAAATACTAAGTCCTCATTGTTCTTCCCTGCCCCCATCTCTGGCATCTACCAATGTACTTTCTGACTATGAATCTGACTGTTCTAGGTACCTAGTACAAGAGGAATCAAACAGTATTTGTCTGCACCTATGATATATGGGAAGGCTCCCCAGATGGCGCTAGTGGTAAAGAACCCCCCTGTCAATGCAGGAAACATAAGAGATACAGGTTCAATCCCTCAGTTGGAAAGTTCCCCTGGAGGAGAGTATGGCAACCCATGCAAGTACTTGCCTGGAGAATCCTGTGAACAGAGAAGCCTGGTGGGCTACAGTCCAAAGGGTTACAGAGAGTTGGACATGACTGAATTGACTCAGCACAAATGCACTGTATATGGGGATAAATATACATATAATTAAGGTTAACTTAATACGTATTCTACAACAGATTGTATGTTCTTCTTCCCCCCTATGATACACAGTAGTTCTCATTAGTTATCTATTTTACACATAGTAGTGTTTATATGTTAATTCCAATCTCCCATTCATCCCAAGATTTTCAAAGTCAATACCTAGTTCAAAAAAAAAGAAAGACAGGAGCCTTATTTTGACTTAAGTCCATTGCATATACAAAGAATAGATGAGAATCAGAGCTAACTTGGGGGATATTGAGGCACTTTCTGCCTAAAAAAAGAACAAAGCAGAACAAAAGCTGTGACAGGCAGCAGTGAAGCGTGGCAGGCTGCAGGGCGAGAGGTCCAGAGGGAGCATAGAAGGTAAAGACTCTGACAGGCACAAAGCTGGATCCAGAGAGAAGGTGCTTTGTTGATCATGAGTCAGGGTCTTCATGGTGGAGCCCTGTCAGGGTCCTCTTGGCCCATGCAGTGTCTTGTGCCTTTGTCAAGCTCATCTGTTCGCTTTCTCATCTGCTCTGGGCACTGCCAGCAAAGCAGGTCCCTAAGTTGGGGGCTGCTGACAAAAGACGGGAGCAGAAATGCTGTCCTCCCCAACCCAAGGATCTTGATGATCAAACGCCTCCACATGAAGCTCAATCCTTCCCAAATTGGCACGAATTCCAATGCAAAATCCTCTTGCTTGTTAAAAATCAAAGGCAAATTCTTAGTTTCCAAAAAAAAGCAGCAATTTTAATGGCTTCACACAACCTTTACAAAGAGAATTCCCTGACAACCATCTCTCGAGGGTTTCCTCGAGTTTTCTCTTTTCTGCCACCGTTGCCAAAGCAGAAACTCTTCTGAACTAGCTGGGGGGCTCTTTTTATTGTCATCACTTGTCACTAGTTCACAGCTCTGGGCTTAACTGAGACTTCCCTAAATTTAGATCTAACTTAGATAACCGGAGTCTGTAACTTATATAACTTTAATGGGTTGAGTCATATGAAATTGCCAATATTTGACTGTTTTCACCTACAGAAATGGTCGTAAATTTAAGATTCAAATTTCCCTTTTATTTCACTTGCTAATTTTGAGACCAGCAGACTGCAGTTACATAAGTCAGTGAGAAAGTCTTTGTCACCTTCCAGATCCATCCCTAAAATTCCCCGACATCCTCCCACAAAACCTTCAAGGACAAACTGCCTCACCCACACTCCTTATGTTCACACTTTAGGGAATATATTTATTTTCAGTCATTTGAGGCAACTTTAATGTATGAGGTCACGGCGACTGTAGCAGGAATGGTGAATGGACACAAAGGTCAAGGTTGTTATTTGTTGTTTGGTCACTAAGTTGTGTCTGACTCTTTGCCACCCCGCCAGGCTCCTCTGTTCATGGAATTCACCAGGCAAGAATACTGGAGTGGGTTGCCATTTCCTTCTCCAAAGGATCTTCCATACCCAGGGATAGAACCCTAGTCTCTTGCACTCTGGTGGCTGAGATGGTAAAGGATATATAATGAAGAAAATCTGGGTTCGATCTCTGGGTCAGGAAGATCTCCTTGAGAAGGGAATGGCAACCCACTCTAGTATTCTTGCCTGAAGAATCTTATGGACAGAGGAGCCTGATGGGCTATAGTCTGTAGGGTCACATAGAATCGGACATGACTGAGCAGCTAACACTTTCACTCATACAGTGGTAGGCAGATTCTTTACCACTGAGACACCAGGGAAACCCTTTAAATCTAGAGACACAAGCTTCTTCATGAAGCTAGATGCTGTGACCAAGCTCAGTGTCTGCTAAGGAAGGAAGGGCACTGGTGGGTCTTGTTCCTGGAGAGGGTGCTGGGAGCCCAGGCAGCTTTTCCTCTCAGCAGTGCAGGCAGCAGTGGGATTTTAAATGCAGGACTGTGGCTGGGAGTCAGCAGCCCAGCACCTCATTGTCCAGCCACGAGGGACAAAGGCTGGACTTCACCCACAGTTCATCCTCTGCACCTCCAGGGACATCCCAGCCCTGCTTTCTCTCACCCACATGCCTCCCACCAGCCAGTTTTGCTGCAGTAACTTCTGGAGAAAAGCCAATCTGTGCATACGTAGGACTAAATAAAGCAGCCTGCATTAGCAGTGCCAAGGCGACTGTTTCAGGCTGTGTTCAGAGATAAGAGGAACCCAGTTAGACATAGTGAACCCACGTAAAGACTCTGAAGGATCAACATTTTAGGGTTATATGGGTAGGAGAGATTTTAGAACATTAACAAGAACTTGACCTTGAATATGCTGTGTGTGCTTAGTTGCTCAGTCGTGTCTGACTCTTAGAGACACCATGGGCTCTAGTCCTCCAGGCACCTCTGTCCATGGGGATTCCCTAGGCAAAGAATACTGGAGTGAGTTGCCATGCCCTCTTCCAGGGGATCTTCCCAACCCAGGGATTGAACCAGGGTCTCCTGCACTGTAGGTGGATTCTTTACCAGTTGAGTTACCAGAGAGGCCCCTTGAATATGCTCTGAAAAGAAAAACGCAGGTTAACTTTGTTCCAGTGCAGACACAGTCCTGTAAGAATGTCAGTGAACTCTCCTTGGGGAACTCTGCAATTTATTGACAATGACAGAATCTTCTAGAAACAAAATAGCCTTCATGTAGGACCAGAAATAGTCCACCTTGGATTTTTAAAAATATATTTTCTAGGATGCATTTGTCTGAGGAATAGGTTTTAAAATCTTAGAAGATATAATATCCTTGGAATTAGTTATGCCAATGGCTTTTAAAAGCTTAGACATTTTATTTCTCTTTCATTCAATCTTGATACCTTATACATTTTCAGGAATTCATTCATTTTTTTCCAGGATGCCCAATTTCTTGTCAATAATTGTTTATAATATTCCTTTATGAGCTTTTTTTTTTTTTAACATTTCTTTGACATCAGTTCCAATATGTCCTCTTTTGTTTCTGATTATGTTTATTTGGGTCTTTTCTCTTTTTCTTTAGTAGTCTACTTAAGGTTTGATAATCTTATTGATTTTTTTTTCAAAAAATCAACTCAGTATTGTCAATTTTCTATTATTTTTCTATTTTACATTTTATTTATTTCTGCTCTAATTTTTACAGTTTGCTTTCTTCTACTAACTTTGTGCTTAGTTTGTGCTTTTTCTAGTTCCTTGAGGTGTAAATTTAGAACGCTTATTTGAGATTTTTATTCATTTTAAAATTTGGACATTTATCACCATAAAATCCCCTCTTGGTACATTGTTTCATTTTTATTTTCCCAAAATGTTTTCTTACTTTCCTTTATATTTCTTCTTTGCAATGTTGTTGAAGAGTTCCTTGCTTAATTACCATATATTTGTGAGTTTTCTCATTTTCCTTTTGTTACAGATTTCTAGTTTGATTCCACTGTGGTTAAAAAAGACAATTATTTCAATCTTCTTAAATTTTATAGGGTTTATTTTGTGACATAGCATGTGATCCATCATGAAGACTGTTCTGCGTGCACTTGAGAAGAATGTATATCTGCTGCTGTTGAGTAGAATGGTCTATGTAAGTCTGGTTGGTCCATTAGTCTGAAGTATTGTTCAGGTTTGCTGTTTCCTTATTGATTTTATGTCTGGATTATCCATCCCATATTTAGTGTGTTGAAGTCTCTTAATATTACTGTCTAGCTGCTCTCTATTTCTCTCTTCAGATCTGTCAATGTTTGCTTTTTATACTTAGACATTCTGACTTTGGGTGTAGATATATTTATAATTGTTATACTTTCCTTCTAAGTTGATCTCTTTATCACTATGTAATGAATGACCTTATTTGTCTCCTGTAACAGTTTTTTACCCCAAGACCTTCCTGCAGTTAGTTCTTGTCTCCAGGATTCTACCACCAGTCATTTATCTAATTCCCCAGCTCTTTCACTGACTTCATGACTTCAGATGCCATCTACATTCCAGTGACTCCTAAAACTGTATCTCTGGCTCCAATCTCTTATATCAAATGTATTGTTTTTGCCATCTTTGGCATAAAATTTAACCCATTACACTTCACCACTTCTATCTCCAGGAATGAAAATATTTAGCTTCCTTTCTTGATTAATGATGCAACTATCTACTCGGCTCTTCTCTTTTTATGCAGGTAGTCAGTCATCGGACCTGTCTATCCAACATCTGAAACATCACTGAGATCTTCTTCATTCTAATTTACACTGCATTGTTGATACTCCATCTTTCCTTCCCAGACTGTATGGAATCAGTCTCCTGATGGACTTCCTGCTGTTGGTATCCTGTTCAGCCATTTGACCCACCACCACCAGAGGTTCTGTCCACAGTGGTTGTCTGTCATTCCATCTCTTCACCTAGAGAGCTTGGAAGGTCACAGAACAAGGACAACATCTGTATCAGTAGTGCTGATGACCTTCTACCATGTGAGGTCAAGAAATGTGTTGGAAGAAATTATTTTGAATGGTTAAAAAAAAAATCCCATTTTTGTTGTTATCTATCAGGGAAGCAACCTAGATGTTCACTGGCAGATAAATGGATAAAGAAGTTGTGGTACATATATACAGCTGAATACTACTCAGCCATAAAAAGCAAAGAATTTGAATCAGTTCTAATGAGGTGGACAAACCTAGAGCCTATTTTACAGAGTGAAATAAGTCCGAGAGAGAAATACAAATATTGTATACTGATGCATATATATGGAATCTAAAAAGATGGCACTGATAAATTTATTTTTAGGGCATCAGCGGAGAAACAGACATAGAGAACAGACCTATGGACATGGGGGGAGGGGAGGAGGCAGAAGGGAAGCTGTATGGAAAGAGTTATATGGAAATTTACATCACCATATGTAAAATAGATAGCCAATGGGAATTTGCTGTACCACTCAGGGAACTCAAACAGAGGTTCTGTGACAGGCTGAAGGATGGGATGGGGAGGAAGATGGAAGGGAGGATTGGGAGGGAGGGGACATGGATGTACCTATGGCTGATTCTTGTTGATGTATAACAGAAAACCACAAACTTTTGTAAAGCAATTATCCTTCAACTAAAAAAAAGACATAATCAGTCACTTTAGTTGAAGATCTGGTTGCAGTCATTGACACTGGAATCCTCTCTCCCTAGGGCCTGCTCTCAGCACTTTTTGTCACAAGATCCACCCACCTCTCCCCCAGTTAGCAACCCCATCAGTCCCTTGTTATACTGGTACCCAGGTCATAGTCTAGACTTGCTGGCCAGCATAGCTGGTATCAATCCATGCTAGAGGAAAGAATATAATTGCCAAAAATTGTCACTCATATTGGAAATCACCACATGGTCACTAACAATGCAAATACTTTCTACTTATCTGGAATAAATTGAGTATTTTATGAAAGTAATAAAAATAAAGCCAATTAAAGCCTTGGATACATGCAAAATTTCTAAAGAGGTCTAAGCCATCTAATACTTTGATAGGTAAAAACAAGCTAATTACAAAAAGTGGAAAACATAATTCTAATTTTGTTAAATGAAAGAACACAGAAGGTATATTTATGAGTTGTTGACTAAAACAACATAAAAAACTTCTTGGGAATAATTATCTCTTGGTGATGGGGTTATTATGGTGACTTTGTTTTCTCTTTATAGTTTTGCTGATTTCTCTAAATGTTCTACAAAGCTGTGGTAATTGCATAATCTGTAGAAAAAGAACCCAATTAATGTAAAAGAATAATACATGAACCTATGTTATTGATAACAATGGTAAGTTATGAGGATAGGGGTTGTGGATGATTTATAGTTTAATTTTTATAATTTTGGTAATAGTTTAATTTTAATTGCTTATGAAGTAAGCTATTTAGAATTCATGGAATATGTTTTATGATATAATTTTAAATTAAAAACATTAAACACTATTTTTATACAAAATGCTAGAAGTGTGTTATTCAGGGTTTCATTGGAAGTTAATTTCTGGGCTAATGGGACTGCCTACATTGCTAGTCATTTCTTTTATTTGCTTAGAATTTTCTCTCGAGAGCAATCCTGGGAAAAAGCCCAGGAATAGTGAACAGGAGACAGAGTGTGCCTGCTAGGGAGTTAAGAGAGTCCTGAGATTCTAGGGGTGTCTCAGTTTAGTTCAGTTCAGTTCTGTTGCTCAGTCATGTCCAACTCTTTGCGACCCCATGAACCACAGCACACCAGGCCTCCCTGTCCATCACGAGCTCCCAGAGTCTACCCAAATTTATGTTTATTGAGTCTATGATGCCATCCAGACATCTCATCCTCTGTTGTTCCTTTCTCCTCCTGCCCCCAATCCTTCCCAGCATTAGGGTCTTTTCCAATGAGTCTACTCTTCTCATGAGGTGGCCAAAGTACTGGAACTTCAGCTTCAACATCAGACCTTCCGATGAACACCCACAAATGATCTCTCTTAGGATGGACTGGTTGGATCTCCTTGCAGACCAAGGGACTCTCAAGAGTCTTCTCCAACACCACAATTCAAAAGCATCAATTCTTTGGCACTCAGCTTTCTTCACCATCCAACTCTCACATCCATACATGACCACTGGAAAAACCATAGCCTTGACTAGATGGATCTTTGTTGGCAAAGTAATGTCTCTGCTTTTCAATATGCTATCTAGGTTGATCATACCTTTCCTGCCAAGGAGTAAGCGTCTTTTAATTTCATGGCAGCAATCACCATCTGTGTGATTTTGGAGCCCCCAAAATAAAGTATGACACTCTTTCCACTGTTTCCCCATCTATTTCCCATAAAGTGATGGGACCAGATGCCATAATCTTAGTTTTCTGAGTGTTGAGCTTTAAGCCAACGTTTTCTCTCCTCTTTCACTTTCATCGAGAGGCTCTTTAGTCTTTCTTCATTTTCTGCCATAAAGGTGGTGTCATCTGCATGTCTGAGGTTATTGATATTTCTTCCAGCAGTCTTGATACCAGCTTGTGCTTCTTCCAGCCCAGCGTTTCTCATGATGTACTCTGCATAAAAGTTAAATAAGCAGGGTGACAACATACAGCCTTGACATACTCCTTTTCCTATTTGGAACCAGTTTATTGTTCCATGTCCAGTTCTAACTGTTGCTTCCTGACCTGCATACAGGTTTCTTAAGAAACAGGTCACATGATCTGGTTTCCCATCTCCTTCAGAATTTCCCACAGTTTATTGTGATCCACACAGTCAAAAGCTTTGGCATAGTCAATAAAGCAGAAATAGATGTTTTTCTGGAACTCTCTTGCTTTTTCAATGATCAAGCAGATGTTGACAATTTGATCTCTGGTTCCTCTGCCTTTTCTAAAACCAGCTTGAACATCTGGAAGTTCATGACTCACTTATTGCTGAAGACTGGCTTGGAGAATCTCATATTTACTTTTTTCTGATGCTCCATCCTCTTGCTGTGCCCTGTGCCTGAGGGTTCACTTCTGGAAATCAGAAAGCACTCAGCTTGGTTGTTTTACCCTACTGTTCCATTCACCTCCCATCGGCTTTTCTACCCTACCCTTCAGAAAAAGACAGAAAAATCAGGATGTGCAGCCTCTGGATGGTCCCTGGGCAGGGATTTCTCCTTCATGTCACACTTCTAGACTGGAGGTGGTAGATGAGGTGGCCTCTCAGTGTCAGTCCTTATGGGAAGAGCAGGGAGTGCCTCCTATCTTATGATCAGTACCCAACAGACAAGTCTTATCCTATCGTGCCCTTTCCTTCCTATTGGTTTTGGGCTCAGCAGGCATGCTCAGACCTTACACAGAAATCTTCTCTTGGTCCAGGACACAAGAAAAGTGATTCCCCCAGGTGTCTTATCCAGGCTCATTGTTATCCTAGCCTCCATATCACTGTGTTCCATATCTGCCCCCAATCTGAACTGCTGAGTGATCAAGGAACACAAACCAGCCTTAAAATATAACTAGAGAGATGAGTTGGAAAATGCAACACATATTCAAAGAATAACGTGTCTTATGCAAAATCATCAGAAACCACCTCCATCCTTATAGATGAATTTTCCTATAACTGAAGATAAAGGCATGATGAACATGAAAGCTTTCATCTAAAGCATTTTTATTGACCAAAACACATTATCTTGACCCATAGAGCACAGAGAAGAAGTCAACCTTGTAAAGGACATAAGACTATCATGATGAACATCAATTCTTGAACTCAGTTCTGATGCTCTGTGCCTCCTTCATGGGCTATTGAAGAGGAAGGACTTGTACTCTGCCACCACAGGCTCTGGGGTTTCTCAGTAGTTGTGTGGTTCATGTCTTGCATTGATGACCACAATCCCCACTATGGGGATGTTTTACTGACTGGCCCTGACTACACTGCTCTTTTGAGTCACTGCTGGCCAGGATGGTTAGCTGTCCTGATTGGAAGGCTCCTGCATGATTTCTGTGGATTCAGGACTTTTGGTGCTAAGACTGGGACATCCCAGGGGAAGTGGGAACCTCCTCACACAACACAGCCAGTGGTGTGGGTGAGACTGCTACTTTCTCTCACCATGCAGAATTGTGCAAATAGATCACGGTTGGTTAGTTGGTGAATTTAAAGGCATTATCTTTTGCAGGCAGCACTCTCTTCATCCTCTGTCCCAGAGGGTTGCAATGCATACCATCTGTGTGAGAGTTTCAGGGGAGCTCCACAAAGACTCCCATTTCACTGGATCTGATGCTGTGCCTTCCAAACTTGTTTAACTGTAAGATTGCCATGTTTACTAACGAACATGTGTGTGCTCAATCAGTTAGACATGTCTAACTCTTTTGTGACCCTATGGACATTAGCCCACCAGGTTCCTCTGTCCATGGAATTCTCCAGGCAAGAATACTGGAGTGGGTTGCCATTTCCTCCTCCAGGGGATCTTCCAACCCAGGAATTGAACCGAGTCTCCTGCATTGGCAGGCAGATTCTTTACCACCGAGCCCCCTGGAAGCTCTAACTTTCTAATATTTCATTTTAATCTGAGGTATTAATGTCATTTTGGAAGCACTGGCATAATATATATTGCCTCCTTTCAAATTAAGATCGTCTAAGGACATTATCTGCCAAATACCACCCTTCCTTCGGCCTAGTGACACTTCAGGACCCTTTTTTGTACATAAGAAGATATATTTGCTTCTTATTGGAACAAAAACTACTTTAAAATAGGATTACTTAGTCTCTTTCCAGAATGAGTTGAGAAAAATTTTGCATGGTGTAGAGTTGTATTGGTTTTTTTTTTTTTTTAATTGGGGTATTGTTGCTTTATTCTTGCCTGGAGAATCCTATGGGCAGAGGAGCCTGGTGGGCTAGAGTCTATAAGGTTGCAAAGAGTCAGACGTGACTGAGGTGACTTAGCATGCATGCATAGTTGTTTTACAATATTGTGTTAGTTTCTGCTGTAGAACAAAGTGAATCAGTTATATGTATAACTATATCCCCTCCCTCTTGGACCTCTCTCCCTCATCTTTATATCCATATCTTTTGAAATCCTTTTGTTTCATGGTGAGATGTTTTGCACTGGAGCAAATTGCTGAGCAAATATTGTTTATAAAGGTGATGGCCATTGATAATTACTATAAGGAAAACTTACCTTTTCCGATATAATACTGTCTGAAAGCACAGAGGAGGAAGAGTCCTTGACTAAGCAGTAAAACAGATGGGTCATCAATATTTCATACTCAAGACTCCAATTGCTTTATATGTATTAGCATGGTCCTCATTCACACTCTTTCTCTTGAATAAGGAAGGCAAGGAAAACTTAATAAAAACAATTTGATAATTTGGAAACTTGAGCCACCTAAAATTGATCCCTGAGTAGGAAAGACCCCTGGAGGAGGAAATGGCAACCTAGTCCAGCATTCTTGCCTGGAGAATCCCATGAATAGTGGAGCCTGATGGGCCACAGTCTATGGGTTTGTAAGAAGTTGGACATGACTGAAATAACTGAGCATGCACAAGTAAGAGGCCAATAATAGGATGTGGGTATATTAAGAATCCTCTGTACTATATTTTTAATTTTCTTATAATTCAAAATTTTTAATAAAAATGACTATTATTTATTTATTTAAATGGTTGGATAAAGTCACCACAGAAAAGAGAATTCCCTGCTTCATCTATTCAACCCTCTGCCTTCCTCAAGGCCCTAATCACTGATCTGTTTTCAGTCTCCATAGCTCTGGTTTTTATGAAATGTCATGTAGTTGGAGGACCCCAGTTTGTAGCCTCCTTTGACCTATTTCTTTCACTTAAAATGTTGTGAGTTTAAGATTCCACCACTTGGCTACATGGGTTGATAGCTTGTCCTTGTTAAAGATAAACGATACTCCATTGTATAATTCTGCTTATTCACTTATTGAAGGACAGTTTGCTTCGAGTTTTCAATGATTATGAACATGGCTGCTATTTGTATGAAGATTTCTGTGTGGACTTACATTCACCAATCAGTTGGACAAATATCTTGGAGAGTAATTGTTGAATAGTATGGTAATATCATATTTACCTTTGAAAGAACCTGTCTTCTGAAGTGACCATTACCCTACTGCATTCCTACTGTCAATGGAGTGTAGGTATCTGTTTTTGCTCAACCTCTATAGCAACAGATATTTCCTTTTTTTTTTTTTTGATTTTAGCTCTTCCAATGGGAATGTAGTATATTTCACTGCTACTTTCACCAAAGACTTCTTGTGAGAGTTAAATAAATGGTTTTGTATTGTTACTGTATTTTATCCAAGATTTCTGTGTGTTTTAGTGGACTGAGTCTTGTCCCCCATGTGCCATTTTCCTTTATCATTTAGCACAGACTTAGGCAAGGCTGTTTATCAAGTCCAGTCCCCATGTCTCATCTCTTCACAAGCTATTCTTTCACTGGGAGACACACCCCAAATTAAACAGTGGGAATATTTCTACTCATATGGTACCCTGTTCAGTAAATGTTTGCCGAGTGACCCAGTTAAAGAATACAGTAATAGTTTTTCATTCTTTAATTTGTGCCATCTTCCTTCTTCAGCCCTCTGTCCTACACTGAGTAATTTGGGGACTTAAGATTCTGAAGACTATTCAGGTGAATGACACACATTTCTACCTGCAGACATGTTGATGTTGAGAATGCTGCTCTTTCCTTTGGCTGGTTTGTGATGAGTGAATGCCTGCCTCGATGTCACAATATGATGAACTTGTTAAATATGCCATCTTGTCTCTGTAGTTTTTATTTATTGTAGCTAATGCAATACATTGCTTTACTCATTCATCGCTTATTGAAACTGACATCAACACAACTATTTTATTCTTTCCTATGTTTTTATTTCAACAATTATTTTAAAAATACTTTCTGTCCAGCAACGTCTCAATTAACCACTCCAGAGCTCTGCTGGGAGTGGTAGAACTTATATTTTTGTCTACCTACTTTAAAGAAATAGGGAGACTTGTGACAACATGAAGTCTTCAAGATAAAACAACAATAGAGTGTCCAAACATGTTCAGCAAATAAATATGAATGTTCCTTATCCAAAATATGAGATGTGAATGCAACTAAATAACATTAGCTACTACTGTTAGCCACCACAGAGCAATGTGGGAAATTCTTGTTGACTTCTCACAGGGAAAAATCAGATGAAATCAACACTCTTATTCACTGTGGCCAAATAAACTTGGAATAGTTTGTGAGCTTCTCTAGTTAATGAGAAGACTGGCATTTCCTGCTATGTGAAGATAGACCTACAGCAGGAAGTAAAGGCTAAATATAGAATCTGCCAGGACTTTATCCACATTTTGAAGCTTCTATTCATTAAAGTCATAGAGATAGAAGCTCCCACTGTTTCAAAGAACTCATAGAAAAGAGCAATAGAAAACGCAGATTAGTTGAGAAGACTTTGGTCATTATATCATGGGTACTGGCAAACCATTCCTTCCCAGTTGATGAGATGAGCTTCATTCTATTAAAAGACTGAATCCAAGAGACAATCTAGTCAGAAATAACAATAAAAGAATTATTAGAAAACATAAGACAAACACAAAACGTTGATAGGACTACCTCATCTGTTATTCACATGAACGTTTTAAAAGTGAACAGATCAAAAGCTGAAAATACAAAGGGGATGTTTATTCCAAGGAATGGTGTGCACTGGGTTGGAAGAGATCAATCTATTATGTTTGAAATAAGATCAGAAATAATTTTTTATACATACACTTTCTGAATTAACTCTGATACTGCTGAGATATTAAAGAAAGCTTTGAAGAAAGCAAGCAACATTTCTCTTTTTAGTTCAGGTGACCTACTTTGGACCCAAGTACGAGTATAACAAATGAAAAAGACAATATGTGAAGGCAGTATTTTAGTGGAGATTTTGTACACACAAAACCCTGGAAAATCAAATTTATGGTTCCCATGGCAACAGTAACTCTGCCACACTGCACATTATAGTAATCACTTGCAGTGAGCTCTATAGTTACAGTTGTGGGATATTTTGGCCTGTAACTCCTTATTTTCCATCATTTGCAATAATTTTCAGAAAAAGTTCTCATTCGGGGTTCTAACTTTTAAAGTTTGTCTCTACTGAATGGTGAATCATTTTGAAAAGTTGTCTAAAGATTCCAGTGGAAGACAAGCCTGGAAAATTAGTTTTATATGTGAACACAAATCGATAGTACTCACAGTGTTGTCACTCAGTACACAGAGTTTATATATGTACTCACACAATAAATACACACACCTTGCACCTATATCTAGAACATGAAATAGAGTAGGCAATCCATACAACTTTGCTGAAATAATAAACGAAGATAATTGCATTCTAAAATGTTAGGGGAGTTTTAAAAAGATATAATGGTTTTTGTCTACAGCTTTATAAAGAAGCTGGATGTCATGTTTGGGGAGGTGCTGACTGATTATAAAGTCAGACTGCAGACTTTACCACCAATAGATAGTGAACTTGGAAAGTACAGGCACATTGCCAGTTCTTTGTCCATTCCCTGTCTTTTCCTCCCTAACAGAACCCCAAATGTGTTTGGATATTTATGCTTCTCCCATGGATCCTGGAGGACTGTGCCCTACCCCAGCACTAGGAGAACATCCTGTTTTGATTTGTGTTCCCTAAGGGATTCCCTGGTGGCTCACTGGTAAAGAATCTACCTGCCAATGCAAAAGATGTGGGTTCAATCCCTTGGTTGGGACGATCCCCTGGAAAAGGAAATGGCAACCCACTCCAGTATTATTGCCTGGAGATTCCCATGGACAGATGAGCCTGTTGGGCTACAGTCCATGGGGTCACAAAGAATTGAACACAACTTAGTGACTAAACAACAATAACATCAACATAAATTAATGAAGTCCATTTGGCATTTACATATTTTTAAATGCCCAAATCTTTTGCCTGATGTTTATCTTTTTATTATTGAATTGCAAGAGCTCTTAATGTATCCTTTATATAAGTCCTTCCTGAAGTGATATGTATTACAAATATTTCCTCTGAGTCTGTGAGTTGTCATTTTTTAAACATAATGTCTCTTAAAGAATAATGTTTTGATAAAACTTATTTGATTATTTTTTTACCATTCATTATTTTTAAGTTTTGTCTATAAAATTTTTACATGCCACAAAGTTACAAAAATGTGCTGTACTACTTCCACTATTATAGTGCTATTTGAGTTAATGTTGTCATGTTGATATGAGGTCAAAGTATATTTATTTATTGTCCATACAGATGTCCAGTTGTTCCAGGACCATTTTTGGGCAGATGACCTTTTTCTGCTGACTCATAGTGAAAGTGTTGTTGTTGTTCAGTTGCTAAGTCATGTCCAACTCTTTGTGACCCCCTGGACTGCAGCACGCCAGGCTTCCCTGTCCTTCACCATCTCCTGGAGTTTGCTCAAACTTCTGTCTATGAAGTCAGTGATGCTATCTAACCATTTCATCCTCTGCGGCCTGCTTCTTCTCCTGTCTTCAATCTTTCATGTCTTAACCATGTCTGAATCATGACACCCCATGTTCTTCTCTTTTAAACTATTAAAAGGTGCAAAACTAAAATAAGGAATCATATCAGTCAGTCAAAATCCCTTCATATTTTCCCACATCCAAATTCTGCAAAAGCAGCCAACTAAAACTTTGCAGAAAAGAACCACTTGGATGCATTTCATTTCTTAAATAATGTGCAATCACAGGGTCTGTCATTTTCATTCAGCATCAACCCTGGTCCGCATGGCAGCCAAAACGGTTCATCAACTAGCCTCCTGGGAAAACCTAACATTGAAGGATAAAATGGCACCAATTTTACAGTAATCGTGCATTTATCCATTCACTTAGTGAAAACTTCTTCAACAACCACTATGTGTCAGGCTCTATTTTCCATCCTAAAAAGGAAAGTTGATCAACTTCCAAAAGCTTTATTTTCATTAGCAAATTTACCCAGGTCTGACAGAGTTGTTGTCCCTCCAATGACAGCTTGTACCAAATTCCTTTCATCCCCTGTTTATTGAAACAGCAAACTGATGGACAACGAGAAGAGAGAAGCCAAAGCAGAGATGACTGCTCTTTCTGAAGTGCATTGTCCTTAGATAGAGCAGGGACACTGCAGGCCAGAGCAGAGGTAATTAGTGGCTAGTCGTGGACACCTGAGTGTTGAATCAGTCTCAGTTCTGTGTTTGTCTCACTTTTGGAAATGGCTCAGAAACAACCCCCAAGCCTGTGAACAAAAGTCACAGGTCTGAAAACAAGTCAATATTCTGTGAACAAAATTTTATACAGGGAAGTAGGGGAGAGAGTAAATTTCACAAAAGGAGGTCAGTTCCTGGCCCACAAATATCAGTAAGATTGCTCTAGAGGGCTCCTGCTGGTGGTCTAGTTGCTAAGTTGTGTCTGCCGCTTTTCGACCCCACGGACTGTAGCTTGCCAGGCTCCTCTGTCCATGGAATGCTCCAGGCAAGAATACCAGAGTGGGTTGCCATTTCCTTCTCCATGGGATCTTCCCCATGCAGGGATCAAACCCATGTCTCCTGCAGCTCCTACGTTGCATACAGATGCTTTACTGACTGAGCCACCAGGGAAGCCCCTAGATGGACCCTAGCCTTGCCTTATTTTTATTTAAAAAATGGAGCATATGTACACCCATGGTGATATCATGTCATTGTATGGCAAAACCAATAAAAAAATAAATAAAATAAAATAAAAAAATAATAAAAATAAAAAATGAGTTAAAATTAATATATGGGCTGGTGATTTAGCTTAAAATCAAAAGGAAGAGATCCCAGGAACAAATACTGTCTTAAGAAACATTCATGTCCCTACATTACTACCACTTTTTTCTATTTTCTGTCCCCACCCAAGACAAAGAAGATGTGTGTATTACAGGTGCGGTTCCACTGCAACAGCACGTTTGGTTTCACCCACTTATTTTTCAGCTGCAAGTAGCTTAAATTCCAACATCTTTCATTCTAGCTATTCACTGAGGCTGAATAGACTTAGTCTTATGAGGCTGAGGTATTTTTGTCCATGACAATCTTGTGGCGTCTTACAGTTAAATCTATTCAGTTTCTTCCCCCCACCCTGGGTAGTAAAGAAAAATCGTGATAGCACCATTTCTGATTGTTCTGACAAAACGGAATTGTCTGTTCCCTGGGAACGTTTAAACAGAGAATGTTCTTGTCTGTAGTGAACCGTTTCTGAGGAGTGGCTCCCGGAGGCAGGGACGAGCCTGGATGACCCGTCCCTACTACCTTCCGGCAGCCACCTCCCTGGGAAGTCCAATGGAAGCATCTTTCCCCTGAGCTGCTTTGTGGGAAAGTCAATAAGCCGTGACTCCTATGGCGATTCCAGAAATGGGATTGCTGCCCACAGAGCGTTGTTTTCTGTCCCTTCAGGGGGCAGCCTCTGGCCTTGAAGGCACTTTTCAGTAATGCAGAGACTGCAAAGAGACAAATACTGACAGGGGTTTTTCCTGACACAACCCTGGCCCTTGGCAAGATCATTTTCCTCCCACAGTGATGAAATAGAATAACAAATGCATGCCTCACAATGAAAAAATGTGATAACCATCCCTTCTTATCTGATTGTTTATTGAAACATTCTATTTTGGGTTCATTACTGTTTCTTTTTTTAATTAAAAGCAGATAAAATTAAAGATGCATGAACCCATGGCATGAATATCTTTCTGTGAAAAATAGGAGATCTAAAATTAACGTCAAACAGAAAACACTTTCAGATCACAGATACTTTCTCTTATCAATTTACATCTCTATAAACTAAAATAATGGCAGATATAATCACTTATAAATGATATTGACTGGTGGTTGTTGTTCAGTCGCCCAATCATGTCCGCAACTGCCCAGTCCCAGTTGCGACTCCATCGGCTACAGCACTCCAGACCTCCCTGTCCCTCACCATCTCCCAGAGTTTGCCCAAGTTCATGTTCTTTGCACTAGTGATGCCATTCAGCCATCTCATCCTCTGAAGCCCTCTGCTCCTTCTGCGCTTGATCTTTCCCAGCTTCAGGGACTTTTCCAATGAGTTGTCTGTTCACATCAGATGACCAAAATCAGCTTCAGTCTTTAATGTGAATATTCACTGTTGATCTCCCTTAAGATTGACTGGTTTGATCTCCTTGCTGTCCAAGGGACTTTCAGGAGTCTTCTCTTCTCACAATTTGATGGCATCAATTCTTTGGCATTCTGCCTTCTCTATGGCCCAGCTCTCACAACTGTAAGTGAGCCTGGGAAGACCATAGCCTTGGCTATACGGACCTTTATCAGCAGAGTAATGACTCTGCTTTTCAACACACTGTCTAGGTTTGTGGTTGCTATCCTGCCAAAAAGAAATCCTCCTCTGATTTCATGACTGCAGTCACCATCCACAGTGATTTTGGAGCCCAAGAAGATGAAATCTGTCACTATTTCCACCTTTTCCCCTTCTATTTGCCATGAATAATGTGGCCCAATGCCATGATCTTAGTTTTTTTAGTATTTAATCTTAAGCTGATTCTTTCACTCTCCTCCTTTCACCCTAATCATGAGGCTCTTTAGTTTCTCTTTGCTTTCTGCCATCAGAGTGGTGTCATCTGCATATGTGAGGTTGCTGATGTTTCTCACCTATCTTGAATCCAGCCCAGCATTTCTCATGATGTGCTCAGTTTATAGGTTAAACAAACAGGGTGACAGCAGACAGCTCTGTCATATTCCTTTCATGATCTTGAACTAATCAGTTGTTCCATAAAGGGTTCTAACTGTTGCTTCTTGACCCACATACAGGTTTCTCAGGAGACAGGTAAAATGGTCTGGTATTCCCATCTCTCCAAGAGCTTTCCACAGTTTGTTACAATCCACACAGTCAAAGGCTTTAGCGTAATCGATGAAACAGAAATAGATGTTGTTCTGAAATTTCCTTGCTTTCTCTATAATCCAGTGAATGTTGCAATTTATTTATTTATTTTTTTTATTAAACATTTTTTTTATTAGTTTTGCCAAACAATGACATGATATCACCATGGGTTTACATATGCTCCCCCTCCAGAACCCCCTCCCTCCTCCCTCACCCCGGGAAATCTCGTTGCACCAGTCCCAAGCATCAATCCTGGGCCGGCTATTGCTTAGACATATGATAATTAACATGTTTCAATGCCATTCTCCCATATCATCCCACCCTTTCCCTCATCCACAGAGGCCCTGAGTCTATTCTATACATCTGCTTTCCTTTTGCTGTCTCGCATGCTGGGTTCTCGTTACCGTCTTTCTAAATTCCATATATATGCGTTAATATACTGTATTGTTGTTTTTGCTTCTGGCTTACTTCACTCTGGATAATGGGCTCCAGTTTCTTCCATCTGAGTAGAACTGATTCAAATGAATTTTTCCTTAATGCTGAGTAATATTCCATTGTGTATATGTACCACAGCTTTCTTATCCATTCATCAGTTGATGGGCATCTAGGTTGGTTCCATGTCCTGGCTATTGTAAACAATGCAGCGATGAACATTGGGGTACACGTGGCTCTTTCAATTCTGGTTTCCTCGGTATATATGCCCAACAGTGGGATTGCTGGGTCATATGGCAGGACTATTTGCAGTTTTTTAAGGAACCTCCACACTGTTTTCCATAGAGGCTGTACTAGTTTGCAATCCCACCAACAGTGTAAGAGAGTTCCTTTTTCTCCACATCCTCTCCAGCATTTATTACTTGTGGATTTTTGGATTGCAGCCATTCTGAGTGGTGTAAAGTGATATCTCATTGTGGTTTTGATTTGCATTTCTCTGATAATGAGTGATGTTGAGCATCTTTTCATGTGTTTGTTAGCCATTTTTATGTCTTCTTTGGAGAAACGTCTGTTCAATTCTTTGGCCCACTTTTTGATTGGGTTGTTTATTTTCCTAGAATGGAGCTGCAGGAGTTGCTTGTATATTTTTGAGATTAATTGTTTGTCCGTTGCTTCATTGGCTATTATTTTCTCCCATTCTGAAGGCTGTCTTTTCACCTTGCTTATAGTTTCCTTTGCAGTGCAGAAGCTTTTAATTTTAATTAGGTCCCATTTGTTTATTCATGCTTTTATTTCCAATATTCTGGGAGGTGGGTCATGTAGGATCCTGCTTTGGTTGATGTCAGAGAGTGTTTTCCCAATGTTATCCTCTAGGAGTTTTATAGTTTCTGGTCTTATGCTTAGATCTTTGATCCATTTTGAATTTATCTTTGTGTATGGTGTTAGAAAGTGTTCTAGTTTCATTCTTTTACAAGTGGCTATCCAGTTTTCCCAGCACCACTTGTTAAAGAGGTTGTCTTTTCTCCATTGTATATTCTTGCCTCCTTTGTCAAAGATAAGGTGTCCATAGATGCGTGGATTTATCTCTGGGCTATCTATTTTGTTCCATTGATCTATATTTCTGTCTTTGTGACAGTACCATACTGTCTTAATGACTGTGGATTTGTAACATAGCTTAAAGTCAGGTAGGTTGATTCCTCCAGTTCCATTCTTCTTTCTCAAGATTGCTTTGGCTATACGAGGTTTTTTGTATTTCCATACAAATTGAGAAATTATTTGTTCTAATTCTTTGAAAAAGACCTCTGGTAGCTTGATAGGAATTGCATTGAATCTATAGATTGCTTTGGGTAGTATACTCATTTTCACTATGTTGATTCTTCCAATCCCGGAACACGGCACATTTCTCCATCTGTTTGTGTCCTCTTTGATTTCTTTCATCAGTGTTTTATAGTTTTCTATATACAAGTCTTTTGTTTCTTTAGGTAGAAATACTCCTAAGTATTTTATTCTTTTTGATTCGATGGTGAATGGAATTGTTTCCATAATTTCTTTTTCTGTTTTTTCTTTGTTAGTGTATAGAAATGCCAGGGATTTCTGTGTGTTGGTTTTGTATCCTGAAACTTTGCTATATTCACTGATTAGCTCTAGTAATTTTCTCATAGAGTCTTTAGGGTTTTCAATATAGAGGATCATGTCATCTGCAAACAGAGAGTTTTACTTCTTCTTTTCCAATCTGGATTCCTTTGATTTCTTTATCTGCTCTGATTGCTGTGGCCAAGACTTCCAAAACTGTGTTGAAAAGTAGTGGTGAGAGTGGGCACCCTTGTCTTGTTCCTGACTTCAGGGGGAATGATTTCAGTTTTTCACCATTGAGGATAATGTTTGCTGTGGGTTTGTCATATATAGCTTTTGTTATGTTGAGGAATGTTCCTTCTATTCCTGCTTTTTGGAGGGTTTTTATCATAAATGGATGTTGAATTTTGTCAAAGGCTTTCTCTGCATCTATTGAGATAATCATGTGATTTTTATTTTTCAATTTGTTAATGTGGTGTATTACATTGATTGATTTGTGAATATTGAAGAATCCTTGCATCCATGGGATAAAGCCTACTTGATCATGATGTATGATTTTTTTAATGTGTTGTTGGATTCTATTTGCTAGAATTTTGTTAAGGATTTTTGCATCTAAGTTCATCAGTGATATTGGCCTGTAGTTTTCTTTTTTTGTGGCATCTTTGTCGGGTTTTGGAATTAGGGTGATGGTGGCCTCGTAGAATGAGTTTGGAAGTTTACCTTCCTCTGCAATTTTCTGGAAGAGTTTGAGTAGAATAGGTGTTAGCTCTTCTCTAAATTTTTGGTAGAATTCGGCTGTGAAGCCATCTGGTCCTGGGCTTTTGTTTTTTGGCAGATTTCTGATTACGGTTTCAATTTCTGTGCTAGTGATGGGTCTATTAAGGTTATCTATCTCTTCCTGGTTTAGTCTTGGAAAGTTGTACTTTTCTAGGAATCTGTCCATTTCATCCAGGTTGTCCAGTTTATTTGCATATAGCTGCTGATAATAGTCTCTTATGATCCTTTGTATTTCTGTGTTTTCTGTTGTGATCTCTCCGTTTTCTTTTCTAATTCTGTTGATTTGGTTCTTCTCCCTTTGTTTCTTGATGAGTCTGACTAATGGTTTGTCAATTTTATTTATCTTCTCAAAGAACCAGCTTTTGGATTGGTTGATTTTTGCTATGGTCTCTTTGGTTTGCTTTGCGTTTATTTCTGCCCTGATCTTTAACATTTCTTTCCTTCTACTAGACCTGGGCTTCTGCATTTCTTCCATTTCTAGTTGCTTTAGGTGTAAAGTAAGGTTATTTATTTGATTTTTTTCTTGTTTCCTAAGGTGAGCTTGAATTGCTATGAACCTTCCCCTTAGCACTGCTTTCAC
>ML664199.1:24782399-25067793 GCA_007570785.1 Antilocapra americana
ATTGTATTTTGACTCTTTTTCATTTCTTCTAAGTCCTTGTTAAAGCTTACCTGCATCTTCTCAATCCTTGCCTGCAGGTTATTGAATTGCAACTCCAACTTATTTTCCAGGTTTTGGATCATTTTCACTATCATTATTCGGAATTCTTTGTCAGGTAGACAAGCTATCTCTTCGTCTTTTGTTTGGTCTAGGGGATATTTATCCTGGTCCTTTACTTGTTGGGTATTTCTCTGCCTTTTCATCTTGTTTATCTTGGTGTGTTGTCCCTTTATTGTGGGGTTTCCTCACTATGGGAGGGGTTGGATGAGTGTTTTGTCAGAGTTTCCTGGTTGGAATCTTTTTTTTTTTTTTTCAGAGCAAGTTGGGATCCAATCTCTTTATTGTCAAGGTACCCTCCCTGTGCGCCCCACCCCCCTCCAAACCTATAGAAAAACCCCAAGCCTGGGAATGTCCTGGGGAGGGGAGGCAGAGTGTAAGGAGACTGTGCTCTGCCCTCTGGCGTGGGCAGTGCCAACAGGGAGGGTACGTGAGGAAGGGATGCTGATAACTCCACCTGCAGAGAATGCGCCACTGGCTGATACACGTGAGGGAGGTGGTGCCTGCGGCCAGCTCTCCTCTGGGACCCGCTGGGGGTGCTATCCAGGGGTGGGTGCCCAGCTTGAGGCCTGGTACAGTGTACGCCTTTCTCCTGCTGGTGGCCATCGCTCCTGTCAGACTGCTTACTGCAAGGCCCCATCCTCCGCGTCTGTGTCCTGGCTGTGCTCCAGCTCTTCCTCGCTGTGTGTTAGCAGCCCTTCCTCATCGCCATCATCTTGGGCCTGTGCTTCTCCCTGGGGAGTGCCTGCCTCAGAAGCTGTGTCTTCTGGGGGGGCCGGTGGCTGACTGCTGCCACCAGTACCGCTGCTGCCGCTGCCACCACCACTGCCGCTGCCACTGCTACTCTCGCCCTTCTTTTTGCCATCTGGATTGGCCTTTTGCTCCTCGGCAATCTGCTCCAAGCGCCCCAGCAGGGCATCAATGTTGGACTTGATCTGGGTCAGCTCTGTCTTGATGGTCTGCAGCTCACTGCTCTTTAACTTGATCTTGGCTGTGCCGGTGGTGATGGCTGTGGAGCGGGCAAAGAGCTTGACAGGTATGGTGGTTTTGACACGTCGGACCAAGGGGACGGTGACCCGGGGTCGCTTCACAGGGACCGCTCTGGGCACTGGCACTGGTGACAGGTGGCCCCGATAGTCGAAGAGCCTGTATATGGCAGATGCTGCTCTCTTTAGCCCCTTGGGTCTGTTGGGCTTCGGCTCTCTAGCCATGTTGATGTCCAGGGTCTGGCCGGCCAGCACTCGCCCATTCTCTCCCACCACAGCTGCCCGGGCATGGCGCTCATTGGCATATTGGACAAAGGCATAGCCCTTGTGCACAGAACGGCCGGCCACACGGCCATACTTGGAGAAGATGGTCTCCACATCTGACTTCTTCACCACAGCTGTGTTGAGGTTTCCAATGAAAACCTGAGAGTTGATGGATTTGGGGTCATTCTTGTTGGTTACGTTGCTCGTCTGGATCTTCAAGGACATGTTGGCCACCAGTAGCGAGGCTGAGCTCAGCCGGCGTTACAGGGTCAGCGCCAACTGCCTCAGGGAAGAGGGCTCACCCGCGCTGAGAGGTCTGGAGGAAGCCGCGCGGCGCTGAAGGAGGTGGTGCCGCCGCGCTAGGGGGCGGAAGGGAGGGAGCGAGGGCGGGAGGAAGAAGGCGGCCCTGGCCGCACGGTGAGGAGCAGAGCACTCGCGTGGGAGTCGCCCCCGTCGCCCCCTCGGCTTCTCTCGGCTCAGCCCGCCCTGCGCCCACGCCGCTCGCGCACCCTGGTTGGAATCTTAAGCGGTCTGTCCTGCTTGATTTGGCGACCTCTGCTGGCCCCTTCAGTGTCTATTCAGCGCTCTGGGGTTTGCCCCGCTAGCGGTGCCTGCGCTTTTCCCGCCCCCTCTGCTCAGGCTCTCGGCTGGCGGCGCACTCTGATGACGCAATTGGAGGCTGTGGCTTCTCCTCTCCCCAGGCCCAGCCGCTCGGCTCTTTCTGCTTGCAGCTGGGCGTGTCTTCTCAGATGTGCAGCAGCAGACTCTTGCGGCGCACTCTGGTGACGCAGTTGGGGGGCTGCGGCTTCTCCCCTCCCCCAGCCCAGCTGCTCGGTTTTTTCAGTGTGCGGCTGGGGGCGTTTTCTCAGATATGAGAAGCGCCGAATTCTGGTGGCGACTGTCCAGAGTCCCCAGAGGTCTTGGCTAGCACCCAATCTGCCTGCGGTTTCGGGGCAGAAGCCTCGCAGGGGTGCTCTCCGTAGCCCGCAGCCTCCCTGTTCCACCCGGCTGTCTCGCACCGCAGTCCGAGTCCCCGCTCCCCTTTGTTCTGTTCGCGAGCCTGGCAGGGGTCTTCCTCGGGAAGGCTACCCAGCGGTCTATCTCCGGTTAGCACCCTCTGTTAGGACCCTCAGTCTGCCCCAGGCGTTCAATCTCAGTCCTCCCCCTAAGCGTGTGGCCTGCCCCTCCCTGAGCAGTCAGCTGGCTCGTGGGGGATGGGGCGACCGGCCGCCGCTCCGTTCTCCAAGGGGCTTAACTATTTATTGGCTTCTAAGTCCCGACTTTTATGCTCTTTGAGGTTCGCCTCAGATCTCTCAGTTCCACCAGTGAGAATGTTTCCTGACGTTCGTAAACCTTTATCTCTTTCGAGGCTCCCCTTCTGAGATGAGTCTCAGTCCCTGCCTCTTTGCCTCTTTTTACTTTTTTTTTTCCTTTGGTCCTACCTTCTTTCGTCGGCAATGGGCTGTCTTTCCAGATGCCTGAAGACCTCTGCCAGCATTCAGATGTTGATTTATGGAGTTTGTTCGGTATTTAAATGTTCCTTTGGTGTATTTGTTGGGGAGAGTGTGGACTCCGCGTCCTATTCCTCCGCCATCTTAGTCCCTCCCCCTGAATGTTGCAATTTAATCTCTAGTTCCTCTTCCTTTTCTAACCCAGCTTGGACATCTAGAAGTTCTTGGCTTCTATAATGCTGAAGCCTAGCATGCAAGACTTTAAGCGTGACCTTACTAGCATGGGAGATGAGTGTGACTGTCCAATGGTTAGCACATTCTTTAGTACTACCCTTCTTGGAACTGGATGAGGATTGAACTTTTCCAGTCCTGTGGCCACTGCTGGGTCTTCCAGATTTGCTGACATAATGAATGTAACACCTTGATGGGATCTGAATCGTTTAGGGATACTTTAGGGATCTGAATCGTTCCGCTGCAATTTCATTGTATCCACTAACTGTACTAACAGCAGTGCTTCTTAAGGCCCACTTGACTTCAAACTCTAGAACATCTGGCTCAGGGTGACTAAATTGAACTAATGAAATAATCCAGTTCATTATGGACAGAAATGTTATTAAAGAGAGACAAAGAAAAATGGTTGGGAAAGGTGGACACATTTGTTACTCTATTGTCTGTATTTGACAAGAGTCTCTAAAGTGGCACTGGTGGCAGCAGAAAGACAGAACTGCACCGGTGCCCTCCCCAAGGCAGGACTTCACTGAGGCTGCCTGAAAAGTGACTGTGACTGCCCAAGCAGATGGTGAGATGCTGTGCATGTGTGCATACGAGAGACGAGAAAGGCACTTAAGATTAGTTCTAGAACTTTAAAAATACAAACCCAGCTTTGGGTTGTAGGTTTTTTTTTTTTTATTTTTTGAGACTTTAAAAGCCTAACAGAAAGCATTTCTAAAGGCCCTTTGTTCTTAATGCTGAGGTAGGAACAAACTTACAAAGTAGCAAAAACCCAAAGCGGTGTTGAAGGAGGTGAGGTGTCTGGGCAGCTTCCCTAGGCGTTGATGTAGTCATTTGGAGTGTCCATTCATAGAAACATGTAAAGTCATCAAAGGAGCAAATTTTGGTAACAACATAGATGAGTTAAAAAGTCAAAAGCTGAATTTTGAAAATTAATCTAGAGATGTCTATTAGTTATACAAGCAGAGAGGGTATGGTAGATTGGAGTACAGATTTGGGAGTTGCTAGCATGTAGAATGCACTTAAAGATGTGAATCTGAGTGAAGTCATCTTAAGAGAGAAACTCATTATAGGAGAGGAAGGTGAGGGCATTTATCTCTGAGATGAGGAGGAACTGGCAAAGGAGACCAAGAGAGAGCATCAGTAATGGGAGGGAAGAACCAGGAGACAGTGGAGTCAAGACAAGACGGAGCTTCAAGAAGCAGGGGCCGTCAGCTGTGCCCTGTGCATAAGAAGACACATAAAAATGACCCCTGGCTTTGCAAAGGTGGGGCTAGAGGCTGGTCTGGATGAGAATTGCTTTTGCTGGCACAGTGGGGAGAACGCCTCACAGATTGGAGGTGAGAGACAATAAAAGAAGATGGAGGCAGTGACTACACATGGACATTTTGAGAGGTGACCCAGGCAGACATTCGATTAGAGACAACAGGCTGACCACAGAAAAACTGTTCTTGTAGAAAGTGGGGAGGTTAGAAACTGGTATTTGGGGAGGTCTGTTTGGTTTGAAGACGTAAATTCTATCTGTGAAGAAACAAACGGAGAACTCTAAACAGGAATTATTCAGTATTATTGCATTTGAAAAACAAACCAGAGTGAAACAAACCACAGGGAGTAGGGTCAAGTAAAGAGTCCCAGACATGAAGATGTAGTACTCAAATCGGGATGAACAAGTCAGCTGAAATGATACCAGAAACAAGTGAAAGTGGAGACACTGAGCAAGATGACAAGGGCCAAGTGAATGTGTCCTTCCTGGATGGCATTTCAATGGATCTGCTTTTTATTTTATTTAAAAAAATTCGCAAGGATTGTTCAAGTGATATTTATTTATTTAAATTGTTATTATTATTTAAATTTTTTGGTCGAATCACATGGCATGTGGGCTCTTAGTTCCCCAGCCAGGGATTGAACCTGAGCCCCTCTGCAGTGGAAATGCCAAGTCTTTACCACTGGACCACCAGAGATGTCTCCCAAGGGGGCTGAGTTTTAAAAATTTGGGCCAGATTTTTATTGCCAGTTTCTTTGATATTAAATAAACATGAATTAAAAAGTTAAAGGTTTTATAGTCCCTCTAAAAGGATAAGCCTATGCTTGGCTACAGAAAGCAGATGCTTATCAGATGAGACTGAAGGTTATAGGGCAAGATTCTGCCAACAAAATTTCCAGGGTACTGATCAAAAATATGAACTTCAACTTGTGTGTTTTTCTGGACTTTGAAGCACTTTGGTATTGGTGGTGGTTTAGTCATTAAGTCATGTCCAACTCTTGCAACATCACGGACTGTAGCCTGCCAGGCTCCTCTGCCCAGGGGGTTCTCTAGGCAAGAATACTGAAGTGGGTTGCTATTATTTCCTTCTCCATTGAAGCACTTTTAGGAAGGGTTAATATCTTAACCTCTTACCAGGTTATCTTTTCTTTTTAAATTAATTTTTATTGTGGTATAATTGCTTTACAATGTTGCATTAGTTTCTGCTGTACAGCAAAGTGAATTAGCTCTATGAACACATGTATCCTCTCTTTTTTGGATTTCCTTTGCCTTAGGTCATCACTGTGCATTAGGTAGAGTTCCCTGTGCTCTACAGTGGGTTCTCATAGTTACCTGTTTTATACACAGTATCAACAATGTGTATGTGTCAATCTCAGTCTCCCAATTCATCCTACCCCACTCCCTTGGTGTCCATTCATTTGTTCTCTATGTCTATGTATCTATTTCTGCTTTGCAGATAAGATCATCTATACCAAGTGAAATCTTACTAAGAATTAGTCTTGTTTTGGTGAGAACTTTTCCTATTAATAGCTTAAACTATCAATAATTCCCTGGAAAGAAGTTAATCTGGAAGGAACGACAGAGCAGAGCCTGAATCAGACATGTCTCAGTGGTCCTAGTTGGTCCTCCAGTGGATGGCCCCTCCTCATGGTTTGGCTGTAATGGGAAAGCAATGAAGCAAATGGTCACTAAGGGAGCTGAGTCAAAGCACAATAAAGTCTGCAGGGACTTCAGTAAAAAGTCTGGGAGAAAGAAATGTTGGTTGTTGTATACACTTTCCAGCTGGATATTCTTAGGCTTTGAAAGGAAGTTGCCAGTTAAGTTTGTGTATTATTGAATTGGGCTTCCCTGGTTGCTCAGTGGTAAAGGATCTACCTGCAATACAGGAGATGCAGAAGATGCTGGTTCTATCCCTGGGTCAAGAAGATCCCCTGGAGGAGGGCATGACAACCTACTTGAGTATTCTTGCCTGGAGAACTCCATGGACAGAATAGCCTGGTGGGCTACAGTCCATGCGGTCACAAAGAGTCAAACATGACTTAGTGACTGAGCATGCACGCATCATTGAGTTAGATGACCAGGGACTCTTCACCAAAAAGAAACAGAAGAATAATATTGTTCATTCTTTTTTGTTTTGTTTTTTAATTGTAGTGGAATTTTATCGAAGGCTTAGAAAGAAATCTTGAACCAGAAAGAGTTAGCAGGCAGCAGTTATAATACCTTTTAGAGAAAATCAAATGTCCCCTCCCTCATAAGAAGCAAATATATCTTGTTTCTGGAATGGAAAACCCCTTATTCCTATTTCGCCTACAGAGATGTTCAACCCACAGACCTTTATTCCTTTGAGCTTCTGCTTTCCATCACTATCAACACCCATCTTGACTTTTCTCTTTGACTCTTCCTGGTTTTCCATGACTATTTCCAATATTCACTTACTTTTCTGCATTCTGGTTTTACCCCAAACCTCTGTTGCTACATCACCTGATTGTACTAACTGCAAGTTATACTTCCTGCTCACATCAGGAGCTGCAAACCACACTTCTGTCCTGTTTATACTTATTTTGATCTACAGTGCAGGCAGTTTCATTACTCTTGTGTGTATGGAGTATCTATTAAATGTCTACAGCACTTAGATTGCTCTCCTTTGTCTTGCTGAAAGCACATTTTGGGGGTAATTCCTATCTGTATGTTTCTTTCATTTTATGGGACTCCTTCTTCATGTAGGAAAGATTAAATTTACATCAAAATGTAGGAGAAACAAACTCTTTAAGAACAGCAAAACACAAAAGCAAGACAGAATGTCTGGATCTTACAAGAGGAGAGTCAAATATTCCTATATTTTAATATCAGCTTTTGTTTTTTTACCTACAGTTTTGAAGGGAGGGATATAGAATCTAGTTGGACACTACTTTCCTTTACATTTCAGGATAATTCAGTCTGTTTCCTCATTGCTTACCATGTTTTCCCTGATTCCTTCATCTTCTAAAAGGATACGTTTTACAGTTTTTGTTATTTTAAAGGTTTTTGTTGTTGTTGTTGTTCAGTCATTTTTCTCTCAAGGTCACTTCCCTCTTGCTGGTTTCCTGTCCATCTCTCAGCACACGTATTCTTGCAGGGGCTTTAGATCCATATTTTTAATTCTATCCCGGCTTGTTGCTTGGACACCCAACAAGCCAGAGGTAGCATGTCCAAATAACATCATCATTTGACACCTAACCTAATTGCATACTGATTTCCTCATATCTGTCTGTAGCCACACAGGGAGAGTAGCTGGACCAGTGTTGCCATGGCAACCACAAAGGGGATACACAACACCAAAAGCAGGGCTCGCCTCCAGCCATCAGAAGCAGTTATTGGTCTGCAAGAAGGGTCTTAGATAACATAATCCTATGGAAGGTACTGGGAGACTCCTGACCTAGAAGATTAACTATGTAAATTCTAACTTAATTTCCAATGTACTGGTCTCCTGAAATGACCGAAGGTGACATTCTTGATGTGAAGGTTCATTTCTTTCCAGGGATCCTCCTTGTAAACAAGAAAATAGATGACATCTAAGCATTTGTGAACCTTTAACTGTTATCTGCAGATGTCTACAAGGAGGAATCAAATCCTAAGAGCAAAGTGTCAAATGCAAACAATGGAAAAAACCCTACAGAAACAAAACTAACAGAGTGGAAAAGAAAAACCCTGAAATATATAATCTTCATCGAGAAGTAAGATGGAATCCTTTAAAAAATAAACCAAGGAGGAGGAGGAGCAGGAGGTGAGGGCAGAGAGAAGGACAAGAAGAAACAGAACAGAAATAGTTGATATGGAAAAAGAAAACCTCTCAAGTGTTCTTAGAGCTCTAAAATGTAGTTGTGGGAACAAAAGATTAAGGATTAAGAGAGTGGATATTTAAAGGTCTTGGTGAGAAATTAATTAGTAAGGAGGAAACTTGCGTGAAGGAAAGGAAAGATGAGTATTGAAAGAGGAGTACTGAAATATGGACAATAAATTTATAAATTCAAAATCCACCTCTAGGAGTTCTAAAAGGAAGTGAAAGGCATGTAAATGGCAAAATCATCACAGAACTTATAAAAAAATAAAATAAAACCTCATAGTGCAAAGGAATGATAGGATCCACAGGGTTCAGAGCAGATTAACGACATTCACGTCCTTTGTAGAGTCAGATGGTGGGATTATAAAACATAAAATAGTTGCTAAGAAAGCATTTCTAAGTACTTAGAAGCTTAATGTAAAGATAATTGTCATCTGGAACTAAAATTACATTCAGTTTTAAGAAAACACAGGAGGTGGTTAAGTTGGAAGGAAAAGTAAAAGCATGTCAAAAATAGTGTCTTTCAGTGTTAAGAGACACAGAGGAATATGGAACCAAAACATATTTTGCAAAAAGCTCCTGAAAATAATAAACTAAAGGAAAATAACTCAATAGAAGAAAAAATAGGCAAATGGTATAAACTTGCAATTCACAGAAGTCTAATGGCCAACAAGTAACTAAAGAAATAAAAATAATACAGAAAATGATGAAACAGTATACCTTATTCTCCAGATTTTCAAAAATTAAAATTATATTGCTTAAAGTATAGTAAATGCTTTGGTCAGTCAGTTCAGTTGCTCAGTCTTCTCTGACTCTTTGCGACCCCATGGACTGTAGCATGACAGGCTTCCCTGTCCATCACCAACTCCTGGAGCTTGCTCAAACTCATGTCCATCAAGTCGGTGATGCCATCCAACCATCTCATTCTCTGTTGTCCCCTTCTCCTGCCTTCAGTCTTTCCCAGCAACAAGGTCTTTTTCATTGAATCAGTTCTTCACATCAGATGGTCAAAGTATTGGAGTTTCAGCTTTAGCATCAGTCCTTGCAATAAATATTAAGGACTGATTCCCTTTAGAATTGACTGGTTTGATCTCCTTGCAGTCCAAGGGACTTTGAAGAGTCTTTTCTAATACCACTGTTCAAAAGCATCAATTCTTTGGCCCTCAGCTTTCTTTATGGTCCAACTCTCACATCCACACATAGCTTTGGAAAAACCATAGCTTTGACTATATGGACATTTGTGGTTAAAGTAATACCTCTGTTTTTTGATAGGTTGTCTAGCTTGGTCATAGCTTTTCTTCCAAGGAGCAAATGTCTTTTAATTTCATGGCTGCAGTCACCATCTGCAGTGATTTTGGAGCCTAAGAAAATAAAGTTTGTCACTGTTTCAACTGTTTCCCCACCTATTTGCTATGAAGTGATGAGACAGGATGCCATTATCTTAGTTTTTTGAATGTTGAGTTTTAAGCCAGTTTTTTTACTTTGCTCTTTCACTTTCATCAAGAGGGTCTTCAGTTCCTGTTTGCTTTCTGCCATAAGGGTGGTGTCATATGCATATTTGAGGTTACTGATATTTTTCCAAGCAATCTTGATTCCCGATTTTGTTTCATCCAGACCGGCATTTTGCATGATGTACTCTGTGTATAAGTTAAATAAGCAAGGTGACAATATATAAAGGCATATTCCTTTCTTGATTTGGAATCAGTCTGTTGTTCCATGTCCAGTTCTAACTGCCGCTTCTTGACCTGCATACAGATTTCTCTGGAGGCAGGTAAGGTGATTCGGTATTCCTACCTCTTCAAGACTTTTCCACAGTTTGTTGTGATCCACACAGTCAAAGGCTTTAGTGTAGTCAATGAAGCAGAAGTAGATATTTTTTTGGAGTTCTCTTGCTTTTTCTACAATCCAGTAGATGTTATTGTTTAGTCGCCCAGTGATGTTCAACCTTGTTTGTGATCCTGTGGATTGGTTTTTTCCAGGCAAGAAAAGCTAAATTAAATTTTGTTTGTATGACTGAGCTGGTGTTGCATGCTCAGGGAGTTTCCAAGGCTGGTTTTCATTTGTTTTTTATTTTAATACATGCAATCAAGCATTCTTGAATACTATCTATCTAGGTAGCAAGCTTCAGAGGCTTCAGAATCTTGTCTTAAATTGTTGACTTGCTTAGATCCATATAATTGGAATAAACTATCTCAAAACAAATACAGCAAAGGGTAATCATTGCCTCTGTCACTGACTGAACCTAAGGTTAAGGGTTGAAAAAAGTTTGAGAAATATTAGACTCCAGTGTTCCAGAGATGCCTACAATAAATAAATTTTGACCATAAAACTGCAGATTCAACAATTGTATCTAATGTTTTAAATCTTCAAATTAAACATGAGGATTCAAGAAAGAGAAGTTAAAATTCCCAGAGATTCATAATATTAAAAGTGACTCTTTATTTTTCATAACTCTTTATTTTTGTATTTTAATATTACAAGTGACTGTGATACTAAGCAGGACATTGTATCACTTGGCAGAATTTCATTGAATGTGTTAGAGGTTTTCTTTGAAAGAAAGTGGAAGTGAAGTTGCTCAGTCGTGTCCAACTCTTTGCGACACCATGGACTGTAGCCTACAAGGCTCCTTCGTCCATGGGATTTTCCAGGCAAGAATACTGAAGTGGGTTGCCATTTCCTTCTCCAGGGGATCTTCCCCACCCAGGGATTGAAACCAGGTCTCCCACATTGTAGGCAGACACTTTACTGTCTGAGCCACCAGCGAAGTCCAGAGGTTTTCTTTAAAAAATTAGAATGATATATAATATAATAAATGAATGGTTTATTATAAACAAATATATTTTGATGTATTTAAAAATACTAAAAGCTAGAAATATTTAAAATCTCCATATAGTAAAAATATTTGGAAATATAGACATGAGCTGTACTTGAGAGAGACATTCCTTTGCAACAAAAGCAGTAATAGCAGAGAATATTGATACCAAAGACAATTTCTAAAAATGTAAGATAATACTAATAAAACTGGTTAATATTGGGAGATTTCATTACCTTAAGCATAAAGGATTTATTGCCTTCTCTTATAATTCTGACCTATGTTTCCTGACAAACATTCCCTATATGGAGAAGGTCCCATTTTGTGTTGAAGTTGATCTCGTTGTTCAATGTATCCCAGAGTATCTTCACTTTGGGCTTTACTGTCTTGCTCTAACACTGGGTTTTTGGTTGAAATCACTCTCACTTTTTGATTCAGATTTCAGATCAGTCTCTAACTCCATGTCACAATATTTCACAACATTATAATCTTTTTCCCCCCATCTTTTCTGTTGAATTATTTACAGAGAACTATACCCTATACCTAACAAGGTTAACAGCACTCCACAGAATCTCCTAATGAAGTTGCCAAATTAAATACCCTCCTTCTTGCTTCCAAAGTTTGCTATCTGTTGGAACATTCCTCATAAGAGTTGTACAAAGTGTTTTGTTGCTATGGTTCAGCTGGACTCTGGACGCCATGAACTGCAGCACACCAGGCTTCCCTGTCCTTCACTCTCCTCCAGAGTTTGCTCAAAAGTATACTGTATAGGTAAATTGTTAATATTTTATTCACAAGCATGCCTCACCATTAGCAGCACACACATGATACAAAGCAAAAACGATGACTCTGTTTGGAAGAGAATGGTTTCTCTCTCCACATTCCTATTCTGGTCCATGGACATGTTGACTTTCTCTTTCAACTCAGTGTCAGCTCTTGCTTTTGACTTGCTGTCAATAGATCCTCTCAAACTGGTAAAGTCTCTATGTTGCTCATTAAGTTTTATTTCTTATATGAAAATTATACTGTATTTCCTGTTTTCCTGAAAGATCTCTCACAGGATTTGAAAAAGCAAGATCCCAGAAAATTTCAGGAAGGAATTTGGACACAGAAGCTTTTAAATATGTTTAGACATTTGAGAACAAGAGGCTTCCCAGTTGGTTCAATAGTAAAAATTCTACCTGTCAATGCAGGAGACACAGGAGATGTGTCTGGGTTGGGAAGATCTGCTGCAGAAGGGAGGGGCAGCCACTCCAATATTCTTGCCTGAGAAATGCCATGGACAGAGGAGCCTGGCAGGCTACAGTCTATGGGGTCAAAAAGAGTTGGATGCCACTGAGTACATATACATCCATATGAAGATCATCTGTTTTATAATGTAATATTTAACTTGGAAGTCTTTATTGTAAAAACTAATAGTACTTTCTTCTCCTCACTCTCAACAGGTAGTTATCAAGTGCCTATATTTGGGAGACACTGTCCTAAGTGCTTACATAAAAGAAAAAAAATAGAATTGTATGGAGCTTTGACCTTGGTGGCTCCAAAGAGGCAAGGTGATTTAGTAGTACATAAATTAATATAAAAAGAGTCCAAGCAAAGGAAGAAGTAGATATAAAATATAATAGGATACTAACTAAAGGTGAGTGATCACTGCTCTATCTATTCCAAATAGATTCCAAATATCTATTCCATTTGATATCTTTAAAAAAGTAATGGAAATGATTTAGAACAAGCTCTTAGCTCTCTCTCTGTCCACTTCTAATTCATTTAATATTAACTCTTAAATGTTGGCCCTGGATCTGTTTTTATTTCTGCTATAGTAGCTTTTAGCAGACTAACACTCTCAATGGAAACAATAAGAAAGCTCATAAATTCTCACCTAATCTCTCTCTATAATATTGTGTATAGATATTATCCAGGATTTAGAATGCAATAAACATTAAGGGGAAACTGATAAATTATTCTTGATCAAAAGTAGAAGCACCAGACCATCAAAACACATCCTTAAGAATGCATGGATTGGCATTCCATAGACCAAGAAAATATTTTCAAAACATATTATCTGACAAAGCATTGGTATTAGAATACATAAAAATTTCTTATAACTCAATAATAGAAAGACAAATAAGCAAATATAAAATCTTAACAGAGAAGTTGGAGAGACACTTCACAAGAAAAGGAATGCAAATGTCCAATGAGTATGTGAAACATTAAGGACCATTAAGTAAAAGGGAAATCAACATTAAAACCAAAGCAAAATATAAACATACAGAACTCAAATGGTTCACACTTTTGACAATTGTGATACCAAACACTGATGAGAATGTGGAGTGTTGGAAACTTCTACATGTTGTTGGTAGTAGTGTGAAATGGTACACCCAACTTTGAAAAGGGCCTGGAAATTTCCTATAAAATTAAACACAGGATTAGACTTAAAAGAAAATAAAGATCTCCATTATTAGATATGATGAAGTAACAGATGCTAAATTTACCTGTATTAAACAACTGAAAAAACAAAATGTATGCCCCAACGAGTTACAGATATTGGGAGAACAGGCAACACAAGGCAGTGGTTCCTGAGAGAAGGCCAACAGAGGAGATGGTCCGTTCGATGGGGAGCTTCTTGTCTGGAGCTTCCTGATAGGGATGGAGAGAAAGGAAATGGGGCACGGGCTAGGCATCCAGTTGAGTCCACTGTTGATAATTTGAAGGAGCCCAGGGGCTAAAATTCTCCGAGAACAGTGACAGAGAGACAGAGGTCCATGCAGAGATGAGAGAGGCACAGACAGACTTCTGGATGTTGGCAGGAGGTTCCTCTGTATTATGGTGAGTACTGACCAATGTGTGCTTGTCAGGACACTAACTGAGGCAGGGAATAGGAAGGATTTGATAACATCTGTGTGGCACTCAATGCCTACACCTGGAAACGAGACCCACCGAGTCCTCTGAATTCTGAGCATCACCTTTGTAGTAGGGCCAAGTGAGCCCTGGACTGAAGGCTGCTGTGATACTGACCAGTAGAGCTTAAAAGCAAGACTCGAAAAAGATGAAGCTCATTCTCGATACAGGCCGACCTTGCTTTATTGCACTTCACTTCCCTGTGTCTCACAGAGTTTGTTTTTTACGAACTGAAGCTTTGTGGGAACCCTGCCTGGAACAAGTCTAAGTGTTAGGGGCATCAGTCGTGTGCAACTCCTTGCGATCCCCATGGACTGTAGGTCCTCAGGTGTCTATGTCCATGGAATTCTCCAGGCAAGAATACTGAAGTGGGTTGCCATTTCCTTCTCCAGAGGATCTTCCTGATCCAGAGAGTGAACTCATGTATCCTGCATTGGCAGGCGGGTTTTTTTTTGTTTTTTGTTTTTAAACCATCTGAGCCATCAAGAAAGCCTGTAACAAGTGTAATGGTGACATTTTTCCAGAAACATTTTCTCATTCTGTGTCTGTCACATTTTATTAATTCTAACAATATTTCAAGCTTTTCCTTATTATATTCCCTGATTTGTAGACAGGGAACTTTGATGTTACCCCTATGACTCGCTGAAGGCTCAGATGATGATTAGTGTTTTTTAGTCATAAAGTATTTTTATTTTTTAATTATAAAATTTTTGAAATAAAGTATTTTTAAGTTAAGTTATGTCTATTGTTTTTAGACATACTGCTGCTAAGTCGCTTCAGTCGTGTCCGACTCTGTGTGACCCCATAGATGGCAGCCCACCAGGCTCCCCTGTCCCTGGGATTCTCCAGGCAAGAACACTGGAGTGGGTTGCCATTTCCTTCTCCAATGCATGAAGGTGAAAAGTGAAAGTGAAGTTGTTCAGTCATGTCCGACTCTTAGCGATCCCATGGACTACAGCCTACCAGGCTCCTCCGTCCATGGGACACTTCAGGCAAGAGTACTGGAGTGGGGTGCCATTGCTTTCTCTATAGAACAGTTAATAGACTATAGTACAGTGTAAGCATGACTTTTATATGTATCAGAAAGCCAAAACATTTGTCTGTCTCACTTTATTGCTATATTCTCTTTATTTCAGTGATCTGAAACCAAACCTACAACATTCCTGAGGTCTGCCTATACAGAATAAGTGAGCACCACTGTCAAAGAACATGATTGAAATGGTATTAATAGGCCACTACCTATCAATTAAAGAGTAGTAGAATATGCATTCTTTTCAAATACACACTTGATCTACATTCTGAATCCTGAGTCTCAAGTTTGAAAGTAAGTCATACAAAATATGTTTCTATGATTACAATGGAATTAAATTGTGAATTGAAAAGACAAATATATATGGAAAAATCCCAAATAGGTGACTGAGAAAAGATATGTCTATTCGTATAAAAAGGGTTAGGAGGAAAACTGATGAGAACACAGTTTTAAAAAGTACTTTGACTAAATTAAAATGGCAACACAACTTAAAAAAAATTGTTGTATTCAGTTAAAGCAAAGCTTAATTAGAAGCTTATAGAGTACTCTATTATTAGAGAAAAATAAAGGCCTCAAATCAATGAACTAGTTCCCCAAATTAGGCGATTTCAAAAATAACCCCAAGACAAGCAAAGAAAAAAGTAATAAAGAGAAGGAGAGTTAACAAACTACCAAAGAGAAAAATAGAAAAGGCCAGTGAAATCAAAGCACATGGCTAATAAAAATGATAAATTTCTAGCCAGAATAATCAAAAAACAAAACACATTTAAAAATCTGAAGGATGAGAGAGTAGACATCTTTATATGCCTTATGATATTAAGCATAATAGGGGGCAATATGAACAAATTAATGCCAATAAACTTGACAAGTAAAATGAATTTCTTAAAATACGTAGACTACTAAATGTCACACACACAAATAGATAATCTGAAAAGCTCTAAATCTATAAAGAAATTGATTTTTTAGTTAAAACATTCCTAGAAAACAATGATTCAGGTCACTTCACTGGCGAATGTAACCAAGCATTTAAACAGAAAAAAATATCAAGGAAAATCTGTATGCTTTCCATAAGGGCTGCATCAATTTATATTCCCCAAACCCCAAAGGTTTCCTTTTTTCCACATCCTTGCCAATACTTGTTATTTGCTGTATTTTTTCAAATCTATAAACTATTTCCTAAAGAAATTACAAATGACAAATAGATGGAAGGGTGTATTTGATCAAGGATCAGAAGAGTTTACATTCTAATCATTACTTTTCCTCCAAATTGATCTACATATCTGTATCCAATGTTATTTTAATCAAAATCCTAGCAGGCTTTTCTATGGAATATGACAGCTGATTCCAACAATTATATAGAAGTGTAAATTATCTAGAATAATCAAAACAAATTTTGACAAACAGAACAAAGGTAGACAACCTATAAAACCTGATTTTAAGATTTACTTTTAAGTACAATAATTAACACAGTATGAAAATGACAGGAAAGCAGACACATGAGTCAAGGGAATAGAATAGACCATCCAGAAATAGGTCCATACACATGCCGTCATTTGATTTCTGACCAAGAAGCTAAGGAAATTAAATGTGGGAGAGTAACATATACGTAAAGCTCTCCTGGGTCAACTGAAGAGTCTAATGAAAAGATCTCAGCCTCTGCCTCATGCAGTTCACAAAAAGTAACTCATGACAGACCATGAGCCTATTTGGATGGATGAGTTAAAACCATGAGTTCAGAAAGAAAAGAGGAGGGAATCTTAGTAAACTTGTCTTTGATAGATATTTCTTAAACAAGACACAAAATGTTCAAAACATATACAAAAATAATGTGAGCATCAGCAAATTTAAAACTTTTGCTCTTCAAGATGTATACTTATAAAAAATGAAAAGGAAAGTCGTGAACTGGAATAAAATATTTACAAAATATGCATCTGAGAAGACAGAGGTTTTGTGTCTGTAATATGTTATTTAGTTGCCTTGTCAGTGGGAATGTATAAAGCTATATTTATGTACATGTATGTGTGTATTACGTGTACAAGTATACACGTAGAAGTATGTGTGTATTATGAGTCAGCAAGTGTTATATAAAGAGGAAGTGTGAAAGTGTTAATTGCTGAGTCACTTTCAGCTCTTTGCAACTCCATGGACTGTAGCCCACCAGGCTCCTCTGTTCCTGGGATTTTCCAGGCAAGAATAGTGGAGTGAGTTGCAATTCCTTTCTCCAGGGCATCTTCCTGATCCAGGAATTGAACCCTGGTCTTCTACATTACATGTGCGTTCTTTACCGTCTGAGCCACCGGTGTGAAAATGACACACAGCCTCAGCTTCTTGGTAACAACCACATCCACAGAAACATACCATGAGATTGACTCACACCTTGGTCTTGATGATAAGGGATGCTGCTAATAACATAAGGTGGTGTTTCAGAATCACATATCACCTTGAGACTCAAGTCATTGTGAAATCTAAGGAGCCCCTATAGTCCCACATGGCACTAATGCTGTAGGGTTAATGCATCGTGTGCTATCCTTTGCACCGTGTTGACAAGAATGATCTCAAGCAGGCGAATTGTTTATTTTGCCAGTTAATACAATTGTTATACCTCCACAAACAGTGCATCTTACACAATTGCTCCTACCGCTTTCCATTTTTCAATCTTAACAGATGGGACTGTCTACTTTGTAAGGGCTATTTCCAATTATTGGGATCCCCTGATAGCTCAGTTGGTAAAGAATCCACCTGCAATGCAGCAGACCCTGGTTCGATTCCTGGGTCAGGAAGATCCGCTGGAGAAGGGATAGGCTACCCACTCCAGTATTCTGGCCTAGAGAATTCCATAGACTATACAGTCCATGGGGTCACAAAGGGTTGGATATGACTGAGTGACTTTCACTTTCACTATCATTTCCAATTATTAGCAAAAATAATTCTAAATATAAGCATTTGATGGCATTGCTGACATGTGTTTATGAAATGATAGAAGGGGAGTTCTGTTTCCCTAATATCTCTCTGAGGATGTTCTGTAATAAGGCAGCAATTTTCCTACTGATCTCAGGAAAGGAAACTGAATTTGACTCGTTCATCAGGGAAAAATGGTCTACCACCTGTCAGAGAACAAGTCATTTGATTCTGTGGCCAGAATCTAAATATCAGGACATGACTGGTGACTGGGTGGAGAGAGCAGGAGTCCACTGCAATGAGGGGACTCAAAGACCTACCAGGGGCTCCTGATGCCCCTAAAACATCCAGGAAATGATAGGCACTCTGAAAGGACACTCATCATTTGCTGTGAAATGTGACTTCACATCAGAGGTTCATCCTGTTGGATGAAACCATCACACTTTGGAAGGCTGTACTAGCATCAGAATAGCCTTGGGTACTTGACATGGGATAAGGTTCCCTGTCTTGAAGGAAGCTTTTCCTGGAGAAAACACAGAAGATACATGGGGTTACAGGTGGGCATCTAAGGATCCAGAGCTCTCAGATCCAGAGGGAAAAGTCACATACACCTCCAGACCTCATTCTAGTCTCATCCAGGGCAGTCCTGTTGAGGGCTTTCTCACTGTGGCTAGAGAGAAAGTGCTGTCCAGGGCTCCTGTGCCCATGAGGACCTGCAGATTTTTGTGATGTGTGACTTTAATCTGCAGTTTCAAGCTCCAAGGCGGGCATGCTTTTTAATGAGAGCCACTCCAAGAGCACTTTAAAGACCTCTTTAGAATAAATAGAACTGGAGTGGCACTCAGCCCATCTATGCACAGCTACAGGTACACACACACACACACACACACACATTTGCACTCAATTATTGTCATTATAATCAGCCTCAGAAGCTGGCTAATTACTCTCATAAAGGCTGATACTCATCTACACTCACACTGTGGGACTCACAGAACGTGACCCTTGACTCACCACTGCAGCCTGCAGCCCAAAGCACCTATGTTGGCCACACAACCTGGAGGTCAGGGTCTGGGGCAGGTACGTAGTGTCCAGGTGGAGCACATTGTAATGTAGGTGGGGGTGGGGGAGGGACGATAGAAGAATACAAATGACTGGCAAGTGCAAGGCGCTGCGTGTAGCCCAGGAAACCTACTTCTTGATTTTCATTTGCTTGTTGGAAAGAAACTGTTAGGAAATGAATGTTTTAGGTAGCTGACTGCAAAGACAGATTTGGGAAGCCAAAGGCCACTCAACAAAAACGTGGAATTCTAGGCTGAGTTAGAGAACACTGCCGCCCACTCCTCCCTGTCTCCTCATTGAAACTTCCTCCTGCCTCCCACGTCCCCATCACACTCCTGGCCTCTGGCCTGGGGCCCTGCACCTGCTCCGGTTACACCAGGAATGGACAACAGTGCTTTAAGACGGGGGTCTGCTCTGAAGTCTCCAGCAAGCTGATGGACATGACATCTAGCACAAGGGCATCTGTGTTGAGTGAACAGCACTGTTTCTAACCTCACTTCTTCTTGTTCAGCTACCTCCCAGCTCTGACCTCTTAGCAAGAAGTCCTTCAACAAGGAGTAGCCCACCATCAAGTGAGAGCATCACTGAGCTTCTCAGAGCTGGGAGTTCAGGACGAGGAGACCTCCCTTACTCCATGGTGACAACCTAAGTGTTGTCCACCAAGGAGGTAAACAAACCCATGTCAAGCCTACCCTCAACTCTGAGCTGCTGGGAGCAATGAGGATCCTCAGTGACCTCTAATTTGGGGTCAGGCTCTCTCCTGGAGGAGTCGTTTACTCTGTGAAACTGGCCAGTGCTGGGTGGGGTGGTCCCTTCAGGAACCAGGTCCCCGAGGAGGTGGACTCTGGTTTCTTCCTGGGGCAGGTGTGGGGGCATGGCTGCCCTCTGCTCATAGCACATGGAGTCATGTCCAGATCATGGAGACCTGTCTCTGAGAGCTCTCCAAGCTGCCAGCGACCTGGTCTCCCTTCTCCTTCCAGTGACACATTCTCAGTAAAGGATGCCTCCTCTAATCATGGCATTCACTGTGCTCAGAATCCTATTAGATGGTAGCAGGCTTTTAATCCATGTCTGTAGCTATAGATTAATAACATTACAGATGCCTGTGATACGGTCCCATCCACTGTCCCTGCACTTGCCTGTCACACACAGATGTTGTGAGAAGGTTTGCTCCCCCAGGGTTCATGGACCTCGGTGCCGCAGGGCTGGGTAGTCCTGCTACAGGTAGATGACGCTGGCCAGAAACAGGTGCTGATCCCTCCTCATGTCCCCAGGGACCTTCTCTTTCCTTCTCTTCTGTGAAGCTTTTCTATTTCCCAGAGTCACCTTTGCAGGCTTATATACATTCTGTGTTCATCACTCTGAACATTCAAAAGAGAAATCCATCTTCAAGTTGTGGGCTAACCTGAGAGCAAAGGTGATGTGGCTATGAGACCAGGATCCCAGTCCTTGGCTCCAGTGATGGAGGGAGACAGGGATGTCGTCCTGTGTACACAGGATGGAAAACAATCCCTGAGAACTTTCTGCTCTGGAGAAGGGGACCCGGCCATGCAAGAGCTGGGGATGCAGGTGAAGGGCTCTGAGACTGAAGTATTTTCAGCAGGACCCCAGGGGCTGTCATCTGACTCTTATTTTTGTTTTGTTTCCTCTTTTGATGGAAGAGAAAGGTAACACCAGGAAGCTGCTTTAAGCAACCTCAAAACTGGCACACTTTTCCAGGGAATTAAAAAATACTTGAGGGGTTCCTGCTTTCACTTTTTTTTTTTTTGACATTTAGTCTCACTGCAAAATGTTCAATTAAAACATTCGAATATTGAAGAATCCTTGCATCCATGGGATAAAGCCTACTTGATCATGATGTATGATTTTTTTTAATGTGTTGTTGGATTCTATTTGCTAGAATTTTGTTAAGGATTTTTGCATCTAAGTTCATCAGTGATATTGGCCTGTAGTTTTCTTTTTTGTGGTATCTTTGTCGGGTTTTGGAATTAGGGTGATGGTGGCCTCGTAGAATGAGTTTGGAAGTTTACCTTCCTCTGCAATTACACAAAGATAAACTCAAAATGGATCAAAGATCTAAGCATAAGACCAGAAACTATAAAACTCCTAGAGGATAACATAGGCAAAACACTCTCTGACATAAACCAAAGCGGGATCCTCCATGACCCACCTCCCAGAATATTGGAAATAAAAGCACGAATAAACAAATGGGACCTAATTAAAATTAAAAGCTTCTGCACAACAAAGGAAACTATAAAGCAAGGTGAAAAGGCAGCCTTCACAATGGGAGAAAATAATAGCCAATGAAGCAACAGACAAACAATTAATCTCAAAAATATACAAGCAACTCCTGCAGCTCCATTCTAGAAAAATAAACGACCCAGTCAAAAAGTGGGCCAAAGAACTTAACAGACATTTCTCCAAAGAAGACATAAAAATGGCTAACAAACACATGAAAAGATGCTCAACATCACTCATTATCAGAGAAATGCAAATCAAAACCACAATGAGGTACCACTTTACACCAGTCAGAATGGCTGCAATCCAAAAATCTACAAGCAATAAATGCTGGAGAGGATGTGGAGAAAAGGGAACTCTCTTACACTGTTGGTGGGAATGCAAATTAGTACAGCCACTATGGAAAACAGTGTGGAGGTTCCTTAAAAAACTGCAAATAGACCTGCCATATGACCCAGCAATCCCACTGCTGGGCATACACACCGAGGAAACCAGAATTGAAAGAGACACGTGTACCCCAATGTTCATCGCTGCATTGTTTACAATAGCCAGGACATGGAAGCAACCTAGATGCCCATCAACTGACGAATGGATAAGAAAGCTGTGGTACATATACACAATGGAATATTACTCAGTATTAAAAAAAATTCATTTGAATCAGTTCTACTCAGGTGGACGGAATCGGAGCCTATTATCCAGAGTGAAGTAAGCCAGAAGGAAAAACAATAATACAGTATACTAACGCATATATATGGAATTTAGAAAAACGGTAACCAGAACCTAGCATGCGAGACAGCAAAATGAACGCAGATGTATAGAAGAGACTCGTGGACTCTGTGGATGAGGGCAAGGGTGGGATGATATGGGAGAATGGCATTGAAACATGTTAATTATCATATGTGTAATCAATCGCGAGCCCAGGATTGATGCTCGGGGCTGGTGCATCGAGATTTCCCAGGGGGGAGGGAGTCGGGAGGGAGGAGTGAGGGGGATTCTGGAGGGGGAGCATATGTGAACCCATGGCGATATCATGTCATTGTATGGCAAAACTAATAAAATAAAATAAAATACTCGGCAAAAGCATTCTTTTCCTATATCCTGTCCCCTGGAAGATCCCAGCTTCAAAACTGCATGCTGAATGTTTCAGCAACCATTTTGTCTCCTTACAGCATTTAGTTGCTTTTATCTCCTTACTTTTCATTAAAAAAAAAAATGTTTCTCTCCTTCCATGTGAAATTTTATTTGGCACAAAAGATTGATGGCAGACAATGAATGTGGAAACTCTTCCACCCAGCATGACAGAAATAAAGAGTGATGCTGAGGGCCACCGTGTACAAAATCCTTTCTCTGCCATCCTTTCTCCAAAGCCCTGGCTGGCTCTAAAAAGGTATTTTGAGAACAGTGATTGAGCATCACAGGGATAGGCTTTTGTGCAATGATCAAGCTTTGCCTCACCTCCTGTGTTTTCCAAATAGACAGCAGGGCTGTTTTCTCAAAAGTGAAAGAAAATATTGGCAATGATCTCACGTTCTCTGGTCGTTTTCAAAGTCACTCACAACCCTATTACCTATGGCTTCCTGGTGGCCCTGAGAGATGGCAGGAAATTGGTCTGTAAAGGCTCACTACTGGACTTGGCCAGCCAGAAACAGGTGACTGAAGACTCCTTTCGTGATGCAAATAAAGAAAATCAGTTCCTCTGTAACCAGCTGGGAGCTGACGTTGACACGTGCAGCAGAAGGGAGGTGCTGACCCAGAGTGAACAAAATGGCCATGTTAAGTATTGTTGTTCAGCTAGATTGGTGGGAAATCAGACCTTGTGCAGAGGAGTACAGTAATGAGCCCTGAGGTTGAGTTTGTAGAGACATCCCTTTGTGTTAATGTAGATGAGTGGACGTAGGAATGACCGTGGATCTAACAATGACAGTGAGCTGGAGACAGGGCTGAATGTAGGGGCTCCTTCCAAAACGTGCCCATCCACTGCATGGCATAAAATTGCCACACTGCTCTTTGCTCTGTCTGCTGTCATTGAGGATGGAGATAAATGGATTCATGGAAACCTTGAGGAATGGTAATGATGTCTCCTGATTAATAAAGATGATGATTTCACAAATGGAGACCCTAAAATGTTCCCGTAAGTTGATAAGTCCACTACAGTATGTGTTCAAGGTCACTAAGATCAGCTGTGGAGTCTATGATCTCAGGTTCACATCACAGGGGCAGAAATGGACAGCTGTAAGAATTTGTGCATGGTTACCTGGCTTCCATAGTCATCAGGGATCAGCTCCCAACTCCTTCATTTCAGTCACTCATTCCTGTTCAACTCTTTGCAATTCCATGGACTGCAGAACACCAGGCTTACCTGTCCATCACCAATTCCCGGAGCCTGCTCAAACTCATGTCCATAGGGTTGGTGATACCATCCAATCATCTCATCTTCTGTCATCCCCTTCTCCTCCTGCCCTCAGTCTTTCCCAGCATCAAGTGGCCAAAGTATTGGAACTTCAGCTTTAGCATCAGTCCTTCCAGTGAATACTCAGGACTGATTTCCTGTAGGATTGACTAATTTTATCTTCTTGCAATCCAAGGGACTCTCAAGAGCCTTCTCCAACACCACAGTTCAAAAGCATGACTTCTTCTGTGCTCAGCTTTCTTTATGGTCCAACTCACACATCCATACATGAGTACTGGAAAAACTATAGCTTTGACTAGACAGACCTCTATTGGCAAGATAATGTCTCTGCTTTTTAATATGCTATCTAGGTTGGTCATAACTTTTCTTCCAAGAAACAAGTGTCTTTTAATTTCATGGCAGCAGTCACCATCTGCAATGATTTTGGAGCCCAAGAAAATAAAATTTCTGTTTCCATTGTTTCCTTATCTATTTGCCTTAAAGTGATGGGACTAGATGCCATGATCTTAGTTTTTTGGATGTGAGTTTTAAACCAACGTTTTCACTCTCCTCTTTCACTTTCATCAAGAGGCTCTTTAGTTCCTCTTGGCTTTTTTCCATAAAGGTGGTATCATCTGTATATCTTTGGTTATTGATATTTCTTCTGGTAATCTTGATTCCAACTTGTGTTTTATCCTGCCTGGCATGTCACATGATACACTCTGCATAGAAGTTAAATAAGCAGGGTGACAATATACAGCCTTGACATACTCCTTTCCCAATTTGGGACCAGTCTGTTGTTTCATGTCCAGTTCTAACTGTTGCTTCTTGACCTGCATACAGATTTCTCTGGAGGCAGGTAAGGTGGCCTGGTATTCCCATCTCTTGAAGAATTTTCCACAGTTTGTTGTGATCCACACAGTCAAAGACTGAAGTGCAGTCAATGAAGCAGAAATAGATGTTTTTCTGGAATTATCTTGATTTTTATATGATCCAATGGATGTTGGCAATTTGATCTCTGGTTCCTCTGCCTCTTCAAAATCCAGCTTGTACATCTGGAAGTTTTCGGTTCACATACTATTGAAGGCTGGCTTGAAGAACTTTGAGCATTACTTTGCTAGCATGTGAGATGAGGGCAGTTTTGCAGTAGTTTGAACATTCTTTGGCATTGCCTTTCTTTAGGATCAGAATGAAAACTGACCTTTTCCAGTTCCGTGGCCACTATTGAATTTTTCACATTTGCTGGCATATTGAATGCAGCACTTTCACAGCATCATCTTTTAGGATTTGAAATAGCTCATCTGGAATTCTGTCACCTCCTTTAGCTTTGTTTGTAGCGAGGCTTCCTATGGCTGACTTGACTTTGCACTCTAGGATGTCTGGCTCTAGGTGAGTGATCACACCATTGTGGTTATCCAGGTCATTAAGACCTTTTTTGTACAATTGTGTATTCTTTCCACCTCTTCTTAATATCTTCTGCTTCTGTTAGGTCCAGATCATTTCTGTCCTTTATTGTGCCCATTTTTGCATGAAATGTTCCCTTGGTATCTCTAATATTCTTGAAGAGATCTCTAGTCTTTCCCATTCTATTGTTTTCCTCTATTTCTTTGCACTGATCACTTAGGAAGGCTTTCTTATCTCTCCTCGTTTTTTGAGACCAACTCCCAAATCCTAAATTCAAAATAATAATGGCCACCACTTGAGCCCTAAGTGCTGGCTAGTATAACTATGTACTACATATATATATATATATATACACACACACACATATATATATGTATGTATGTATATGTGTATATATATACAATTCCATATATGCAATCACAGCATGGCTGTGAAAAAATACTATTTTATATTACTTTTATCTTCATTTTAGAGAATAAGAAACTGAGGCCTTGGAGGGTTAATAAACTACACAGCTAGGGTGGAGAAGAATTTCAAGAATTTCAAAGCAAAGCAATTTCGTTCTAAAACTCACATTCTTAATCACCGCAACAAATTTCCTGTCATTACAACTTTACAAACCTCCACAAGTAAATCTAAAGTTACAAAACTTTTAAATGCTTTTATTTTGATTTTCCAATATTACATTCTGACTTAATAAGTCTCCAGATTGTCTATGTTACTTACTTTGACTGCCTTGGGCTAGACATTCATGAAAACTGATGAATCCTCACCAAATTTTCTCTAGAATCTTGAGTTTCTCAAAAAGAAACAAGAGAACATCCTCATTGGCATCATGGTAAACTTCCCCTGAGTGTTGGCAGAGCTAAAAGTATCTGAGTGCTTGTCATAGAGACCTCAAGGACTCCTTCCTGATGGAGTTGATCCGTTTTCAATGCCACTTCAGATGTGAACTTATGAAAGGTGTGAATCACCCAAATGGAAGGGAGTTGCTAGAGAGGCTAACTGGTTTCTTCAGGTGCACCTACACAAATGGCTAAGCCTCTTAATGATGGCCTGAAGTGTTTCTGTCCAGCCTTTCCCAGCCCTGCCACCAGTCATGTGCTTTGCTTAGAACTGCAGCTTAATTGACTGCATGGAGCATCGTCTTTCCTTGATAGAGGGAGTCACATTATCTGCCCTGTGGCCAAGGACAGTTTCGTGCATCCTGACCTTGCTCCGTGTTGAGGCAACAGGCATGTAGAGCTGAGTAATTCTCTGCATCACTAAGCACAGATGGAACATTTAGGATAGGGTGGCTGCTATCACCATGCTGTGAAATGACTGAAGCTTTCGTGTGATTTTTGTGTCTGGAAAGAGTCAAAGTGAAGTCCAGAGCACAGTTTTCCTGAAAGCTCTTCCTTGAAATGTGGACGGTCAGTGACTCTGAGCAGCCAGGAATCATAGCTGATCTTTTCAGTAGTGCTGGCAGTAGTTCTGCAATCCTGTTTCCATTCCAGAGAAACCAAGTTAAACCTGACTCTGGTATCGGGGTCAGGCATAGGCACTAACAGACACACTGAGCTCATTGTCTTAGTGATTTTGTCTTTTTTCTTTTTTTTTTTTTTGCTGTTTGTGGACAAAAAAGCAATATTTAAAAAAAAAAAATTAGCAATTTCCCAGGCAAGAACACTGGAATGGGTTACCATTTCCTTCTCCAGAGGCTATTCCTGACCCAGAGCTCAAACCTTTCTCCTGATTCTCCCGCACTGCAGGCAGTTTTTTTTTTTTTTTACCATTGAGCCCCCTGGGAAGCCCAATATCTACCTATCCATGGATCACTATACCGGTGTATGCTGGGCATCGGCTGCTAAAAAGGGAGAGGAAGGGGGAGGTTGTGAGCTCATGAAAACCACTGATTAAGTCATCTTTTTTCTTTTTTTAAGCATAAAACATTTTATTTTTTACAGGAAGCTTTTTTATTTTGTATTGGGGTATAGTCTATTAACAAACAATATGATAGTTTCAGGTGAACAGTGAAGGCACTCAGCCATACATATACATGTATCCATTCTCCCTCAACCCCCCTCCCATCCAGGCTGCCATATAACATTGAGCAGAGTTCCATGTGCTGTTCAGTAGGTCCTTGTTGGTTATCCATTTTAAATATAGCAGTGTGTACATGCCCATTCAAAACTCCTTAACCATTTCTTCTCCCCACCCTTCGCCCCTGGCAACCACAAGCTCATTCTCAAAATCTGCGAGTCTGTTTCTAACACAACATTTTAAATCAACTATACTCTGATAAAACTTTTTATTATACATATATATATCTTTTGAAAATTGTAAAGCACAATGCAATTTATTTTTTAATTTTTTTTTATTTTTGAATTTTTTAAAAAAAGTTTTCTTTACTTTATTGTGTTGGTTTTGCTATACATTGACATGAATCCGCCATGGGTATACATATGCTCCCCCTCCAAAACTCCCCTCCCTCCTCCCTCCTGATTCCCTCCACTTTACACCAGTCAGAATGGCTGCCATCCAAAATCTATAAGCAATAAATGCTGGAGAGTATGTGGAGAAAAGGGAAACCTCTTACACTGTTGGTGGGAATGCAAACTAGTACAGCCACTATGGAGAACAGTGTGGAGATTCCTTAAAAAACTGCAAATAGACCTGCCATATGACCCAGCAATCCCACTGCTGGGCACACACACCGAGGAAACCAGAATTGAAAGAGACACGTGTACCCCAATGTTCATCGCTGCATTGTTTACAATAGCCAGGACATGGAAGCAACCTAGATGCCCATCAACTGACGAATGGATAAGAAAGCTGTGGTACATATACACAATGGAATATTACTCAGCATTAAAAAAAACATTCATTTGAATCAGTTCTACTCAGGTGATTAAATCATCTTATTTCATCCTCTTGACAACCCTGAGTATGTGGTCCCATCACCACCAAGTACAAGGTGGTAACTGAGGCTCCTGGAGTGAGTGATTTGCCCAAGTGCCATAAATAAGAAATAGCATAGTCAACCTTCACACCTGTTTAACTGAGCTGAAAGCCCAGTCACTACCTTGAAAACGTTGTCCAGCCTCCATAAAACTGCACATGCAGTGGAGGAGAATATGTAGCAAAGAACTGTTCAAAGCAAAGGATATGTTGATGTATTAATTTTGAAAAGTCTATCTAGATGCTGTCATGTGCAGGCCATGTGCTGCAGACTGAGGACTGTCACAGCATCAACCATAGCTCATTGTCTCTGAGAACTGACTACAGATCAGACACTTCACTTCTCTCTCTCATTTTAATCTTACAACAATATCCTGTTACTATTGACCCTCAAACTATTTTGTTTCACCTTTTTTAAAGTAATATCTTTATAGTTAAGTTTTAAAATTAATTTTATTGATGTATAGTTGCTTTTCAATGTGTTAATTTCTTGTCGTTGTCTGTACAGCAAAATGAAAAAGCCACATGTATACATATTTGCAGAGTTTTCCTGGTGGCTCAATGGTAAAGAATCCACCTGTGGTTCAGGAGACCTAAGTTCTATCCCTGGCTTGTGTAGATCCCCTGGAGTAGGAAATGGCAACCCACTCCCCACTTCAGTATCTTGCCTGGAGAATTCCATGGACAGAGGAGCCTGGTGGGCTACAATCCATGGGGTCACGGAGTTAGACACGACTGAGTGACTTACACTCCATTACTCCACTCACTGTGCTCTACAGTAGGTTCTTATTAGTTATCTATTTTACGCACAATATCAGTAGTATATAATTAAGCTAAAGAAAGAGAACAATAAAACAATTTAACTAGACACAGAAACCTGGTGGTGGGATGTCTGCAGTCATAGTATGATTAAAGTTTCATTGACTTGATTAATTAAATTAATAATTTAGTTATTATAGTGCTAATATTTATTCTGATTTAACAGGATTATTTTTTTAAGATGCTGACATTATTTGGCTACTCAGTCTGAGGACTGCATCATTTGTTTTTATAGTTCTGATTACTTACATGCTTGTCTCAAATTTTAAGATTTCCTGAACTAAATACCTTCTTAGTGTCATGGACCGGGGAAGGCAATGGCACCCCACTCCAGTACTCTTGCCTGGAAAATCCCATGGATGGAGAAGCCTGGTAGGCTGCAGTCCATGGGGTAGCTAAGAGTTGGACACGACTGAGCGACTTCACTTTCACCTTTAACCTTCATGCATTGGAGAAGGCAATGGCAACCCACCCCAGTGTTCTTGCCTGGAGAATCTCAGGGACGGGGAAGCCTGGTGGGCTGCCGTCTATGGGGTCGCACAGAGTCGGACACGACGGAAGCGACTTAGCAGCAGCAGCGGCAGTGTCATGGGCATGATCTTTGTGTAGAAGGCAGAAATGTTTTTTTTCCAACTGTAGATGTGCTAGACATCATCACGGTACTGAGAGAAGGGCCCTCCCGACCTGGAGAGGTAGTGACGAAAAATCACTACAGGACTCTTTTGTGGCCCCAAACTAATTTGTTTACATATATACATTGGAATATTGAAAGTAAAAGTCCCTCAGTCATGTCTGACTCATTGCGACCCCATAGACTGTAGCCTACCAGGCTCCTCTGTCCCTGGAATTCTCCAGGTCAGAATACTGGAATGGGTAGCTGTTCCCTTTTCCAGGGGATCTTCCCAACCCAGGAATTGAACCCAGGTCTTCCACATTACAGGCGAATTCTTTAAAGTCTGAGCCACCAGGGAAGCCCACAGTGGAATATTACTCAGCCATAAAAAAGGATGAAATTAGGCCATTTGCAGCTACATGGATGGACCCAGAGACTGTCATACTAAGTGAAGTAAGTCAGAGAAAGACAAATATAATATGATATGGTTTACATGTAGAATCTAAAGAAATGGTACCAATAAACTTATCTACAAAATAGATGTAGAGTCACAGATGTAGAAAACAAAATTATGGTTACTGGGAGGGGTTAAGGTGTAAGGGTTAAACTGGGAGACTGGGGTTGACATATACACAGTATTATGTATAGAATAGATATCTACTGTATAGCACAAGGAACCCTACTCAACACTGTAATGACCTATATGGGAAAAGAATCTAAAAAAGAGTGGATATATGTTCATATATAACTGATTTACTTTGTTGCACAGCAGAAACTAACACAATCGTACATCAACTATACTTCAATAATTTTTTTTTTTTTAATTGAAGGTAGGGTAGTGTGGCTACGCTGTTAGTGACTCCTCTGGGTTAGAACACTGAGGGCTCTTCTTAACATGACAGAGATGTTCTATGGGAAGGCAGATACAGTAAATCATTACCACCTCATTAACACTTTATTAGGAAAGATCTTTGCAGATTGTCCATTTTATCTCCTCGCTTTGCCCAGGGCGGGCTCTTATGTTCCCGAAATGTTCAGTATGGTTAATAGTCAAAGAAAGGAACAAAATAAATTGACCTTAGAGTAGCTTCATCCAGCAGTGAAGTGCAAAATCCTGGCTGTGATTTAATCCCTAAGCTGTGAGGCAGCCTCAGGGAAGGAGCAACTGGACAGGGAAGTATCCACACTGGCAGTTTCATTTTAGTGCCACATACCCAGTACCATGGGCTTCCCTGGGGCTCAGTGATAGAGAACCTACCTGCCAATGCAGAAGACATGGGTTGATCCTTGGGTCATGAAGATCACCTGGAGAAGGAAATAGCAACCCACTCCAGTATTCTTGCCTGGGAAATCCGACAGAAGAGCCTGGTGAGCTACAGTCCATGTGGTCAATAATGATTTGGACAAAACTGAGTGACAGCAACCCAGTACTGTGTTAGGTATACTGCCCAAATTATCTAAGCTAACATGTGAAAGAAAGCTGTAAGGCACACATACTTCTATTATCCTCATTTTATGATGGAGAAAATTAACTTCCTCAGTTAAGGTCATGCATCTATTACATTAGGGAGCAGGAAGGACCCCAGAACTCTATGACATCAAAGCCACGTTAAGGCCTTCAGGCTGCACTAGTGCAGATTCTATGAGGACACTTGTCCATCCAGGATGAGTCTCCTCAGATGGACCTCTTCCCGCTCTGAGGTTCGTGAGCCAGTGGGGTCTTCAGAGATGTTTGTGGGAGAAAGTCTCATTTTCAAGGTGTGTAGCTCTCTCCACTTTCCCGTGTGGCTTCTCTCTCCCACTGGAGCTTGCACATGTTGGCAACTTCCTGTAGGAATACTTCCTGGGCATGAAAACAGCATAGAGAAAGGTCACCAGCAGCCCATCAGCAAAGCCAGCTCAGGGCTGGATCCTTGTCCATGGGCTATGGTTGTGTTTGCTGGAGACTCGCAGCAGTCACAGTGGTACAGGCCAGCCTCTGCGACGGGGACTGCAACCAGGCAGGTCACCATGTTTCCAGGTGGAAGAATGGCTCTAACTGCTAGACCTGTGCTCCCATCAATGGGAAAATTCTGTTGAGTCTGATTCTTGGATCATACCCTACCTGTACTGCTAGTCGAAGGGTTAGGGAGGAGTTTATGTAAAAAGAAAAAAATCAAGTGCTGTATGTAGGTGTACTGATCTTGAGAATCTGGCTGAAGAGTATAAACAGGATACAAAACCCAGAAATAGGACATGGCAGCATTTCCCCAAATGTGTAGATTTGTGAAAATTGTACTGGAGAATCTGCACATTTCATTGCACTATAAATACATCAGATGCTGGGCACACTTTAAGAATATTCCTCCCTTTGCTCACAGCTCTGTGATCAGGAGTAGCTAAAGGGCTCTGCCGTGACTTGGATCCTGGTCCCAAGACAGCATTTCTCATCTGTGGTTGGTCTCTTCATTTGCCTGCCAGGGTCCTGTGGTCCCTGACGAGCACAGCAGCCTGTGGGCATCTGATCAGCACTCTATCCTAGCTCTTTCTTACAGGATCAGGTTATGAGGACTTCAAAGTCAAAATGCTAGACTTTATATCCAGTCTGTCCTTGCTTTCTTCTTGGCTCCCAGGCTCTGCTGATGTCTGAATTCCTGAGTAAGCTTTTTTTGGGCTAAAACCCACAGTGTCCCTAAATGCCAGGGCAGTCTAAGTGGTTATAAATGAGAAACCCCAAATTAAAATGCCTAGTTCTTCTCCCCTATTGCCTCTTCACCTATTTTCCCTTGAAGGACATCAGTATTTAGGCTCTAAAGAGAAACCTGGGGAGGATGCAGACATAATGGAAAGTTTGCATGATGTGGGAAACAGGCCAGATGCAAAAGGAAGTCAGGTAGATCAGCAACTTATCTGTGAATTAATATCTGTCATAATTTTACCTTATAAGTAAATAAAGGGATTTATCCATGTGATTGTAAGCTATCATTATAAAGATATTTTGATGAAGCTGGTGATATCTAATGTTGATCAACTTGAAAGGAAGCATCAGACATATTTATACAGAGATTTCGGGGGGCAAATCAACTCCAGTATTCCTGTCTGGAGAATCCCATGGACAGAGGAATCTGGCCGGCTGCAGTCCATGGGGTTGCAATAAAGTCAGATACAACTTAGCAACTAAACAACAACAGATCAGCTCCAAGGAATCTTGATGAAGTCAGCTGGCCTTTAGGCTTTTTTGTCAAGAAATGAACAGTCTATCAACAAGACAATGAGGCATGTAAGGAGGTGTGTTCAGCATGACATGTGGCCTGCTCTTCATCTGATTAGTTCTTCTGGAGAGTGGACACATTCATTTCTTAAAATTTCAATCGGTATACAACATTAATTAACTTTGAAGTCAAAGAGTTCAAAGTTCGAGATCTCCAGCGCAATGTAGAACCTCAGGGCACTTCTGCAGAGTCTCTTCAGATTGACCTGAAGGCCCAGTGCAGATCTTTTGTCCCCTGGACAGATTCTCACACATCATGGGATGTAGCCAGAGCAATTGTGACTGTTGATATGCGTTTCTCCTCCTCAATCTGTTATTGGGGGGACTCTGTTTCAGTTCCAGTGTCATATGCAGTACCTGGTACATGTAATCCCTCAAAAGAAAGTGCTGACTGAATAAATGAAGAAACACTATTCCATGTGTGTGCCTCCTGGCGAGTCAGTTCCTCAGTGCAGCTGTCAGGATCTACGGGCACCCAAAGGAGGTACGTTCCTGGTGCAGCAACTGTTACATCACTAGGTGCTTTTTTTTCTTTATTTGTCTTTTATTTAATTTGTTACAATATTGTTCCTGTGTTATGGTTTGGTTTTTTTGGCCATGAGGCATGTGGGATCTTAGCCCCCAACCAGGTATTAGACCCCTACCACTTGCACTGGAAGGCCAAGTCTTAACCACTGGACTGCCGGGGAAGTCCCATCACTGGGTGCTTAGACAGAGATGTTATTTCCCTGGTCCAGGTGACAGGATGTGAGGGATGTGGGCAAGTCAGGGCCCCAGAAACAGCACCCAGGCAGCAAAAGGCTGTAAAGATAAAACTGTGGTCAAACTGGACTGCAGGGTGCCTGTGAGGGAGTCTGCCATGAGGCTGTCACCTCTTTTCTCAGTAACAGTTTATTACATAGGAAACATGAAGGAAAGAGCCCAGTGTTCAGTCCCAGTGTAACCACCTTGTAAGCCTATAACCTCATAAGTCACTTAACAGTGTTGAGTTCCCAAATCCTTATGTGATTTGTATCAGGGAGTAGCTATATTAAAGGTGTATGCTCAGTCATGTCCAACTCTTTGCAACCCCATGGACTGTAGCCTGCCAGGCTCCTCTGTCCATGAGATTTCCCAGGCAAGAATACTGGAGTGGGCTGCCACTTCCTTCTCCGGGAGATCTCCCCAACCCAGGGACAAAACTCACGTCTCATGTCTCCTTCATCAGCAGCGTATTCCCTGCCACTAGCGCCACTTGGGAAGCCCCTACCTCTTCTATAAACAACATCTTAGGGGTTGTCTAGTTACACAAAGAGGCACCTGTTTCTAAACCTACCTGTGTTTAAGAAAAGCTAGTAAGCTTTTCAAGGTCACAGCCAATTGGTGACCAACTCAGGAAGATAATTTGACATCTCGGATTCATGGACACCTGTTCAATTATTTGGTTTATCCTGAAAGCAAAACTAGAGTCAAGCATACTAACCTGATTGAGTCTGTTTTTTCTCAGCCCTGGAAGTGGACACCTGAGCTGAGAAACATGCCAGTACCTGTCCTCTTTATTCGTTGTCTTTTTATCTTGTTTGCTCCCTTCAAAACATTAAATGTGTAATTTTTTAAAGTTGTTATTTAACATGAATGAAATGTACTCTCTTTTCATCTTCTGATTGCTTGAAACTACATAAAGACAAGTGAATATGATGGGAATTAAGTTTTGGCAGTGGGCATTAGGCAGATATATTGATTCCAAGTTGCTGTTAAGGAAGTAATTAAACTCTGATTTTGTTGGTGATTTTCTTTGTCTGTTGCTTGTGAAGGACATTTATTTGCATCAGTAGAAAATCAATTAATACATGTCTTTGCTATTATACAAAATCAATTCAGTTACTCAGTTCAGTCACTCAGTTGTGTCCAACTCTGCCACCCCATGAACCGCAGCACGCCACGCCTCCCTGTCCATCACCAACTTTCGGAGCTTACCCAAATTCATGTCTATTGAGTTGGTGATGCCATCCAACCATCTCATCCTCTGTTGCCCCCTTCTCCTCCTGCCCTCGATCTTTCCCAGCATCAAGGTCTTTTCAAATGAGTCAGTTCTTTGTATCAGGTGGCCAAAGTATTTGGGTTTCAGCTTCGACATCAGTCCTTCCAATGAACACCCACGGCTGATCTCTCTTAGGATGGACTGGTTGGATCTCCTTGCAGTTCAAGGGACTCTCAAGAGTCTTCTCCAATACCACAGTTCAAAAGCATCAATTCTTCGGCACTCAGCTTTCTTTATAGTCCAACTCTCACATCTATACATGACTACTGGAAAAACCATAGCCTTGACTAGATGGATCTTTGTTGCAAAGTAATGTCTCTTCTTTCTAATTTGCTGTCTAGGTTGATCATAACTTTCCTGCCAAGGAGTAAGTGTCTTTTAATTTCATGGCTGTAGTCACAATCTGCAGTGATTTTGGAGTCCAGATAAATAATGTCAGCCACTGTTTCCACTGTTTCCCCATCTATATTCCATGAAGTGATGGGACCAGATGCCATGATCTTAGCTTTCTGAATGTGGAGCTTTAAACCAACTTTTTCACTCTCCTCTTTCACTTTCATCAAGAGGCTCTTTAGTTCTTTTTCACTTTCTGCCATAAGGGTGGTGTCATCTCCATATCTGAGGTTATTGATATTTCTCCCAGCAATCTGGATTCCAGCTGGTGCTTCATCCAGCCCAGTGTTTCTCATGATGTACTCTACAGATAAGTTACATAAGCAGGGTAACAATATACAGCCTTGACATACTCCTTTTCCTATTTGGAACCAGTCCATTGTTCCATGTCCAGTTCTAACTGTTGCTTCCTGACCTGCATAAAGGTTTCTCAAGAGGCAGGTCAGGTGGTCTGGTATTCCCATCTCTTGAAGAATTCTCCACATTTTGTTGTGATCCATGCAGTCAAAGGCTTTGGCATAGTCAATAAAGCAGAAATAGATGTTTTTCTGGAACTGTACACTGGGGTCCATCTAATCCAAGCAGTGGAGGGGCTTCCCTGGTGGCTCAGTGGGTGAAGAATCTGCCTGCAATACCGGAGACCTGATTCGATCCCTGGGTTGGGAAGATCCCCTGGAGAAGGAAATGGCAAGCCTCTCCAGTATTCTTGCTGGGAAATCCCATGGACAGAAGAGCCTGGCGGGTCTCAAGAGCCAGACATGACTGAGTGACTAAGCACATACATATCTAATCCAAAAAGGATAGATTTGCTCATCTAAAAAAAAAAAATTCCTAATCAGCGAATAATTCAAGTCACTTAGTTCTAAAAATCCAAATGGTTGCTTGTGTTTTTTCTTTTTTTAAAAAAAAAAATATATATTTTCAGCATTTAAATGTTTTTCTTCCCTTGCCCTTACATTCTCATTGAAATGTGTTTATTTTATTATCATAGGGACTGAAAATATTTATTTTTAGTATTCTAGTCTCAGAAAAAGAAATGTATTCAGTACCAAGGCATGCACACTTACTTAGCATAAGAATGTGGTCTACTCTAAAAGCGACTGCCTAGGATGCAGCAATGCCAGAGCTACAATGATTTATATTGGGGAAATCTGGTTATATGATGAAAAGTTTGAGCTCTGAATTATAAAAATAATCCTGTGCCTTCCTGTGCTTGCTTTCTTTGCCTCCCTCTGCCAAGGTTATGCTATAGTCATATTATGATGATCTTGAATTTTCAGCATCTTAGTACATTTGCATTTTCCCAATTTTCAGGATAGAAATCATGCTGTATTATGTTAAACAGCAAGGTCAGGGTAAAGAAAATCCCTTTTTAAAAATCTTGACAAGGTTTTTGTCTTTCAAGTGGGAAATGAAATAATAAAGATGGATTATAATTTCCTTTTTTAAATAATGAAGAACATACTTTATAAAAGACATTTAGAGCTTAAAATTAGTCTCTATATCTAACATTCAATTTTTAATGTACTCAAAATAGGATTTTGAGGAAAGGGAGGGAAAAATCTAAAATATGGAATTAAAGAGTTCAGTGCAATTTCAAATTATAGATGAAAGTGGTCCTACTATTTCCAGGAAAGATGATGTCATCTTCTGAAGATTTCACTTCTGTCTTGTTTACAGATGTCATCTAATAAAATATTCTTTAAACTTTCTACTGAGAATAATATTCATAATACCAGTGAGCATGTCTGTGTAATCAGCACCCAGGTTGAGACAGAGGACACACCCACATCCTAAGAGTTGCTATGCAGATTTGATGAAAGTATACCATAAATGTGAAGAGAAAATTCACAAAGTAGGATATACAAATCCCTGATAAACATGCAGAGTTTGACTTCTAAATATCATTCTCCAGTGAAATAAACAAGGTTTCCTTAGATAAATAAAAGGTTTCCTTAGATAGTGACTAAGCTTGTGCTTAGTCACTCAGTCATGTCCAACTCTTTGTGACCCCATGGACTGTAGCCCACCAGGCTCCTCTGTTCATGCGAATATCCAGGCAAGAATACTGGGGTGGGTTGCCATGCCCTTCTCCAGGGAATCTTCCTGACCCAGGGATCGAGTCACCATTACAGGCAGATAATTTGACATGTGAATTATCAGGGAGGTCATAGCTGGGATGGGAAAATTCTGAGATGATCCTAGCACAACTTACTGCACCAGAAAGTGGAACGATGCCAAAAGAATAATGGAAGGAGCTCAAGGGTCACAGGGTCACAGGTACTCACATGAACTGAGTTGTCCCGGTCATTTTTGGGACAATTTGAACATAAAAATAGGCAATTACAGTAATGCAATAGTACCCACTGATCAATAAAAAAGCTATATATATATATATATATATATATATATACAAGGAAAATAAACAACCAGACAATTAAAAAAATGAAGAACAGTAAGCTCCTCCCTACAGCAGAGTGTTGATATGAAACAAATGGTGGACTTAGAAAATTATCAGTGTGTTTTAAAACTAGTAAGTTGGGATTTCCCTAGTGGTCTAGTGGTTGATTCCACACTTCCACTGCAGGGCACATGGGTTTGATCACTGGCTGGGAGCTAAGATCCTGAATGCCATGCAGCATGGCCAGAAAATAAATTAAAATAAAAATGGATGCAAAACAATCCATGATGAACAAAAAATAAAAATAAATAAATAAAGTTAATAAGTTATTAATGTGAAATTGGATATGTACATGCATAAATTTATTCACAAATTATCTTAAAAGGGAAATACTGGAGAGAGTTGTCATTTCCTTCTCTAGGGAAACTTCCTGGACCAGGGATCAAACCCACATTTCCTGTACTGGCAGGTGTATTCTTTACCACCAAGCCACCAGGGAAGCCCTCTATTAAAATAATCCAACAGTTAATTCATGTGTATTTTTCTCAAGTCAGACACTGGCTAGATGCTAGAAATAAATTGTGGCCAAGATTCAATCTTTGTTCCCATGGACTTCAAGTATAGCAGCAGCAGGTGAGACTTATAAGTAATATATAGCAAAAAAAAAAAAGAAAATTGAAAATCTTCATATAGCAGGAGAATTGGAGGCTGTGTTCTTCAGTGTCAACATATATTGTGTCCAGGTTTCTGCTGCAGTTGGCGATGGAAACAGTATCGGTCGAGTTCAGTTTCTCATTTTCCAGGATGATGAAGGTGTGGCAGTGTGAGCTGAGGAGAGATGAGCCAGGAAGCCACGGCTCAGGAGCTGAAGGCAGCAGACTGCCTGAGGCCGTCAACCGAGAGGAAAGGGCATCGTTGGGTTTGTGTGTAAGATTCAGCCAAAAGCTGTTGCCAAGACAGAATGGGAGCTACAGCAACAGTGTCACACATGGGCATCCTTTCCAATCCTAAAAACAGCAGCCATCGACCAAAGCCTCCGAGGCAAATGAGCAAGTTCTCCTGGTCCCTGATCTCCCTCCCTAGGTGGTTTCTTGGCAGAAATTCTCCCTAAGGTTACAGGCGACTCTTGACTCTGTAGCAGCAGATGGAGATCACGGGAAATGAACTGTGCCTCTGATGTCGTTTCTTTGGGATTTGCTCTATTAGCTTTCCAAGAAGAGCAGAGTTGAAATGATCAAACTGGCAGATTCTGTAATGTAGCTGTTGTTATGGAAATAAACACACACACACACACACACACACACACACACACACACGCACGCACGCACTGAAAAGGCGCCCCGCTCTGCTTGTGGGAATTGCTGGAGCGGCAAGAAGCTATCTATATGGAAATCCCGACATCCGTGCTATGCATGCAACCATGTGTACACCTTGCAGGTGACCCCAAACAGCTGGAAATGCAAGAAACTCAGAAGAGGGTAAGCAGAAAATATGCTGGGGAGGGGTGGGAATGCACAGCCCTGGGTAATAGTGCCAAGTTTCCTGCCATGTAATTGTAGGCACTGGTGCTGACAGCCCAGCAGTGCACTGATTTAACACTGGTTTCCTCTCCCATCCTGACTTTTCCTGGTCCTAAATTCCTGTGGCTTCTGTGTGACATATTCCAGACCACAGACACCTTCATCCTCATGGGGGCAGCTGCTTGTCCAGATAGTACAGGTCAAATTATTTTGGAGCTGAAAGACATGCACCTTTTCATTTCAGGTCATCAGCTGCCCCCAGCTCCCCTGTTTGAGAACGGCCTTGACTCTGAAAGTGCATAACACAGAGCAGTTCATATGATATGGTTGAAACTGCATAGTTGGTTACAGGTTCAAAATCAAAATTCCGTCTCATTCTGTAATATGTCTAATGTCTTATTATTTACCTCCTGACTTCCTGACATTTTACCTCCTAAACCCAGGGACACCCCAAGCCATGGTCCCAATAACTCTCACAGGTCACTAACCAACGGGCCATCCAGGGTTCGCTTTCTTCTGTTGCCTGATGCTGCACTCTCCTTGAACTGGGACACCTCTACACATGGGGCTCTACAAAAATGAAATGAAATGAAAACCCTGTAAAAGTAGTCTAGCCTGGAGGGTTATATACCATTTTATCAAAGGGTGACAAATTTGTGTAGAAGACAAAACACATAGGAAAAGGGTTTCAAATTTCTAGGGTCAGTAAATTGAGGGAAGGTTAATATATGGGGAAGCTAATGATGTGAGAGGGGCTGCAATAAGAAAAGGAAGTGAGACAGTGGAGACAGAGCAAGGGACCAGGAGGGAGAGGTGTGCTGCACCCGACCTGGGGTGAGCTGAGGGGGAGGAGTCAGCCAGGTGAAGAGGTGGGGCAGCTCTTCTGGGCACACAATCTCTTCCTGACACACCGGGCATGTCTGGGAGCAGAAGGCATGTGGGAATGCCATCAGGTTCGTATGCCTGGAGCATGTGGGGATGCGGTGACACCCCGTGAGGCTGGGGCCCAGCCCTGCAGCAGGAAGTGGGCCCTTCTGGAGCTCTCCAAGGAGGTTGGAGTTTATCACCACGACACTCGGGAGCTGTTCAAGAGTGCTAAGCACGAACTGTCTTAAAGGCATTAAGAATATTAAGAGGAAGAGGACCTCTCTGATTTGCACTTTGGGGTATGGGTAATGTAATAAAGAAAGGCCAGCCATCTGCTAGCTACTCAGATTTTGAAAATGAATACAGAATCTATCCATCCAACTTGCTACTAAGGTTATATTCCATGTGAGATCATTTCAGAAGAAAAGGAAAGCTCAGGGGAAGGCCCTACTGAATTCAGTGCTAGATTTTTCAGTTCAGGGCAGCACTTAACATGTCATAGGTGGATGAGTCAAGTAAGATGAAACTAACATGGCTGGAAAACATTTGCATAATTTAACACACAGCTACAATAAAATGTCTGTCCACCATTGCTGGGTTTTTTCCATTTCAAGTTTTCTAAGTGTGATCTGACTCAGGGATCCTCAGCCTCCAGGACCTAATGCCTGATGATCTGATGTGGAGCTAATGTAATAATAATAGATATAAACTGCACAATAAATGCAAAGCACTTGAGTCATCCTTAAAGTGTCCCCCACCCCTGGTCCGTGGAAAAATTGTCTTCCATGAAACTGATCCCTGGTGCCAAAAAGGTTGGGACTGCTGCTCTAAAGCAAATCATGTCACTTTGATTTCTGCTTCCCCACTGTCACTGTGGGTATGCTCTGTCTCCCACTGTGATGACCTGGGAATGCGTCACAGGTGGAATGCTCAAGAAACTATGATTTAAGTGATGATTTTTATACTTAGCCTGAATTGTTTCCTATCACTGTCCACAACCTCTTCCCAAACACAGTTTGTGTGCACACACACGCCCAGACACACACACGCATACACATGCACACATGACTCCCCCCCACACACATACACTGCTGCCCTTTTTCACCTCAGGCTACCCTGTGGCTCTGTCAGTTGAGGGGAAATGCTATTAAATAGCCTTAGCAAGAGATTGTCAAACCGTTGCCAGTTTCCTGCTTAATAAAATCTACTGATCTCTTCTCTCAACGGTGCCTCTGTTTTCACATAGAGCCTTTTCTCTTGCGATAAGTTAATGGCACAAGTAGAAACCAGCTTGGTACTACCACAATGTGCTGAGGGCAAGTTGCTTCTGGGAGGACTGAGATAATGATTTTAATAAACAGAAACAAGCAGCTTTTGTGTGATTTCTCGGAGGAGGACTTCTGTAGACTAACGTCTAAGGAAAATAGCTTAGGTTGGCTTTGTTGTCCATTTATTCTGGGTCTACCCTCGTCTCTGGCTACTGGTTAGGTTTCCGCAGTTTTGACATTGAATATGTTACCCTGTGACTAGTCAGGATTGTCAATTAAAAAAGATGTACCACACGAGAGTTTCAAGTTAAGTTTTATTTGGGGCAAGATGAGGATTGCAGCCTGGGAGACAGCACTTCAGAGAGTTCTGAGAGACCGCTCTTAGGAAGCAGTGGGGAAGGGTCAATATATAAGATTTTGGTAAAGGGGGAGTTTAATACAATTGAGCACTTACTTTACAAAAGATTTTCTGCTATCATGAGGAGCTGATGTCATCAGGAAGGGATTTAGTGCTTTTCTAGATAGATATGAGAAAATGTAAGGATTGGAATCAAGAAATCAGTTCCTGAAGATATCTAACTGTCTAAAGACCGGTTCTACTAGTTCCCTGGAGCACAGAGTGCCCGGTCTCCACCCTGGGCTCCCCGGGCGGGTGCTGAAGGTCAGCAGCGACAGCAGCACAGGCGTCAGTCTCTGCAGAGGCAGATGGCGAATGTCCTGGTTGCTGTTGTTCAGTCGCTGTCAAATGCTCTTGGCAAGTGCCAGTTTGTAGCTGACAGGACCAGACCTGGTTCAACCACAGTCAAGAGGGGGATGGTATTGAGTTCGAGAATAAGGTAAGATGTGGTAAGTCCATGGAATCACAAAGAGTCGGACACGACTAAGTGACTAAACAAAAATTAACAGAGGAGGATGAAGGGCAAGCTCAAGCAGTTGCTAGTCAGGGAAGGCAGGGGGTGCGGAGACAAGGGATGAGCAGCTAAGTACAGTAGTACAGCCTGGCGGTGGGTCCTGGTTCCCCTTCAAGAGACACACAAAATATCTTTGAGCTCCTCTGCAGAACCAAAAAACAAACAGAAGATATTAACTACTTGATGAAGCACTCCTCAGTCCAGAGAGGTCACATCACCATCTGATGCCAGGTGATCTCTGGCTTGAAGGGATGTGGGCGGTGAAGCCTTGCACACACCTGGATTCTTATCAGCAACCCTGTCCCTGGACTATAGGACTCCTAACACACAACCTTTCCTCCTCCATGGGGATACACAGACACACAATTTTGAAGGCATTAGCCCACTGTGGCCCCTTTTGCCTGGCAAAGAAATGAAGCTATTCTTTTTTACTTCACCCAAAACTCTGTCTCCAAGATTCAATTCAGTATTGGGGTACAGAGGCCAGCTCCAACTTCAGTATCACTCAGGAGATATCAAGGTTTGGGGAATTCTGTGCCACGAACCAGGGACAAAGACCAAATATATTTCTGTATCATACTATACTTCCTCACAGGACCATAGAGAATATTAAGTAGGCACTCTATAGGAGAGTGTTTTATGGATTCTAAAATGGCAACTGATGCAGTTATTTAGCATTCTTGCAATAATGAAAGTGTATATACTGCGCTAGTGCAACAGCTCTGCCTGTTATCAAGGTTCTTGAATCCAGTGATTTTTTTGGTTCTAATTATTCTGATATGACATGTGTTTCCCCTACTCTCCCCTCTTCGTTTAGGAGAAAACAGTCTCAAATATTACCCCTGAAACTTGAGCATACAGACACTTAAGGTAGTTATAAAAGCCAAAGTAATACATTATTGCCAGATAAATAATTATCAATGGCAGGCCAAAGACCTACAATCTTCATGATCTGATACCAGAGGTTGATGACACAATCATGACAAATGAATGAAAACTGCACAGTTCTGCACTCAGACCCTACATTTCACTGTGGTGGTGAACACATAGCCCAACATTCAGACATCTCATTAGCTATTTGGAAGCATTTAAAAGAAGTATTTTTAATGACATGATTTTTGTTTGTTTATTTGGGCTCCTATGTGAGATACACAACCTCATGGAAAATTAGCATATATTCATTTCCTTTCTGCCTTGTTACAAAATTCCTGGTATCTTTATCTGTTTCATTTGGTCTTTTCTTCTCTTTTCTTTTTATTTTTTTGAGAATTCAACATCCTCAGCTCGGATAATAACAGTTTCATAGTGCATTATATAATAGAGTTGTTCTGACTGAAAGGCACATCCATTTCAGCCACAGATTTAAGAAGAATTCATTTTTTCCTTTTAGAATTACTTTTTATTTCTCTATTTTTTGTTAGACTTAACAAGACCTTGATATAAATGTGGTGAATTGGCATAGTTTGTATTTGCCTACAATTTCTGAATGAGCTTGTCCTTTTCTTGCTCCTTGAGGCTGCCCGTTTACCTCTGGTGATCACATTAGCACAGACTCTGCCTTCTGGCTCCTTGCGATGCCCTAATCACCCAGATACCCATTCCCATCTCATTTTGTTTCCTCTCTAGTCATCTTCATCTTCCTCTCTTCTTGGTCCTTTTCTACAGAAAGTTGCATTTTCTTGATACTTCTGCTCTCCATTTTAACTTTTTTTTTCCATGCTGATAAGCCAGAAGGAAGGTAAAAGAGGGATTTTGACTGGGGACCCAGCTGCCACCTGACTTTATCCACATTTCTGCTGTTTTTTTTCATGTAATATATCAAAGGTCTGTGATATGTTATGATACAATATAATATGATATACAATATGATACAGTATAATATGTTATATTGTATAATATAACTTGATACAGTATAATATAACATGATGCATCATAATATGGTATATTACATCATGATACAGTATATTAGAGAATCCTTCTGTCCATGGGATTCTCCAGGCAAGAATACTAGAGTGGGTTGCCATTCCCTTCTCCGGGGGATATTCCCAACCCAGGGATTGAACCTAAGCTGCAGATTCTTAACTATATTTGAAAGAAGACATAATACACCCATGTCATCTCTGTTTGGCCCTTTCTGGTTCTGGACTACTATTCAGACCTGGATTCCAACTTCTTTGAATGAACAACCCAGCAGACTGGTACCCAAGCCCTGAAGGGAGGCCTGGCAGATGGAGATGTGGGTTAGAAGTCAGAAATACAGACAATGCATGTTCTGACCTGTCACATCCACCAGCCGGTTGGGGGACTATGGCTAAGTCCTTTATCCTTCTTGAGCATCAGTCAGTGAAAGTTACTCAGTAGTGTCCAACTTTTTGTGACCCCATGGACTGTAGGCCGCCAGGCTCCTTTGTCCATAGAATTCTGCAGGCAAGAATACTGGAGTGGGTTGCCATTTCCTCTTTCAGGGGATCTTCCCGACCCAGGCATTGAATCTGGGTCTTCTGCATTGCAGGCAGATTCTTTACCGTCTAAGCCACCGGGAAAGCCAACTTAGGTTTAAAACAAAAAGTGAATTGTAAAGACCTTTTAGACTCTTCCCTTAAAGAGCAAAATGCCTGGAGAAACTGTGCATATGCTGCGCCCCATGAAAGTGTTTACCCAGGGTCCTGCCACATTGACTGGGCTCTGTCTCTGTCTGTCACAGTAGGAATATCTGAGCCATAAAAGTTCACAGTGTTAAGAGCCTGAGCATTAACCTTCTGATGTAACTTAGCCTCAAGCAGCACTGATTCCACAGCCTGACAACTGTTTAGGTCAGGAAGAACTAACTGTTCTATAATTCACAGCACTGTCAAACTCAGCCTGGATCAGATCCTGTAAAAATATTTCAGCCAACTATGATGAAGTCACTAAGGGAACTCCTAAATACACCCAGAACATGGCATGCCTTTCAAATGCAAAATAAATGAAAATCTCTCTTTCAATGAAGAACTGGATTCTAAATTTTAGAACAGAGAAAGGCGGCACTGTTTAATGATAGAATCTGGAAATAAAGAGACTGCATTTGCACAATTTATTAATTTGTTGCTGTTCTTTAGTTGCTAAATTGTGTTCCACTCTTTGCAATCCCCTGCACTGTAGCTTTCCAGGCTCCCCCTGTCCATGGGGTTCTCCAGGCAAGAATACTAGAGTGGCTTTCCATTTCCTTCTCCAAGGACTCATCCAGATCCAGGGATCCAACTGGTATCTCCTGTGTCTCCTACACTGGCAAATGGATTCTTTACCACTGACCCACTTTGGAACCTCAATAAAAATGGGTCAGCATCCAGATTCCTGAAAAGATTTGAGAGAATACCAGTGTTAGGATGTTAAAATTTCATGTGTCATAATGTAGTCATGTGTGCTATTTTCCTTTTTATCTTTTCCTAATGGAGTTTCATCAGTTGTTCTTATCTCACAAGCTAGCAAAGTAATGCTCAAAATTCTCTAAGCTAGGCTTTAATAGTACACTAACTGTGAAATTCCAGATGTTCAGGCTGGATTTAGAAAAGTCAAAGCCTTTGACTGTGTAGATCACAACAACTGTGGGAAATTCAAGATGTGGTAATACCAGACCACCATACTTGCCTCCTGAGAAATCTGTATGCAGGTCAAGAATTAACAGTTAAAACCAGACATGGAACAACAGACTGCTTCCAAATTGAGAAAGACATATGTCAAGGCCGTATATTGTCACCCTGCTTCTTTAACTTACATGCAGAGTACATCATGCGTAATGCTGGGCTGGATGAAGCACAAGCTGGAATCAAGATTGCTGGGAGAAATATCAATAACCTCAGATAGGCAGATGACACCACCCTTATGGCAGAAAGCAGGGAGGAACAAAAGGGCCTCTTGATGAAAGTGAAAGAAGAGAGTGAAAAAATTGGCTTAAACTCAGCATTCCAAAAATGAAGATCATGGAATCTGGTCTCATCACCTCATGGCAAATAGATGGGGAAACAATGGAAACACTGATGGACTTTATTTTGGGGGGCTCCAAAATCACTGCAGATGGTGAATGCAGCCATGAAATTAAAAGATGCTTGCTCCTTGGAAAAAAAGCTGTGACCAACCTAGACAGCATATTAAAAGGCAGAGACGTTACTTTGCGGACAAAGGTCCATCTAGTCAAAGCTATGGTTTCTCCAGTGGTCAAGTATGGATATGAGAGTTGGACTATAAAGAAAGCTGAGTGCTGAAGAATTGATGCTTTTGAATTGTTGTGTTGGAGAAGACGCTTGAGAGTCTCTTGGACTGTAAGGAGATCAAACCAGTCAATCCTAAAGGAAATCAGTCCTGAATGTTCATTGGAATGACTGATGCTGAGGCTGAAACTCTAATACTTTGGCCACTGGATGCAAAGAGCTGACTCTTTAGGAAAGACCCTGATGCTGGGAAAGATTGAAGGAAGGAGGAGTAGGAAACAACAGAGGATGAGATGGTTGGATGACATTACCGACTCAATGGACATGAGTTTGAGCAAACTCTAGGAGATGATGAAGGACAAGGAAGCCTGTAGTGCTGCAGTCCATGGGGTTGCAAAGAGTCAGACATGACTGAGCGACTGAACTGAACTGAATGGAGTTTCATAATAATTCTTTCATAGTGCATGTAACCAATAATCAATGGCAAAAGATAACTAAGGCAACTTTTTCCCCAGAGATCTAGGAAAGCCTTTTGGAAAGCTTCTTTATAAGCTTTGGGAAGCCTTCTTGTAAGTCTCATAGTATCTCATCACCATCTCACCACATCATTCATCTGAATTTTATACCAAGCTGAAGTGTCTTTCTTGGTAACACACAAATAACTTAAAAATTAAAAAGAAACCCATAAAATAAATAACAAGACAATTACCTCAAGAAGACAATCAACATGGGATTATAGGTGAACAATTCTGATACTGCTAAACTTGTATCATGGATTTGAACAATTAAATAAATCAATACCAGGTGGTGGGAACCAGTTCCTCATCGGTGGAGGGTGAGATTTCCGTTGAACAAGTGACAAAAGCTATAATGAATCCTTTGTTCCTAGGCTGTATTCAAAGGCATCAGTATGAACTCATACCTAAAATAGATACAGAAGGGTATATTTAAAAATTATAGATAGGTATGTAGCCATGAGTTAGTGAACATACATGAATTTTCTAGTCTGGCCCTGAGAGTGTCTATAGGCAGTGACATTGCATTATATGTGAGCACACAGACTTCCGATTTCTTGGTTTCCAACCTTCTTCTTGACTAGAGTGACCAGGACTCATGCTTCTGGGGCTGGGGAATGAAACATACAAGATGAACCTGGAAAAACACCAATAGTATACTCATACATATATATGGAATTTAGAAAGATGGTAACAATAACCCTACATGTGAGGCAGCAAAAGAGACACAGATGTATAGAACAGTCTTTTGGACTCTGTGGGAGAGGGCGGGGGTGGGATGATTGAGGAGAATGGCATTGAAACTTGTGTATTATTATATGTAAAATGAATCTCCAGTCCAGGTTCAATGCCTGAGACAGGGTGCTTGGGGCTGGTGCACTGGGATGACCCAGAAGGATGGAATGTGGAGGGAAGTGGGAGGGGGGTTCAGGATGGGGAACACATGTACACCCGTGGTGGATTCATGTCAATGTATGGCAAATCACTACAATATTGTAAAGTAATTAGCTTCCAATTAAAATAAATAAATTTATATAAAAGAAAAGAACAAGGAGTTGCTTGTTTCAGTAAGGAAGAAAGTACTCTAAAAACATAACAGTGGGAGCTTGTGAAAGGTTCACAAGAGCTAAACTGAAAAAGTTTGTAATGACCAAATCTGGAACAATCTGAACAACAAAAAAACAGCAGTGCTGCTCATGTTCAGTTGTAACCCTGTGGACCATTGCCCTCCAGGCCCTTCTGTCCATGTGATTTTCCTGGCAAGAATACTAGAGTTGGTTGTCATGCCTTCCTCCATGGGATTTTCAGAAACCAGGAATTGAACCCACATCTCCTGTGTCTCCTGCTTTGTAGGCAGATTCTTTACCATTGGTCCACAGAGGAAGCCTAAATACAGCAGTACTAGATTGTAATCCAAAGTATTAAGTAAATATCTATGTGTCCATACTGATATGGATAAGAAACCATTTGTCAGCATCGTACACTTTTCATCCTTAGAGAGAAAATACACTAGAGATCAATGCAAGACAGAGCTCAGTGGAGCTACTTAGAAATAAGTCATGGATGACTCTAAAGTCATGGCAAATAAAAGAAGTAATTCAAAGTGTAATCCAACAAAAGCAAGTGTTAGGATAGCTACAAATATTATTTTTCATACAGTGGGAAAATCCTAAGCAGAATCTATTAATTTTAACCACAATTTAAGGACACATTTTCTCACTTCTCATCCAACACATAGATAGTGACTGTTAAATAAATGTCAGAGGCTAAATATATGTTGATATTTTAAGTGCATAATTATCCATTTATGAATATCTGAGAGCAGGCTATAAGAAGCTGGCTTGACCAGTTTCAGGGATCTAATCAGGGATCTAATTCCCGTTCATGGGAGGCTCCTAGTGCTGAGGTGGATCAGACGAGGCTGGCTCTGCCATCCTTGATGTGTTTACATGTCTGCTTCTAAGCAAGCAAGTAAGGCCGTTGTTTCTCTGGTCTGGAACCCAGCAACAGCCTCTGCTGTGCAGTGGGCTGCGACCACTGGCCAAGTGAGTTCGCACCCTGGTCTTGATGCAGGCCACCCTTCCAAGTTTCCCTTTCCTTAGATACTCCCCCTCAGCTATATGTTACTCTTCAAAGTTCCTTTTACATCTTTAATCCTCTTATAGTTTTTTAAAGCTCTTTACATTATACTTCTGTTCAAATTACTGTGTGATTTCTGTCCCCTGATTGAACTCAGACAAACACACTTAACTTTTAATGATTCTGTGAGTATTTAATAAATTCATTCAGTCTGCTTATCTACTACAATCCCTGGCCTTTACTGATTTTCTGATAAATATTAACACTATTAACACCAAATACTTATCATCATCAGCCTTATCTTCATCAAGAAATGTAGTAGTGGCATGAATTCCTTTAGAGATGATTACTCATAGTTTTATAAAGGTACCTGTTATAGTTACAGCCATAGAGAGCAAACTTACGGTTTCCAGAGGGGAAAGGAAAGAGAGAGGGGTATATTAGGAGTTTGGGATTAACGGATACACATTACTATATATAAAATAGATAAACAACAAGATCTATTATCTAGCACATGGTACTATATTCAATATTTTTAATAACCTATAACACAAAATAATCTGATATATATATATTTATATTATTACTCAGTTATATGTATATAAATGAATCACTTTGCTCTACACCTGAAACTAGCAAAATAATATAAATCAGCTATATTTCAACTTGAGAATGAGAACTCCCTAAACCTGCCTTTCCCACTCGTTGGCCCCTACCCTCACCATCGCCACTGTTAGTACTGTGAAAATTACCTCAATATTACTATCAGGGGAAATCACTTCTAATAATTAGTATGACCAAGGCAAATCAAATTGCTCTATATTTTAGTGTTTTAATTTTTTTTTAAAAAGGCTTAAAAAGTCTGCTTGCCTCTCTGGGTGAGTCAAATGAGTTAATTCTTCATGTAACAGTGAAGTGTGAAGTGCCATCCCCCTATGAGACCTTATTACTGTGAAGATGTCCATTTAGAAAGAAGTGTCGCCTGTAGCAGAAAGAGTCCCCATCTTAGCTGCCTTTTTATTAAAAGTCAACGTCATGGATTTTTGATGGTTCTCTTTTGAATACGAATCATCTGCATCATAAATCTTTTTTCTTTCCCTTGGAAGTTTTACCATATCTTTCTATGTATGAAAAAACTCATCAAATCTGAATAAAAGGAGAAGAAATTCAGTCTGGATGTGACCTATGATGCTGGAATTTCTGTAAGTACAACAGAGGATTAGCAGCTAAGGTAATGAAACATCATCTTCATGAAGACATTAAAGGCAAGGTCATACCACGCTCCTTCAGGCAAATAATGAGGGTCACTCAGGACCAGGGTGGGTTAAATGAGATATTTGCTTTCACAATATCCAGTGGTGTAGAGCATCACATAAAGCTGATTGGGTCCTTAACAAGCATCCCATCATTGTCTTATTTCCTTCCTTTGTAAATGCTGCTCACACTGCACGTACCACTCAGCTTCATCAGTGAAGTGTGGTATGTGCTTGTTGTGTTTATTATGTGAATTAAACACAATCTAGGCCATTATCAATAAAAAATATTAATGTACTAAGTACTGAATATCTTTTACTTGCTGTCAGTAAACTCATAGTGTAGTTAGACTTAGTGGCTGGAGCAACTTAGAATATAAAGTTGCCAGTAGGCTGTGAAAATCTCTCATGGTGGTGAGGCAAAGATTTTGTAGGGCTCAGATCATTTTGGGTGATCACATTTTTGGTATGTGTACCCTGAGAAATTCCATGGTTTATTTCAGGATCTAGATTGATGCAGTGACTTTTAGAAAGAATGCAGGATAAGGAGAATCCATGTAAGAAAAATAAAAACAGAAAGTCTAATTATCTTGGATCTGACAAAGTGTCCATGAAAATAGCAGAAAACATGGGAGCCAGAAGGTAGTGGTTGACTTATTAAAAGTGATGAAAGAAAAAAACTGTCAAAAAAGAATTCTATATCTAGCAAAGCTGTGCTACAAAAAAGTGAAGAAGACATTAAAAAGTCCCAGATAAAAAATAATAATCAGGTAGTCAGATAAACAGTAACTAAGAGAGTTCCTTGCTAGCACATCTGACCTATAGGAGATACTATTAAGCAGTCCTTTATTTTGAAAAGGAAGAACACCATTCATTAACTTGAATGCATGTAAAGAAATAAACAGCACCAGTAAAGATAATTACACAGGTAAATACAGAAGGCAGTATAAATGCATTTTTTGTTTATAACTCTATTTTACCCTATTTAATTTCCTTCCCCATTTTCCCCTATTTGATTTAAAACACAAATGCATACTGCAGTAACTGTAAGCCCAAACTGATGGAAACAATGTATACAGATATATTTTGTGACAGTAAGTGGGGAATGGAGACCATATCTATACAAAAGCAAAGCTTTTTTGTACAGCATTAACATTAATTTGATAGTAATCCAAGCCAGATTGGTATAAATAAAGATGTTAACAATAATTCCCAAAGTAAACACTAAAATCTTAAAAATACACAAGAAGAAGGAAGTAAATAATAAAGACAAGGGTAGCAGTAAATGAAACAGAGAATTAAAAAATAATGGAGAAAAATCATTAAAATCAAAAGTTGGATCTTTGAAAAGATCAACAAAGTTGACAAAAATTTCTGATCAAGAAAAGGGGAGAGAGATAAGACTCAAATGCTAAAATCAGAAATGAAAGAGGAAACATTACTCTTAATCTTATAAGAATAATATGGATTATAAGGAAATACTTTCTAAATGACCATGGAAGGCCAGTTCACACCCACAAGGACAAACAAGCAGAAAGTTGGACAGCACCACGCCCTGGCCAGGATGTGGAGAAACTGACCCTTATGCATTGCTAATGAGATTGTGAAATGTCCCAGCCCCTTTCAAAAACACTTCATCAGTTCCTCAAAAATGAGATGTAGGATTACCATATGAATTCCTTTCCCAGGGCAGCCAGAACAGACTGTCACATTCGGAAACCACACAACTGTATCATCTCCGAGTTGCGGAGGCTGGAAGTCTGAGATCAAGGTGTGCACAGGGCTGGTTTCCACCAAGGATGCTGGTGGGGAATCTGTTCCTTGCCTCTCTCCAGGCTTCTGGTGTTTGCTGCCACCATGGCTGGTCCCCAGTGGTCCTCGGTTTATAAGATACTTCTCTCCAATCTTTTCCTTCTTGCTCACAGTATTCTCCCTATGTGTCTGTGTCCAAATTACCCATTTTATCAATAATAAGTGTCTTGGTTCTGTACAATTCCCTTCCTTAGGGAAGCCCTTGGCAAAACCAGATGTACGTACTGTCCTGGGGTTCAAGGGTAGCCACACTTCATTGGAAAATACTCTGACACTGGGAAAGATTGAGGGCAGGAGGAGAAGTGGTGGCAGAGGATGAGATGATTAAATGGCATCAGTGACTCAATGGACATGAGTTTGAGCAAACTCCGGAAGATGGTGAAGGGTAGGGGAAGCCTGGTGTGCTGCAGTCCATGGGGTCACAAAGAGTCAGACACAAGTGAACAACTGAACAACATCAACAAACATATTCTTTCAATATGTTTCTCTTTGCATAAAATAGCTTGTGAACACTGTCTTCTTTTTGTAATCTGATAATTTGTTATCTGAAATGGAAACCTGGTACATATGTTTAAGGCAGTTTGAAATGTCTTCCTGTAGGTCTAAATCCTGTGTGCTGGGGAAAGCTATTAAAGTGTTTTGGGCAAGGTCCGGTATGCCCAAAGCATCTTGTAGGAAGATTAATCTGGCTGTTGAGTATGGTGCGAGTTAGCAATAAGCCCTTCCTGACCTTCAGTTGCTCTGGGGGCTCTTTGTCAAATGCATTACTTTCCACAACTGCCATATGGAATTTTTCATCTGGAATAATCTCTAGAGATCTGAATATGGGTGACAAAAGAAATATCTCCTTGTTTTGATAAAAGAAAACCCCTGTGTTTCTTGAAATGTTATTTTAGCTTGATAGGAAATTCTGTTAGAATTATAATATCAAGTTTGAGAGCAGGAAAGAAAGGTTTAGCTTAATTTTCTCATTTTCAGATAAGGAAAGTGGGGCCAGGGGGATTTAAATGACTTTTTTAGAGTTATAAAATAAATGAATTCTTTAATCTTTGGCTTAGGAAAAAAACCTGTAAGGAATCTGTATATTTCCAACCCATTTTTATTTCCTCTTTATTGTCAACCTTCAGTAATTCTGAATAATTTATCTTCAACTTGATTTAATTGCTTATTTATTTTTGCTCCTTAAATACGTTTTATTTTTGTTCATAAATTATAATCTTTGAAGTCAGACACTGTATATTTTACTCCTTTATAATTTAATGTTTCACATTGTTTAGAATATCATTTTACCTGCAGTTACTGCTCAGTCAATGTGAATTAATGAGTGGTCCTAAGACCACTCCCAGTGTGTTCTATTTGTCAGTCAGATAGGCAGTTACTTAGGGTCTATGGGATTTTCAAGTGCTTATGTTTGAAACCTGAAAAAACATGTATTCCCCAATATAAGAAAAACCACACAAATAAAATGCCTAACTGCTCACTAAACATCTGTTAATTATTCATAATTATCTATGAGTTACACATAATAAAGGGCTTCCTTGGTGGGTCAGATGGTAAAGAATCTGCCTGCTCACGAAGAAGACACTGATTCGATCCCTGGGTGGGGAAGATCCCCTGGAGGAAGGCATGGCAATCCACTCTGGTATTCTTGCTTGGAGAATTCCCATGGACAAAGGAGCCTGGTGGGCTACAGTCCATGGGGTCACAAAGAGACAGACACGACTGAGCGCCTGAGCGCACACACATAGTAAGCGGTGCATTCACTCTGTCATGATGTGGATGGAGCTCTTCAAAAGCCGAGCCATATTCTCCCAGTGGAGGCAGGCATCTTTTGATAACTGAGCAATAATCCAGATTCACATTATAATCACTGATCATGACTGTGAGCTAAGAAACTTTTACATAGAGTTTTCTTCTTTTCTGTAGTAAGTAACTGTCCGACTTTTCCAACTTTTTTTCTAGGTACCTTTTGTTTCCCGATCTGCCCCACAGGGTCGTCTTTTCCCACAGGTGGAGGTGTCCTCCCAAGGTGCCCCCTGCCCCCTCCCACCCAGTGCCCCTCGGCTGGTGCACAGCAGTGGTCCCAGGGTGTCCCTTCACTCCTGGCTGGGCTGACCAGAAGCAGGTTGCGTCCAAGTCTTCCCCTCCCTTGTTGGAGCCCCTCATTTCTCCAAAAGCATATCTTTAAGCTTCTTCTTAAGAAAGAGTATGTGGGAGGCAAACTCAACAAAAAATGTAGTTTTAAAGATGTCGTGACTTCACACTTCAGAAAAGGTTCACTCTGTAAAGTTCTAAGATAAAAATAATTTTCCCTCGAAATTTGGGAGCTATTTTTCCATGATTTTTACCACCTTGAAATTTTGATGAAAGACTGACAGTCTGTCTGGTTATCATTTCCTTGTAGATGATGTGCTTTATTTTTTATTGCAAGAAGACTTAAGAACCATAGCTTAGTCCTTGTTATTCTGAAATCTCCTGATGAGATTTCTTTTACTCTGACTCGATTATAAGTAATTCTCATTCACAGAAAGAAACAAACCCAAGCTCAAATGAGCTTGAACAATAAAGCAATTAATGTGCTCCAATAACAGAGACGTTGACTGCCATCAGCTCCCAGCCTATTTTGGTTCCAGAATTCCTTATTAAAATGGTTTGCCTCTGCATTCCCAGAAAACCTGAAGCCATTAATTGAGGTTTCATAAGTAGCCAGTCCACTTTTGAACCAATCTCTGTAGTCAGGGAGATGAAAGGGACTATAATAGGCCCTAGCCCTGGGGCTGGGAGTGGAGTCTGCCTCCCAGGAACCTCAGGGCCCCCATTAGAAATAAAAGACTGTAGGGAAGAAGAGAGGGGGAGATCGGGACTGGGGGGCACTTAGCTAATTGCCACAAGAAGTTTCCTTTTTCCTTCTCATTTTTATTCAGAACACTCAATGGAAACTTGTAATGTAGAAACTAAAAATTTTAAAACAATTATTGCTTAGGAAAACCTATCTGCTCCTTTTCCTGTCTTGTTTCTGTTTGGAATGCTCACCGATTTTTTGTTATTGCTCTTCTCTCCTCTCTTCTTTTAATGCTCTGTCCTTCAGTGCTTTTGTGCTCAAAACAGTGACGTATCAAGGGTATTTGGCTCTTCTTCAAGTCTACTTCTGAAACTCAGATGGGCGACACTGCCCAGTGGACAGAAATTGAAATTATTTTCAGTTGTAAGGTGGGAACCATATGTGTTTCATGCAAAGAAGTGCAGATTAATTTACTCCAAACAAAATCACTGGATCTCGATAAAGACGCTAGCTGCTGTGATCCCAGGAAACACAAGGATCGACACCAAGGCGGTTAGAACAGATCTTGCTGATGCCCAAGTCCCTGGCCCACATCTTACTGTTGTCAGCCAGTAACTCTGAAGGTCCATCCTCCTCTTTTAGCACAACATTGTATATCAACCATACTCCAATGAAATTAAAAACAAATTAGACAACCACAGAAACAGCTAAAATCTGAAGCTGGTAGATGATTTGTGCTCTGAAAATGTAACAGAACCTTAAATTATTTCAGATGTCAAAATGACTCCTTACTTTCTGAGAGGTTTATCTATTTTACTTTATGGCTTGTCATCAGAAGCCTCTAAAACCCCATAAAACATTGCACTGACTACTGATTCCAGACCCTCCTCTGAGTTCCTCAGTCTTTTCTCCACTGTTACCCAGCTGACCAGTCTCTGCAGAAGGATGAGTGTTACTCTCAGGGTTGCGACCTCAACTGAGGGCATGAGTAGACCCAGCCGAGGAGATGGTCTGAGCACATTGAGAAAGCTTGGGCTTTCACATCAGAAAGATGGTTTCAGTCAGTGAGAAACTGAGCCACATGAATAACTTCCGATCAGCATTCCTCCTTGGGCTGATGTCAGCTTTTGGCCATGAACTTGAAGCTATTTGTGTGAGGTTATATATGTATGAAACCCAAAGCACTGAAGATGGGTGGAGAAGGGATTAGCAGTACATCTGATACAAGTGTGAATTGGGGCTAAGTTCATAGAGAAAAATGGACTTCAGCCCTAAAACAGCGTCCTCATTGCAGAGGGGCACATGCTGAGAAAGGAGCAGTAGTGTGTAGTCCCTCAGGGCAGGCAGGAAGGAGGGCTGAGCCTGACCCTGGTGAGAAGGTCTGACAGCTGGAGCTGATGGTCTCACATTTAGCCATAGTCATTTGTGTGTTTAACTCAGTGGGCAGAGCCTGCAGCCTCCCAGCATGACCTGCTTAGAGGCTGAGCAGCAAGTCCATATTCTGCCCCACCCCTGGCTCCCAGAGCCTCTGGACCTGCTCTGAGCAGTGGGCCTGATGTTGCCCACAGCCCCTGGACTCCTTGTCTCTCCCACACAGTCCATAGCTTTATTCTACACCTGGTTTTCCCCATCATTAAACCCTGAGTGATTCGGGGAAGATGAGCAACAGAGCGGCTCAGAGAATCACTCTTTTAAGTTCTAACTTCTTAACTGGCCTTTGAGTGAAATGATCTGCTTCAGAGAAGAGTTAGGGCACTAATTAGTGTTTTGAAATCCCATTCAAAACCAGGATAATAAGATTCTAAATTCCTAGTTTTGCCTCCGAACTAAATCCTTGAGCTATTTCTGAGTGGTTTCTTAATTTCTTTGTTCTCCACTGCTCAGCATTCATTCATCCTCTTTGTCTAAATTATTCTTACTGCTCCAGGTTGGTTTAGAATGAGGAAGGTGTCTCAGATGTGGCTGTGCAATTTTCAAGCAAGAAAAAGCACAACTGACATCCCCTTTCATTTATCTCATCGCATCCTAAAATGAAAAAATCAATCTGCTTTTCATTAATGTTAAAGAAATGAGCAGGAAAGCATGGGAGTGCCCCCACCCCTGCAATGATGTGGATGGATTCAGAGTGAGTCACAGTTCTGTGCTCCGATTTTTTCCAGTCCTCGAAGGAAACGATAAGTCATACATCACCACCTGCATGTCTCCGAGAGGTAGATTGATGACATTCTGAAAGTATATCCAGTGGTTAGGCACAAAAGTCCTCTCAAACTGTAAACTTTTATTTCTAAACTTCTTCTCAACTTACATTTTATTCAGACACACTCTTCTTGGCACAATCAATGGCTTCACCAAGTCCAAGAGCACAGATATTTTCCATGGGCATTCTATGCCATCCAGTTCCTCTCTCCTGGCACCAAACTACAGGATTAGGTACTATTACATTTATTTGAGAGCTTACTGGTGGCTCAGTGGTAAAGAATCCACCTGCAATGCAGGAGACACAGGAAATGTAGGCTTGATCCCTGGTTGGAGAAGATACCCTGGAGGAGGAAATGGCAACTCACTTCAGTATTCTTGCCTGGAAAATCCCCTGGAGAGAAGCCTGGTAGGCTTCAGTCCATGGGGTCTCAAAGAGTCGGACACAACTGAAGCAACTGAATACAAATCTATTTTAAATATAAACAGAGTGTGTAGAGGGGGTTTCTGGTATTTATTACACCCTGTCAAGTCTTCTAATTTCTATGTAATTACACTACTGGTAGAGACTAAGAAATAGTCCCCAATCCCACATACTTGCTGTCTTGACACCATGAATTTGAGAATGAACGTCCCCCAGACTTTTCCCACCAGACAGCTCCGGGTAGACACAGCCAACAATGATCACTGGAAATCAGAAATCTCCTCTGTAAATTCTTTGCATGTAAACTCTGTTTCATTATTGCGGGGAACAGAGTATTCACTTTTATTACTTATTAATTACAAAAGTTGTTCATTAGTTACAAATGTAAAAGATACCTTTGTACTGGAAAGGTCTGACAGATAACTACCCTCCACAACCAAGGCATCCTCCTGAATTCCACTAAGAAGGGACAGCTGACATAAACATCCAGACATGATACATCATTGCTAGTGTAACATTCTTGCTTAAAGTGTTTGCCATGAACCTAAACTTAAAAAAAAAAACAACTGAGGAACTGTTTAAGAAATAACTGGCCTTGACTCCTTGAAAATGTCAGTGATGTGAAATATAGAAGTAGGGAGGCAGTCTTGGATTGAAAGATGTTAGATGCAGTGCAACAGTTTGACAGGATCTGGGCAGTAAAAAGCTGTAAACCATCTCACTGGCAAGTTTGGGAAACAAGACTGGTGACTGTGTATCATGTACTGAGATGCTCCTTATACTGTCACCTGTGGGTCTCTTGCTGGCGACTGTGCTGAGGTTATATAGGATAATGTGCTTATCCTTGTTTAGTCGCTCAGTCTGTCCGACTCTTTGTGACCCCATGGACTGCAGCACAACAGGCTTCCCTGTCTTCATCATCTCCTGGAGTTTGCTCAAATTCATTCCCACTGAGTGGGTGATGCCATCCAAACATCTCATCCTCTGTTGCCCCCTTTTCTGCCTACCTTCAATCTTTCCCAGCATCAGCGTGTTTTAAAATGAGTCAGTTCTTCCAATCAGGTGGTCAAAGTATTGGAGCTTAAGCATCAGTCCTTCCAGTTGATTCAGGGTTGATTTCCTTTAGGACTACCTGCTTTGATCTCCTTACCATCCAAGGGACTCTTAAGAGTCTTCTATAACAACACAGTTCAAAAGTATCAATTCTTCACTGTTAAGCTTTTTTATTGTCCAGTTCTCACATCTGTACATGGCTACTGAAAAAAATCATAGCTTTGACTATATGGATCTTTGTAGATCCTTGTCCTTAGGTGACATTCTGGATCTGGGGTATTTGATGAGGACATTATAATGATTAAGATGCACATGCACACAGGTGGTCATGCATTAATAATTGTCGTCAATTACGGGCAAAATGTATTTCAGTGTTTATTGTACTGTTCTTTCAGTATCTCTGTAGATTTGAAAATTTTCAAAATAAAAGTTGGTGGAAAATCGGTTCCTGCCCCTGGAAATTTACTTGAGGAAATAAATGACTCTATTTATTCACTTTTATTTTGCTCACGGGTCTTGTGGTGGACCATCACACTCCTGAAGCTAGAGACAAGAATTGTTATTGTTCAGTCCCTAAATTGCATCTGACTCTTTGGGACCCCATGGACTGTAGCTTTCCAGGCTCCTCTGTCCATGGGACTCTCTAGGCAAGAATACTGGAGTGGGTTGCCATTTTTTCCTCCAGGGGATCTTCCCAACTCAGGGATCAAACCTGGGTTTCCTGCATTACAGGTGGGTTCTTCACCATCTGAGCCATGAGGCAGTATCCTTTCAACATATTTGAAAGTTTCTAAGAGAGTCAAATGATCTCACCACACACAGCACACACACACACACACACTCACACACACATGATAACTATGTGATGGGAGTGTCAACTAACCTTATTGTGGTAATTATTTCAGAATGTAAATATATATCAAATCATCACAGTGTATACCTTAAACCTACACAATGTTAAATGTCAAATATATTTCAAAAAGATGGAAAAATTAGCAAAGAACTTGAAGAGACAGGTAACCAAAGAAGATATATAAATGGCCAGAAAGCACATGAAATAATACTCAAAAATCATTAGTCATTAGGGAAATGCTAATCAAGTCATGATGAGATACCGCTTCATATCTACAAGGATAAATAAGAGACAAACAGTAACAATTGTTATCAAGGACAGAAAGAAAACGGAACCCTCGTACATTGCTGCTGGAATTGTAAAAGTGGTGCAGCTGCTTTAGAAAGCATTTTGGCTGCCCTTCAAAATGTTAGCGTTTTCTATATGACCAAGCAATTTCATTCCTAGACATATACCTCAAAGGGATGAAAACATACTTCCTCTTAAAGTTTTCTTGATTTGCATATAAATATGCTTCTATCATTTTGTCATATAAATCATGCAATATGTATATGCAAGAATATTCAACCTTTTTAAAATGGAAATACTTTGCTTGGGGATTTTTTAAAGTTCAGAATTGTTTAACTAGGCATTGGTATACACTTAGAGAAGTCTGTGTCATGCAGAATACAAGCAAGTGCAGTAGCTCCTGGAAGAGACAGCACCACAGCTGGCAGCTTTGTGAGTGTATGTGAGGGACAGACAGCGAGACTGCAGGTCATACTAGTGATCACAACTTGGAAAGTGAACAAAAGGATCATTTATGAGGCATTTCCAGGAACAAATATCAATTAAGCCTAGTTTCACGGCAGGAATAGAGATTCAGACATACAGAATGGGCATGTGGACACAGGGAGGGGAGGGATAGGTGGGCTGAACTGGGGGATTAACACTGACATATACACTACCCCGGGTAAGACAGACAGCTAGAGGGAAGCTGCTGTATAGCACCGGGAGCTCAGCTCCATGCTCTGTGATGACCTAGAGGGATAGAATTGGTGGGGGGAGTCCAAGAGGGAGGGCATATATTTATACCTGTAGGAGATTAACTTCATTGTGCAGCAGAAACTAACAGAGCATTGTAAAGCAATTGTACTCCAATAAAAAAAAAATTTTTAAATCACTTGAAACATGGATTGCCTCTAAAGTAACTGATGATAAAATAAACAAATGTACCCATTACCAAAAGGTCTATGTAGGAGAAAGAACAATAAAATGCAAGTATGAAACTGTATAATAAGACTAAAACAGTGGACACTGATAGACCGAAATGTCCGTAGCTCTCTGCTACCTCAACCTATAGTGAGATAAACAGAGGTGTGAGACCCAGGTGTTATGGACTATATCGTCTCCCCTCCCCCACTCCAAGACATTCATCCATAGAGGCCCTAATTCTCAATGTGGTATTTAAAGGTGGGGCCTTTGGGAGTTAATTAGATTAGGTTTAGATAAGGTCTCTTTAAAGAAGAGACTCCAGGGCTTGCTTCCACCCCTGCTCCCTCCCTTCCTTCTCTCTTCCTCTATCCATCCTTCCATCCCGCTTCTCCCTTCCATCCCTCTTCTTCCTCCTTCCATCTCTCCTACCAGATTAAAAACACTGAAAGAAGACAGCCATCTGCATACAAGGGAGATAACTCTCACTAAAATAACTCAGGTGACCCCTTGATTTTGGACTTTCCAGCCTCCAGAACCACGAGAAATAAATGCCTATGGGATTTTTGTTATCGAAGTTCAGGCTAACACACCAGATGAGGAGACACTGGTGATATTTCTACGATGAATGCAAATATCAATGTCTGGGTGACTTACACCAAGTGGTAAACACTTCCCTCTCTTTTATTCTCAGAGCACGTATTTGATTAAATATGTATTGGCTGGTTTTGAAAGTTGGACCTTCCTTTGACAAAAGAGACCTCAGGGAGTGTGTCTAATAAAGGCTCATTAGATACAGCAGCAGCGCACAACAGCTTGGTAACACAACCACAAAAAGAACATCACAGTGCGAACACTGTGCCCAGTCTTGGATCTGCACAGGGGGACTTAAGAGACGGGGGCTCTTCTGTGTGGAAAGCAAAATGGACGTGCACAGTGTTGGCCCAGAGCAAGCAGGGATTTTGTAGTCCTAGAATACTGAGGATCACTGCAGACTTCCAAATGCTATCGGTGCAGAGAACTGAATGGAGAACAGTTGTTTTGCGAGCCTGGGCCTTCACGGCTTGAGGCCCCTACAGTTCTTACTTCTGGTGGATGCAGAGCATCCATGCAGCATTTATATCTACCCCCATTGTAATGTGTCACATACATCAGCATCCGACATTATCTTATACACAGCAGAAGTTTGTCTCTTCAGGGGAAAATCCATGTGGAACTTGTTCAAGAATATGGCGTATTATTAACTGAAAAACTTTATTTTTAAAAATTATCAGAATAAAAAAGGTTGATTTTTAGAAAAAATTTGGTACTTAGGAGGGAAAAAAAAAAAACAGTTCTCCTGCAACCTCATTAATGGGAGAAAATCACTATCGAAGCAAGTTTTTCTTTGAAATCTTCTCTTTTCCAGCATCGATTATATAGCTCAAATTTCACTAAACTCAGAAATAAACCTGCCTGCATCAAAGGCTTATCATTCAGAATGATTTTATTACACTGAATCATTGCTCTGTGTTCTCAAATGCCTCTTTAACAAGGAAGAGATCCCGGTGCTTTTTTTTTTTTTTTTCCTCCAGCTGCAGAATTAAGCTCCTAAGCTCCCTGGCAGCTTCTCTGTGGTTCAGGTCATTAGCTCTCCTGAAAACATCTAACGCCTGTAAGCCCTGGAGGTGGGAGCATCAGCTCAGGCTGAAGTGCTAAATCCCAGGGGGACAGACACCACATTAATTCCTGTCTTCAGATTTTCCACGATTGTTTCAGCTCTGGAGCCAGAGTTTAGAGAATATATAAGGCAAGTAGAATAAACACACAAGGACCAACAATATTCTAAATACAAGGTTCACTTGGTCTCAAAGTGGTCTTCTCATATCTACCCACCCTGTCCCACCAGCCCCCAAATCCGTTTTCCGGCCATTAAATGCCAACCTCCTCTGGCTGGACAGTGAGGGTAACTACTGGGCCAGGAGCGGAGGAGATAAACCTCATGCCAGCCCCGGTGAGAGCTAAGAGGACAGATAAGGATCCAGGAAGTGGCAGAGAGAGGGCTGCCTGAGAATCATTTTAGTTCAGCTCCCTTCACGTCTCCTGCTTAGGATTTTGCAGTTTGTAATGCCGTTTTTATCTTCTTGTTCATTGTCTGTCTTTCCCACTGAACTGTTATCTACATGAGAGCTGGGACCCTGATGTTTTAGTAAACACTGGATACCTAGTAACTATCCCAGTGCCTGGCATACAGATGATGCTCAAATATTTGCTGACAAAAGAATGGACAATGGCAATTGATTACCTGGCAATAGATAATGAGGGGATTTTACACAATGCTTTGGGGAAAAAAAAATCACTAGCTGGGGAGGAGGAGAAATGTCCCCTAAAATTCTAGTTCTTGAGGTGAATAGATGCAGGTTAAATCAATAGTCCACCTGCCAAGAATAGGAGGGACAGTTTGGAGCTGATGTAAACCTTTCAGTATTCAAAAGTATTCATGTGCAAAATATCTACATGCAACATTGCATTTTTAGCATAAAGCAACTGATTTCCCTTTATGTCCTAAGAAGACAGTTTCAAGCAAAAATATACAGTTCCATCCAGTATGTATCTCTTCATCTTAAACATTTTGATACATGAAATATTTTTAAGAAACCAAGTTTAAAGGAAAGAGAAATGGCTGGTTGAGGTTTTTATAGCTCCTGTTGGAAAGCAGACCCAGAGAAGACCCCATGAGTTTTTAAATCACAGTAAAGGGAAACTAAAACTGAGAGAAGCTGATCTCAGGTTTCACTTCGGTTCAGTCGTGTCCGACTCTTTGTGACCCCATGGACTGCAGCACGCCAGGCCTCCCTGTCCAACACCAACTCTCAGAGTCTACTCAAACTCATGCCCATTCAGTCAGTGATGCCGTCCAACCATCTCATCCTCTGTTGCCCCCTTCTCCTTCTGCCCTCAATCTTTCCCAGCATCAGGGTCTTTCCTAAAGAGTCAGCTCTTTGCATCCAGTGGCCAAAGTATTAGAGTCTCAGCCTCAGCATCAGCCGTTCCAATGAACACCTATGACTGATCTCTCTTAGTATGGACTGGTTGGATCTCCTTGCAGTCCAAGGGATTCTCAAGAGTCTTCTCCAACACTACACTTCAAAAGCATCAATTCTTTGGCACTCAGCCTTCTTTATAGTCCAACTCTCACATCCATACATGACCACTGGAAAAACCATAACCTTGACTAGATGGACCTTTGTTGCCAAAGTATGTCTCTGCTTTTTAATATGCTGGTTACTTGGTCATAGCTTTTCTTCCAAGGAGTAAGCATCTTTTAATTTCATGGCTGCAGTCATCATCTACAGTGATTTTGGAGCCCAAAAAATAAAGTCTGTCACTGTTTCCACTGTTTCCCTATCTATCTGTCATGAAGTGATGGGACCAGATGCCATGATCTTAGTTTTCTGAATGTTGAGGGTTAAGCCAACATGTTCACTCTCCTCTTTCACTTTCATCAAGAGGCTCTTTAGTTATTCTTCACTTTCTGCCATAAGGGTGTTGTCATCTGCATATCTGAGGTTATTGATCTTTCTCTTGGCAATCTGGATTCTAGCTTGTGTTTCATCCGGTCCAGTATTTCTCATGATGTACTCTACATATAAGTTAAATAAGCAAGGTGATAAGATACAGCTTTGAGGTACTCCTTTCCCAATTTGGAACCAGTCCATTGTTTCATGTCCAGTTCTAACTATTGCTTCCTGATCCTGCATACAGATTTTCAAGAGGCAGGTCAGGTGGTCTGATATTTCCAACTCTTTCAGAATTTTCCACAGTTTGTTGTGATCCACACAGTCAAAGACTTTGGCATAGTCAATAAAGAAGTACATGTTTTTCTGGAATTCTCTCTCTTTTTTGATGATCCAGTGGATGTTGGCAATTTGATCTCTGGTTCCTTTGCCTTTTCAAAATCCAGCTTGAACATCTGAAAGTTCAAGGTTCACGTATTGCTGAAGCCTGGCTTGGAGAACTTTGAGCATTACTTTACTAGTGTGTGAGATGAGTGCAATGGTGTAGTAGTTCGAGCATTCTTTGGCATTGCCTTTCTTTGGGATTGGAATGAAAACTGACCTTTTCCAGTCCTGGGGCCACTGCTGAGTTTTCAAAATTTGCTGACATATTGAGTGCAGTACTTTCACAGCATTATCTTTTAGGATTTGAAATAGCTCAACTGGAATTCCTTCACCTCCACTAGCTTTGTTCATAGAGATGCTTCCTAAGGCCCACTTGACTTCTCATTCCAGGATGTCTGGCTCTAGGTGAGTGATCACACCATTATGATTATCTGGGTCATGCTGCTGCTGCTGCTAAGTCACTTTAGTCCTGTCCGACTCTGTGCGACCCCATAGACTGAAGCCCACAAGGCTCCCCTGTCCCTGGGATTCTCCAGGCAAGAACACTGGAGTGGGTTGCCATTTCCTTCTCCAATGCATGAAAGTGAAAAGGGAAAGTGAAGTCACTCAGTCATGTCCGACTGTTAGCAACCCTGTGGTCTGCAGCCTACCAGGCTCCTCCGTCCATAGGATTTTCCAGGCAAGAGTACTGGAATGGGTTGCTATTGCCTCTCTGATCTGAGTCATGAAGATCTTTTTTTTTGTATAGTTCTTCTGTGTATTCTTGCCACCTCTTCTTAATATCTTCTGTTTCTGTTAGATCCATATCATTTCTGTCCTTTATTGAGCCCATCTCTGAATGAAATGTTTCCTTGGTATTCTTCTTGAAGAGATCTCTAGTCTTTCCCATTCTATTATTTTCCTCTATTTCTTTGCACTGATCACTGAGGAAAGCTTTCTTATCTCTCCTTACTAGTCTTTGAAACTCCGCATTCAAATGTGTGTATCTTTCCTTTTCTACTTTGCTTTTTGCTTCTGTTCTTTCACAGCTATTTGTAAGGCCTCCTCAGACAGCCATTTTGCTTTTTTGAATTTCTTTTTCTTGGGGATGGTCTTGATCCCTGTCTCCTGTACAATGTCAGGAACCTCTGTCCATAGTTCATCAGGGACTCTATCAGATCTAGTCCCTTAAATCTATTTCTCACTTCCACTGTATAGTCATAAGGGATTTGAATAGGTCACATCTGAGTGGTCTAGTGGTTTTCCCCACTTTCTTCAATTTCAGTCTGAATGTGGCGATAAGGAGTTTTCATGCTCAGGTTTCATTCTCTTCCAAATGTCAGTTTAAAAAAGTCAGCCTTGAATTTAACAGTTTGATGACTTGGCTCAGCTTCTTGAACAGGGATTTTCCTGGGCTGGCAGAGAGGAAGCAGCTGATTTATTAGTCTGGGTGCTGTGACCTTGACGTTGGCTGGTGCCCCAGGGCTGAGGAAGTGAGATCCGCCCCAGGGAATGAGCCAAAGACACAGTCCGTGTGACCTTCTTGCTCTGATCTGGCCAGTTAGCAGCTCCCCAGATCACAGGGACAAAGCCTGAAGCCCAGCTATGCTCTCATGGACATGTCTTCGAGTGAGGCTGGAATTAGCTCTCCTAACCTTGGGCTTTAACTTGGCTACTCTTGCGCTTTCCACCCTTTCATCATTACTGTCTTAAATTTTTAACTAGCTTCATGTAAATGAAATTATTAATTATAAATGCCTCCAAAATACATCCTCTAGCAATTTTGATTCTGTCACGCCCATTAAAAAAATAACCTGGGAATAAGTAATAAGCACTACCACCATGACTCGGTTTGGGGCTCATTCAGATCCAAGTGACTTGGGGTTTTCAAAGGCATTTGGAGTCACTGGACATCTTTATTTTTAGAAAATCAATTAGAAGTGTTTCCTGTGTGCTAGAAAATTCCTTCCCAAACTTTGTGTGTTAAAATAACAGGCTTTAAAAAAAAAATTCAGCTTTCATAGAATACATAAAAATAAAATTATTGGAGAAATAAAAAATATATATAATAACCCCCCCAATTTTTTGTTAGATTCAAAAGATATAAAATTACTCTCAGTGCTCAAATGACTATAAAAGTTTCTGAGGTTTGATATTTTGCTTATCTTGCTTAACAGACAAGTTTCAGTCCACAGAACCACACTATAAGCAGCTAAAACACTTTCTAGAATCAACAGAAAACACTTGTAAGGAGAAATGCTTAACTCTTTTTAAGAAAAAATATTTAAAATTCATGACATTGTTTAACTGTCACAAAGCATCTCATTTGCATCTTTAATCCCTTATCTGGTTGCTTGTGCATCTTACACCAGCTTTAGCTCTGCAAAATGTTTAGTGACTCATCAGGAACAAAGATGTGTGAGCCAATAGAAGACAAATATCCATGGTAGAAAATGTTCTAATTTTTCTGATAGCTTTTTAGAAATTTCTTATTCATTTTTTCCCCGTGATTTGACAGTTGAGCAGAATATCAAAATTCTTGAAGGAAATAAATGGTATGGACATTTTGATCCAGGTTTATTTTACCAGACTTGCAGAAAATGATCCCAATTATCTTTTTTTCAATTCTGTCTGTTCTTCAAGAGTATTTCCTGACCAATTAAAACTCATTAGAAGGACTAATGCTGAAGCTGAAGCTGCAATACTTTGGTCACCTAATGTGAAGAACTGACTCACTGGAAAAGACCTTGATGCTGGGAAAGATCAAAGGCAGGAGGAGAAGGGGATGACTGAAGATGAGATGGTTGGATGGACATGAGTTTGAGCAAGCTCCAGGAGATGGTGATGGACTAGTGATGGACAGGAAAGCCTGGAGTGCTGCAGTCCATGGGGTCTCAAAGAGTTGGACATGACAGAGCGACTGAACTGAACTGAAAGACTCATTTTGCTTTTTTTTTAAAAGATCTATATAGCCAATGTGAAGGGGAAGGTTTTGAAACAGGGTGCTAAATTTTGGACAGTCTTAAACGTCAAGATAAATAGTTTGAACAAATTCCTTTTTGGACTAAATAGCATTTAATAATGCTTGGGATTGAAACATGGATCAAATTTTAAATTCATTTTTTGTTTTTATCTGTTTAGACTTTCCCTAAATGAGAACATGTCAGAGACTGCATCTGTGTTTTAAAGAAAGAATTCTGGTGAGTATATTAAAAATGCCGACTTGAACACAGCCATGTCAGATGGTAGGGTGATGGTGGACTTGTCTCTTTCTCCTGGTATTTCTACTGAATCCACCTGCATGAGAGATGTGGTCATATCTGATGCTCTTCATGGTTAGTGAATTTTCATTCAGCACTGATTTCTAGGCAGCACATAAAATGCGTTCTTGCTGCTCAGGGTTCAGTACAGGGTTCATCAGAGAAAGAAATTCCCACACATGCACACATATACATTATACACATTCTTAAATATCAGCAAATTATACCTGCTAGGCATTAAATTCCCCCAATACTTCTCTTCTCTTCTCTTTCAGCTCTCAATGAGAAGTATCAAAGAGGTGATTCTGAGATGAGGGTTTAAATCTCACTCCTTTCTCTGGTGCAAAAGGTAGTGTTCCTGGCTGCAACCCACCGTGTCCTCATGTTCTCATGTGATAGTGGAAACTGATCTTTGACCTTCAACAATTTATCAGATACAACTTACAACATTTAGCTGGGTCATAATGGGAACATCTCACTTTTATTACTATACTAAAGACTCAGTTCAATTCAATTCAGTCACTCACTTGTTTGAGATTCTTTGTGACCCCATGGACTGTAGCAGGCCAGCCTTCCCTGTTCATCATCAACTGAGCTTGCTCAAACTGATGTCCATCGAGTTGGTGATGCCATCCAACAATTTCATCCTCGTCGTCCCCTTTTCCTCCCGCCTTCAATCTTGCCCAGCATCAGGGTCTTTTCCAAGGAGTCAGTTCTTTGCATCAGGTGGCCAAAGTATTGGAGCTTCAGCTTCAGCATCAGTCATTTCAATGAGTATTCAGGACTGATTTCCTTTAGGACTGACTGGTTTGATCTCCTTGTAGTCCAAGGGACTCTCAAGAGTCTTCTCCAACACCACACTTCAAAAGCTCAATTCTTCGATGCTCAGCTTTCTTTATGGTCCCACTCTCACATCCATACATGACTACTGGAAAAACCAAAGCTTTGACTAGACGGACCTTTGTTGGCAAAAGAATGTCTCTGCTTTTTAATATGCTCTCTAGGTTGTTCATAACTTTCCCTTCAAGAAATAAGCAGCTTTTAATTTCATGGCTGCAGTCACCATCTACAGTGATTTTGGAGCCCCCCAAAATAAAGCCTGTCACTATTTCCATTGTTTCCCCATCTATTTGACATGAAGTGATGAAACTCTGGCCACCTGATATGAAGAACTGACTCCTTGGAAAAGACCCTGATTCTGGGAAAGATTGAAGGCAGGAAGAGAAGGGACAAACTCAATGGACATGAGTTGGAGCAAGCTCCGGGAGTTAGTGATGGACAGGGAAACCTGGCATGCTGCAGTCCATGGGGTCACAAAGAGTGGGACATGACTGAGTGACTGAAATGAACTGAACTGAACTGAACTGAACTGATGGGACTAGATGCCATGTTCTTAGTTTTTGTTTTTGTTTGTTTGTTTGTTTTTATTTTTATTTTATTTTTTTAATTTTCTTTACTTTATTGTGTTGGTTTTGCCATACATTGACATGAATCCGCCATGGGTATACATATGCTCCCCCTCCAGAACCCCCTTCCCTCCTCCCTCCCGATTCCCTCCCCCTGGGTCATCTCGGTGCACCAGCCCCGAGCATCAACCCTGGGCTGAATGTTGAGTTTTAAGCCAATTTTTTCACTCTCCTCTTTCACTTTTATCAAGAGGCTCTTTAATTCCTCCCTATTTTCTGCCATAAAGGTGGTGTCATCTGCATATCTGAGGTTGTTGATATTGATTCTAGCTTGTGCTTCATCCAGCCCAGCATTTCGAATGATGTACCCTGAATATAAGTTAAATAAGCAGGGTAACAATATATAGATGTACTTCTTTCCCAATTTTGAAACAGTCCATTGTTCCATGTCCAGTTATAACTGTTGCTTCTTGACCTGCATACAGATTTATCAAGAGGTGGATAAGTTGTCTGGTATCCCCATCTCTTGAAGAATGTTTCACAGTTTGCTGTGATCCACACAAAGACTTTAGCGTAGTCAATGAAAGGAGAAGTAGATGTTTTTTTAGGAATTCTCTTGCTTTTTCAATGATCCAAGGGATGTTGGCAATTTGATCTCTGGTTCCTCTGCCTTTTCTAAATCCAGTTTGAACATCTGGAAGTTCACGGTTCAAATACTGTTGAAGCCTAGCTTGAAGAATTTTGAGCATTATTTTGCTAGCATGTGAGATGAGTGCAACTGTGTGGTAGTTAGAACGTTCTTTGGCATTGCCTTTCTTTGGGATTGGAATGAAAACTGACCTTTTCCAGTCCTGTGGCCACTGTTGAGTTTTCCAAATTTGCTAGCATATTGAGTACAGTACTTTCACAGCATCATCTTTTAGGATTTGACATAGCTCAGCTGGAATTCTGTCACCTCCACTAGCTTTGTTCGTAGTGAGTCTTCTTAAGGTCCACTTGACTTCGAATTCTAGGATGTCTGGCTCTAGGTAAATGATCACACCGTCATGGTTATCTGGGTTACCCTGAAGACTAAATTTCTACAAAATTCCTTTTTGAAAGCTCTTCCTTCTGTAGTTCATAAAATATTTTTTAAATATAAAAGTTACATGTGTGTCTTTTCCTGTGATAGCCTTTCATGTGAAGCCAAGCTTTGAGGTCCTGAGTCATTTACCCTAACATCATTCTAGCTTTTCTGTGTCTCTAACTGCCTTTCCTTGCTCACAGAGCTCAGTATTTGGGCTTCTCTTTTCCTGCTCCTTTCCATAAAGAAAGGCTTCCCTGGTGGCTCAGACAGTAAAGAATCCTAGTTACTGTGAATAATACTGCAAGATTTCAAAGTGGAAAATTTCCCTGTAAACACCTAATAGAAAGGAGGTTGATTAAAAAACAAGGTCTGCACAACATAAAGGAGTATAAATGAAGGAATGATGAATTATTGTCTTGATTTCCTGGAAGTTAGCTATTTTATTTATTCATCTGTTTCCTCCCATTTACTTTTTTTTTCTATTCTTTTTTGCTTTTCTATTGCATTGCAAAGCATGCGGAATCTTACTTCCCTGACCAGGGATCAAATCTATGCCCCCTGCATTGAAACCTAGAGTATTAACCCCTGGACCAGGGAAATCCTTTCTATTTTTCTTGAAAGAAGAATATCCCATTAATGACTACAGTCTCTTGTCTGTGTACCTACATTTCCCACCTTTTCTTCCCTCCTAGGCATGTCCACTCATTTGTCCACTCCAATTTAGCCTGCTCATCAGAGTTCCCTTTAGCCAGAGACTATCTACACTCTTTCCAGATAAATTTGAAAAACTGTGAGTCTATTATACACCCTGAATAGACATGAATTTGAGCAAACTCCTGGACATAGTGAAGGTCAGGGAAAGCCTGGCATGCTGCAGTCCGTGAGGTCCTGAGGAGTTGGACATGACTCAGCAACTGAACAACACTTGTATAATTCAGGGGGGTCATTGATTGACAGTCTTGATTGACAACTGCAGGTTGTATAACAAGATGCTCTACTGTGCATGTCTTTCCCATAATTCAATGTAATTATATGTATGTATTCATGGGATATTTTTGAACAGTTGATGAGCCAGATGGCCACAAAAGGTTACTTTAATATAGGATAGTGTGAGGGATGAACATGTGCCAGAGTGGGGAAACTCCTGCCAGGTGGCCACTGGGGGAGTTTTCTGGCCCTTTACCTATTTTTGGAGGACTGATAGGCATGTTGTAGGTGGGGCTGGTAAATTGCTTGGTGGGATTAGGTGGCCATTGGATGGTTAGCTGAAGGGGCCACCTCTTCTTACACTCAGCTAACTTCCTATCGAGCTGAGGTCGGTGACCCCTTTCACACTTCTCCCCTTCTCACTGGCACAGTTTCTCTGTCATATGATAGAAATGATGGCACTGCCTTTATAGACATCTCTGTGGTGAATCTGATTATTTTAGCTCCCTTGCTGGCCAATAACAGCCCCTGTGGCAGCTCAATCATGTGGCATTTGGAATTGATTTTAAAACAGGCAGAAACACTGACTGCTGTTCTTAATTTAAGATCATTTCATGCCTAAGGCCATAATCAATACCTATGGTGATTCAAGGATTAAATGATTCACAAATGGAAGATTTCCAATAGTTATACTGTTTTCAGTTAATTTTTGAAAGTAGATAAAACATGTCATCATCAGGCTTTTAGAGAGAAAAACTAATGACTGCTAACTAAGCCTTGGGAAACCTACAGAAGATTCCAGGGAGGGTCATGAGCAAGAGTTCCAACCAACTGGGAGCAGAAATACTGAGTCCACTTGAAAACACCAAGCCATGATATACCATTTTTTTTAATTGACGTATAGTTGCTTTACAATGTTGCATTGGTTTCTGCTGTACAAGGAAGTAAATCAGCTATATGTATACATATATCCCTTCTTGGGTAGACCTTCCTCCTACCCCTTTAGGTCATCATAGAGCACCGAGCTGAGCTTCCTGTGCTATACAACAACTTTCCACTAGCTATCTGTCTTACACAGAGGTGTGTATATATGTCAGTCTCAGTTTCCCCTTCATGTCCTCATGTGCCGTCTCTACATCTGTGTCTGTATTCTTGCCCTGGAAATAGGTTCATCTGTGCCATTTTTCTAGATTCCACATATATGGGTTAATATATTATATTTGGTTTTCTCTTTCTGACTTACTTCACTCTGTATGACAGACAATCTTTCTACTTGTTTTCCCCTAAATATTGAGATTTTAAGAGAAACATTAGGCTGGTACAAAATACCAGTCTTCTCTTCAGCTTGACAGGCTCTTTCCTCACCTGCACAAGCTTTCTCTGACCCTCTTTGGGACATTCTGGTAGTAGTTAGTCTTCATAGAGTAGTGAAACAAAATTGCACAAGACGTGAGAAAGCCATTGAATTCTTTTTGGTGCCAATCAGCTATTTTTCTAGAAGTACTAGCGAATTTTTTTACTACTTTGTTGGATCATCTGAAAAAAATTCTTCTATTCTGTTATTTCTTTTGGGGTACCAGCCCTTAGCCTGTGCTTGGACTCCTTATGCAACAAAATGACAGCCTGAGTCCACTGTTCTCCCTCAGGCACCAGCTGAGAAATTTATGAACATGTTCTCCAAATGCCACATGACTTTTCATCTTCCTGTCCTGCTTTTACACATGCATCTGTACATCCTATATCATCTAGGGGATCTTCTCCTTACAATTATTATTTTTAACTTTTTATTTTGGATTGGAGTATAGCCGATTGACAATGTCACTGTAGTTTCAGGTGCGGGGCAAAGGGACTCAGGCTAACACATGTATCCATTCTCTTCCAAATTCCCCTCCCATCAAGGCCACCACATAACACTGAACAATTATTTTAAGAAAATAAATAACTCAGACTCTGTCCATTCAACAGTTCTTAATTAAAACTATGGTGATAATGAAGTAAGAAGCATAGATGGGAGGGCCTGTGTGACTTACTGTGAATTAACAGAAGAATAAAGTCATATCTGGTGATCACTTGCAACCTGAATATTCATGAGATACATAGTTTGCAAAGAGATTAGTTATAAAAGTTCAAATCTTGTATGAAATTGTATTGTTGTGAAATTCCTAGAGAACAGTACTGGGTAAATAATTCTGGCTTACTGTATAGTTGTAGAGAAAAATATGTAAATTAATTAGAGGAAGCCCTAGAAAATATCATCTTCAGCTTCTTTGGCATCAGTGGTTGGGATATAGACTTGGATCACTGTGATGTTGAATGGTTTGCTAGGAAACGAACCAAGATTACTCTGTTGTTTTTTGAGACTGCATCTGAGTACTGCATTTCAGACTCTTGTTGACTATGATGGCTGCTCCATTTCTTCTAAGGGATTCTTGCCAACTCTTTGGAAAAGACCCTGATGCTGGGAGAGATTGAAAGCAAAAGGAGAAGGGAGCAGCAGAAGATGAGATGGTTGGATAGCATCACCGACTCAATGGACATGAGTTTCAGCAAACTCGGGCAGATAGTGAAGGACAGGGGAGTCTGGCGTGTTGCAGTTCACAGGGCTGCAAAGAGTTGAACATGACTTACTGACTGAACAACAACGACTAGAAACTATCACCTGCAAAGGAAACTTGGTTTATGATCTAATATTCCTGGGAAAGTGGAACATGGAATTGTATCCAGAGTAAGTTGTAAGAAGGGTCAGATCCTGTATCAGAGGTAATGTTTATAAGGAAGGACTAGAAACACATGGGATGAATGGACATCCAAGGAGGAAGAGGATGAGACCGTTTTTCCAATGTTTCAATGCTTTCCTCGTAATTCTAGAAGGACAGAACCTATATGTGTATTAGCTCCCTTCGTTTCACGTGTACCTCTATTGTATTATAATATCAGATTTTAAGAACTACATAAGCGATATAGTCAGACACTTTTGTGAGAAAATATATAAGAAAGGGAGTTGTTCTGCAAGGGGAGTTAATGCTGATGACAATATTGCAATTTCCTGAAAATGGAAAGAAACGTATTGGAAAGCAAACCTTTATTCTGTTCTGCCAGAGCTCCCTGTGGTTCACCCAACAATAATACATGCAACTCATCTTCATTTCTTGAGAAAACTACAAGCAGAAAATCTGTAAAACTTAGCACTAATTATTACATATTGTTGCTATAGATGAATCCATACATTAGCTCAAATTATGATTATTTGGCCTTAATGGGACCTCTGGGTGTGCAGACATCAGCACTTTGTGTATATTTCTCTTCTATCTGAAGAGATGTCTGGAAGGAGAATAGCAGGTCTCCTAAACTGGGCTGAGCAGATATGAATGGAATTGTGTGTATTCCTGAGTACCAAGATGGGACCTCATTATTCCTCGTGATGAACACCATAGTTAGACAGTATTTTGCAAAGTTAATGAAAAGAAAATATTGTGTTTAGAATTTTTAATGGGCTGGAAAGAGAAAAAGCAGATCCTTTCATAAGATTTCATAGTCAAAGATTCTCAACTTTTATTGTGATCAGTATCCACCAGGAAATGTACTTAAAATGCATAAACTAGACTTCATTCCTGGAGATTCTGTTACAGTTTCTTTACCTCGGATAAGAGCCAGGAAGCCACATGTTTAAAGAACATCCAAGGGTTTCTGGTGTGTGCTCTTCTCTTATCACACTTTCAGGAACACATTCCTGAACACTTCTGAGTAGAGATGGTGGAGAGCAGCCAGACCACAAACCCCTACCCGGAACTTAACGAAACAGCGACAGTGGTGTTTGAAAACACCCAAAGAGGGAGCACAGCTTCATGCTGCCAGGTTCCCAAAGGGGCAGCTAAGAGAAGAAACACAGATTTTTTTTTTAACTTTATATTTTTTTGTTTGGTTGTGCCAGATCTTAGTCACAGCAAGCAAACTCTTAGTTGCGGCATGTAGAATCCTTAGTTTCCTGACCAGGGATCAAATTCTGACCCCCTGCTTTGGGAGCACAGAGTCTAGTAACATAGTAAACTTCTGGAACTTAGGAAAGACTCTCATTTCTAATTTTCTTTATGAGATAGAGAGGATGTTTCAAAGCAAAGCCTTTAGGAACAATTGGAGCTGGGGAATGATTCAAAGCTAATAGCTATCTTTATTTGAAAATAAAATACCTATCCACTTGATAAGGTGAACCCTGACATACTCACCTGCATCCCAGAAGGAAGTATAGAGCTCTGTCTCTAATAAGAACTCTGCAAGGTCTTCTCTAGGCCCCACAGCCATACCTGCCCCGACTCCACAGCATCCCAGCTTAGGCCTCAACAAAACAGGTGAAATAGGAAATAGCCAGCTTAAAATCAGACCCAGGAGGAGGAGGATGAATTAGCATGCCTGAAATTAGAGAAAGCAGAAAGTCTGGACAGGGAGTCTGTTTTAGTGCTGATCAAGATGAAAAGAGAGTTTAAGGCAAATTTACTCACACTATGTGAAGGGGGGATGGTAGGGAGGAAAATATGCAGGACAAGATCAAGAATCGGGGCTTGGAAAAAATGAAAGAAGGAGAGGAAGTACTTCTTGAGTTTTTCATGTTCCAGAAGAATTTAATAAGGTCTTAATATCATGAAAACCAGAGCTCAAAGGAGAGAAGGTTCAAAAACAGAATGACATTATAGTGGAGAGTTTTAAGGACTTGTATTAATACTTTATTTTTTTTACACTAATTGCATAACTTAAATGCAATTAGATAGACTGAAGTTAGCTAGGTAGAATAGAGTTAGAAAAATTCTTTTTTTTTTTTTTTACAATCCAGATTTGGGGTTTTTTTTTGTTTTTGGAAAAAGAGGCAAAAGCACCATTTTGCAGCTCTGTAATATTTTGACAATCTTACCCAAGGAAAAGTTGAAAAATACGTACATATACACAATGGAATACTACTCAGCATTAAAAAAAAACTTCATTTGAATCAGTTCTACTCAGGTGGACGGAACTGGAAAAATTCTAATCTATTAAGACTGAAGAAAGATAAGATAATATGGTATGAAAGGCTTCCTCTTAACTCAGTGAAGAAACAATAGACTTCTGAAAAAACAAATCTTCAGATAATTGGAAACAATGTAATAAAAGATGAAATTGAATCCATTTTCCCCAAACATGATAAACCAAATGGTTGAAAGAATTAAATGGAAAACTAATGAACTAATGAACAAATAAATAACACCTCAAAAGTATTAGAATATGGGTGAATCTCTTAAAAACCTGGGGATGGGAACCCAGGTAACTCACAAATCAGAAAGTGAAAAGTGAAAGTCGCTCAGTCATGTCCGACTCTTTGAGACCCCATGGACTGTATAGTCCATGGAATTCTCTAGGCCAGAATACTGGAGTGGGTAGCCTTTCCTGTCTCCAGGGGATCTTCCCAACCCAGGGATTGAACCCAGGTCTCCCACACTGCAGGAGGATTCTGTACCAGCTGAGCCACAAGGGAAGCCCAAGAGTACTGGAGTGGGTAGCCTATCCCTTCTCCAGCAGATCTTCCTGACCCAGGAATTGAACGGGAGCCTCCTGCATTGCAGACAGATTCTTTACCAACTGGGCTATGAGGAATACCAGAAGTAATAGAGAAAAGGATAAATTCTACTACTAAAACAAACTTCAAACACTTCTATCTGAAAAAAATCAAAATAACAATATAATAAATAAAACATGAAAAATTTATTCATTATTCGTGTCCCAAAGCATTGTTATTCCTAGGAAAAGATTCTAAAAATAGGTCAGAAGACTATAAAAGTGGAAGAAAAATTGTATAGAATAATGGGCAAGAGATAACAACAGAGAATTCACAAAAGAAATGCAAATGGCCCTTTAAACTGAAAAAATGTTTAGTCTAACTCATTATTGGAAAAATTAGAGTTAAAAATTGTGTAAGAGAAATTCAAAGTGACCCCAACTTCTTCCCTTAGAAGAGTCTTACTGACAATTACTTCCTTGGCAGAATCCTGCTATTAAGAAAAGTCCAGAATACTAACAAGCCCCCTCTAGACCAGAGTCCAACCCACAAGGCTCTTTTTCAGAATAATGTTTCAAGTAGATAAAAACATAAGTTTACAAAGGAAAACTTTAAAAAACAAAAGCAAAACTGCACTGAGATAAAATTTCACCCATCACTTCTGAACAGCATCTAGAAGTGTGTCAGACTGAGGAGAAGCCTGGGGGATACGTGCTGTCGTAACTGTGGTGGGGATGCAAACTGATTCAACAGCCACAGAGAAGAGTTTGGCAATACCAAGTAAAATTACCTGTTTAGTCACTCAGTTGTGTCCAACTCTGCGACCCCATGGACTGTAGCCTGCCTCCTCTGTCCATGGGATTTCCCAGGCAAGAATATTGGAGTGAGTTGCCATTTCCTTCTCCAGGGGCTCTTTCCTGACCCAGGGATTGAACCCATGTCTCCTGCATTAGTAGGCAGATTCTTTACCACTGAGCCACCTGGGAAGCCCAAGTAAAATTATCTGGAGAGATTTAAAGACAGAAGAACTGATAGAACTATCTTAAACTTCAACCAATAATGAGACCCTTAAGAACAAAATTACAGTACTGTTTTGAAACTATTATATATGTAAGAGGATAAAGCAAATAATTATGTGAATGATATTAAGAACTAACATTCTAAGCATAAAATCCAAGATACTATGTAAAAAACAATAATCTTAAATTTGAATTGGAAGTATCTGTATGAACTCATTATGTAATTTTCTTTTAATAGTGCATTTCCCATAGCTCTGTACTGGAAAGGCCCAGAAGCAAGGATTAATTCAGTTACAAACTGTGGTCTCTTAATAGTATTTCCCACGAAAGAGAACCAAGACTCCTTGACAAAGCACCAAGGATCCCAGGTCTGGGGCAGAAAACACATGAGTCTGGAATAGAGTGTAAATGAAAGCAGAGGCACTAATGAAGAATTCTGGGGTCACAGGCACACATGAGCCAAATGAATGCACTCCATCAGCCAAAACTGGGACAAAGGAAGCGTTCAGAAAGCAGAGACTATGATGAATTGAGACCCTCCGAGTGTGCTAAAATCCATGAGATGCTAATGAAAGCAGATGAACCCAAGCTTTAGTTAACTCTGGAGGTTATTAGGCCATCACTGTATTTTGAAAATTGGCAAATAAAGGGAACGGATCAGGGATTTCTCCTGCCCTTCCCATAAATCATGTAGCCGAGTAACAAAACATTTATTAATAGAAATTCTTCTTTATGGAAAAGCCCCAATTACTAGAAGGATGAACTACACACCATCATTTTGCAAACCCAAGTGAAAGGAAAAAAACAGACCAAACAGCCATCACAGGCAGCTGACAGTACCCTCAGAGGAAAGTCTGATAGGAATCTGCAGGGGCGGGATCAGGCTGTTGATACTGGGATCCTTTGTTAGATGTTAACATCACAAAAGAAGGGATGACGGTGCACTGTGTGCTTGCTAACAGCACTCAAGGGAAAATACACAGTGGCACCAACAAGTGTTCTTGCAAAAAAGCATTGAAGCTGAATCTGATAGTCTCTAGAACCCAATGAGCAGATCAGTGAAAGGGAAGGGGTTAATGGATGTATAAAATGACATTATAGGGGTTCCATTAGAAAAATCCAGGTGAAAAAAAAATTCCATAAACAATGTCTTTGTTTCATTGCTGTGAGCTCTCCTTGACTGCGCCGGTGGCTCAGATGGTAAAAGCGTCTGTCTACAATGCGGGAGACCCGGGTTTGATCCCTGGGTCAGGAAGAACCCTTGGAGAAGGAAATGGTAACCCACTCCAGTATTCTTGCCTGGAAAATCCCATGGACAGAGAAACCTGGTAGGTTACAATCAGGGGTCACCAAGAGTCAGACACGACTGAGCGACGTCACTTTCACTCCTTTCAGAACAACCTTCCCTGTTTGCTCTGGAGGGTTCAAGTTATCTCTGTTTATTCAGATGTGTAGGACAGCACCCCTGATCTGGCTCAAAACATTTGTCTGTTAATAATATGATCATCCTACCATCAGCCTGGTTCAATTAATAAATACACAGCTATCATAATCCTCCTGTATTTGAGTTCTATAAAGATCACTGGGAATTAAAATCTGAATCTGTATGCCCTGGTTGGCCACTTGGCTAGTACTCTGGGGTGGCTGTGACAAAGTACCCCAAACTGGGGGGCCTTGCACACCAGACACTCCATATCTTGCAGTTCCGGAGGCTAGAAGTCTAAGTAAAAGTGTCCACAGGGTTGGCTCCAAGTCCCTCTCCTTGGCTGCACACAGTCTTCTTCTGGGTCCTCATTGTCTTTGTTTAAATGTCCTCTTCTTATAGGATCCCAATCATGTTCAATTATGGCTCACACTGAAGGTCTCCCTTCTTCCTTTATCACCTCTCTAAAGATCCTTTCTCCGAATAAGGCCCATTCTGAGGTGCTGGGGGGTCTGGTATAAGCATGCAGGCTCAATCGGGTCCTGCTTTGCAACCCCATGAACTGTAGTCCACAAGGCTCCTCTATACATGGAATTCTCCAGGAAGGAATACTAGAGTGGGTTGCCATCTCCTTCTTCAGGGGATCTTCCCAACCCAGAGATGGAATGTGCATCTCCTGCAGTGGCAGAAGGATTCTTTACCACTGAGCCCCCAGGGAAGCCCCTGGGGGTCTGGACTTCAACATACAAATTTATAGGGGGTAGGGGCAAGCATAATTCAGTCCACAGTAATCATCAAAAAGGTAAGTGAAGCAAGTGGGGTTTTAGTCCAAACAGTGGAGGAGATTTGAGATCTGCTGTGGAGATTTCACAACACAGGGATGGAAATGCACAGACATCTCATCCTCTGAGGACCCTGAGCATCTAGACCCCCATCCTGAGCTCGCAAAGATGGAGCCTCATCTTGAGACAGTGATAGATCCCTGCTGAAGGGAACTCTGAGACTCCAACCCTGTGGTTTTCAGCCCTGAAGGACTTTGCTCCCAGTCCTCAAGAGCTAGTTCAGCCAAGACTGGTAACCAACATCAGAAATCACCATTGAGAAAGAAGTTTCTGATGAAAGGGAGCTCTGCTGTCCCTTTGAGAACAGCGTCGACCTCTGTGGGTGAAGACTGCGGGCACAGGCAGCTGAGCCTCTGCAGAGCCTTGGCAGATGCAAAAGCACCTGTATGACCAGGCACCAGATGGCAGGACAGGAAGAGAAAACCTGGAGTTCAGAGCATCTTCCTCCAGGAAGATGGCCCCATGGGGAAGGGAAGCACTAGAGAAATTCCAGTCCCAGGAGGTCCACTGGGTATGGACCTGCACTTCAATATTGTTTTTGGTTTTATTATTGTTATAAAAAACAACAAATTATAGCATTAATAATTACTATAAAATATCATTATTAGGTTTTATTATGCCCCTCATTTTTATTATTATAATAACAAACTATAATAATAGTACATTATTATAAAATATTACTATTATTCAGTTCAGTCATGTCCAACTCTTTGTGACCCCATGGACTGCAGCACACCAGGCTTCCCTGTCCACCACCAACTCCCAGAGCTTGCTCAAACTCATGTCCAATGAGTTGGTAATTATTACTATTATTAGGTTTTATTATAATTATTATTGCTTTCCTCTGGTGTGACTAGACTGGGAGAATTCAGGATTTCACAAAGCAACATGAAAACTCTAATATGAAAGGAAATGAATATCTTAGTGCTAAAATTTCTTACATCTGTTACCTTTATGGACAATTTATTTTTAATCACTGGAGGATGTATCATCCTCTTCTAATTTGACTGATGTCCTCTCTAAGGCTCTGAGCCAAGGGCATTTTTAAACTCACTGGCAGACACTTTCACTGCTTTTCTAGTCTGTTAGTATTTCTATCATATATTAATGCTGCAACATAGAACAGGGAACTTGATGAGAAGGCTAAAATGCAATGAATGTCTCTATCTTATTTTCATATATTATAAGAAAATCTCAAACAGTCAATATCCAATCATATCTCATCATATCCAATTGCTATATAAATACTGTTTGTTTAATGTCAGTGGACAAGGGACTTCCCTGGTGTTCCAGCAGTTAAGACTCTTGGCTTCTACTGCAAGGGACTTAGGTTCAATCCTTGGTTGGGGACCTAAGATCCCACATGCCACTCAGAGCAGCCAAAAAACAGCCAGTGTATGAGTTCCTGGAACACTGGCTTTTAAAGACATTTCCCCCTTTAGAAAGAGATGTTCTCTGGCTGACTCAAAGCTTTCCACATTTGAAAAAATTCTCACATTAACTCAATATTTCAGTATATGAATAGAGCAGGAGTTAGAACTATGCTGATAATGGTCTTCCAAACTACTTGCTCTTTACCTAAAATTGGTAAAGACATGGGCCGCCCATGTTATATGCAAGTTGAAGGGGTCTGTCGCCTTGCCTTCAGGGAGGGCAGACGGCACCTGCGTTCACTTCTGGGCAAGGCACACTCATCCCAACAGGGTCTGGTAAATACCAGCCCCTTTTGTGATGCAGACTCAGTTGACTGAACACTCAAATGGTTATCAAGCAGGATTTAAAAGCAAGCGCGGGAAATGACCCAAAATTGCTGAAGGAAAAGATGAGTGCTGGCCAACTCAGTGAGGAGCCCCATCAGAACCAGAAAGTGGATCCAAACTTGGTCAGGGTCTCCTTCACCAGAGGCAGATGGGAGGCAAAGGGTGGTGGAGACACCTCCATCTGCTTGTCTGCAAACATGGGGAACTGGGCAATGTGGCTCTACATTTCTGTTTAAAATGGAAGAGGTGGAGGCTTCTGAAGGCAGGATGTGGGGGACATGAACACACAGGAGAGAAACACTGAAATGAAGCAAGCAGGTCTTGGCCAGAAAGATGAATATAGTGCTGTCTCTCTGCTTCTGGGAGTTTTAAACATTTCTTCCTGTCCAGCAGCATCCACAAATGATGGGAAGACTTCACTCGCCCATAGAACAGAGATGGTATTTGCTGTCAGCAGCTTCCCCAATAGGGCCGTTGAGAGGATTAATGAAGATCCGGGTGCTACACCGATCGTTGCCATAGAAATGCGTAGATAAGCAGAGCCGTATAAAAGACGTGCCAAATGCAATACTTTTTATCCCCTGGCTGACAATAATGGGGAGGGAGAACGTCTCTTTGCATTAAGGAGCCCGACGGATTAGCTGGAACACAGCCTCTGTGCTCCCGCCAGCCTCTGCTGTGTGTGTGTGCAGTTTTTAGATCCAGGCTGTCAGTCTGGATCTAAAAAGGCACTGGCAGAGTTGATACAGCTCAACACAGCAGTAGATGTTACTGACCTCAGGCAACCTCATGGCTCAGCAAATGACCAGGACATCAAGAAGTCACCTCTGCCAACACAGCATTTTCATAAGCAATGCGCTATTTACTCTGTTTCTATTTTTCCTGGTTTACAGCAGTGCACAGGGCATTTTTCCCCCTTACCTTTTGAGGAAAGGTATAATCTGGAAAATAAATCTAAGACCCTGCTTTTTCATCAAACATCTACGTAAGTCCATTCTACACCCACCCCAAATCTCACACTTGTGTCTGCTGGTTTTAAAAGACTGGGAATGGAACGGATAAAGACGATATGGTATACAATGTACAATGGACTATTACTCAGCCATAAAAAGGAACAAAATTGGGTCATTTGTAGAGATGAGAATAGACCTAGAGAGTGTCACATAGAGTGAAGTAAGTCAGAAAGAGAAAAATGGACAGTTTATTAACATATATATGTGGAATCTAGACAAGTGGTATGGATGATCTTATTTGCAAAGCAGAAATAAAGATATAGCTGTGGAGAACAAATATAGTGATACCAATGAGGGAAGGTGGGGGGTGAGATGAATTGGAACATTGGAATTGACACATATACACTACTGATACTGTATATAAAATAGATACCTAATATAAAAAACATAAATTTTAATTTATATTTTAAATGTATATAAAACGGATAACTGTATATAAAATAGATAACTAACCTACTGTATAGCACAGGGAACTCTAGTTAAACTGCAAAAGGAGGAGATATATGCGTTCATATGGCTGATTCATTCTGATATATAATAGAAACTAACGGGAGCTTCCCAGGTGGCGCTAGCAGTAAAGAGCCCACCTGACAATTCAGGAGAGTTAAGAGACATGGGTTTGACCCCTGGGTCAGGAAGATCCCCTGGAAGAGGAAATGGTAACCCACTCCAGTATTCTTGCCTGGAGATTCCAATGGACAGAGGAGCCCTGCGGACTACAGTCTATGGGGTTGCAAAGAGTTGGACACTACTGAAATGACTTAGCAGCAGCAGCAGTGGAAGCTGACACAACGTTGTAAAGCAACTATACTCTAAGAGCAATTAATTAATAAGAAGGTGTTCGAGGGAGGAAAAAAACTGGGAGTCACACCAGCCCAGGAAGAGAGAAGGATATTCAAGGAGGGGAAAGTGGCTTCCCTCTACCGTTGCAAGACTTCATGGCTTGGACTGTCCCCAACTCAGACTAAACCCACATTTCAGGATGATGTGGTTAACAGGGAATACCTAGGAAAAAGAAGAGAAGACAGCAGCAAGGGTGGTGTCTGCTGAGTGCTTTTCAGAGGGAGGGCCTCCTTCCCAGAGCCCGGTGCTGGTCTTACAGAGCCCGTTTGGGCTTGAATTATCTGCATGCAGTTTGGAGTGGCAACATCAGATGCATGCATGGGGCAGACAGTGCACGCGTCAGGTATTGTAATGGATGGGGCAGGCAGCGCATGCATCTGGTGTGGTAGTGCAGGGGATGACCACTGCTGTCTGACGCAGAGGCAAAGTTGTAGCTGTGAGCAGGGAGAGCAGGGCTGGGGTCAGGCAATCCCCTCTTTTGGGATCAGAGGTGAATGAAGGCTGCTGTCTGAACACCACTGTGGAGCCCACAGTCAAGGCGAGCCTTCAGAGTGTGTCCAGCTTGATCAAGGAAAGCAGCCCAAAGACAGCTCAACTGGTGATGCTGTGCAGACTCAGAAGAGACTGCATCCCTAGATGTCTCACTCCTCCATCAGCTAAAGCTCTCCTGTAGTGAACACACGGATCTGAGACAGCTGTGACAGCTCCCTGGAGTTGTGCAGTGCGCAGCCTACACAACCTGACAGGGCAGCGTGGAGTGGTCCTTGTGCTGCAGCTGCTCCAGAGATACAGTATCCATAGGGACACCTACGTGACAGAGCCAGTGGGTCAGGAAGAACCAGACACCTGCACCATTGTTCAGTGGCAGGTGGGTCAGTCACAAGATTACCAAGCCAGGCTGGGTGCTGGGATCTTCACTGGCCTAAATCAGCCCCAGGGAGGACCTGTGGGGTCCTGTAAGGATCCAGACTCACATGTATGAGCATTTGAAGGTGACAAGACAGACTCGAGAATTAATGTATGTGGCTGTAAAGAGCTCATCGGCTCTTCTGAATGCTGATCTTAGAACAAAAAGGGGAGTCTGAAAAGTAATGAACTTAGCATTTGTTTCAAGGATTTAGTAAAAGAATAGCCAAATAATCCCAAGGTCAGATGAAAGAAGAAATAATAAAGAAGAAGCTGGGACCTCCCTGGTGGTCCAGGGGTTAAGACTTCAGCTTCCAATGCAGGGTGTATAAGTTCGATCCCTGGTCAGAAGCTAAGATCCCACACACTTGGAAGCCAAACAAACACAAAACATAAAATGGAAGCGGTATTGTTACAAATTTACTAAAGACTTTAAAAATGGTTCATATTAAAAAAAGTATCTGAAAAGAAGAAGAAACGAACTCAGTCAGAAGTGTGTTTATTGGGTCAACCAGGGTTCCAGCAGAGGGACCTGTGATTCTCTATCATCAGTGTCTGCCTCTGTCCTTGTCTCTCTAAGGCACCTGTTCTTTGTCTCAGACACACACACACACACACACACACACACACACACATACACACACACACACACGGCATTCTAGAAACCATCTGTCCTTTGCTTTAGGGTGGAAATTTGCACTTCTGGTCTAATTCTCAAGATTTGAAAGCATAAAAATAGATTTGTCTGTAAGTTCTCCATCAAGGAAATTTTGGAAACTGTTTCAGACCATATTTGCTTGGCCCTAGCTCTGCCTCATCTCAGCTTCTGAGCCCCTCTACACAGCTGGGTGTGTGCACAGTCTCAGCACACCTTCTGCCCTGAGTGAAAACTGCAGCTTTGGACATCTGGGTGGTGTGGGAGGTGCATTTTAAGGCTGGTGCTTATGTTTCTGGAAAGAGGAATATAGCCACCCAGTTGGTTGAGTTTTCCTTATGTTTTGTACCAGACAGAGGAACAGTAGATTACAGAAGACAACAAATCTGAGACAATTTCTGTGTGTATGTGTGTTTCAGTTGCTCAATCACATCTGACTCCTTGTGACCCCATGGATTGTAGCCTGCCAGGCTCCTCAGTCCATGGAATTCTCCAACAAGCTTCCTGGAGTCGGTTGCCATTCCCTTCTCCAGGGGATCTTCCTGACCCAAGGACCAACCGGGTTTCTCCTGTGTTGCAGGCAGATTCTTTGTCATCTGAGCCTACAAGGAAGCCCAAGACAATTTCTAGACACTGGAATTCCACACCCTATGATAACACACCTGCACAAATAGCTTCTCACATTGCTAACGGTAAATGCAAAATAGCCAGTCAATCTAGGCGAAAACAGAGTTCAATAAGTGGAAGAAAAATTACTCAGACGGAACTGGCCTCGTGTAGAAATGGCTCAGGAGTTGGGTGAGGATGCACACGCTGGAAGCAGGATTATGAGGAAACAGCCTTCACTTAATCAGGGTCCAGATGGGCTGAAGTCAGAACATAGCATCCTGATTTGCACACGGTCTAGTTCTCTGAGCAGCAAGAAAGTGCTGTTCCAATATCCGAAGGGGATCACTAATTCAAACCCCCGTTCTTCTGACCTGCGGCCAATTCCTCAGCCTCGCACAGACGCCTCCCTTCATGTGTGCAGAAGGAATAAACCTATCACTCCAGCTCAGATGTTCACTGGGGAAATTAACTAACATTTTTAAAGCTCTTCTTATAAGAACCACGCCATGCAAAAGGAAATTGGCTTATCCATTTAATATAGCAGTTGGTGACGGAGGCTCAGTTGTGTCATGGAAAAGATGCTCTCCTAGGAGACGGGCAATCAGGTTCCAGCCCTGGTCAGCCATGTTTAGCATCACAGCCTTGAATACATCACAAGAATGCTTGAACGTTTGCATCAACATGGATGGACCTGGAAATGATCACACTAAGTGAGGTGAATCAGACAGAGAAAGACAAATACCATATGATACCATTTACCTCTGTAATCTTAAAAAAAATGGTATAAATGAACATATTTACAAAACAAATAGATCCACAGACATAAAAAACAAACTTATGGTTACCAAAGGGCCAAAGCAGGAGGAGGTAATAAACTAGGGGTTTGAGATGAACAGATACATACTACAATATATAAAATAGATAACAAACAAGGGGCACAGGGGACTATATTCAATATTTTGTAATAACCTATGAGGGAAAGGAATCTGAACAAAATAGATACATATGTGTGTATGTATAACTGAATCACTTTGCTGCACACCTGCACACCTGAAATAACACGACCTAATGAATCAACAGTAGCTTCTAGTGGCTCAGATGGTAAAGACTGCCTGCAATGCAGGAGACCTGGGTTCGTTCCCTGGGTTGGGAAGATCCCCTGGAGAAGGAAATGGCTGCCCACTCCAGTATTCTTGCCTGGAGAATCCCAGGGATGGGGGAGCCTGGTGGGCTACACAAAGAGTCAGACATGACTGAGCAGCTAACACACACACACACACACACACACACACACACATCAACTATACTTTAGTAAAAATACCACCAGACTCTGTCATCCGTAACTCAAGACATCTATATCTAATGAAACCGCTTTTACCAACATCCTACAATGCCATGGCCACTGCACACATGTGCACGTGATAAATAAATAACAGAGAGACATAAGGATAGCACAGTTCTTCTTCCCAAATTTGGTGAAATAAAGAAACATGGAAATATTCTCTGTGGTGCTGAAAAGTATTAAATGTGTTGAGAAATATAATAAAAACAAAACCAAGTAAAGTTGGTGCAGCTAAACATGTGCCTGAGTAGAGGTCATTTCTAAACGCTATCAATTAATAAGGCCCCCAACAAATGCTCCTCCTGTAATACTATGCACCCTGTCTACCTCACTACTGTTACCCCAGCGCTTCTCCCTGCCCCTGGAAGACATCACTTCTAATTTCTTAGCAAAGCACATTCTCACCTACTGGAAGCCTCTTCAATAAGGAAGTCACTGCATCTTTGGGATTATAATGGCCTTCTTCCAGCCATTTCTCCAGTGACTATTTGATTCTACAATCTACTTTCTCCAACCTTCTGTAGCAGGCATATATGTGTGTGTGTGTCTGTGTGTGCATGCAAACACACACAGACACACACTCTCACTAAACATTCTAAAGCACATAGAAACCCAGAAAAGTTATTAAATGGATTTGACAGTGATATTTTTTCAACTATAAAATGCAGACAATAATAGTACTTATCTCGGAGGACTGGTCTGAGGATTAAACGAACATTCAATAGATAGCACATTTTATATATGCCTGGCCTTGGTGAGTGTGAACCCTTATTATTACCTTTATGATTCACTCACTTTTAGCTTGAAACAATATCTTTCATAAATGGCTTGCCAACCTTGGCCCATTATATCAAGATTATTAAATGGCTCTGTTTATGTAAAAGTGGCTCTCACAGTCATAGGGGAATTTTACAACCAGAAAAATACCCCAGGAGACTACTGAGCCCACAGTGTCTAGATTGACAGGAAAATTATCTTGTCCCTAAGTGAACATGCTCTGCCAGTTCCATAACCATCCCATTCATGTCCATTTTTTCCACACAACAGTTTTCATATCCCCTCAATCTTCTTCTGTGATTCATGTCATTGCACCATGTCTTTGTCAGTTACAGTAGACAACTAAGTCACACCCACGTCCCATTGTCATTAGTGAGCTGAGAAATTCAACTGGAAAACATTTTCAGGATGATTGATCACTTTTAATATCTTTATCACTTTTATGTTTATGCCTTTTGCAATTAGGAATTGCAATTTAAAATTTAAAACCACCTATGGTTCAAATTTTGAAAGTGAACATTAGGTTTGATTTAAAAGTCAAAGCCTGTAATTGGAGAAATGGGTCTTAGGTTTTCGTGCTCTTTGGAGGATCCCTTGATATTTTTTTCTAATCCACAGTGGAGGAAGTGTTGCTATCCATCCAGTTAGAAAGCACATTATCAGGAACCAAAGAGTAAATAGTGCTATGTAGCAAATTCTGGGTAATCTGTTCAAATTTCTAATGCAGGACAACTTTACACAGTCCTGTAGTGTTTCAGTAAATTCCTCCTGGAGCTAGACTCGGCTTAACTGAGTGAACATATTCTCAATTTACTACTCAAACCAACCAACCTTCAGGAAGTCTGATCTGCTATAAAAATATGATCAATAAAAGAAAGCAATATTAGAAAACAACCCTATTAGAAATTTCCTCAGAAGTTACTTTGAGATTGTATGTTCTATTAATTAATTTCATTGTTCTCTACATAGTGTTCATATTAGAAATCTGACAAAAGAGAGGAATACTTATCGATTTTGCAGGTACTATAATAGGATATTTTTAAAATATTTTTATTTATTTATATATTTGGCTGCACAGAGTCTCAGTTGGGACCTACAGAACCTAATTCCCTAATGAGGGATCAAAACAGGACCCATGGATTGAGAGTAGAATCTTAGCAACTGGACCACCAGGGAAGTCCCAATAGGACATCTATTGTTTTTTTGTTTTTTTTTTTTTTAGTTTTATTACTTTTTATTGACATATAGTTGACTTACAATATTATATTAATCAGCATAGTGATTTGATATTTGATTATATCTGTTTAAAGTTAGTATAAAATATTAGCTATATTCACTGTGCTATATATTACATCCATGTAGCTTATTTATTTTATACTTAGTAGTTTGTACATTTTAATCTCCTACCCTTCTCTTGTCCCTCCTCACTTCCCTCTCCCCACTGGTAACCTCTAGTTTAGTCTCTATACATGTGAGTCTTTTTCTGTTTTATTAAATTTAATCATTTTTTAAATTTTTAGATCTCACATATAAGTAAAAAAAAAACAGTATTTATCTAACTTATTTCATCAAGCATAATACCTTCTAGGTTGGTCTATCCATGTTGTCACAAGTGGCAAATTTTCATTCTTTTTTATGGCTGAGTATGAATAATTTTTATTGTGACAATATGCCATCTATTCTTAAAATGAGGTTTACAAAACAAATCGAGCGAGAATTTTTTACTCCTATATTTTGTGTAGCTACAAAAATCATAAATGGAATACACATCCATTTTGTAATTAAAAATGAGAGAAAAATATTAAGAAGTAAGAAGAAGTCTTCTGGTAGTAGAAATAACTAAGTGATCCCACCATGCTCCTTCCATTTTCCAGGTTTAGTACAGAACCCTTGGCCCTCTAAGTGGGTTCACTAGAGCCCACCAGAGACAGCCTTCTTCCTTGGGGGCCCCTGGAGTAATAGAAGCGCATCCACTTCCAGATCACAATTCTGCAGGGAAGCCACTTAGCACCCCTGCTCTCCCTTAGGCTAGAACAGACTGATGCTAGTGGATCAGCCTTGGACAGGAAGAAGAGGACCACACCCCAGAGTGTAGTAGAGAAACTGGGGTCCCGACTGAGCTCCAAGGGCATAGCCTCCTGCCAGCTCTGAACCACCTGCCTGCCTCCAGGCTCTCGTATGAAAAGCTCTGTGGTCTGATGGAGTGACTATATTTTGGCGTTTTGATTTTTTAAATAACAGTGTAGCCTCTTCCTTAACTGATGCATCATCCTACATCCCACTCTCCTGAAATGACATATGATTTTGACATAGGACCATTTGGCTGATTTTTTAAGCACTTAAAAATAGACTTGATCTGTCTGTACATAATTTTGCATTCTTTTTGTTAGCTTGATATTTTACTTAGTGTACTTTCCAAGTCATTAACAAATCATCTTCTTCATCAGTCTTACAAGTCATCTTTATAATGACATATTCATTGTCATTATAAGGGCATTGTGTGCTGTGCTATACTAAGTCACTTCAATTGTGTCTGACTTTTTGGGACCCTATGGACTGTAGCCCACCAGGCTCCTCTGTCCATGGAATTCTCCAGGCAAGAATACTTAAGCCAGGCAACAGTACTGGACTGGGTTGTCATGCCCTCCTCCAGGGGATCTTCCTGACTCAGGGATTGAACCCATGCCTCTTACATCTCCTGCATTGGCAGGCAGGTTCTTTACCCCTAGTGCCACCTGGGAAACCCTACAAGGGCATTACCCATGGCCATTTCAAATATATTCCCTTATGCTGTACAATCTTACCAACAAAACACAACTTTTGTTCATCAGAATTGTGCAGTTTTCCTCATAACGATCTTGTACATATTTTGTTAGATTGATACTTGAGTGTTTCATTCCTGAATGAGAATGCTGGGAAACTTTGTATCTTTTAGATTTTGAAAAGTAAATATATTCAATATTCTAAAATTAAAAATCAGTTTTCAATAAAACTGAAAGCAGTATGTGGGAAAGATGACAAAAGTGAAAGACTGAAGGACATCCCAGCTCCAATTTGCTCTGTCAAAGCACTTGGAATGGGCACTCAGTTGTGTCTGAATCTTTGTGACCCTATGGACTGTAGCCCACCAGGTTTCTCTGTCCATGGGATTCTCCAGGCAAGAATACTGGAATGGGTTGCCATTTCCTTCTGCAGGGGAATCTTCCCAGCCCAGGGAATGAAATCGAGTCACTTGCATCTCCTGCACTGGCAGGAGGCTCTTTATCACCATGCCACCAGGGCTTCCCATTGAAGCTCTGGATCATTCTCCAAAGAGCCTTTCCTTTCACTTCCAGCCCTGCCCCCTCCCCCTCCATTGTCACTGACATATTCTGTTCGAGAGAGTGTTTTATTTTCTGTCCTGTGTCACCAAGTGGAGTGTGAGATCCCTAAGGGCAGCAACCATTTCTTCAAACTTTTTTAATCCCCAGCACTGAGTACAGGTACACATATGGCAGATTTTCTAAAAATATTTTTAATAATAATGAGACTGTTGTGATTTAAATATAAACCATGGCTATGATTTTCCCAAAATACTCCAAAACATCAGTCTGAATAATTTATGGCCATCATGTATCTGTATAAGCTTTTAAAGTCCCATAAAATCAAAACATACCTTATAGTTTTAAAATGTAGGTTATAAAAATAATGAAAATGCAAACAGATATGATTTTTAAAATAGCAAACATTGCAGCCGAGCACACATCTGAATAAACAATGCATTTCAGCTGCAAAAAAGTTGTTATAGATGGAGAGAAAAACCTTGGCCAACACAATTTAAAGTTTCTACACATACTATAAACTTCCAGTGTCAACCTGAACTTTATCTGAAAGGTTATTGCTAATATTTCAAGCCATATGCTGAAAAGACTTTCCATTAAAATATTGACTGTATTTCCCTATTTTGCCTCTCTTTCTTAAAAAGGAAATTCTCAGTTGAAATCAATCTTTTCCAGCCAGTTTACATGAAGGATTAAGGGTCATTCATCTGTACAGTCCTGAGAGAGAAAGAAGAGATACAGTTGGTACCAGTCATAAAGCAAATCCTTGGGCACCTGGTCACACTCGAGGTTCTGCTGGAACCACCAGGATGGTGAAAAGTGGGGTGAAAGTGAAGTTGCTCAGTCATCTCTGACTCTTTGCGACCCCTTGGATGGTAGCCTACCAGGCTCCTCCATCCATGGGATTTTCCAGGCAAGAATACTGGAGTGGGTTGCCATTTCCTTCTCCAGGAGATCTTCCCAACCCAGGGATTGAATCCAGGTCTCCTGCATTGTAGGCAGACACTTTACCATCTGAGCCACCAGGGAAGTCTCAAAAGTGGGGTAAAGCTGCCTAAAAAAAGTGTGTACTTGTTCAAAAAAGTGGGAGACACTGAGGGGATCCTAGACTGTCCTGCCAAGCCATATCCACAAAGACCTTGGTATTTGCAGCACCTCCAAGCATGTGATTCCCCAGATGGAGAATGTTCAACAGTGACTTACCATGAAATTCATTCAACACGATCTTCTCAGCTCTGTGAATTCATCTGTCTCCCACCTGTGTCTACACTCATTGCAGATAAACCCCACGCACCCCTGACCCTCTACCCTCCACAGCCTCTTCACCTGCTCCAACTCACAGCCAGCCCTCTGCCTGACCCTTCAAGCCTCAACCAAAATTATAACTCCCTCCAAAAATCTTGCTGACTTCACCTGATCCCTCTTCTCTCCAAATCCCCCGACCCCTTTATGACCATGTGTCGCCTCTGGGTGCTGGCTCTTGGTGTGTAAGCTACTTACCTCTCTGCAGCTGGAGGCTGCCTGAGAAGGAGGTCTGCTTTCCCATCATCACTTGAGTCCTGTCCAGAGGCTTGCAGATCTGTTTGCACAGAGCGGATGCTCAATGCACATTCACCAAACTCCACCGGACTTGGTAAATCTTTAAAGGTTCAATACGTGACACACAATGAAAATGAGTGCAGCACATTCAGAACTGACTGGCTTAGTGAAAAGATGAGCTCTTCCCAGGCCTCTCGAGTCGGCGGCGGCAAGCAGCATGGGCCGCCTCTGCAAGCGCTGGCCATGTTCAGCTCCAGCTCCAAGATCATCAAGCCCAACGGCGAGAAGCCGGACGAGCTCGAGTCGGGCATCTCCCAGGCCCTGCTGGAGTTGGAGATGAACTCGGACCTCAAGGCGCAGCTGCGGGAGCTGAACATCACGGCCGCCAAGGAGATCGAAGTTGGCGGCGGCCGGAAGGCTATCATCATCTTCGTCCCGGTCCCGCAGCTGAAGTCTTTGCAGAAGATCCAGGTGCGCCTGGTGTGCGAGCTGGAGAAGAAGTTCAGCGGGAAGCACGTCGTCTTCATCGCCCAAAGAAGAATTCTCCCTAAGCCAACTCGAAAAAGCCGTACGAAAAATAAGCAGAAACGTCCCAGGAGCCGCACTCTGACCGCTGTGCACGACGCCATCCTGGAGGACTTGGTTTTCCCAAGTGAGATTGTGGGCAAGAGGATCCGCGTGAAGCTGGACGGCAGCCGACTCATAAAGGTCCATCTGGACAAAGCTCAGCAGAACAACGTGGAGCACAAGGTTGAAACATTTTCTGGTGTCTATAAGAAGCTCACGGGCAAGGACGTTAACTTTGAATTCCCAGAGTTTCAGTTGTAAACAAATGACTAAATAAACTATTATTCACAGTAAAAAAAAAAAAAAAAAAGAAAGAAAGAAAAGATGAGTAAGGCATGGAAAACTCATTGAGATATGAGGAGTGTGTATCACTCACCACCTTGTCTGATGGATGAACTGCATTTCCTTCTCTGGGGTCTCCCCGTGGAGGGCAGAGGAGACTCAGTTCCCTTCCTGCCACTCCATGCCACCCCACCCTCCATCAGGTAGGACAGCACCAATCTATGAACAGTTACAAAGGCAGAAACCCCCATCAGCTCATCTCTTTGTCTGGACACAGGGCTGTTAGGGAAACTGCACATTCGAGGTACCAAAGAGTGTCAGATGAGAGGGAGAACAAAATGATTGATTGCCCTTTTCTGCAGAAGAGCTCAATCCTGAATGGAAAGCCTGATTGTCAAACCACTGACACAAAAACAGAATGAGTATGTGGGCTCTTCTGATGATGAACTCCATCCTGAGAACTCCCTGCCCAGGCCTCTAGGTACAGCATCATTACACGTGACTGACAGGTTTTGAGACCAGGGGGTGGTCATTTATAGATTAGTCTTGTACTGGCTTATGAATGGGTTGTTGGGCTTCCTGATCACAAGTCTTTGGGAGCTCAAGGACTCTGGCCTGCTGGGTTTGGAGAGAAATGACTTTCTCACCTCAGCACAGTCTGAGGGAGCTTGTACAGGCTCAGGAGAATGCCTCTGATGGCCTCGTCTTCTGATGGAAATCAGGAATCATCTGTTGCCTCCAGCTGACTGTCTCTAAAGCTTCAAACTGTCGTAGCCCACTGAAGCCACATGCTAGAATTGGTGTGCATGGAACAAAGACAAGATGTATAAATCTTCATTCCTTTCATGAAGAAGCGTGGTGCGTTTTCTCGGCAGGCAAACAGATGAAGTATGGCAATGGGGATGCTCTAGTAAGATAAAAATAGAGTTTTTACTTTTTGCTTTTAAAAAATACCCCCATGGCTGCAAACATAGAGCAAGATGAAAATGATGTGTGCAGACAACCTAGAAGGTCAATAGTTCTTCATATTACTTTTGCCCTTTTTATCAAACTAAACATAGGAAACAGGAGTTTCATCTGTCTCTAACATAGAAACATGTAGGTCTCTTTGAAGGAATTGGTCCAAGTATAAAGTTAGTAAAGAAGAAAAAATGCCCAGTGATGGAGAGAGTTATGGATTATGGACAGCTCCTGCTTTGGGGGAGGAGACGGATGGGGTCATCTGTTAGGTCCATCCTGTGTGGGGCTCCAGGGCAGGTAGTGGGTATCCACACCTTTTCACTCCTAGCCCTGAGTTTTGTGTTCTTGCTCACCCTAATCTCTCTGCCTTCCACCCTGCAGAGTCTCCAAGAGTTTCTAATGGACTTCGTGTCTAGATTTTACACTATTTTTTTTTTCAGATTTCTGTGTAGCATCCTCTCAATCTCAGAAATGGGAAAATACCAGGGTGTAGCAGAGATGCAGAAAGATGAGGGTCTCTGGCTGGAGGATTAATCAGAGCAAACTGTTGGCAGCAGCTTTGGACATGGTGCTGGCTTTCAACTCAGTCAGTCTGCTTCTGAACACCCAGCTAAGGAACAAGCTCCAAGTGTGAACACAGGCTTGACAGCAAGAGAGAGTAGCACTGACGTATATACATGATCACGTGTCAAACAGAGAGCTAGCGGGGAGCTGCTCTATAGCACCGAGAGCTCAGCTCAGCGCTCTCTGGTGGATGATCTAGAGGGATGGGATGGAGGCAGGTTGGGAGGGAGGCTCAAGAGGGAGGGGATATACGTATACTTACAGCTGATTCACATTGTTGTATAGCAGAAACCAACATAATATTGTAAAGTAATTATCATCCAATTTAAAAACAAAATAACAAGATGCTTTCTGAAGCACCAGAGACTCTGCTGCCACGTTGCAAGCCCAGAGCTTAGCAGAGATGCAGTTCAGGCACCGGGCACTAGTTGAGGAGGGAATGGATGGTTGGTGCTGATGGGCAGTGTCTTGGGCTGGGTCTCTAACCAGGCATGGAAATCAGCATGTGCATGTGTGTCAGGCACGTTGGGAGGCAGTGTCCTTTCTAATCTGTACTCCAGCCCTGTGGAGCTCTGACCATTACTGATGCCATTTTTCAGCTGACGGAGGCACAAAAAGGTTAATTGGGCTCGTAGAACAAGCTAAGTACAGATTTAGTTAACAGAGCAGAGGTCTGCACCCGGCCATTTCAGTCCAGAGCTTGAGTGTTTAACCACCTTCTTTTACTGCAAGACGCTCCCACGCTGCACAGGTGTAAACACACCCTCATGCAGACCCCCCTTCCAGGAGAAGAAGGCTGACAGCTACTGGTTTAGTGAGAACATCAGGCTCCCACCACCTCTTCCCACCCCCGTGGTAAAGTAAGTCTTCCTTGTGGTGATGTTTCTGCCTATGTTTATAAAGAACAGGGTGCTCTGAAATCCAAAACCAGAATGGACTTTTTTTTTTTTTAAAGATGAATGAAAATCAGGCAGGATCCTCAGATCCAGATTTTCCTTTTCTCAATGTCTTATTCTCAGTGTTTTTCTTATTAAATGTCACTTTCCTCAAAAAGACAGATTATATGTTAATATCTTGTTAAGGGAGGATTCTGGCTATTAATAGTTTATCTCAATTTAAATGATTCCTTTCATGCTTGTTCATGTATGTTAATATTTAAATCAATTTCTTCTCCACTAAGTATTCATAAGTTAAGGCTTAGAGAAAAAGGAAAAACTAAACTAGATTTTTTTTTGAAATTACAGATCATGTTCAAAATGAAATACAAGGTGGAAAATATTTTTTAAAGGCATGTTCACCAAAGCAAGATGTCTGAAAATTATTATATCACATGAAAATGTGACATCTGATATACTTTAGAAGTACCAGATGGGCATCCAGTGTTAAAATGTTGACTTTGAACAGGAAAACGTATGTGTATTTAACTGAACACATCAATCCAAGGGCATTTGTTTAGTTCCTAGGTCATGTCTGACTCTTTTGTGACCTCATTCATGATAGCCCACCAGGCTTATCTGTCATGGGATTTTCCAGGCAAGAATACTGGAGTGGATTGCCATGCCCTCCTCCTGGGGTTCTTTCTGACCCAGGGATCAAGTCTGAGTCTCCTGCACTGCAGGCAGATTTTTACCCCTGAAGCACCAGGGAACCTCCCTCACAGAGCACAATTTGTGTCAATTTTCAAGCAATAGTCTCATCATAGCAATTTTCAAATTAAGCCCTATTAAAGCAGCCTGCTGACCTCTTAGAGATGAGCTGATATTGCCAAGGTGATGCAGCTGAAAAAAAAAAGGTCTGTGCCCCTCATCTTCCTCCAAATGATGCAGGCTCATCCTTCCTTTCCGGAATATGAGATGTGGTGAAGGGGATGAGGACTTGACAGGGTCAAATGTACCACTCTGGACAAGGATGCTTTGAAGCTGAAGGTAACTGAGCAATGGCAGATGCAGGAAGAGCCCTCCACCCTCCCTCTTCTGCTGGAAAGCAGGGCATCCAACTCACCTCGTGGAGGAGCCCTCCTCCCCTTCCTGGCCAGGAGGAAAATCACCATTACTCCCAGAGACAGGAGGTCAGTCGGCACCAAGTTGGATCTGCAAGAACTCACCACACTGAGAACCTTTAGCTTCCATTATTTTTCTCACACGTGTACCTTCCCGAACTTATCAACCAACTGGGAGCACAAACTGTGGACTTTGTCTTGTCACTTTCTCGCACTTGTCATCCTCTGTAATGAGGTATCTAAGCTCCTAGTTCCATCACCCCTTTGCACTCACCCTGCTTCTCTTCTGTGTTGTGTCTTGCATACATAAATGAACACTGTTTCCCCCTACCTCTCTTCATCTGTCTTTTAACAGTTTAAATCCCAGGCTTCATTCACTGAACCTAAGAGGGTAGAGGAAGACTGCTTTCCTTCCCTGACATCAGCAAGGAATTTCTTCCACTAGGTCAGGTATAAAAAATGCTTGGATCAGGGCAGTGGAGAGAAAAGGGCAGTGGGAAGCTGCTGGGCAGGATTTTCTTTGGAAACACCTCAGTATATACAGGCACGAACCTCCACAAGGACAGGGGGTGGGGCGGGAGCCCAGTGGGCTCTCAGAACAGCATCGTCCAGAATAAGTAATGGGGGCAGCAGAGGAACCTGCAAGCTCTTCCACACCCTGCCACTTTCTGACTCTGTGGCTCTGGCCTTCTACCCTATACCCAGGCGTCCCCATCAGTGGAAAAGGTCATCACATTCACGTCACATAGCTTGAGAAGGGCAGGGCTGAAACTGTGCACGTAACACACCAGCCACCTCCCACCCCTCCTCCATTTCCCGGATCTCCTGATGAGCTGGGATTCCCAAAGGCAGGGAGATGAGGATTCATCACTGTGCTCTGACACCAGGAAGTTGCATCCACTGTGGAAGCTATGAAATAGCAGTAAACATTCCAAGACAGGCTGTTTGTCACTTCTGCAAAGCAGAGAGCCCTGTCTACTGTGTCATCTGATCCTCCAAGCCCTCCTGCTACCTGATCCTAGAAGATGAATGATCCACCAACAAAGGAGTGGATTTAAAGATGAAATGTGAAAAGATGTGGGCACAGCTAGTAAAAAGATGTGGACACTGATGGTAAAGGATTTAAAGTGCAGAGGAGGAGGAAAAAGCCTTTTAAAGGTCTTATTTCTTGACAGGCAGGTGGCTGGTACAGCCTGGGTCTGAGCATGCATTTGTGATAAGCGCTCATGTCTCCACCACTTTTCTGGTAAGAGCTTCATCACCTGCCTGCCTTCCCCGAATCCTCAGCTCCACCCCACCACATGCAAAAGCCTGGTGGGAAGGCCTTTCTGGGGAAAGAAATGCAGGAGCAGGCAAGACCGATGGAGGCTGCCGAGGATGCCCCAAGGCTGCTGTGTTGTTAGAAATAAAGACTTTAATTTGTTCACACTTGGCAGCTGCAGAAATGTGAGACCCTAAGTAAGCTGTGTCCAAAGGAGAATTTCTCTTATTACTAAAGCGTGGGGAGATCCTTCAGGGCAGGGTGACAGTGGAGCCAAGCTCCCCACCTCCTGGTTCAATCACACTGAAATTTAATCTTTATTTATTCTTCCTGCATTGCACCCAGGGTTGAGACACTTTTAGAAACCAATTAATGAAGACAGGCTGGATTTCCATAGCAGCTTGGAAGAACGTGACAAAATATATTTTTGTTATCTAGGAAGGAGAATGCCCAAAGTCTGATGAAAGATGACTTCTGCTGCTTTATCAGAGCGGTTCACATGTGAACTTATGGACTTAAGTGGAGTCACCCAAGTGCTGGTGGCAGGTGCTTGGCACCACAGCTGCCTCCTCTGCCCTGCCCATATCACACAGCCCAGCAGGTGAGGGCCCCTCTGGACATCCTTGCAGAAAAGCTGCCTTTCCTTGTCAGGTGTTCTTTTAAGTACAGACCCTTGTACTTCATCAGCTGTTAGAGGTTATTTCTGCTGCTTGAGAGAGTTTTTAGAAAAGCTATACAAGGCTTGGAAAGGCTGTTCTTTCCCAGGAAGTGGGCCTGTCCTTTGTGAAAGATGAACAGCTGTAGACACAGAGCCCCATGTCCCTCCCTCAGCATGAGATGGGGACAAAGAGAAGCTACACCTTGTAACAATGACTCATCAAGGAAGCGCCAGAACTTGACTCATCATCTTCTCTCACTTCTAAATATTTTTTTCCTTTGACTATAAATGTAATGCATGCTTGCGTGCTAAGTCACTTCAGTCGTGCCCAACTCTTTGTGACCCCATGGACTGTAGCCCACCAGGCTCCTCTGTCCATGAGATTCTCCAGGCAAGAATACTCAAGTGGGTTGCCATGCCCTTCTCTAGGGCATCTATTTGACCCGGGGATCGAACCAGCATCTCTTACATCTCCCACCTTGGCAGGTGGGTTCTTTACCACGAGAGCCACCTGGGAAGCTCATAAATGTAACACATGCTTATTATAAAAAATAAAATCAATGCATACAATGTAAAAATCGAGTATCAAATTAACCTATAACTAACTACCCAAAGATTATGACACCCAATAATTTGGTTGATTTTCTTCCAATTCTTTAGCATTTGCTTTTAAATATTAGTATCAGGGTAGAGGTTTTGATCATTCTTTTTATTTTTTTCTTAAACTTTTTGTTTCATATTGGAGTGTAGCCGATCAACAATGTGGTAGTTCCAGGTAAACAGCAAAGGCGTACTTAGACGTGTGCCCATTCTCCCCCAGACCCCTCCCATCCAGCTGCCTTTCTGTGTTTAACCCCTTCTCAAGAGTAATTGTCTATGGTTTCATACATTTTTCTGCAACGTCAATGTTGAAGACTATACAACACTCCTCTTGATTCACCGAATGAATAGATTGGCATGAATCTGACTATCGGTAGTATTGAAGTTATTTCCTCTTTCGTTTACTAATATAAGCCATTGTTATGTAATTGCTTTATAAAATATTTATTTATTTGTTTGGTTGCACCAAGTCTTAGTTGCAGCATGAGGGATCTTTAGTTGTGGCATATAGAATCTTAGTTCCCTCACCAGGAATTGAACCCAAGTGCCCAGCACTAGAAACATGGAGTCTTAGTGACTGGACCACCAGGGAAGCCCCTTAATCTGCACTATTTTTAAATAAGCATTCAAATATGTGAATACTTGCCTCATTTTCTTTCTTTTTTTTTATTGTAACAAATTCAAGAAAAACTTTTTTCTTTACAATATTATATTGGTTTTGCCATACATTGACATGAATCTGCCATGGGTATACATGTGTTCCCCTTCCAGAACCCCCCTCCCACCTCCCTCCTGATTCCTGCTTCTTTAGAGCAAACTTCTAGAGCTGGCGTTGCCAAATCTAACACATGGTGCTTCTCTTTCGGGCTCAGGTGGGCATAGAGCCTGGTGCTCTAGAATGTCTCCAGGTGGTGGCCACATGATGCAGTACAAATGTCCTCTTTCCTCTTTTTGAGACATAGTTTTTTCAAAAAAAAAAATAATTCAAACACTTGGTGAATTTGTTTGGCTAAAATTCTAAATGAAAGTACAGGAAACCTAAAACAGCTTTAAGTGTTATTAGCAGAGGCTACATAAACAGAGGCTTCACAGGGATTTTGAGTAAAAGGATTATCAAAGTGGGGAACAACTACAGGAAATTCTAGAATAGAGACAATCTGTAAGGGAGAAGGAACAGTGAAAGAAAAGAATAATGTGAGGTAGGTGTGAAAATCACTAAAAACAACCTCCTTTTGCTGTGGAATTGAGACCAACCAAGCTCTAAGTCAGACAGTGGCTTCCCTTCCGGAGAGGATATTTTAATTTTTTATTTATTTTTATAAGACAGTTGCTATCCTATAGAGAAAGAATCTTTTTCCTGTGGACAAATCTTGTACCGTATATATGCATGATCACCAAATATGTAAACATACTGGAGAAAAGAATCATGTTCAAGGCTTCTGAAGAAACTGAACATTTCAAATTTCTAAAGATATTCAAGAGTCTGCCTATATTTTTTTTCTATTTTATACAATTATATTGATTTCCTAAGATTAATAGTCTGCTTAAATGCTTCCACTCTTCCAGCATTGAAATATAATTTGCAGAGGCAAGACAGTGAACAGTCATTGAACAATATATGTTCTGTATGCTCTCCATGCTGCACTGTAGCCTTTGGGGAAAAACAAAGAAATAGAACATATGATTTCTGCAGTCAGAGTTCATAGAATGTGAAAAAGTTAAATAACAATGCAAGAGCTATAATGAATGAAAATATGATTAAATGCCAACAAGATAATATTGGCTATAGATAATAAATTTGGCAAAGTTAAAAGAGAGCAGTGTTTGCTCCAGGCTAGAACAGTTATGAGTAGAATTTACATAAACAGGGAAGAGAATTCAAGTCTTGGGAAAAGCATGGTTAGAAATGGAGTGAGGTAAGTACAGGGGGAGGTGAAGCACAGCTGAGCTGACCATCCCATCTGGAGGAAGAAACATAAAACAAGTTAGATGAACACTTGTGGGGATGAACCTAGGAGTGTAAATTGGTTAAATTCAAATGGAATTAATTAGCTTAATTCACTTCTCTTACTGAAATACTCATATGAGAGCTGAAGAATTGATGCTTTCGAATTATGGTACTGGAGAAGACTCTTGAGAGTCCCTTGCAGTGCAAGGAGATCAAATCAATCAATCCGCAAGGAATATTCACTAGAAGGAGTGATGCTGAGGCTGAAGCTCCAATACTTTGGCCACCTGATGTGGAAGAGCTGATTCATTGGAAAAGACCCTGATGCTGGGAAAGATTGAGGGCTTGAGGAGAAGGGGGCAACATTGACTGGCATGGCATCATTGGATGGCATCATTGACTCAATGGATGTGAATTTGAGTAAACTCTGGGAGATAGTGAAGGAAAGGGAAACCTGGTATGCTGTAGTCCAGGGGGTTGCAAAGAGTCAGACACAGCTTAGCGATTGAACAAAAACCGTAAAAGTTAAAAGTGATAACCACTTTGTTGAAAGAAATCCAAAAAAGCACCAAAAATAATTGTTTACTGTAACTATAGTAGTCATTCAACCATGGAGATTTTATTTTATATTTCTAACTTTTTATTTTTCACTGGGGTATAGCCAAGTAACAATGTTGTGATAGTTTCAGGTGAACAGTGAGGGGACTCAGCCATACATATACATGTATCCATTCTCCCCTAAACTCCCCTCCCATCCAGGCTGCATGGTGGCAGTTTTAAAGAGCACAGTTATTGACTCGGTTTTCTGCTTTTTTGCCTTGTCTCAACAAGCTTTAAATATTAAGTGAGAAATGGAAATGGGTCTTCCTAACCAAATGTTTGAAGAAAAAACTCATATATTGCACTTGTTTCTTAAATCATTTATCATTCCCAAGAAACCACCACCCAAGGGCAGCCTCTTCTTTTATCCCAAATCCTGTGTCCTGGAGGTCACCTGCTTTCAGTGTAAGGTCCTTTCTCCATCCTTTTGTCCTCCCAAGCTCTCCATCTATACAGAGCTTCTTTGGACAACTCTTGGGGAAGCTGGAGGGATTTGAGTCTTAGAGACATGCTGTTGGCTGTCACCAGGAAGGTAAAAATGATATCTCACTTTTTAAATCAGGACTCAAACATTGAAAAGGTAAATGTGGACTGACACCCATCAAGGGACCAGAAAATAACTCCATGAAAAAGGAAACTAAAACCAAGGATAGTGTTCCTCGTCAGCAGCATCACCCTGTGTTGGGCCCCCTGGGCCCCTCTGGACTCCTGTCACATGACTTTCTCATCATCTTAGTATCTGCGCTCCTCACACTGGCCACTGTGGTCCCCCAAATCTCTCATGGACAGGCAGTTCACAGTGTTGTGGGAGATGATGTGAACTGAGGGCCAGTGAGTCCTTTGTACAATGTCCCCCAGAAGACTGGGGATAGCAGCTGAGTTAGAAATAGGTTTCAGCTCTTGATTAGCAGCTGAAAGTTACAGCCAGGAAGCATTTCTGTGCTTGGGTCTGATGAGAGGGAGACTAATGTGTTTGTCTTTATCTCTTGCTCTGGCTGCAAAGCTATCAAGTTGATATCCTTTCCCTATTGTGTGTGTGTGTGTGTTTGTGTGGCCGCTAAGTGTGCCTGACTCTTTGTAACCTCATGGACTGTAGCCCACAGGTTCCTCTATCCGTGGAATTCTCCAGGCAAGAATATTAGAGTGGGTTGCCATTCCCTTCTCTAGGGGATCTTCCTGACCCAGTGATCAAACCCATATCTCCTGCCCTGCAGGTGGACTCTTTACCACTGAGCCACCAGGGAAGCCCTTTCCCTGTTTATAAGTTTCTCTTAATATTTCACAATCCGCGATTACCAAAGGCATTTAGGTACTGTATTTCTAAGTATCTTGTATGACGTTGGCTGTGTCTTCAAAGCACTGCACGGGACAATTCTTGTCTTTTTTACAAAGAGTAACTTTGGACCTTGGTTCAGCCAGTTGGCTTGGCCTTGCTTTGCGCTGGATGCTGTCGTGAGGGGGAGACACCCTAGGGTTTGCTTCTGGATCCAGCTGCTCCTGCTGCTGTTCCTGCACCAGCCTGGCCCCTGGGGTTCCAGCTGCTACTGCTGCATCTGCTGTCAAACTGCTCTGCAGATAATGACTCTGATCATCTGGCAAACAGGCTTCTGTCTGCCTTTGAGACATTCTGCTTCTAGCTCCAAGTGGCAACTTCTGGAAAACCAAGAAAGGCTCAACCATTTGTGGCCATGGGGTTTGCTGCTGATAGCCATTAACTGATGACAAGGCAAGAATTCAGTGTCTGTATCTCTCTTTCTGTTTTGCAGGGCTCAGCGGGCTCACAGTCATATGCTCACATGAACATGTTTCAAAAGCAGCTATGTGGAAACCTGATTTACTCCGGAGTAGAAACTTCACTCTCAGCAAAATGGGCTTTCATCCTTCGATAAAATTGCTATAATATTTTTCCAAAGATACAATGAAATTGTTCCCAGTTTTGGAAGCGAGGCCAGGAGAACTATGTGATGCAGGGCCCTTTTTACGCTCCTAATCCATGTTACGACAGAGTCAATCCTTCGTTGTAGTTTGAGCTCATTGATACATTTGTGAGAAAAAAAAAGGTTTACAGAAAAAAAACGTGCTTATGCACATGAATTGGGTTGGAATTGAGCCATAATTCAGTAATAACAAAACAACAAATATTTCCTGGGCATTGGGTAGTGATGGACAAGGAAACCTGGTGTGCAGCAGTTCATGGGGTTACAGAGTCAGACATGACTTAGTGACTGAACAACAAGAAGTCTGTGAATGGATCTTCTCTCTTGAAGACCTAACTTGTCTTGACCTTGACCGGCTCTCTCTCCTGCAGCTTTCCTATAGGTGCATCTTAGCTTTTCTTTGATATTCTTAAGCTGCAACTTCAGTTTTCTTTTCTTCCAGTCTAGGTGGCATCCTGGGATGGTGACTGCTGTAATTAACTCTCACTAACAATTTCAATCCCCATATTTTTTTTTCAAAGCTCTCCTTTTTCAAGCTCCTGCTAAAGTGAGTTAGTTGCAGATCCCAGGGGCAGCCCAGCTCTCAATTCCCGATAAGAACAGAAATAGCAGATTTCCTCTGAGTCCATTGCAAAGGTACACACTTCTTGGCTTAGATTTCCAATTTCACACATTTCCTATGTTCCCATGGATTCAGCTCTGAAGACTATCTTTCAACCTTGTCTCCTAGTCAATCATCCAGACTTATCTACAAAGGCTGAAGAAGACAGAAAAGAATAAACCAACATTTTAAATAAAAACTTAATACCAATAAAAAATGCAGGGTTAACTTTCAAAAATATTTTCTATTTGTCCTAAAGAAGGTATCCATAAATCCTAAATCAAAGAAGGGTGGCTGTAAGGCTCTATCCTACTGGTAACTGAAGTATAAAAATAATCAAATTCTTTTAGAGTTGATGTCTGACTCCAAAGATAACAGTTAGCCATTCTTTGTTCCCCCTGATAATAGACTAAATAGTCATATTTTAAGATACAGCATAAAAACTTTTCAGCTTTTGACATGAACACTTTCAGACACTGGAGTATTATGAAATCTCCTACATACTTGAAAGTTCTGAGTTACTTAGAGGAGATTTAAGTGTAATTTTATCCAGACATAGATGGTTCTCTGCTCAAATTTCCATTTAATACCTGCTAACTGATTTGCAGACATTGGATTCCATTTGCTTGACTACTAGATTTTGCACTGTGGGGGTTTTAGGAATGGATTTTTTAATTGCTTGATATAGTTCAATATTTTATTCCCATTTACACAGGTCACCTCTCCAGAGGTCATTTTTCCCTCCATGCTGAAGGTTAATCTGACTTTATGAAAATTGATCTTTCACTTTTCAGGGGCTCTGAGCTGGACCAGAGATATAAACTGCAGAGAAATCTGAGCAAGAAACATACTAGCAAAAACTGGGGTGTCTCTGATGGAAGAACAGATGCTATGTTGTTTCCTTTCAGTTCTGTTGTTTCTAATATGTGTAATTGTTTGTGGACTGGTGGGTCTGTGGCAGTTTAGAAATGGATAGACATCTACTAATAGAAGTAAGGCTCAATAAATGGTTCTTGTTTATTTTTGGTCTCTTCAGAAGAGATTCTTATTTCATCACTATCATCTTGGTCCATATTGTCAAAATTCTCAGGTTGGAAATTATTATTAACTTATTCATTCTAATCAGTACTTTGCAAGCTTTGGTGCTCTGCGTTTTACTTGAAAAATGTTTCCTCTGTTAATTTGAGAGTGCTATAAACATTAAATGCATTTATAGGATTGCCTTCATCTTTTCTCTTATTTTCTCTCTTTTTCTTATTAAACTTTCCTTTAAGTTCCTTCCAGCCCTTTAAATCCTCAGCATTATTTCTCAAAGAAGTATTTTTCTAACACTTTTAGTGCAGAATTCCTGTTTTTAAAGTTCGTATCTGAATTCCTCTGATCTCAGATTTTGCCACCCTTAATATGAGTGCTCCTTAATTTTCTTGGTGGGAGGACTAAATAGCAATTTTCTAAACTTTCCTCTGCTTCTTAGATCAAATCTATTTCAGGAAATTCCTTACTATGAGTTTTCATAGCATCCTCGTCCTTTGAATCATGTTTCCTCACATGTTTCCTTTTTTCTTCCTATTTACTTTCCCTTATTATGGTGATATATGAGTGTCTGCGGGCTTCCTAAGTGATCCTAGTGGTAAAGAACCCACCAGGAGACATAAGAGATGCAGGTTCAATCCCTGTGTCGAGAAGATCCCCTGGAGGAGGGCATGAAACCCATTCCAGTATTCTTGCCTTGAGAATCCCCATGGACAGAGGAGCCAGGCGGGCTACGGCCCCTAGGATAACAGAGAGTCAGACACGACTGAGCGACTTTGCACATACGTACATGAATGTATTGTTTTATCATCACAGGAGAGCTAAGAATGTGTCAGAGATTGGTTGATTGATCCCTATAGATCCAAATGAAGTGTAGAAGGCCCTGGTCCCTTTCCTTTCCCAAGTGACTGAGACAGAAGGGAAGCACCCTGGCAAGACACTTGTCCTCTTCTGAACCCCGTTGTATGGTCTATTGCCATCTCTACTTCCTCCCTCAGTCCCTTTCATAGGAGGAAGACTCATGAAGAGTAAAGAATCACATTAATAGTCACGGAAGCCTCTGTCACAATTAGACACCTTTAGGTGCTTCTGGAAAAGCCCTTTGAAGCTTCCATGCACCAGGCTGCCTCTATCACTCCTCTTATGGGTTACGCTGTGTCTCTCTAGGATACATACTGAAGACAGCAGCTCCAAAGCCTGGAAGTGGATCCTGGTCAATGTAACCAAGTCAGGATAGGAACTCACTGAGTTAGGGTGGTCCTAATCCAACAACTAGTGTCCTTCTAAGGAGAGGATCTTTCAGACACAGGGACACAGGAAGAAGGCCATGTAAAGATGGAGGCAGAGGGAGGGATGGAGGCGTTTACAAGCCAAGGGATGCACAGAATTTTCAGGAGTCTCCAGACACCTAAAGAAGCCAGGAAGGAGTCTTCCCCAGAGCCTTTAGTGGAAGCTTGACTCACCAATCCCTTGATGTTGGACCTCTGGCCCCGGAAACCATGAGAGAATAAATTTCCTTTATTTTAAGCTATTCAGTATATTCTTATTCTCTTGGACCACTTCCCATGTAAAGTCAGTTATGAGTAGTCTTGTTCAAAGCTTCACACAGCAGGGGACGAGCTGGTCAAAACCACATGAGATGCTCAACAGCAGGTGCACCTGTCATGTTAGAGCATTCAGATGCAGCCACAGCCCAAGCCAGCAGCTTGACCACAGGCTCACGAGAAAACACTGAACTGGAGGCAACCAGCTAAGGCACACCTGCATACTGACCCATAGAAACTATGGGATAATAACTCCTGTTTAAAATCACTGTGGTGATTTAGTTGTTGTATCTGACTCTTTTAACCCCCCAGACGTTAGCACATTAGGCCCCTCTGTCCCTGGAATTCTCCAGACAAGACTATTGAGTTTGGGTTGCCATTTCCTTCTCCAGGCAATCTTCCTGACCCACAGATCAAACCTGGGTCTCTTGCATTGTATGCAGATTCTTTACTGACTGAGCCCCCAGGGAAGCCATAAAGCCATGATTGTGGGTTAATTTGTCATGTGCTATACACAATTGATACATGCAGGTACATCACTCACCTGCCTGTCCCATCTGTCTATTTCTAGGACAGATCTGGAATATAAGCAGCCAGCACATGAGTCTTTCATTCATTCAGGCATTCGTCTATCCACTTACCTGACTTTTTCCTATACCTACAGGGCTTCCTGGGTAGCACTAGTGGTAAAGGACCTGCCTGCCAATGCAGGAGACATAGAGATGCAGATTTGATCCTCCCTGGGTTGGGAAGATCCACTGAAGGAGGAAATGGCAACCCACTCCATAGACAGAAGAAACTGGTGGGCTATAGTGGGGTTGCAAAGTGTTGGACATGACTAAAGTGACTTAGCACACACAGAAAAAAAGTCTCAATTGTTTTGATGCTTAGAGTCAAATTCTTCCACGTTTATAAAACTCAGCAGACACTCTGCTGGGGAGAAAGGATGGACAAATAAAGAAAAGAAGGAACAGAACATACTAAGTGATACAGACTGTGCTAAGTACTGCTTTAGGCATTTTCATATATATATTACTCCAGTAACACTACTCTGAGATTTATAAGAAATTGTGATTTCTTCTTTATATGTGAAAAATCTGGGGTTCCTAAGGTTGTGGTTGCTTGTACAAGTTTCCATACCTGATAAATGATGGTCCTACTAGCCAAGTCACATCTGTTTTATTTATTTCTCTATCACTCATATGCAGAAGTGCTACTAAATTAAAATCCTACATTGTGGTCAATAGTGTGACTACTAACTGGAAGTTTTTGAGCATGTGCTATATAACAGACATGGAATTAGAAATTGCACACATGGTATTTCATTGCTAGATTATTTAGGGGGAAAAAAAAACCCATGGCATGGTCAGGGGAGGTCACAGAGTGTATAGAGATGATTCTAGCAAAAAATAGCATGCCAAGTTGGCAAATGTTTCAGAAAGGACAACAGAATCAAATCCCATTCACTGTGTATAATATAAATGTGCTATAAAGTTAGCTATTCATTGAATTAGAATAACCTGCAGAATGACCTACATTACAGGGCACTAGTGGGATCAAGAGGAATTTATTAAGCAAAACCAAATGGTGCAGCAATTATTATCTTAAATAATTTAAAAAAAAACTTTTTCTGAGATGGCAGAGAGAAAGCCAGCTTGATGACAATTATATATATATTTTCCCAGATTTTACGTCCATTAAAATGAGTTTCCACAGTGCCCATGTGACTATGTGCATGATTTTGATGGCTTTCCCATAATTTCTGGATTTTCTGCAATAAGCTATTGCATTTATCGTTGTAGACACAGGACTTAACAGACCATTAAAATGGGATACTGCGCTTCTGTATTTTTATTTGATTTCACATTCTAGTGAAATGTGCCTACACAAGGTGAATGGCATGGCAGATCATTCTGTTGCCAAAAGTGGAGTCTAGCTGCTCATTGTTCAAAAACCAATAAAGAGATCAGGTTGGTGTAAAGGAAAGTTGCTTTATTTCGGATGCCGGCAACTGGCTGTCAGGGGGAGGGCAAACATCTGTCCAAAGGTTGACTTCTCCCGACTGACAATCGGGGCCAAGAGCTTTTATAGACAAAGGGACCAGAAGGAGGGGGCTCCATGCAGAAACAGCACAGTCAGTTCTGACAGTCATCTTGAAATTTTGATCATCGGTGTTCTGACTACCATCATCTGAATTGTTTTAAGAAGAGTTAATCATCAGTTCCAAGGTCAGTTTTTTTCCCCAATTCCTTGAGGGTAATGCTCTGAGCTGTGGCAGCCTATCTTCTATTTACACGCTGATCATCAAGTAGTTAACTTCCCCACCTGGTGGAGGTTTCAGTATCTACAAGACAGCTCTCAGGACGTGACTCAGAATATTATCTGTAGCTCTTGAATAGGCGCTAAAGGTCCTTAACTTTTCTTACTGACAAAACTATCATTGTTTTGTCCTGTTTGACTGATTTTCTCTGCTGCTGAATTTTCTCACTTTTCTGATTAAACTTATTCTTTGGCTAAAGTTTTTCCACGAACAAAAGGCAAGTGGAGGACATGGTCGGGGGTGGGGGGGGGGATAATATAGGGTCCTGCTCTGTTTCAGCTCTGATCTTGTTGTGTTGTTCAGTCACTCAGTTGTGTCTCTTTGCAACCCCAAGGACATATAGCCCACCAGGCTCCTCTCTCCGTGGGATTCTCCAGGCAAGAATACTGGAGTGATTTGCCATTCCCTTCTGCAGGGGATCTTCCTGACCCAGGAACTGAACCTATGTCTCCTGCCCGGCAGACAGATTCTTTACCATCTGAGCCACCAGGGAAGCTCCCAGCCCTGGTCTGATCCCTTTCAAATACTGTGAAGCTTGGTTGCAATTTCTTTTGCACCTTTTAATTCCTATGAGACTCTGAGCCCCTCAGACCAACTGGCTTCAGTTGCTGGCTCTGTGGCCTCAGTCAGGTGCTTAATCTGATCACACTTCAGCGTCTTCACCTCTAAGACGAGTGTCATCCAAATTCCAGCTCAGTGAGGCTGCCATGGAGAGCGAATGGATGAATGTGGGAGCACAGCAAATGTGAGCAGCTTTTGTTTGTATTATCTGCCCCTTGCTCTAAAATCACTCAACTTGGTCTCTCTTTCTTGTAATCAAAGGTATCCTGACTAGTTCCCCAGCAGAGACTGCCCACCCTGTAGTCATCATGGATGCATACAATTCAACGTCATGAATCAGAGCCTACACTCACTGTGTTAGTGTCTAGTTATTTTTTATTTCTATGCTGAGAGTAGCAAAGGGTGGTATATACATATGTACCTGTTAATGTGTGCCTCCTGTGAGTTTATTTCAGGCAAAGCTCCACTGGGACCTCAGGAGCTAGAGGTCACAGGAAGGCATGTGGATGGATTCTTGAGTGATGGGAGAGGCTTTGGAGACTGGATACAAAAGGCTTCATGATTCTGCACTGCTCAATCAGACATCAATATCTAATGCTTATATAACTACTTTCTTAAAAAATCTTTGCTTCTTCTCCTAGGACATCACTTGGCAGTGGTTTAGTTGCTAAGTCATGTCTGACTTGTGACCACATGGATTGTAGCCCACCAGGCTTCTCTGTCCATGGGATTCTCCAGGCAAGAATACTGGAATTGTTTACCATTTCCTTCTCCAGGGGATCTTCCTGACTCAGGGATCAAACCCGCCTCTCCTGCATTAGCAGGCAGGTTCTTTACCACTGAGCCACCTGGAAAGCCTGTACATCACTTAGACAACAGGATTTCAGCCATATCCTGGCTTCAAAAAAGAAAGAAAAGCCAAGTGTGTGATGTGTCCCTCAGTACCTATCAGGAGAGTAAAGAGGTACATTTCTTTAAGAATTCTTCTAAACGTCTGGCAAAACAAGTAGGATTTTATGAGTCTTTGTAAGTCTCATCTACGGGTGAAGATGTCCTTCTGCACACCCAGGGCCCCAGCTGGCGTACACACATGTGAGACACTCACCAAGGCGCCCTGCACGTAGGAGGCTAGGTGACCACCTGTGCTCAGTGGAAAGAAAGAGAAAAATATCTTTTGAGATCTGAGGCTTTGTCAGATAGCTGGTAAGCTATTTCATCTGGCCAATGTGTGGGCCATTGACTAAGAATAAGATGCTCTCTGTCCCCCACAGCAGTCTGCCTGCTTCTCAATTTGGACTGTGGACATGCCTACAGGACTGGGTATCTTCTAGTCTCTGAAAAATAGACTTGCCAAACCTTTTTAAAACTCAAGTTTGGTTTTTTGTAGCGATTAAGCTTTTGGGGGGCTTTCCTGGTGGTTCAGAATTAAGGAATCCTCCTGCAAATGCAGGAAACCCAGGAGACATGGGTTTGATCCCTGGATTGGGAAGATCCCCTAAAGAAGGAAATAGCAACCCACTCTAGTAGTCTTGCCTGGAGAATCCTATGGACAGAGGAGCCTGGTGGGCTGCTGTCCATGAGTCACAAAGAGTCAGACAGCACTTAACAACTGAACAATGACAATTACAAAGTTATTCAGGTTAAAAATGGAAAGGTAGATGAATAAAAGTCTTGCAGAAAATATTTGCTTCTTCCCCTCCCATAGAAAAACGAGTCTCCCTGGAACAGGGAGACGTAATTTGTCTTCCTCAACCTCACCAAGCAGAGAGGAGAATCACAGATCTGGCCTGGAATCAGAATGGTCTTTATTACTTCACATCCCCATCCAGACCCCTAAGAATCTAAGCTCAGTGATTCTCAAAGTTACAGCCTTGTCTGTGAAGGTGTTTCTGTGTTTTGAGTAAGTTCTCAAAGTACTAGGTTAAAATTAAGTTTAAAATGCAGTTATTTTGTGAAAAGATCATGAATCACAACACTTAACAGTTGTGGAATTTGAGTAATTGTATCTTGATGGGTCAAATCATAAATGTAGATGGCTTTTGTGCAATAAAAGTGTTCCTGAGAAATTGTATGGGCTTTTTATATCAAGTCAAGCCACACTTTCTAGGTACTTCAGTAATAAATATGAAGAATGCAGGAAATAATCTGTTTACTTATGTTTCCTGTATTTCTGAATTTTTACATTTGAATTTTCCTTAAAGTAAGGTGTACTATTAATATATTGCCTATTATTATTTTGTAACTGAAGTGAAATTTTGGTAATGTTAAGAACTGGAAATGGCTTCCCTTCATAGAGAAATGGCTTCCTAAGGTCATAAAAAATGCTGAGAACTCACAAAATCCATCTGAGCTTCTAGTCACTTAGGATTTATCTGCCCCTGAACCTTAGCAGCTCTACTCTGTTTACATAACTGTTAATGTTGTACAGATATGCAAATATCAACCCACGCTGTTTGTTAATTCAAGTAGTCAAAATAACCATAATGGGAAAACTGTAATATTTAAATTTTGTTCACTGTTTTTAGCAGAGCTCATTTTATGTTTTAGACCATTACTGAAAGTAATGGTGTAAAAAAGTGACAGCAGACATGGGATTTGATTAATTTCATCTTGTGCCTTAAATGAAGAATTAATCCATTTCTCTCCTGATAAATATGCAGAAAAGATTATGAAATGACACTTGATTTTCTCATGTCTTTAAATCCACCTATTTTCTAATTATTTTGAGTGAGACGCTGAAGGGCTTAGATTTTTCAATCAATCTTCATCCTCATTGTTAACTTTCTTGCCAAAAATATGAATAAAACATGAGGTTTTTGTTTATCAAGTGTTCACAGTCTATGCTGTCAGCTACTTCATATTGGTTCAGGTACTTACATCACTGTGATGGTTTTAGATACTCACATCTTAACTTATGCAGTCATAAATCTGCAGTCACTTCTCACCTTTCAGAGCAACTTTTAAAATCAACTTTACCTAGCGAAATTCCACAGTAGATGCTCTTGTATTCAAAATTATCTGTCTTAGCTCTCCTGTTCAATTTTTAAAATAGCTTTTACATTAAGGAATCCATTAAGCATTAAGGGATGGTGAACTGTGAATTAAATTATTTTATAGATTTTTGGTGGTGGTGTGCAATGTACTTCACTGGCCCAAAGCCTTTCATGATAAGATTTCTCCTTCCTCTCTACCCTCAGTGAAAGGTATTTAAACCCCTACAATGTGCAGTCAGTGAGCTTGCAGAGGTTAATAAGAAAAGATTTCAATGTTCAAGGTTGGCCACAGTTTAATGAAGAATATAAACGTTGCAGCATAACATGATAAATTCTAAAGCTAATGCATGTCCAAAATATTGAAGGCACTGGAAAAACAATTCACTAAAATTTTCTTCAAGGCAATATTTGATCTCTGTCCATAGTTCTTTTCTTGCTCCTTGGAAAGAAAGCTATGACAAACCTAGATAGTGTATTAAAAAATAGTAACATCACTTTGCCAACAAAAATCCATATAGTCCCAGCTATGGTTTTTCCAGTAGTCATGTACAGATGTGAGAGTGGATCATAAAGAAGGCTGAGCACCTAAGAATTAATACTTTTGAACCGTGGTGTTGAATAAGACATTTGAGATTCCTTTGGACTATAAGGAAACCAAGCCAGTCAATCTTTAAGGAAATCAACCCTGAATATTTATGGGAAGGACTGATGCTGAAGCTGATGCTCCAATATTTTGGCCACATGATGAGAAGAGCTGACTCATTGGAAAAGCCCCTGATGCTGGGAAAGATTAAGGACAGGAGGAAAGGGGAGCAACAGAGAATGAAATTGTTGGACAGCATCACTGACTCAATGGACATGAATTTGAGCAAACTCTAGGAGATAGTGAGGGACAGGGGAGCCTGGCATGCTGCAGTCCATTGGGTCATAGAGTTGGACACATCTTAGCAACTGAATAACAACAAACCCTTTAGTTAAATTTTTTTTTTTTTTTGGAAAATCAGATTTACCAAGTAGAAAGTGAAGCCAACTGAGAGTCAGGGTTTGGGCATATACACTATTGAATTTTATGTTTCTTTGTGCTGGCAGCAGATTTGTACATGTTTTGAAGATGGGCTTTGTTAGGGAAACAGATGGGATACACTTGTTGCTTCAGGTCATGGTACCCAGAACCCTTGTCTTCCCATGTCTAAAGGGATCCAGATTGGACATGGCACTAAGTGGGTTGTTCATTGGACCCAAGGGCTGTCATAGTATGTGATGTCTGATGTAGGACATCAAGGGCAAGGGCATGGGATGAGACAGGCAAGGGCATGGGATGAGACAGCTGCCCTCAGGCGGGAGGCAAGCCTCTCCTGGGGAAGGAGTGAAATTTGGGAAGAGGAGCCGGGAGCTGTGGAGCTGTGAGTGGAGGTGCTGGCATCTGGCTTCTTGGGGCCATTTCTTCCTTTTCTTTGTGTCTTGTCCCAGCAAAGCCTTTTGCCAGAAAAAGCACTGAAGTAGAGAAAGCAGCGTTTCAGTTGTGCTATTGAAAAATGTTCTCTCCCTCAGCCAAAACGGAGATAGAAATGCCAAGACTTTAAACTCTCAGAGAAGAGCTGACCCGGAGCCAGGTCTGTGCTGGGCTTGCTCGGTGAGGGGGCTGCTGGGGGTGGGGGAAGGCAGGACCTTCACAGGATGAAGTGAAACGACACCGAGCAGAGGCACTCCTCAACAGTCGTCACCTTCTCATTCCCCTGGGGATGGCAGAGGAGCTAAGCTGCTTGGGTTTTAAACAACAGGATGAGAGAATCCAGCTGGCATGTCCCCAGAAGCCCAGGGTATCCTGTTTCCTGAGCCGCAGCTGTCCCCTGACAAAGGCCCAGTGACTCAGGGAGGAGACGACACAGAGGCCTCTTGTGAGAGTTTCCCCGCCTGGGCCCCTCCTAATGTCTTCAGCCTTCCCTGTTTTTAGGACCAGTGTTTACTTAGCCTCGTGATGGGGATGAAAGTAGTGCTTCAGAAGATGGACCACACTGATGAGCATCCTTGACTGGGATGTGGGGTTATCCTAGAGCATCCCAGGTCACTTAGGGATGCTGTAAGTACTGAGAAAAAAATCATGAAAATCCACTGTGATTTTAAAGAAAAATATTTACCCAGTAATTACTTTACTAGGCTTCCCCAGTGATTCAGCGGTGAAGAATATGCCTACAATGTAGAAGACTCAGGAGAAACGGTTTTGATTCCTGGGTCAGAAGGTCCCCTGGAGGAGGGCATAACAACCCACTCCAGTATTCTGGCCTGGAGAATCCTGTGGACAAACAGTCCATAGGGTCGCAAGGAATCAGACATGACTGAAGTGACTGAGCATGCATAATCACTTTACTACTTGGAGGGAGAAGAGAAGGTCTGGTGGAATCGGCAAGTAACAACAAGATCTCATAGGAAGCAGTAGATGCTGGGATATTCCCAGACTCACTTGGGTTGGGGGTGGTATTGAGAGTTGAGAAGTCACTCTAGTGAGGGCATGGGGACAGGGAGAGAAACATAGGATCTGTTCCATTAGAGGATGAAACACAGTGGACTTTTCTTTGAAAGAATGTTGAGGGGACATTCTTTCTGGAGTTATTTATCCACTGATCTCCAGTAGCATATTGAGCACCTACTGACCTGGGGAGTTTATCTTTTAGTGTCCTATCTTTTTGCATTTTATGTACTGTTCATGGGGTTCTCAAGGCACGAACACTGAAGTGGTTTGCCATTCCCTTCTCCACATTATGACCACATTATGTCAGACCTCTCCACCACGACCCATCTGTCTTATGTGGCCCCACACAGGATGGCTTAGTTTCATTGAGTTAGACAAGGCTGTGGTCTGTGTGATCAGATTGGCTAGCTGTCTGTGATTGTGGTTTCAATCTGTCTGCCTTCTGATGCCCACTCTCAGCACCTATCGTCTTACTTACATTTCTCTTACCTTAGACGTGAGGTATCTCTCCAGGGATGCTCCAGCAATGTTCAGCCGCTACTCCTGACCTTAGACATGGGGTAGCTCCTCTCGGCTGCTGCTCCTGACCTTGAACGTGGGGTACCTCCCCTCAGCTACCACTCCTAACCTTGGACATGGGGTAGCTTCTCTTGGCCGCTGCTCCTGACCTTACGTGTAGGATGGCTCCTCTCGCCACTGCTCCTGACCTTAAACATGGGGTAGCTCCTCTTGGCCTCTCCTGCACCAGGCAGCCACCATTTTCAGTGGAGAAATAACTCCAGAAACAATGAAGGGATGGAGCCTAAGCAAAAACAACACCCAATTGTGAATGTGACTGGTGATAGAAGCAAGGTCTGATGCTGTAAAGAGCAATAGTGCATAGGAACCTGGAATGTTAAGTCCATCAATCAAGGCAAATTGGAAGTGGTCAAACAGGAGATGGCAAGAGTGAACGTTAACATTCTAGGAATCAGGGAACTAAGATGGACTGGAATGGGTGAATTTAACTCAGATGACCATTATATTAACTACTGTGGGCAGGAATCCCTTAGAAGAAATGGAGTAGCCCTCATAGTCAACAAAAGAGTCTGAAATGCAGTACTCGGATGCAATCTCAAAAACAACAGAATGATCTCTGTTCTTTTCCAAGGCAAATCATTCAATATCACAATAATCCAAGTCTATGCCCCAACCAGTAAAGCTGAAGAAGCTGAAGTTGAACAGTTCTATGAAGACCTAAAAGATCTTTCAGAACTAACACCCAAAAAATATGCCCTTTTCATTATAGGAGACTGGCATGCAAAAGTAGGAAGTCATGAAACACCTGGAGTAATAGGCAAATTTGGCTTTGGAGTACAGAATGAAGCAGGGCAAAGGCTAATAGAGTTCTGCCAAGAGAACACACTGGTCTTAGCAAACATCTTCTTCCAACAACACAAGAGAAGACTGTACACATGGACATCACCAGATGGTCGATACTGAAATCAGATTGATTTTATTCTTTGCAGCTAAGGATGGAGACGCTCTATACAGTCAGCAAAAACAAGACTGGGAGCTGTGGCTAAGATCATGAACTCATTATTGCCAAATTCAGACTTAAATTGAAGAAAGTGGAGAAAACCACTAGACCATTCAGGTATGACCTAAATCAAATCCTTTAGGATTATACAGTGGAAGTGAGAAATAGATTCAAGGGACTAGATCTGATAGACAGAGTCCCTGATGAACTATGGACAGAGGTTCCTAACATTGTACAGGAGACAGGGATCAAGACCATCCCCAAGAAAAAGAAATTCAAAAAAGCAAAATGGCTGCCTGAGGAGGCCTTACAAATAGCTGTGAAAAGAAGAGAAGCAAAAAGCAAAGGAGAAAAAGTAAGATACACTCATTTGAATGCAGAGTTCCAAAGAATAGCAAGGAGAGATAAGAAAGCCTTCCTCAGCTATCAATGTTAAGAAATAGAGGAAAACAATAGAATGGGAAAGACTAGAGATCTCTTCAAGAAAATTAGAGATACCAAGGGAACAGTTCATGCAAATATGGGCACAAAGGACAGAAATAGTAGGGACCTTACAGAAAGAGAAGATATTAAGGAGAGGTGGCAAGAATACACAGAAGAACTGCACAAAAAAGATCTTCACGACCCAGATAATCATGATGGTGTGATCACTCACCTAGAGCCAGACATCTTGGAATGTGAAGTCAAGTGGGCCTTAGGAAGCATCACTACAAACAAAGCTAGTGGAGGTGATGGAATTCCAGTTGAGCTTTTCAAATCCTAAAAGATGATGCTGTGAAAGTGCTTCACTCAATATGCCAGCAAATTTGAAAAACTCAGCAGTGGCCACAGGACTATAAAAGGTCAGTTTTCATTCCAATCCCAAAGAAAGACAATGCCAAAGAATGCTCGAACTACTGCACAATTGCACTCATCTCACACACTAGTAAAGTAATACTCAAAATTCTCCAAGCCAGGCTTCAGCAATACATGAACCATGAACTTCCAGATGTTCAAGCTGGATTTCAAAAAGGCAGAGGAACCAGAGATCAAACTGCCAACATCCTCTGGATGATCAAAAACTCAAGAGAGTTCCAGAAAAATATCTACTTCTGCTTTATTGACTATGCTAAAGACTGACTGTGTGGATCACAATAAACTGTGGAAAATTCTTAAAGAGATGAAAATACCAGACCACCCGCTCTGCCTGAGAAACCTGTATGCAGGTCAGGAAGCAACAGTTAGAACTGTACATGGAATAACAGACTGGTTCCAAATAGGAAAGGGAGTACATCAAGGCTGTATCTTGTCACCCTGTTTATTTAACTTATATGCAGAATACATCATGAGAAATGCTGGGCTGGAAGAAGTACAAGCTGGAATTAAGATTGCTGGGAGAAATATCAATAATCTCAGATATGCAGATGACACTACCCTTATGGCAGAAAGTGAAGAACTAAAAAGCTCCTTGATGAAAGTGAAAGAGGAGAGTGAAAATGTTGGCTTAAAGCTCAACATTCAGAAAACTAAGATCGTGGCATCTGGCCCCATCACTTCATGGCAAATAGATGGCAAAACAGTGGAAACAGTGGCTGACTTTATTTTTCTGGGCTCCAAAATCACTGCAGATGGTGACTGCAGCCATGAAATTAAAAGACACTTGCTCCTTGAAAGGAAAGTTATGACTAACCTCGATAGCACATTAAAACTCAGAGACATTACTTTGTCAGCAAAGGTCCGTCTAGTCAAGGCTATGGTTTTTCTAGTAGTCATGTATAGATGTGAGAGTTGGACTATAAAGAAAGCTGAACGCAGAAGAATTGATGCTTTTGAAACTGTGGTATTAGAGAAGACTCTTGAGAGCCCCTTGGAATGCAAGGAGATCCAATCAGTCCATCCTAAAGGAGATCAGTCCTGGGTGTTCATTGTAAGGACTGATGTTAAAGCTGAAACTCCAATACTTTCGCCACCTGATGCAAAGAGCTGACTCATTTCAAAAAACCCTGATGCTGGGAAAGATTGAAGGCAGGAGGAGAAGGGGATGACAGAGGATGAGATGGTTGGATGACATCACCAACTCAATGGACATGAGTTTAGGTAAACTCCAGGAGTTCGTGACGGACAGGGAGGCCTGGTATGCTGTGGTTCATGGGGTCACAACGAGTCAGACATGACTGAGCAACTGAACTGAACTGAAATGAACTGAGGATATAGTTCCATAAGTGGAGGCAAGTCCAGTCCTCAGGGGAAGGAGAGCAGGAGGGAGGGGTGACTCCCCCTTGGTGCAAGTGGAAGGTGACTTGGAGGAGAACATCACATGCCCCATGCCTTAAAGACCCAGGCCCGAGTCTCAGTCACTCCTGAGAACACAGTGGACCCTCCTGCAGAACTTTGGAGGGGACCCCCCGAGTGCCACCTCCTGGAGTCCTGTCCCCATCATTGGTGGGCTTCCTCTCTCTGCAGCCACAGACTCACTCCTAACAATCACCAATTTGTCCCACCTTGAGCTCACGTTGCCCAAGCAGACAAACGTCACCTTGACAGATGAGCCTTCAGGTTTTGCTTGAACATTATTGTTCTTTTCCATAGAAAAGAACTGTTCCCTATTCAAAAAGCAAGACAGATGTAAAATAAAACCTGCCCTCATGGGACTGGGGGCAGGAATGCACAGCCTGCTCAGGCTGAAAGCAAAGGGGCTTGAAAGGGGAGCCCTGGACCAGCAGCACTGGCATCGAAATTGATAGAAATGCAGGTTTTCGGACTACCCCGGGTCCTTGGAATCAGACACATGGAGAGAGGAGACCTTTGAGCTGTCTTTTCATAAGCCCTCCAGACCAAGTCCCAGACTCACTAACCTAGCACACCTTTTATGGACACACACATCCCTGTCCAGCTTCTCTCCATGGGCTATGCTTTCCCTATTAACTGTCTGGCAAATCTCCTCTTGACCCTTCAAAATTCAGTTCAGCTCTCAACTCTGAGTTTTCTCCCAATTCCCCACCATTAGTGCTCTCATGGGAAGCCTCTATCACAATTTTTAAGAGCAGTTCCAAGAGCCTTTATTTTCCTGCCTGGATGGTCCCCTGTATCCACCAAATGCTACAGAGACTGTTTATTTTAAACCATGGATTGTTGTTGTTCATTTGCTAAGTCATGTCCAACACTCTGTGACCCCATGGATTGCAACATGGCTGGCTTCCCTGTCCTTCACTGTCTCCTGGAGTTTGCTCAAATTCATGTCCATTGAGTTGGATTTGCAAACATGGATAGGTTTTAAATAAAACTAAGCTTAAAAAATATGAGCAATTGTATATTTTCTTTCCTCCATAACTGAAATGTATACTTTCAAACAAAGGCATAAATAGAGGTTAAAAGAAAATAGAGTGGATAAGAGAAAGATAAAAAAGTAAGAACAGAAATTTTAGAATGTCATTTAGGTCATCTTGTTGGAGATTGTTTGCAAAGAGCTGCTCTTGCAGCCAGACTTAATAGAGGAGCAAGCTGTCCTGGGCAGTAATAAGCTCACTCTTGCTAAGGTTTTTCATGAGCAGAGAACAGATGACAAATATGAACTGGCGCTGGAGATAAAAACCAATAAATTGGAGGAAATTGCTCAGAGAGGTGTGTAAAGAAGCATTATAATTGGGTTGGGGGCCAGTTGGACCAGCCCAATGTGGATTAGTGTTGTCTGCTTTGAGTGTGAGGTAGAAACAAGGATACCCTGAAATCCACTTATCAGCCCAGTGATGCTAAAGGCATCATTTATGTGGCTCCTGATGGGATTGTAAGAAGAGATCTCTCAGGTGTATAAGTTCCAAGTATCTATGATGAAAACAAGAGTGTTAGCTGGCACACGAGGTGTTCTTTTTCACTTTGGGGTATGTGGTTGATGATAAGCTGCTGCCGAAGAAGACTGAGGACGAGTGACTTTAGCCAAGGATGCAGCCAGGCAAGCCAGCTCTGTTCACAATTGCCAGACATTAATCAATATTTAATACCCACCGTACCTCATGAGGCTACTAACTACCAAGCAAACATAAAACCCTTGGTGAATATAAATAATTAACAGGAAAGTAATTAGAGGTCTTTTAAAAAACAATCTATCTTGATTAATGTGAAAGAGCTTAGAAGACTGTTCCTCTCTAAGAGCGAAGCACCCTTGTTGCCATCATTGTCACTGTGAGTGCTGTGTTTATTCCAATTATTTATCAACCACAGGGGTCTGGAAAGCGTACATGGGTTACTTTGAGCTAATGAAACTTCGAGCAGATATTTTAATAAACAATTCCCTTTCCACTTATCTTCCTGTTTTGCAAGATTGGTAAAGGTGCAAAGGTATTCAGATTTGGGGCGCGGGGAACCATCATTCTGCGTCAAAGGTGGTTGTAAAATTGAAACATGGTCTGGAGACCTCAAGAATCAAATAGACTGATTTGGAAAGCTATTTTATGAGCTGAATTTAAAACCACTCACACGGTGGTTCCCGGGCTTTAAGTTACAAAAATAAACCAACTTTGTTCAATATTTATGGACACTAGGTTCCTGGGTGTCAGGAAGGCCCCTGACCCATCTTGAACACTGCAAGTTCTCCCCTGAAAATAGTCACTCCATCAGGTTACTTCTGAGCATCATTTTCTCAATGCAGTACTGGTAAAAAACACCCTGTAGTGAGTAGCAGAAAACCTTTGAATGCAGGCACTTTTGTTTAGGACATTCAGAAAAGGACCCTTTGCTCCCTAGTCCTCTGTCATAATAAAAGAAATAGCTTCTTTTCAGCCAAGATGAGTACAAGAAAGTGCCAGAAGAAAGTTTTCTTGGGAAAGCTAGATCTTTCTTTGCTCAGCAAGAAATCTGAAGACAGCCATTCATACTAGGGTTTTTGCAAGTCTCGGAACTGGGGTCTCAGTGGATGAAATGAGGGGACAATAAGCACTTCACAGAATGGTTATGAGGATTTAATGAGGAAAGAAATCAGTAACTTGGGGCTTCACCTGCCATGGCACAGGTAGGTTAATTCACCAGTCACCCTGTACTCTCACGACCCTTTCCATGTCCAAGCACTGGCTTTCCCTCCAGGAAGCCAGCCCTCATCTAGCACTTTGGGGTGAGGGTAATGTGATCAAGCCCACTCTGACTTCAGATTTCAAGCCTAATAACCTGATTTCCACCTCACTCCTCAGATTCTGTCTGCACTTTACAGCTGAGGTCTGATAATCAGATTTGATTCTGGGGGCAAAGCTCTTCTCAGCATCAGGAACGTCCATCTATTTGGAACCTTAGCTGTCCATCTCCCCACCATCCTGCCCACTTTACTCTCACACCTCTGTCCTAGGGTCCCATGTCTGGAACTGCCCAGAGACTGGGGGTCATTTGTATTGACACCTCTCCTTCTCCCAGAGCACCTGCCTGGCTCTCTAAATATGCCTGTCCCTGTGAATGCCCCGACAGAACTCTCCCTTCTATGAGGATGACTCCTTCTCATGTTACTCAAACTGACATCCATCCAACTAGACCTGTGGTCTGTGTGTTCATTTGTGACATCCAGCTTCTGAGGATGAGTTGTACCTATTACTAGAAATTCACACCCATTGTCTTTTTTTCAATTTATGTATTCATTTAAAAATTTTTATTTATTTTTAATTGAAGGATAATTGTTTTTCAGTATTGTATTGGTTTCTGGCAAACATCAACATGAATCAGCCACAGGTATACACATGTCCTCTTCCTCTTGTACCCCCCTCCCACCCCATCCCAACCTTCTAGATTGTCACAGAGTACCAATTTGAGCTCCCTGCATCATACAGCAAATTCCCACTGGCTATCTTTTTGTGAGCCTGAGGGTGTGTTGGAGGAGGGTAGGAGGCATGTGGAGAGCGGAGAAGCTGCTGAACTACCTGCACGGTCAGAGTGGTCATGGTCACAGGCTGGGCACTCTCAGCTGCTGCCTGGCTAGTCTCAGTGTGGTCACTGGCTCTGCTCCTTACCCAGACTCTCCCCTGCAGATCCCCCCTCCCCTTTTGAAACCTCCTCCTGAGGTTCCTCATCCTCTTCCAGACCCTCGCCCGGCAAGGCCTCCCTTTCTTTCCAGACACTACCCCCAGATCCCCCATCCAGACCCTCCCTGCCCAGGTTCCTTTGCTAAAACTGCAGTCAATTGATGAACTCACAAAACAGGATGAAAGAAGGGAGAAGCCAGTTAAATGTCAGACATTGACAAAGTTAATGTATTTGTTGTTTACTGACTTGAGATGAAATGCTCTCCTGACTTGTTTTGCAATTTCTTCAACAAAACTGAATAAATCTCTGAAATGCAGAGATTTATGATGGAAGAGCCTACAGTTCTATGACTGGTACTCAACCTCCTCTGAAACCCACCGAGTCCACCTGAGATGGAAAGTTTTCTGGCGCCTCCCCGGAGACAGGTGACACATATCTGTCCTTCTAAAGATGGTCATTTTGACCCTTGTGAAAATTCAGATCACTTAGAAAATAATATACCAACCACTGCAACCAGTTTTTAACTGCATTTCTACTTTTTGAACCCTATGTAAAATACCCATCATAGTGCCAAACCTGTAATAACAAGAAAACAGAAATGAACGTTTTCATTCTCTGTCCTCATCTTCTATAATAACCCTTGTTACCAGCCTATAATTGAAAGTGTTTTACTGTATGGCATTTTTGGGTTGGTGAGACAATTCTTAAATTATTTGTTAGAGTTAGGCAACTGTGGGAACAAATTTCAAGCAGGTTTGAAACTGTTAACTTCTAACACATATTGGCTTCACATTATGTGTTAGACCTGGTGACTTTATCAGTGGAGGTTGAATTTATGAGTAATTACAGCCCACACACTCATGTCCTTCTCTCAGGGTGGAAACATAGCAGTGTGAATGCCAGGCACTGCCTACACCTCAGCCACACACTGTCTCAAACCTGTATACTCCAAATCTGCCCAGTAATCGAAGACTGAGCTGTACAGGGAGCCTCATCCATCGTTAGACCAAAGTCTGGGCTCAGAAATGCATTCTGTCAGATGGAGGTCCCCTCCCTTGAGCCAGCAAACCACCTGCCCAAAGTGAGGACCTTCTGCTCCTTTTTCTGGTATGCCCCAGAATTCAGATGGAAATCAAGAATAAACCCAAAGACCAACAGTTCCATGTCCAGGTCCAAGTCCAGGCCCCACCAACTGCCCCACAATGGGGATCTCCAGGGGGAAGGTGTATGTCTGACTCCAGATCTCTGCCCACAGAACATTGGCCTGATGAGCAAAGAGCTTTCAGAGGCAGTGCCCATCAACAGAGGAATGGATAAAGAAGGTGTGGCACGTATATATGATGGAATATCACTCAACCATTAAAAAGAATGAGATGAAGCCATTTTCAGCAACGTGGGTGGGGGTAGAGATCATGATGCTAAATGAAGTAAGTCAGACAGAGAAAGACAAATATAATATGATACTGCTTTTATGTGGAATCTAAAAAGATACAAATGAACTTACAAAACAGACATAGAAAATAAACTTATGGTTACCACAGGGGAAGCAAAGAAGTGAAGTGAAAGTCACTCAGCCATGTCCAACTCTTTGCAACTCCATGGACTCCATGGAATTCTCCAGGCCAGAACACTGGGGTGGGTAGCTGCTCCCTTCTCCAGGGGATCTTCCCAACCTGGGGATTGAACCCAGGTCTCCCGCATTGCAGGTGGATTCTTTACCAGCTAAGCCAGAAGGGAAGTCCAAGAATACTGTAGTGAGTAGCCTATTCCTTCTCCAGGGGACCTTCCCAACCCCAGAATCAAATCAGGGTCTCTTGAATTGCAGGCAGATCCTTATAGGCTGAGCTACCAGAAAGGGGAAGGGGGCAGGGATAAGTTAGGAGCTGGGGATTGAGATATACACACTACTATACATAAAATAGATAATCAACAAGGACCTGCTGTGTAGCACAAGGAATTCTTCTCAATACTCTGACATGACCTATACAGGAAAAGAACCTAAAAAAGAGTGGATATATGTATGTGTATAATTGATTGACTTTACTATATACTTGAAACTGATACAACATTGCAAATCAAATAGATTCCAAAAAATTCCTTTTTAAAGGCAGAGATAACAAAGCAAAGGAAAGGAGACTGATCACAGGGTCTGGGTGTGAATGGACAGCTGGCCTGAGGAGGGAGGATACACCCCAAACTGAAGTCGTGTCAAAATATCAGTCCGTCCTGACTGTGTGTATACAAAGATGCAGTGTGTAATTCTGCAAGCCCTTGTGTTGAAAGCAGCCAAAGTGATGAAAATATTCTAATGCTCAAGCAAGCCTCAAGAACCCTCACTTACATTCTGCTGTTGGCATTAGTACAAACCTTCATGCATGGCTTTTCTGTTTGAGAAGTAGAAAAAAAACACTAGATAGTCTGAAAAGATTTACTGACTTGGTGTTTATAATCCCTCTTTACATATAATCAGTTATGAGATGAATTCTCTGTCTCATACCACCAGGATGTAAGCTCTAATCTGTGCCTTCTTGTTCCAAAATAATAAGTTAATTAAAAATGTTATGCATGGGAGGCACAGCCTTTATCATTCCTGAAAGATCGCACATATTACCTCCTCAGCTACAAAGTCAGAAAAGAACTCTTCAGGAGTCTAGTTCTAAGCTTTATTTTCTGGTAAGTTAGGAACTTTCTTGACTATGATGTAAAAAAAAAAACACAAAAATTTGTTAATCAGGGATGCAAACTCTGCTTTGTATTTTTTTCCTTTGTTTCATTATCTAAAGACTCTCCTTGATTCTCCAAAACCCATCTTTTTTTAAAGCCTATGTTATATCTTCCCCATATGCATGTTCTGAGGTTAAGTTGTGTGTTGGGGGCTGGATGGACAATATAAATTAAGGCAGGCTCACAGGAGACGTAGGCTGTCACCTCATTGCTGTGATGACTGTGTCCTTGACACGGCACAGCAAGAGCCCAAAAACAGTTGGACACTTGGACTCGGACACTCCTAGGAACATATCATCAGGAAAGAATCAGAAATGTGATTAAAGGTTTGCAAGAGAACTTACGTATCCTCGATACTTACATAGTAGGGGCAAAAAAACAGCTAGAATATGCAGTAAGAAGTGCATAATACATCATAATCATTCACACAAATAAACATTTTACAACCATTGAAAATAGTCTTTAAAACATATCAAACAGCATGCAAAATGCTCCTGGTAAAATAGAAAGTGAAGCAAAAGTCATCAAAATTCTGTGGCCCAAATGACCCCAATCGTGGAAAAACACATTTGTACATGAAGGAAAAAATGCACTAAAAGAAATACAGTAAACTAGCAAAAACTTCTAGATAATGGAATTACAGTGATTTTGTAAATAACACAAAATAAATAAATAAAATATATCATCATTCCCCTAATTTATATGGAGAGTATTATTACTTTTAGAATGGGAAAAGCCATTTTTTAACTTATTTGTTTATTTATTTGGTGCTTGCACATTTTATAGACCACTTCAGTTGGCTCAGTGGCAAAGAATCTGTCTTCCAACACAGGAGATGTGAGTTTGATCTCTGGGTCAGGAAGATCCCCTGGAGAAGGAAACGACAACCCATTCCAGTATTCTTGCCTGGGAAATCCCATGGACAGAGGAGCCTGGTGGGCTGCAGTCCTTGGGGTCACAGAGATTCAGACACAACTCAGTGACTAAGCACACATTCCCCCCCCCACACACGCACACACATTGCTGACTGCTGACTGCGGTTTGTCCATATCGACTAAGGTCATTCACTTCCCTATTACATGACTTAAAAATTCCACTCTTAGGCTAATACCCCCAGAGTTGTGTACATGTTCTTATCAAAGGGCAGGTACAAGGATGTTCATTATGTAACTACTTACAATAACCAGAAATTGGAACTTACTAAACACCCACCAGTGACTGGGATGAAGCGATGTCAGTGTCCTCACACGATGGGATGCTATACGGCCGCGTGTGCCGAAACAGTACAGACAGATGAACATTACAAACGCCGTGGTCAGTGAGACCAGTGAATCCAAGCTGTAGGAGCCAGAATCGAGGTGCCCTCAGCGGGAGGCAGTAACTGGACTGGGCAGGAGGACTCCTGGAATTGCTGGTCACCTTCTGTGTCTCCGTCCAGGAGTTGTCTATGGAGCAGCATTAGATGCATGAAAATGTCTTTATTATCTGCAATTTTGTCTCCACACAATGCTCTTCAATAAAAGGTTAAGAATGCAATGGCACTGACACGAATAGGATTTGATTTCTGCAAAATTCACTTAGAATGAGATGTGGCTGTAATTTAGGTATCAGATCAGGAAGGAAGAGCAGAAGGAAAGGGGAGGGCGTGCGAAAGCCATGCTGGCCCTCCCCCGTCTATGTTCCCCGTGTTTCTGCTCAGTTTGGAAGGTCAGTGAAGGACATGTGACTGAAGTATAGCATCACAGAGAAAGCCTGGAGTGAGCGGCAGGTTTGCCACCTTAGACTGACAGCCTGCCTTTAGTTTGGGCAGAAAAACTGAGAAGTTTTAATGTGAAAAATAGAGAAAATGAACTGCATGCAAGAATTCAGAATCACCGTTATAGAAAAAATGAATTGATCTAAATATCACAGGACCTGCTACCCAACTGCTACACACCCTTCCTTCATTAGCAGGGTCACACTGGAGACTCAGGGAGCTGTGTTTAAAGGGTGAGCATGAGTGTGTGTGTGTGTGTGCACATGCTTGAGTGTGCACATGCATGCATGTTGTTTGTGCTTAACTGTGCACATGTATGCATGTCATGTGTGCTCAAGTGTGTGTACCTGTTTGTATGTGTATGTACATTCACGTGTGTGCATGTTGTAATCTCTCTGTGAACACACAGGATCAAAGTATCTCCATTTCCTCCTCCTCTGGCTGAGATGTCAGGCTGAGCTGGGTGAGCGCTTGGGTGGTGGTGTTTTGGAGACACTGTGACCAGGTGCCCTCCTCCTAGGCCTCCTGTTCACAACCGCAGGGCAGATTGCCCAGGTTTGCTGAGGTCAGGTCAGTCAGAACAACCATCCATGTCAGTCCTTGATTGAGCCCATTTTCACAGCAAGAATCGGTGGTGGGATGTTTAAAATGAAACAGGGACAGTTGAGGTTCCCAGCATCCTGGGCCGTCGCGTGGGCACAGAGGATCCTGGGCTGGTTAGCAGCTGCCCTGGGGAGTTGTCCCAGCAAGAAGACAAAGCCTGCGTGGATGGCACCTCTCCCCAGCCTTCAAGGCCCTGCTGCCTGGGGGGCTTGCGGGTGGGGCTCACTCCCTGGCACTGTCCTCCAGATACTCAGCTCACACTGCTCAGACCAGAGGCTGCTCTGTCCTCTCCCCTCCCCGTCTAGGCACTGCGCTGGTAGTTTTCCACCTAAATAGCTCCCTGTCACAAAGCATTTGGCACCTGGGAGAGAGTGCATCTTATTTTTTCCAGCAAATGTCTTTTTCTTCTTCTTTTTTTTTCTCCTGTCAACTGAGAAAGGGATAATAAAAATCTACTCAACATGGATATGAAAGTAATCACCTCTCATTTTCCCAGGGTCCCATCTGGGGCAAGGCAGCTGGAACCCAATCTTAGGGAGAGAAGCCTGCAGGCCCTGCCCCTGTTGGTAGCTGGAGGCTGGCTACTCCTGTGGTGGGAGAGAGGGGTTCTCCTTGCAGGTGAGCACAGGATGGTGGGCACATCTGTCCACCTTGTAGACTACGCAGATCACACGCTGGCCTGCAAGGCCCTCTCCACTGCCCAGCTAACTGCACGGACCCAAAAGGCACCTGCCATGGGTCCCCACTTCACGCGTACCACAACATCTTAATTTTAGGGTGGATGCATTCTCTGCATACAGGAGCTGATTTCAGAGGCCACAGGGCTTAACAAGCTTCCACACAGTTTCCAGGTGGTCTAGTTCTTTTTTCATTTCTTTATTTCATTTTTTTCTTTTTGGCTGCATTACACAACATGTAAGATCTTTGTTCCCTGACCAGGAATCAAACCTGTGCCCCCTGGAGTGGAAGCTCAGGAAGCTCAGTCCTAATCACTGGACACCAGGGGAGTCCCTGGTCTAATTTTTTTTAAATTGGCACTTCCAAGGGCAGCCTACCCAGTCCTATGGGAGAAGGTATGGCAGGAATGCAGGCTTTCTTCAGACCCTGGACAGTCAGTGTCGTCTTTTTCCCCAGTAATATGCCTCTAGAAGATGGATTCCAAACTATTGATAACACTTTGTGATTTGAGAGAAGTTCCAGGTACTTCTCAACAGGCTCCTGATCCAGGAAATAGCCCCTGTGTCCATTTCACAGATGCTGAAACTGAGGCAGCAGGCGAGTATGTGCTTTGTTGAAGGTCATATGGAAGAGCTGGTGCCCTCAACCCAGACAAGGGACTATACTTGGGTGTTTTGTTTCCATCATAACCATTTTCCCTATGCCAGGAGACACCCTGCTGGAAGGAAAGCTTGCCTGCTTCGTCTGGACCATCTTGCTCTTGCTGTCTATCTGTCTGTTGTCTGTTCTGAATGCCAACACATTCAGAGGCATGGAAGGGCATGTTATGCTGGCTTCTTCCTCCTTCTGCTTGAGAGTCCTTTGCCCACAGTCACAGGTTCGTCCCTTGTCTGCTCAGCAATTCAGGCCAATAGAAAACAGCTTCCCAGTGGAGATGGCTGGGACCCATCGTCAATCCTGCCCTGAACCAGGACTGACCCTGGGCCTTCTACCGCAAGCTGGGGCCTGGCTCTGGATATCATGCAAGAGGCCCACCAACTTGTTTTGGTGCAGACGTCCCAGGGCAGACTCCTCCCTCTGTGACACCCTTCAGACCCTTTCTAAAAGTCCATAAATAAACAACTGTTTGGGTTAGACAGATACACAGCATGTCCTTCAAAAACTTGCTCCAAGGACGCTTCTGCAACATGTAGCAGCTTTGAATGGTAAACTATTTGATAGAAGACAACATGAGTGGATGTTATGCAGGAAAAAGGAGTGTAGAAATGGAAAAATAAAATCACTGTGTTTATTAAAGTTTCCTTCACTGCTCCACTATAAAGAAAGACATTTGATCAATGATTTTTTTTTAAATTAACAAGTTCTAGGTCAGTTGAGCACTCATATCTTTGAGAGAATGACCTGATCTTCATTTTAAAAAGCCAGTTGTATAAATCATACTTCTCCCTATGTTTTTTCTTTACAGTAATAGATGTAAAATTCCCATCCAGATTATCACCCCACATTGGGTCACACCCCAATTAGAGCTTCCCTGGTGGCTCAGAGGGTAAGTAATCTGCCTGCAATACAGGAGGCCTGGGCTCGATCCCTAGACTGGGAAAATTCCCCTGGAGGAGGACACGGCAACCCACTCCAATATTCTTGCCTGGAGAATCCCATGGAAAGAGGAAACTGGCGGGCTACAGTCCATGGGATCGCAAAGAGTCAGACAGGACTGAATGACTAATACTTTCACTTTCCACTTAGGTAAGCAGATTTTAAGAAAGAAAGAGTTATTGTTGAAGAGAAGATGAGGCAAAAATAGGAGTTAATTAGGAGGAAACAGAATAAATGACTGAAAATTAAATCTTCGATTCTCTCAACTTTTGGAAAGATGGGACTTCCTTTGTGTTGTCGCTTCGTTTTTCTTGCTGAAAATGCCACTTCACATTCAAAAGCAGCACTGACTGCACACAAAGTGACCCAAACATCACGTCACCTCAAATAACCCCACACAAACATGTCACGTGCATTACAACAGGTAATCTGCCAGTGTATCATTGCTTCTCTTAAAACCCATCTGCTTTATGATTCAAAGTCTAAAACTTCAGAGAGAGACTTTCTGAAAAAGGAAGAGGAAAGAAAGCATGAGGGTAGGGGGAAAGTGAGGGAGAATAAACCAGATGCAGAAATAATCCCATGAGGGAGTGCTCAGTTGTGTCCACCTTTTGTGACCCCATAGACTGTAGCCCACTAGGCTCCTCTGTCTATGGGATTTCCCAGGCAGGAATACTGGAGTGGGTTGCCATTCTGTTCTCCAGAGGATCTTCCCAACCAAGGGATCAAACCTGGGTCTCCTACATTTCAGGTAGATTCTTTACCACTGAGCCACTAGGGAAGCCCTCCCATGAAATCACACAGGGGCTTTTTACTGCTTTATCCTGATTTTATATTAAATCACTAAATGCAGGATTTAAGCATTTTCTCTTTAAAAGTAAGTATTAATATTATGGTGATTCAACAGATGGGAGGATGTACTCTATTTTATTCATTTTGTATTCTGATGAAAAAATATAAAGAGGACCCCATTTTTCTCAACTCTGGAAAATGAGAGTTCAAGTGACAGAGATTATTTCCCAGATCATATAATAAAAGCTGAACTCATGACTGTGACCTTGTGATACTGCGGAAGTGCTATGCTGGCTTCTAAATTAGCTCAAGAGTATAATGGTGTTTATTGCCTTTTTAATTCTAAAATGCAATGTTCTATATTCTAAATTCTTTACCCTAGCTTCTAAATCTTTGAATGTTATCAGTCTGTGTGTAAAAAGAATTCTACTGTAATTTAAGTTAATTAGAAAAGGTAAGAAATGAGAATGTTTGATCTGGATATGGAAACAATGATTTCAGAACAAGTCAGCCATACACTCTGCCCTGGGGTGGGAGGGCCCCTGACTTGGAGCTTTCTGATTTCCAAGAAGCAAATGCTCTCATCTTGGCAAGTTGCAAGCACCTGGCCCAGCATCCATGCGTGCAGGCAGGGAGAAAAACACAGGAGCCCACCTGTGTGGCCTGTCCACCAGGTTTAGGTGACATACACAAATATTCTCAACAGGACAGATAGTAAAAGTAAAAATAATTAAAGAGCATATACTATTTTAGTCCATTGCTTCTGTTGTTAATAAAATGCATTCAAGTGTAAGTTTATGTAATTCAATTTTTATTAATGGCTGTGTTTCACACCAGGCTTATAAAATTCACGAACATTTAAAGAGTTCTCTCGTGAACCCCTACTGGGCTAGAGGCAGATCCTACTGATCACAGAATCTGTACGTGGAAAAAAAGTACATTTTAACTTTCTGCCTGAGAAGCTGTGATTGCAAGGACCTGTCTTGGATAGTTAGTTGGACTGATTTCTTTCTCAAACATCCACCTATGACAACTGTGTTGAGTTGTATGGGGAATGCAGGGAGAGTCAGAAATGGCTTCTGAAGCCAGAAAGTTCCTAACCCAGAGGAGAGACTGGGCAATACCAGGACAGACATGGGTGTAGGACCCATCCCAACAGGCAGGACCCAAAGCAGGCATTGGAGCCTGTCATTAAGGATGAGCTGAAGAGAGATTTCCAACAAAGAAAAGGCGGAAGGGCACTGGGACACAGGAGATGCAAACTCAAAACCAGCTCTAGTTGTTATGTACTTTTCTCAGTTTGTATGTTTTTCAAGACAGAAGACTTGGTGGCTCAGATAGTAAAGAATTTGCCTGCAGTGCAGGAGACCTGGGTTTGATCTCTGGATTGGAAAGATCCGCTAGAGAAAGGAATGGCTCCCCACTCCAGTATTCTTGATTGGAGAATCCCACAGACAGAGGAGCCTTGCAGGCTACAGTCCATGGGGTCACAAAGAGTTGTATATGACTGAGCAACTAAGACACAGGCTGTGGCTAAGGTCTTACCTGGAATACAACTTCTAGCTTCGTCACTAATGGGCTCAGTTGGACATTGACTTAACCTTTCTTGATTGTGGAGTCCTGTGACTGACAAGTCCCTGTGTGTATCTCGAACCTAGCAGGTGCCTGTTACACCAATGGATTCTGTGTACTCAGTGACATGGGGATGGTCTCAGAGACCACGGGGAAAGGAAGAGAAGGAGGGGAGAGGAGGAGCCCATGATGCCCGTGAGGAGCTGATTCTGAGTTCTCTTTCAGCAAGAAACTTTCAAGTGATGCTCATTTTTATTTGACATGTTTTGGGTGGGAAAGCACAAGGAAGCCACATTTTGGCCTCAGGTTGGTCAGAAACCTGAAGACATGAAATCTTAACCTTCAGCTGCCTCCACATCCAGCTCCTCACCCACCGAGCTCCAGACCTGCTGACTTCCCCAGAATTTTCTTTAGAGTTTTCTTTGTAAATCAGATTTGGGGCAACTGTCTTCTGGAAATGACTGTTCAATAATCACATGTGTTTTCTTAGACAACCCGGAAGATCTCCTGGGAGCTCTTCTGAGCTCTTTTACCATGAGACACTGAGGGATTTGCAGGTGTTCAACCCGCAGCCGAGTGGAGGGTCATTACCATGTGACAATGCCACTGGCCCCATGGTCTTAAATCACTCTCTGAGCCAATACTGCTGCTTTGCCAACTTGTCACTTGGGTGCAACTGCAGGAGTCTAGCTTATACATCGATGCGGCACAAGGAACTGAGTTTAGCAAGGACCAGCCACATCAGGCAAAGATTGAAAAGAATTTAGTTCTAATTCCTTGAAAGCGACCACGATGATCTGTTTCAGGACACACACTCAATTCACACTGTGGAAGGGTAACCGGCTCACCTGGCCAGGAGCCTGGAGCGAGTATTTTCTAATCTATCAATGTCTTTGTTACTTATTTTTCCGGTGACTGTTTTCACCCCAGTTGATGTTTATTGGGCAGCACCTTCTAAGACATGGTCTGGTCTTCCTTGGCCCTCTGTAGGCTTCTATTAGGCCGGATGACTCTGGCTCCAGTTCTTGGTGTGGACGCTGATACCCGACTCCATTCATTTCTCTGCTCCCAGGTCACAGCCTCAGAGAGACCTTCCCATTCAAATTAGGACAGCTCCCCACAATCCGTAACTTGATAACCCTTTACCCTGCTTCACTTTTCCTCAAAACACTTGGCATGACCTGAAAACACAGTGTGTGTCTATTTCTTTGATCTCTGGTGTTTTCTCCACTGGATGTAAACTCCAGGAAGACACAAACATGGTCAGTTTTGTTCACCACTGTGTCCCCAAAGACCAGAAAGGACCTAGGACAAGGTAAACAGTCAATATTTAAAGAATGAAAGAATGCTCAAGGGGACTCCAGGATTGAGAAAAAAATTCTTTTTTCTATGCAAACAATCAACCTCTAGTTTATCTCGCTCATTAAGACTGAGTCAGTTGAAGTTGAGGTGGCTTTTATTTTCAGGAAAACCACTAATTGGTTAAGTTGTCAGAATAAAGACAGGAATCTGCGGTGGCTGAAGATTCAGCTTTTACTTGGACTTGAGCTTGAGAGCTGATTAAAGAATTCCCAAGGGGATAAACAGAAACAGGAGCTCAGGAATTTTGAAAAACTACATTATAAACCACCGCTTCTATGAAAGACTTAATTGGCTGAATATTTCCAGCTCAGCTTTGAGAAGTAGCTCGCGTCTGCTAGCAGGGAGGGGATGCAGTGACAGTACTGGGAGTTACTGAAGCTCATGTAACACACACCGTTGTGGGGCAGTCCATGATCACTCAGTCAGCAGACACTCCACCCGCAGCAGGCATGCTCATGGGTTCTTGACCCACACTGGCATCAGATCTCCCAGTGAGACACCAGCAGACCTCTTGCTGTTTTGAGGTTTGGTGCTGACCCTAGGTCTAAGACCCTGTTGTGGTTGGAGGGTCGCTGATAGAGTGGTCATGGACCGCCCTACAGCTCACCCTTCACTCATTCGCACAGATGGAAGACCCAGGAGAAGCAGCTCTGGATGGAGAGACTGAGACCCATTCCTCTTTCTTCTCTTTCAACATCACCATCACCTCCTGGTATGATTCTGTCCACATAACCAGCTTCAAATAGCCATGTCCTCTGAGGCAGTGGTCTCCAACTTTTTGGCACCAAGGACCAGTTTTGTGGAAGACAACTTTTCCATGGACAGTGGGGGAATGGTTTTGGAATGATCTACTGTGCACTTTATTTCTGTTATTATTACATCAGCTCCACCTCAGATCGTTAGGCATTAGATCCCAGAGGTTGGGAACCACTGCTAATCCTGAAATTGCTCTTGAGTCTACAAGGAAGTCCTCACTCCATTAACTGCATTCACTGAAGATGACAAGCCCTTTCATGCCCTCCTCAGCTGTGCCATGGGCATTGGGTATCCACCTTTCCCCACAATTCTTTAAGTTTGCAGATATCTCAGAAGACTCCATTCAACTTTCAAGGCCTGGCTTTAAATGTCACCTTCTCCATCAAGGCTTCTGAGATGACTTTCTCTACATCTAGGGTTTTTCATAATGCTCTACTACCTCCATCTTCCCTGTGCTCTGTGCTTCATCTCTTTGAACATGAAGGTTTTATCTGCTAAATGTGGACATTGGACAAAGTTACACACTGTCAACATTGATGGCAAGTCAGTTGAATGAATAGAGTTTCTTGGTAGTAGAGATTCTGGATCTCCACCCAGATCCTCATGAACCCAGATTCTCCAGGAGTGAGAGGGAAAAGAGTCTCAGACCTCACAAGTGATTAGAAAATACTGAAAATGCAAGAGTCGGGGGTATCCCAAACTCAAACCCAAATGTGCTGGTATTTCAATTGACTTGATCTGAATCATTAGCAGAACTAGACCCAGTACTGTTACAATTGCTTTTGTTGTTGTTCAGTTGCTAAAGTGTGTCTGACCCTTTGCGACCCTATGGACTGCAGCATGCCAGTCTCCCCTGTCCATCACCAACTCTCAGAGCTTTCTCAAACTCATGTCCATCCATCGAGTTGGTGAAGCCATCCAACCATCTCATCCTCTGTCATCCTCTTCTCCTCCTGCCTTCAATTTTTGCCAGCATCAGGGAATGTTTTTCCAATGAGTTGACTCTTCATATTAGGTGGCCAAAGTACTGGGGCTTCAGCTTCAGCATTAGGCCTTCCAATGAATATTTAGGATTGACTTCGTTTAGGATTGACTGGTTTTATCTCCTTGCAGTTCAAGAGTTTTCTCCAAAACCACAGCTCAAAGCATCATTTCTTTGGTGCTCAGCTTCCTTTATGGCCCAACTCTCAAATCCTTACATGACTACCAGAAAAACCATAGCTCTGACTAGATGGACCCTTGTCGGCAAAGTAATGTCTCTGTTTTTAATATGCTGTCTAGGCTTATCACAGGTTTTCCTACAAGGAGCAAGCATCTTTTAATTTCATCGCTGCAGTCACCATCTGCAGTGATTCTGGAGCCCAAGAAAAAAAAATTTCTCATTGTTTCAATTGTTTCCCCATCTATTTGCCATGAAATGATGGAACTGGATGCCATGATCTTCATTTTTTGAAAGCTGGGTTTAAAGCCAGCTTTTTCACTCTCCTCTTTCACCTTCATCAAGAGGTTCTTTAGTTCTTTGCTTTCTGCCATAAGGGTGGTGTCATCTGTGTATCTGAGGTTATTGATATTTCTCCCAGCAATCTTGATTCCAGCTTGTGCTTCATCTCTCCTGGCATTTCACATGATGTACTCTGCATAGAAGTTAAATAAGCAGTGTGACAATATACAGCCTTGATGTGCCCCTTTCCCAATTGAAGCAGAAGTAGATGTTTTTCTGGAACTCTCTTGCTTTGCCAATGGATGTTGGCAATTTGATCTCTGGTTCCTTTGCCTTTTCAAAATATCAAAATGGTAAAGTGGAAACATCACTTGTTTCACAATATAGAGTAGTATAGATACTTGCACCTTCTCAAATGATAACATATCTTCTGAAAGAAAGACTGAGGTGAAAAATGTGAATGGTTTGGGACTCCCCTAGTGGTCCAGTAGTTAAGATTTCATGCTTCCACTGCACGGGGAAGGGATTTGATACCTGGTCAGGGAACTAAGATCCCACATACTGTCTGGCATTGCCAAAAATAAATAAATTCATGAAGCATGAATGGCTTCTCTTCTGTACCTCAAATTCCAAAATCAAAAGGAAAGAGTAGAGACTAGTAAAGTTTATCTGTTGCTCCAGTGGAAGACTCTTTTCCAAACTGGTTTTGGAGAAGAGTTGATAGCACAAAGTGTGTGATAATCAAGTCATTTCTTGATTTAATTTACCCTGATTAGCATAGCAATTTGTTCTACCTTCCTCAAAAAATGCTAATCAATTTTAGCAACTCGTACAGTGAAAACACCACACAAACTGTTCTCATGGCCCCAAACTTGTAATCAATTTTGAAAACTGAAATCAATATATTTTTTTATGCTGTCATTTCTCACTTGACCTTTTCAATAGCTCTCATACTCTGAATTCTGAGGAATGAGTTTTCATGCCAAATAATTCACTGTAATGATGCCACATTTTCCCTTCAGGACTGTCGTTTTTCCCTCCCAGTGCATACTCTTCTGGCTTGTACAATGTTGATGTGTGTGTGTGCAGGAGAGAGTGAGTGATTTTAATAATCAAGGTTATTGCTAAGTAGCTGCACTGAAATTCCTCACTTCAGAAGGGAACCAGCTGCATGTATGAAAAAAACATGGTTTAAAGATATGAATGAGATATACTAGTGTGTATTATTAATTGAATGAGAAGAACATTAAAGCCACAGTGTTTTTCTTTTTTAAAAAATGCTAACTGAAATATAGTTGGTTTATAATATTGTGTATACAGCAAAGTGATTCAGTTATACACATTCATAATCGTTTTAAGATTATTTTCTATTATAGGTTATTACAAGATGTTGAATATACTTCCTTGTGCTATATAGTAGGTCCTTGTGCTCACTCAGTCATGTCTGGATTCTTTGAGACCCCCATGGTTTATAGCCCTTCAGGCTCCTCTGGCCAAGGGATTCTCCAGGCAAGAACTGAAGTGGGTAGCCATTTCCTTCTCCAGATATATAGTACTACATATCTGTTAATCCCAAACTCCTGTTTATCCCTACCCTCTCTTTTTCCCTTTGGTAGCAATAAGTTTATTTTCTATGTCTGTAAGTCTATTTCAGTTTTGTAAATAAGTTCACATGTATTATGTATTTAGATTCCACATACAAGCAACATCCACTTTTTAGCATGAGAAGAGTTTGTGGACATCATCTCTCCCAGTCCTCATCTTAGCTAGAGAAGGAAACCCACATCAGCCCCCAGACACCCTCACTCCAGACAAAGGTTAACGGCTCACACTTTGCACAAAAGCATCCCCCGCATATGAAGTGACTGCCTCCAATGGCCCACATTAGCCATATGCCCTCCTCTTTGGTGATTTCAAGATGTACTGATCCCATCCAACCCACCAAAATATTTGCAATATTTTAGGCAGGTTTAGCTTTAGTAAGCAGAAGGACTGTACAAGAAAGATCATGACCCAGATAATCACGATGGTGTGATCACTCACCTAGAGCCAGACATTCTGGAATGTGAAGTCAAGTGGGCCTTAGGAAGCATCACTATGAACAAAGCTAGTGGAGGTGATGGAATTCCAGTTGAGCTATTTCAAATCCTAAAAGATGATGCTGTGAAAGTGCTGCATTCAGTATGCCAGCAAATTTGGAAAACTCAGCAGTGGCCACAGGACTGGAAAAGGTCAGTTTTCATTCCAATCCCAAAGAAAGGCAATGCCAAAGAATGCTCAAACTACCACACAAATGCATTCATCCCACATGCTAGCAAAGTAATGCTCAAAATTCTCCAAGTCAGGTTTCAATAGTCTGTGAACTGTGAACTTCCAGATGTTCAAGCTGGTTTTAGAAAAGGCAGAGGAACCAGAGATCAGATTGCCAACATCTGCTGGATCATCAGAAAGGCAAGTGAGTTACAGAAAAAACATCTACTTCTGCTTTATTGACTATGCCAAAGCCTTTGACTGTGTGGATAACAATAAACTGTGGAAAATTCTTAAAGAGATGGGAATGCCAGACCACCTGCCCTGCCTCTTGAGAAATCTGTATGCAGGTCAGAAAGCAACAGTTAGAACTGAACATGGAACAATTGACTGGTTCCAAATAGGAAAAGGAGTGTGTCAAGGCTGTATATTGTCACCCTGCTTATTTAACTTATATACAAAGTACATCATGAGAAACGCTGGGCTGGAAGAAGTACAAGCTGGAATTAAGATTGCTGGGAGAAATATCAATAACCTCAGATATGCAGACACTACCCTTATGGCAGAAAGTGAAGAATAACTAAAGAGCCTCTTGATGAAAGTGAAAGAGGAGAATGAAAAAGTTGGCTTAAAGCTCAACATTTGGAAAAAATAAGATCATGGCATCCAGCCCCATCACTTCATGGCAAATAGATGGGGAAACAGTGGAAATAGTGACAGACTTTACTTTTTAGGCTCCAAAATCACTGGAGATGGTGATTGCAGCCATGAAATTAAAAGATGCTTAATCCTCAGAAGGAAAGTTATGACCAACCTAGGTAGCATATTAAAAAGCAGAGACATTTCTTTGATAACAAAGGTCCATCTAGTGAAGGCTATGGTTTTTCCAGTGGTCATGTATGGATGTGAGAGTTTGACTATAAAGATAGCTGAGCACCGAAGACTTGATGCTTTTGAACTGTGGTGTGGGAGAAGACTCTTGAGAGTCCCTTGGACTACAAGGAGATCCAACCAGTCCATCCTAAAGGAGGTCAGTCCTGAGTGTTCACTGGAAGCACTGATGTTGAAGCTGAACGTCCAATACTTTGGCCACCTGATGCGAAGAACTGAGTCATTTGAAAAGACCCTGATGCTGGGAAAGATTGAAGGTAGGAAAAAAGGGGACGGCAGAGGATGAGATGGTTGGATGGCATCACCGACTCAATAAACATGAATTTGGGTAAACTCTGGAAGTTGGTGATGGACAGGAGGCCTGGCATGCTGCAGTCCATATGGGGTCACAAAGAGTTGGATGGAATGACTGAACTGAACTGAACTGAGCTTGCCTCCTGAACAGAGATGTCTTTGTTTCAGATATGAGTAGATCAGACTTTTTTCCCCTTGCTTAGCAGTTGAATTAAATCAGCAACCATCTGAGTCTTTCAGCAATAAGACATTTATTAAAGAAAGAATGAGACAGCTCTTCAGAAGCCAGGTATGAAGACCTCAGTTCTGCAAATGACAGCCAATACATTAGCAGAGTCTGGAGATCAAGTCTAGTCTGGGATTCTCTCCTTAATTGTTAAGACCTGTGTATCACATTGCAGATTGTTGTGTCTCAGTACAATACAACAGCTGTGGATTACTGGCTCTGGGTATGAAAGTACCACCAGAGGCCCCAGACAAGCCAGGAATGGAACACAGGGAATGAGCAGACCATTAGGTCTGGGATCCTGAGGCATGGAACTCTAACTCTAGAGGAAAAGGCACACACATGCTGAGGATGGGGGTGGGGCAGAGGGGCCCAGGTCAGGCTGGCCAGCAGGTCAGCGTAAGAAACAACAGCTTCAGAGAGATGGTGATGCTGTGAGGTTCTGACAGTGGAAACTGGACTTCCGTGAACTCTGTTTTCTTCTCATGAGTATTTTCAGGTGAATGACTATGCTTTTTCTCCACACAAGGACTTTTCAGATTTTGTTTTTCCTTCATGTAATTTTATTTCATTTTCATTCTTCAAGTACACATCCACTTTAAAGAACTGTGGGTCAGGAACTGTAGTGAATAACTTCTCAGCTCTTAAGACCACATCTGACACACCTGCTGGCTCACACACGGCTAGAGCAAAATCACAGATGGATGCTTTCTTCAGGAGCACCGGAGACCACTCATGCCTCAGCCTGCTGGGTTTCATCCAGGCATGTTGGCATGTGGGCACTGTAAAGGAGGTATTATAATGTGGCTGCGAGGGGCCAGGGAAATTAAGATAGACCATCACTGGCCACCATTTGTGTTTAATCTTATGATAACGGAGCTCTCTGCTTCCTGCACGCCAGCCCACACTTGCTGCCCGTGCTGTAAGACAATGAAAAAGCTAATGGGACAGAATAAGGTCTTCAAAACACCTTCTGGATTATCAGGATGCAACCATTCATGCTTACATTTTCTTTTAAAGTGAACTAATCTGGGGGAAATGCAGGAGTGATAAAAATGTTACAAAGGGACTTACAAAGCTGACAGAGACTCACAGACTTTAGGGAATGAATTCATGGTTACCCAGTATTGAATTTCCCCTCCCTGGTAGGATTGTTTTTTAGAAAAACTAGTCTGGAAATAGACTCATAATGTCAAGACATTTTCTCCCCAACTCCTTCTTTAGAGCCAATAAACAATTTTCAAATCTCCTACAGCCCTAAAATGCCCCATGGATGCTGTTTCCATTTCACTATAGGATCTCCTAATTACAAATAGCTTTAGTGTTTTTCCTCAGGCAGATAATTGTCGCAGCATGTTAGAAAGGTTTTAGACCAGTAAGATTAGCAAAGAAAAAAAGAACTATTGTAAACACCAAGATGAGTTGTGAATATATATAGGCTTCCTTCGTGGTTCAGTTGGTAAAGAATCTGCCTGCAATGTGGGAGACCTGGGCTCAGTAAGGGAAAGGTAACCCACTCGGTGTTCTGACCTAGAGAATTCCATGGACTGTATGGTCCATGGGGTTGCAAAGAGTCAGACACCATTGAGCGACTTTCACATACACAGACACACACAAATATATGTGAATAAAAAAAGACCTTAACTAGGAAAATTTGACACAAAACTCAGAATTTTATTTAAATTTACTATTAAGATGCAGAGTTATAAGTACTCTTCCTGATTGCATTAATTTAAAAATGTAGGGGCTTCCCTTGGGGGGTCCAGTGGTTAAAACTTTGCCTTCCAATGCAGGGGGTGCAGGTTTAATCCCTAGGGAGCTAAGATCCCAGATGCCTGGGGGTCAAAAAGTCAAAACATAAAACAGAAGCAATATTGTAACAAATTCAATAAAGACTTTAAGAATGGTCCACATGAAAAAAAAGATGTTTTTTTAAAAAATAACATTTCTTTTACTTATTTTCCCATTGTCTCTGCTCCAGATTTGAACTGTGTCTGACTGACACAAGAGGACATTGAGACAGATGCAACCACAAAAGTTTCAGGATTTTCGTTTCGTGCCTTGCTCTGAACAGTGGAGACACAAACAACCTTGTACCGTGTGCAAGAACTGTAGGTATCAGTTTTGAGCAGCTGGAGAGTTTTGAAAATACAGGACTCCTCAAAGCAAGCTTGCAACGTGCCAGGTTACAGAAAAATGCCCAACTGCTACTTAGCCTGTCAAGTCATCACCTGTCTGGTTTTGGAAACCAGAAATTCTTTTAAAGGGAATTAGCACACACAGAGAGAGTCCCAAGTGATTCCAAGCAGTGTCTGCAAGTACTGGGCCCTCTGAGTTTGTGAACTAATGGCAGGGAGAGTAAGGGCCATCCAGCGTCAGGACAGAATCCACACAGGCCAGTAAGAGACACATCCCAGCAGAACTGCAGGCAACAGAACAGAAGGGATCCCCAGGAAGAAAGTGTTGATAAAAAAGGAACGTTACATGGAGGAAAGGGAGGTGAAAAAGATGGAAATGGTTCACATCCTGCTTTTGAACCTGGGAAGGGCAACAGGGACAGCCACAGGCACTAAAATGAGAGGGTAAAACTAAGTCACAGAGAACTGAATTGTTTTTTCAGAAAAGTATGCCTGTTGTTCAGTTGCTCAGTCGTGTCCGACTCTTTGTGACCCCATGGGCTGCAGCACGCCAGGCTTCCCTGTCCTTCACCATCTCCCAGAGTTTACCCAGACTCATGTCCATTGAGTGGTTCAGTGACGAACCATCTTATCTTCTGTCACCCCCTTCTCCTCCTGCCTTCAACCTTTCCCAGCATCAGAGAATGCTTTTCCAATGAGTCAGCTTTTTGCATCAAGGAGCCAAAGTATTGGAGATTCAGCATCAGTCCTTCCAATGAATATCCAGGGTTGATTTCCTTTAGGATTGACTGTTTTGATCTCCTTGCTGTCCAAGTGACTTGTTAGACACCAGAAACTGGAGCGGCCACCTCCCAGTGACCACTTTCCACCTTCCAGGAGGGGTTCGGTCTCCTCTTAAGGCTCTGACCTCGTCTACTCCATCATCAGAGGAAAAAAAAAAACAACTTAAACATTATAATCACTAAAAATTCAACTTTTTATGATCAAAGGAGAAAAACAGCCAGCTTGGTGATATCAGTCATCAAAATGATACCTAAGAGAAGAGAATGACCACAGACTAATCATCACAGTTTAGTGCTCTCTGCACCGGAGCTAGGAGGGTGTCAGCAAGCCTGTCACAAACTTTTCTATTCACTGGTTCAGAGCCTGACCTAACAAATCTACTAGGAGATGCTCTGCTATCCCAGGAAAATTATGCTTGGCATGTTTTAGAACAGACTGTAGACTCGTTTCAAAGTTCCTGAAATGTAAGAGGGCAGCAGTTGCAGGTTTGGAGACTGACCTGTGTGGGGTTGGTCATCTCTGTACTGGCTGCTTCTTAAAGTCACAAAGGCCTTTTTACTTTCAAATAAGCACTTATAGGCAGCCTAAAGAAATGGAGTTCTCTGTGCTTCAAAGAAATGCAATCCCCGCCGAAGGCAAGGCCGGCTTCTCCCTCTCTGACCTCTAGGTTCTTGCCCATACGTGCTTTGCTTTCCAAGAATGTTATAAACCTGAAGCACAAAGCTTGCTCATTACAGGATGGGAAAAAGAAAACCAATGTCTTATCCTTAATCACTAAAGACACCTTGGAGAGTTCACTACAAATGTGATTTATCCAGAGTGGGTGTGGACCTTCTCTAAAGTCAACATATACCACATGTTCTGTGCTTTTATTATCAACCAGTACCATGCGATAATTTTCCAACACTTCACTTTGGTAAATTATTACATGATGCTGGCTGATAATGAAAGTACAGAACATGTGGTATATGTTGACTGTTTGAGCAGTGACTTTAGAGAAGGTCCACACCTTGGTACCTAACCAGGAAAACACACATCCCTTCTCTTTATGTTCCGCACCCTGCTGAACACCTGACTTCTGACGCCAGGCATGTAGGGTGGGATTCCACACATCCAAAAGCTCCCCCGCACCAGCTGGGTGCCCTACAATTTAGCTCAGCTCCACACTAGTGATATGGATGGAGACAGTGTCAGGTGGCACAGGTCTGGGGGTGCGAGTAGGGGATGGATGAGGGGCGATGGGTGCCTCTAGCAGCAGATGGTGGGCATAGGAAGAGGAGGACAGCAGTGGGTGGCTGCCCCGTGTCAGGCCCTGTTTGAGAAGCTGTCCTTTACATTACTTTACATAAGCCTCCCAGTATTCCTTTAGAGCATTTCCCTTATTTTATGGGAAAGTGGAAACTCAGAGAACCTCAGAGACAGATGCAGGTTTGAATACACACAGCAGAGCGCTTGTCCTAACTTCAGTTCTGACAGCCATGCATCTCAAATCAAGGAATATTCTACCTTTCAGGGGAAAATATTCTTGCAAATACCATTGTCAACTTATGGGGTTATGACTCAAATATAAAAAGAAACTAGATATAAAATGTTGAATGTATTAATCTCTTGCAGCCATAACTGTGAAACTAATTTACAAGTTCCATATAAACAAAATGAGACAACCAATACAATTAAAATCGCCCTTTAAAATGTCTAAGGTGGTGTTACTCTGTTCAAGCAAAACTAAGTGTTGACTGTAATAGAAGATGAGCTGTGTGATTCCTATTTCACAGATTGTCAACAAGATTCTTTTGCTTTTTGAACATAAAGTGAGTTATCACTGAGGTCATTGAAATTGTGTTTCTTATTTTATTTCACTTTTGTTGCTGAAGTATAGTTAGCTTACAATGTGTTTTCTCATTTTATAGTAAGCTCGTCTTTGGTCTCTAATATTTGAACTTCAGTCAATTTTGCAGAATGATCTAATTTAATACCAAACTTTTTAAAAATAGAAACAAAAAAGACATTGTTTACAGAAATACGATTTGGTCATATTAATGACACTGCTGTCGGTGTCTTGTTGCCAGTTGGAACAGTGGACTTACGTATTGCATAGGGTTTTGGTCCTTATTGCAGAGAACCAGGAAAAAAGTTCTGTACTCACCCAGTGCCCACCCACTTCCTCTGCCCAGCTTTGGTATTACAGCAATGCTGACCTCACAGGACAAGTCTTTAAGTTCTCTCATCTCTTCAATTTTGGTGGAGAGCTGGGAGAGAATGATGCCAATTCTTTAAACATCTGGGAGAATTCACCAGTGAAGCCCATGTGGTCCAGGCTTCTCTTTACTGGGATGGGACTGATTCAGTCTCCTTATTCAGTGTAGCTCTGTTCAGATTTTCTGTTTCTTCATGACTCATTCTTGGATGGCTGTGTGTTTCTAGGATTTATCCATTTCTTTTAAGTTTTATTTCTTTGTTCATAGTATTCTTTATAACATTTTTTATGTCCATATCATCAGATGTAAAACCCCTCTTCCTTTTCTGACTTTAGTTAAGTATTTTTTTTTCTTTTGTCTTAGTTAATCTAGCTGAGGGTTTATCAATTTTGTTGATCTTTTCAAAATAAATGGCTCAGTTTCATTGATATTTTCTGTTGGTTTTCTGCTATTTTGCCTGATTCTGCTCTAATCTTTATTATTTGTTTCCTTCTTTTAGATTTAGGTTTTGTTTGTTCCATTTCTTGTTCCTTGAGATGTAAAATTGGATTGTCAATTTGAAATCTTATTTCATTTTTAATGTAAGCATTTACCACACCAAAATTCCCTCCTGGTACCCCTTCACTTCTTCCCGTGAAAAACATGCTGTGGTTTTGCTTTCAGTTGTTGCAAGAGATTTTCTAATTTTCTTACTTTGACTCTTTGGCTTTTTAAGAGTTTGCAGTTTAATTTCCATGTATTGTGGATTTCTAGTTTTTCTTCTGCTATTGATTTCTAGTTTCATTTTTTGTAATCAGAAAAGATACTTTAAATAATTCCCATCTTTTTTAGTTAGATAGGAATTACTTTGTTGTATAACATGTGTTGTATCCTGGAGGATGGTCCTGTGTGCTTGAGAAGAATGTTTATTCTGTTGTTCTTGGCTAGAGAGTTCTGAAGATGTCTGTTAGGTCCAATGGGTATATAATATTGTTTAAGTGCTCTGTTTCCTTATTGATCTACTGTCTGGTTATTCATCCATTGCTTAGAGTTAGGTATTAAAGTCTCCTTCTCTTATTGTGTTGCTGTCTATTTCTCCTTTCAATTCTGTCAAGGTTTGCTTCACATAATTAGGACCTCTGATGTTTGCCACATAAATATTATATCAAATGGGGTTATACTTACAGCATAATGGACCAGGCTGGCCTTAACCCAACCAGCCATAAAGAGAAAAACTAGACTAATTAGATCAAGAAAAGAAAAGGGGGGCGGGGGGAAGGAATCTGTATGGCAGAAAGAATCTATGGGACTAAGACTAGGAAGCAAGGCCTTGTACTGCTTTTCTCTCTGGAGTCTTTGCTGCTTCAAAAGGAATTTAACAGCCTAAGCAGCTAAGCTGAGTTTCTGGCTTAAGGATAAGAGGTAGAAGTCAAGATGTGTTAAAGAGGCAGGACCCTGTCAATTTTCCAAGCTTGCAGGAAAATGAAAGACTATGTTCTAGGAGTGAAAGAGAACAAAAATAAGTCAGGTCTTCTGGGGGCCAGAGCCCACCTCATTCAGCTCAGGCCCTAGCCAGATTGAGATGATTTGGGTTTTCTAGACTTAGAGTCTAAATGCCCAATGGGAGCAAGATCAAAACCTTCTGAAGGAAACAAGATCATTTGGAAGCTCGGATTATCTCTAGAATTTTCATACACATGTCTGGCTCAGATTATCCCTAGAATTACCATACACAAGTCTGACATTTAATCAAAAATGATAAGACTTAGCAATGACAAAAAAATGAGATGACAGAAATCAAGGAAAACCACACAACAGAAAAAAAACTTTTTTAAAATTTGGATAGTGATTACCAGAGAAGAGCATAAAATGAGTATATAAATAAGCTAATATGTCAAAAATGAATTAAATCCCAGAACTAAAAAATTACATTAATTAAAGCTCTTGAAATAAGAATTAATTGAGTGAGGTTAATAAGATTAGATATACTTCAGCAATAAAAGTTCTGTGATGTCTTTTGTTGGGATTGGAAAGGAAAGAAATAATGGATCAAAGCAATGCTTAAAAAGTTCAAGGCTGAGAATTTTCCAAAGCTGATATCAAGATTTCTGGTAATAAGCTCAAAAAGTTCAAAAACTAGCCCCAAATAAGATAAGCACACACACACAACAACAACAATGTTAAAAATAAAAGTAAGCTGTACTTGGGCATGGGCTTCCCTAGTGGCTCAGTGATAAAGAAACTGCCTGCAATGCAGAAGACATGGATTCAATCCCTGGGTCAGGAAGATCCCCTGGAGAAGGAAAAGGCAAACCCCTCCAGTATTCTCACCTGGGAAGTCCCATGGACAGAGGAGCCTGGCTGGCTACAGTCCACAGGGTTGCAAAGAGTCAGACACAATTTAGTGACTGAGCATATCCTGGTAAAATTGCTAAAAATCAAAGACAAAGGGGAAAATGTAAAAGCAACCAATTAAAAACCTTATCCTTCAAGACAGCAACAAACAGATTGATTTCTAACTTTTCAACAGAAAAGCAGGAAGCCATAAAACAATAAAATATCTCTAAACTATTGAAAAAAAATTTCTGACAACCTAGATCTCACATCCAGAAAAAAATATCTCTTCAAACTTAAAATGGAATAAGAATGTTTTCAGAAAAATAAAGCATAAGATAATTTATCACCAGCAGACCTGCACTAATGGATATATTATTGATGAAATTCAGACAGAAGGAAAATGTTCCCAGATGGCAGCTCAGAGATGCAACAAAAAGCAATAGAAAAAGAAAAATGTATAAAATCTGTATGTGTACTAGTAAATACAACAATAATAAGGTTGTAGAACTTACAAAAGAATTAAAAGCACAGATATATTATTAATACATTGATAAAGGAGAGTAAATATGGTTATGCTTCCTAAGGTTCTTGTTTTGTTCAAAATATAGTAATAGTAAATTATAAGTGGCAATCCTTAGGCTAACAGCCCAAAGAATAATAAAATCATATATGACTAATAAGCAATAGATGTAGAAAGGAGAAAAACAGAATATGGTTAAATCTTAAATAATCTAAAAGAAGGTAAAGAGGGAGAGAATACTGAACTGATAGAACAAATAAAAATCACATACTTAGAAAACTAAATATAGAGTTGTCATATGATCCAGCAATCCCACTCTTAGGTACATGTCTAGAGAAAGTTCTAATTTTCAGTTTCTCTTCTCTCAGAGTGAGGGTCTTCAGATGCCCATTCACTGGCTGCATTTACTGATTTACAGGACTAGAGGCTGAGTGTCTCAACTTGGCCTTACAGAGGAGGAGTGGAACTTTCTGGACAAGCAGAAGTTTCCCAGTGCTGAGAACACAAAGATCTTCCATGGGTAAGGGTCAGTGAGAAAAACTTTATGAGAGTTGAAAACTCCCAATGGAAATGGTGAATCCACATGACAGCTCACAAGCTACAGCTTCCTTGAAGCTAGGGTGCCTGGGGTGGGAATGGTTTGAAGGGGCACAGAAGGACTGCTGAAGTTGGATTATATTTTGCATCTTCATCCAAGTAGTAATGTTTCATTTATGAAAGCTCATGAAGCTGTACTTATAATGTGAACACTTCACTTGTGCATAAGTTATTCCTCAATAAAATATGAAAGTAGTAAAAGATAGACCGGATTCAAAAATTATTTCAAAAAAACCAAAATCACACACAACTATAGGCTACTTAAAACACGTTAGGATATGGAATGGTTGGAAGTAAAATAAAGGAAAAACAAAGAAAGTTGTTTCAACTATAATTTACTTAAAACAAGGTAAACACTAAAGCAACAAGTATTAACCAGAGAAAAAGGAAGAAATTTAATAATGATAAAATAGTTACATCACGGGAACACAAAAATGTTCAAAATTGGTAAGCATTTAGTTATATTGCTTCAAGATACATTCAGCAACTATTCACAGAATTAAAAGAAAGAGACAAACCCACAGTTAAAGTGGGAAATTTTAACACATATCTTTTAATATATAATAGAGGCAGAGAAAAAAATCAATAAGTACATAAAAGATCTGTGCACCATTAACCAGCCTGACCTTACAATTTCCCATTGTAATTGACAAAAGCAGACGGCTGTGTGCCAGGAATACACAACACACATTTTTTCACTGTGAATGAAACATTTACTGGAGATTGACCGTACACTGAGCCATAAGGCAAGCATCATCAAATTTTAAAGGATTGTCTCATACAGAATAAAATCTCTGACCAGGGTGAAAATAACTGAATGTATAATACAAATGAAGAACAAAAACTTGTCAAAATCTTCATGCTTTGCAAAATGAAATATAGCAGTTTTAAATAACCCATCCCTGGGTCAGGAAGATTCCCTGGAGGTGGAAATAGCAACCCACTCCAGTATTCTTGCCTGGGAAATCTGATGGACAGAGGGGCCTGGTGGGCTACAATCCATGGGATCACAAAAGAATCATGACTTAGTGACTAAACAATAACAGCAAAGTGACATAGCAATATAGGTTGGAAAATGTTGTGAAGTATTTAGAGGATAATGAAAATAATACATCAAAAACTGGTGGATGTGGCTAATGTTGTGTTTTGGGAGAAATGTTTGACCTTAAATGAACACACTGGAAAGGAGAAAGGCCATCAATGACCCAACTTACAGCTCAAGAAGCCAGAAAAGAAAAAGGAAAAAGAAACAAATGAAAATACCACACATTAAAATCAAAGATAGTAGAAGGGAAGAAATAGCAAAGATAAGATGACTGACCAGAGACCATGATAACAAGTCTAATAATAATGAAAAAATTTGAACTATCACGAGAATTACAAAAATATGATACAGACACATGAACAGGGCAAATGCCTTTGGGAAAACGGTGCCAATAGACTTGATTGACCCAGGGTTGCCACAAACCTTCAATTTGTAAAAAACTGTAATATCTGTGAAACACAATAAAATGAGTCAGGCCTGTACCTAAAGGTGAACTAATGAAATGTTTCCTCCCAAGCTAAGGACTAAATTAAAATCGCCTGACGTATAGCAACTCTTCAGTTATGCACTGGAAGCCATGACCGTTGAAACAAAACAATAAAGAGCAAGGACAGTTACAAGGAAAAAGGTATAACCATCAGTTTTTACAGACCAAATGTTTGTACATCTACAGTAATTCCAAAATAATTCATTTATAAACTGTTAGAATTAACATATGTATTAAACAAGAGTGCTGGATGTAAGGTCAATTACAAATAGTAACTATATTTTAACAAAGCAAAATCAAATAGAAAATAAAAGAATTTTTCTACAAAGAAAACTATAAAACATTATTTTTTGGAAACTAAATAAGTGGAGAGAAAATCCATGTTCATAAATTGGAAAACTAAATATTGTAAAATTATTGTGTTCCCAAATTAATCTATAGACTCATGTCACTTTAATCATAATACCATTAAGGACTTTTTTGGTACAAATTAACCCTCAGATACACATTGAAATGAAAAAGTCAAGAATTGTTGCGATTTGATTATGCCATATTTTTTCTTTCAGCAACTTAACTCATTTATCTCATCATTCTACAATAAGGTTGCTGTGAGATTTTTGATTTTTCAAGAGTAGACTCAAAGGCTAATTTTAAGTAAGTAATTTTAAGAGACATCAAAATATGGAAAGCAAACATGAACATAGACTATGTTAAGGGATGTGATGGGATGCTTCTAGGGGAGTGAGGTGGGAACTGAAGACCTCGACTGTTGCCATTAGCAACATGAAACCAGGTGCTGTTCTTACTTCCAGAAAGGATGTGAAGCAGCAGCATGTTTCCAAGTATGGATTCTGAACCAGACTCCCCCAGATCCAGGTCCACGTATTATCCAATTACCTGTATATTAGTATATGTTTAAACAAATATATGTGAAACTATCTAGCGACACACAGATTTTTAAAAATAAATATCATCTGTTAAAATGATCTCGTCTCATTTGCTAAAATGATCTCTATATTTTTTGCCTTTCCCTACGGTTCATGCAGTTCTCGTGGCAGATGATGAGATGATTAGATAGCATCACCAACTCTGTGGACATGAATTTGAACAAACTCTGGGAGATAGTGGAGGACAGAAGAGCCTGGCATGCTACAGTCCATGGGGTCCCAAAGAGTCAGACAAGCCTAAGTGACAAACACTTTCACTTTCAGCCAATAATAAGTGTTCAACATTAAAGGATCCAGTGTTCTCTCAAATCCCAAGATTTAGTGACTGACCAACAAAAAACAACATTTGTATTTACATTTAATTGTGATTACTGATACACGTAGTGTAAATCATGCTCAAACTTCTGTGTTCCCTATTTCACTCAACTGAATGTTTTCCTTGAAAGAAAATCTTAAAGCATATTATCTATTCTGAAAACCCAGCAGAAGAAGTAATACTCTTGTAATTAATGTAGACAAATGGTCATTATTAACATACCTATGCACTCACTATAGGTATATAGGCATTCACTATAGGCACTCACTATGCCTATGCAAAACTCACTATGCAGTCAAAAATGATATTTGCTTCAAGCATCTGCCATGTTGTCATTTCACACTTGAACAGTATTAGAAAGGAATCTCACTAGTTACCTGCCATATCAATATTAATGAATGATAAGCAAGAAAATCCCTTCTCATGGAAGTTTTCAAAATTTACCCATCATTCTTAATCCTCAACATCAACATCAACTAATTAACCTTTCTTGTCAATCCAGGAAATTAAAGTCAGAGAATTTTTTGGGGGGGGAGGTGGTACCTTTTTTTTGTGATTGATCACTTAAGTATCACAATCAGGTAATTTCAAAGGGTTAACTCATAGTTCTATATACAGGTTTACCAGATAAAATACAGGTCATCCAGTTAAATTTGCTTTTTAGATAAATAATATTTACTAATTTTTTTAATTAATAAAAGTATGTCCCTAATATTACATGGGATAAACTTGTACTCAAAAAGTATTCTCAAAATTGTTATCTGAAATTCAAATTTAACTGGGTGCTCTGCATTTTTATTTGCTATAATTGACAACCCATAAGTAAACCTGGAATTGCAGCCATAAAATTCATAGTCTAATGCTGCTTGAACAAAGAAAGAAAAAAACCACTTCATTTTATTGCTTAATCACTACACAAACTATTCACTGCCTCTCAGCACACATTTTACTCACAGGTTGAATTATCTAAGAAGCAGGTTTTTTTAATTGACTTATTTCAAATATTCTCGTGCAAGATCTCACAGAAGTGTATCCTGTGGACCATGCCAGGTCTTGGACTGTCTGCCACTGCCGACTGGTTCATACTGAGATGAGGCCAGAATGTAGAGCACCTGCCTCATTAGAGATGCTTTTAGTGGTGAGACTTCCCTGATGAAGGAAGCAGTGCCTTGATTGCAGTTCTCCCTCCAAGAGCAATACGTTGATTGCACTTCTGAGCGGAGCCCCCGTCAACCACGATCAAAGACCTCAACCCTTCCCTGCCGCCTTTCCCTGCTTTCCTTCCCTTCCTTTTTCTACCCCCAGGTAGAAATGGTTGCTCAGAAGAACCAAAGGTAAGTTGCCTTTGTTAATTATTCTTCTCTGGTATGAGTTATGAATTTTCTATTCTTGGAGCCAGAACATAAGCCTTCCTATACAAGGATATATCTTTAACAACTGGCATTTTAAAACATCATATTCAACTCTAGTGTAGATCATGAAAATACTATATTAAGATTCATAAGTAACATAAGATAGAACCAGAGAGTGTCCATCTGCCAATTCACTGTGTGGGTTCCTATTCTACTTTAAAACAGCCATATGCTTCATTAAATGAAGCCTTGTGACTATCTTTCATAATGTGAAAATGCTGGTGGAGTAAAATTATTGTAAAAACTTGCATTTATTGAACACTTATCATTATGAGATTTTTCTAAGTGCTTTACTCAGTTAATGAATTGAATCTTCTGTCAGAAATGCAAGCTTCCTATGCTCACACATAGTCAAAAATTCATGCATACCATTTCTTCTTAAGAAAATTTATGAATCTCATTAAATTTAGGAGAGTTCAGTTCAAATAAAATTGACAGAAAGCAAACGTGACTCTAATTAATCTCTGAGTAGTTATTCTTTGTTATGTTTCCAACTCTCATTCAGTTCTGACATGGACAGAAAAGACTAGTCTAAATATAACAAATGTGGTGAAAGTAAAAGGGTTACCAGTCATGTTCATTTTGCCTCATTATCAGTGCTGACTTGTGAAGAACAGAGTTTCCCAGGTGGCTCAGTGGTAAAGAACCCTCCTGCCAATGCAGGAGATGTGGATTAGATCCCTGGGTCAGGAAGATCCTTTGGAAGAGGAAACGGCAACCCAATTCAGTATTCTTGCTTGGGAAATTCCATGGACAGAGGAGCCTGGCCGGCTGCAGTCCATGGGGTCACGAGAAGTTGGACAGGACTGAGCACCATGCACTTGTGAAGATCAGTGTCACCTGAATTGTGGGCAGGTGATCCTACTTTATTTTAGAACTTCCCATGACAGGGAAAACCATGTGCAGCTAAAGAGCTTACAGAACAGGGTTTCACATGACATGGTAGAAAACAGTGATCCAGCTGAGTCGCACAAGTTTGCAAAGAACAGGTGACTGAGTTCTCAGATTAGTGTCCGGGTGACGAGTGTGTGTGCACACCCGTGGGCAAGGGTTAAGGTCAGGACCTCATGGTTGGTCTGAGAGAGAGGGTTAGAAACGGAATCAAAACCCTGAAGAAAGACTTGGACAAAAATGGGAGGGGGGCTTTAATGTTGCTTAGGAAGAATATACAAAGAAAGAGAAAAAAGATAAGAGGAAAAGGCAGTGTGGTACTGAGGACCAAGGCAGGGAGAGCCCATCTGACATGACCCTCCAAACCAAAGACTCAAAACGTACTTTAAAAAAATTATATTTGGAACACAGATAACAAAGGCAGGGTTGTCCCCGCTGTTAGAAGCAGGCTGACTGATGCCAGGAGAAGCCTGAATCTTACTGTTTTGTTGCTAGCTTGGATGTCGAGGAAACGGCTTTCTCTGCGGTCAAAGACAGGGAAACCATCACTTACAGGTGAGAATAGAAGGCTGAGTTACATGGAAAATGTGTGTGTGTGTGTGTGTGTGTGTGTGTGTGTGTAATTGCACCTGGTGACAGTGAATGAATTGATGCCTGTCCCCAAATGAGTTATACACCAGTCACTGGGGAAATTGTGAATGAAATCACCAGGTCTCTATCGCAATCTCTAGTGAAGGGTGAAGGATGCAAAGATACAGAATAACAGTGGCTGACAGACAGATGTGGCTCTGCCTTTGAAAGTGGAGAGGTGGGTGGACACACACTCTAACCAGCTTAGCTTTATCCAGGACATGTTATGAGTATGTAGGAAAGGAAAAAATATCTCAAAGACCCAGAACTAGGCATGTCATGCTATCTTTATTTCAACAGGATTTCTAAATGGGTAGTTTGTAAAAATGCCATGGGCATTGTGTGTTTCAAGTTCAGCATTTAATGTATGTTGCTCTTTTATGCCAGTTTAGGACAAATCCAGGCCCAAGAGCTGAATGACAATATATATTCTAACACTTTCACTGGGACTTTCCTTGTGGCTTAGTGTAAAGAATCCACCTGCCAATGCAGGAGACCAGGGTTCAATCCCTTGGTCATAAAGATCCCCTAGAGAATGAAATGGCAACCCACTTTAAAATTTTTGCCTGAGAAATCCCATGGACAGAGGAGCCTGGTGGGCTACAGTCCATGGGGTTGCAAAAAGTTGGACAAGACTGAGTGACCAACAATTTTGCTTCCAGCCAATAGGTGTTGAACACAATAGGTGTTCAACATTGAAGGACCCCAATGTTTTCTCAAATCCCAAACCCTGATGTCAATTTTAGCATAAAGAAGATTACATTTAAAACTCTACCTCGTGGGTGGTCCTAAGATGTCAGAGGAATAGGATAGGCAGACCACTTTCTCCCCCACAAATTCATCAAAATAATATTTGGATGCTGAGCAACTTCCACAGAACAACTTCTGAATACTGATGAAGGACACCAGGCACCCAGTAAGGCAGCCCATTCTCTTCGAAAGGAGGTAGGCCAAACCATAAAAGACGAGAAGAGAGACAGAGGAATTAGGGATGGAGATCTGTCCTGGGGAGGGAGTCATGAAGTTTTCCAAATAGCAGGAAACCCTCTCACCAGCAGATCTGTGGTGTTTTGCAATCTCATAGGCAACATAACCAGGAGGAAAAAAACCCCACAGAATACGTGCCTAACCACAACTTCCAGTGGAGAAGTAGCCCAGACGCTCAAGTCTGCCACCCGCGAGCAGGGCTGGTAGGCAGGCTAGGGTTGCATGCCTAGGGTAAGGACCAGGCCTGAATGTCCTGAGGACAACCTGAGGGAGCTAACATAACGACCCAAACCGTGGGACAGCCAGAAAAAGAAAAAAGAGAGAGAGAGAGAACTTTCCTGAGAAAAGCTCTAACCTAAGGCACAGCCTGGCCTGCTCACAGAACAAAGGATTGAGTGAATACCAAAGGAGACCTAGCCAGCTATGGACAAGACCCTCCCTCCACCAGAGGCAGAGACACAGGCTTGCAACAGCCAGAGCTGGAAGGGAAGGAGCAATCTTAGCACCAGAGATGGCATCCTCCACCAAACTGTGAGCAGGCTCCCAGCTGCTAATCAAGTCTTCCTGGGATCCTGGATAATTGACATCTGCCAGGAGGATTGCAGCCTGAGCTAGCTCCCCAGAGGAGACACACGGCACAACTAAGACAGTGCTCTCACAGCACACCTGGGAAACCGAGCTGCCAGGACCAGAAAGGTGATTAAGATGCACAGCCCACCTGGGACACTGTGCTCACCAAGCACCTGGTTGCCTAAGCTGCTCAGACCTGGAAAGAGCACAAAATGCATGCCCAATTGAGTCTGTGCCTTTGTGGAGTACCCAAGAACCTCAAGCTGAGCAGCTTTAGAGCTGAGAAGTGCACGAAATGGAGGGCCCGCTTTGGACAGCACCCTGCAGAGCAACTTGGAGCCTGAGCAGTGTAGACTGGGAAAGCGCATGACCCCATGAGCTGGGGCAAACCCAGTGTGGTCCATATACTGTGAGCACTCCCCACACACATCAGTGATAATTGTTTGCAGTGTTCCTCCCTCCCCACAACACAACTGAACAAGTGAGCCTAAGTAAGTGACCACCTTCGCCCTCTTGTATCAGGGCAGAAATTAGACACTGAAGAGACTTGCAAACAGAGGAAGTCAAAATAAACAAAGAAGAGGGAACTGCTCTGGAATTGACAGGTGCAACAGATTAAAACCCTGTTGTTAATATTTGACTAAGCACTGGAAGGGGCCTATAGACCTTTAGAAGAAGTATAAGCTAAAACAAGGAACTATCTGAAACTGAACTGACCCCACACTGCCCTCAAAAGCTCCAGAGAAAGTCCAAGATATATTTTTGCTTTTATCATTTTTAAAATTTTTTTAATTTTAACTTTATTACTCCCTTAATTTTCATTTTTATAACCTATTATCTTGCAAAAAGACCCTATTTTAAAAGCAAATTTCATATGTATATATTTTATAATTTTTGTGCTTCATTTTGTTTTGTATTTGTGAGATTCTACCCTCTACTCTAGATTTTTAATCTTCGCTTTTTGGTATTTGCTATCAATTTTGTACCTTTCAGAATCTAATCTTCAGTATCCATTTTTACTTAGGGGTGTGATTACTGGCTTGATTTCTCTCTCCCCTTTTGACTCTCCCTTTTCTCCCCCAGGTCACCTCTATCTCCTCCCTCCTCCTTCTCTTCTCTACTTAACTCTGTGAATCTCTCTGGGTGTTTCAGGCTGTGAAGAACACTCACAGAACTGATTACTAACTAGATTTGTCTTTCCTTTTGACACCCCCTCTTCTCATCCTGGTCATCTTTATCTCCCTCCTCCCTCTTCTCCTGTCCATGTAACTCTGTGAACCTTTCTGGGTTTTCCAAACTGTGGAGAGCACATGCTGCTGCTGCTGCTAAGTCGCTTCAGTCATGTCCAACTCTGTGTGACCCCATAGATGGCAGCCCACCAGGCTCCCCTGTCCGTGGGATTCTCCAGGCAAGAACACTAGAGTGGGTTGCCATTTCTTTCTCCAATGCATGAAAGTGAAAAGTGAAAGTGAAGTCGCTCAGTTGTGTCCAACTCCTAGCGACCCCATGGACTGCAGCCTACCAGGCTCCTCTGTCCATTGGATTTTCCAAGCGAGAGTACTGGAGTGGGTTGCCATTGCCTTCTCCAGTGGAGAGTACATAGGGAATTGATTACTGGCTAGATTGCTCTCCCCCTTTTGATTCTCCCTATTCTCCTCCTGGTCACCTCTAGCTCCCTCCTCCCTCTTCTCTTCTCCACGTGGCTCTGTGAACCACTCTGGGTGTCCCTCACTGTGGAGAATCTTCTCACCATTAACCTAGATATTTTATCATCTGTGCTGTATGGATGGAGAAGTCTTGTGGCCTCTATGAGTATAAGACTGAAAGCCAGAGGCAGGAGGCTTAAGCCCAAAATTTGAGAACACCAGAAAACTCCTGACTTCAGGGAGTATTCAGAGAAGGCAATGGCACCCCATTCCAGTACTCTTGCCTGGAAAATCCCATGGACAGAGAAGCCTGGTAGGCTACAGTCCATGGGGTCGCTAAGAGTCAGACACAACTGAGTGGCTTCACTTTGACTTTTCACTTTCATGCAATGGGGAAGGAAATGGCAACCCACTCCAGTGTTCTTGCCTGGAGAATCCCAGGGACGGGGGGAGCCTGGTGGGCTGCTATCTAAAGGATCACACAGTCGGACACAACTAAGTGACTTAGCAGCACCAGCAGTAGCAGCCAGGGAACATTAATTGACAAGAGCTCATCCAAAAGCCTCCATATCTACACTGAAACCAAGCTCCACTCAAGCACCAACAAGTTCCAGAGCAAGACATAACATGCTAATTCTCCAGCAATTTAGGAACACAACTCTGAGCATTAGGCTGTCCAAAGTCACACCAAACCCATAAACACCCCAAAACTCACTACTTGGCACTTCATTGCACCCCAGAGAAAAGAGATACGGCTCCACTCACCAGAACACAGATGCAAGCTTCCCTAACCAGGAAGCCTTGACAAGCCACTCGTCCAACCCCACCCACAGGGGGCAACCTCCACAATAAAGAGGAACACAAACTTCAAGCCTACAGAAAGGCCACCCCAAACACAGCAATCTAAACAAAGTGAAAAGGCAGAGAAATATTCAGCAGGTTAAGGAACATCATAAATGCCCACCAAACCAAGCAAAAGAGAAGGAGATAGGGAATTTACCTGAAAATGAATTCATAATAATGATAGTAAAGATGATCCAAAATCTTGAAAACAAAATGGAGTTACAGATAAATAGGCTAGAGACAATGATTGAGAAAATGCAAGAAATGTTTAACAAAAACCTAGAAGAAATAAAAAAGAGTCAATCAATAATTAATAATGCTATTACTGAGATCAAAAGCACTCTGGAGGGAGCCAACAGAATAACTGAGGCAGAAGATAGGATAAGTGAGGTGGAAGATAGAATGGTGGAAATAAATGAAGCAGAGAGGAAAAAAGGATTAAAACAAATGAAGACAACCTCAGAGACCTCTGGGACAATGTTAAACATTCAAGTCATAGGAGATCCAGAAGAAGACAAAAAGAAAGGGCTTGAGAAAACACGTGAGGAGATAATAGCTGATAACTTCCCTAAAATGGGGAAGGAAATAGCCACTCAAGTCCAAGAAATCCAGAGAGTCCCAAACAGGATAAACCCAAGGTGAAACACTCCAAGACACATATTAATCAAATTAATGAAGATCAAACACAAAGAACAAATATTAAAAACAGCAAAGAAAAGGCAACAAATAACACACAAGGGGATTCCCATAAGGATAAAAGCTGATCTTTCAATTGAAACTCTTCAGTCCAGAAGGGAATGGCAGGACATACTTAAAGTGATGAAAGAGAAAAACCTACAACCCAGATTACTATACCCAGAAAGGATCTCACTCAGATATGAAGGAGAAATCAAAAGCTTTACAGACAAGCAAAAGCTCAGAGGATGCAGCACCACCAAACCAGCTCTTCAATAAATGCTAAAGGATCTTCTCTAGGCAGGAAACACAGAAAAGGTTTATAAACTCAAACCCAAAACAACAAAGTAATTTGAAATGGGATCATGCTTATCAATAATTACCTTAAATGTAAATGGGTTGAATGCCCCAATCAAAAAACAAAGACTGGCTGAATGGATACAAAAACAAGACCCCTATATATGCTGTCTACAAGAGACCCACCTCAAAACAAGGGACACCTACAGACTGAAAGTGAAGGGCTGGAAAAGATATTTCATACAAATGGAGGCCAAAAGAAAGAAGGAGTAGCATTACTCATATCAGATAAAATAGACTTTGAAATAAAGGCCATGAAAAGAGACAAGGACACTACATAATGATCAAAGGATCAATCCAAGAAGAAGATATAACAATTATAATGCACCCAACATAGAAGCACTGCAATATGTAAGGCAAATGCTAACAAGTATGAAAGGGGAAATTAACAGTAACACAGTAACAGTGAGAGACTTTAATACCCCACTCACACCTATGGTTAGATCAACCAAACAGAAAATTAGCAAGGAAACACAAACTTTAAATGATACAATGGACCTGTTAGACCTAGTAGATACGTATAGGAGATTTCACCCCAAAACAATGAATTTCACCTTTTTTTCAAGTGCACACACAACATTCTCCAGGATAGATCACATCCTGGGCCATAAATCTAGCCTTGGTAAATTTTAAAAAATTGAAATCATTTCAATCTTTTCTGATCACAATGCAATAAGATTAGATGTCAACTACAGGAAAAAAAACAATTAAAAATATGAACATATGGCAGCTACACAACACACCTCTGAATAACCAACAAATCACAGAAAAAATAAAAGAAATTAAAATATGCATAGAAATGAGTGAAAATGAAAACACGACAACCCAAAACTATGGGATTCAGTACAAGCAGTGCTAAGGAGGAAGGTTCATAACAATACAAGCTTACCTCAAGAAACAACAGAAAAATCAAATAAACAACTTAACTTTACACCTAAAGCAACTAGAAAAAGAAGAAATGAAAAATCCCAGGATTAGTAGAAGGAAAGAAGTCATAAAAATTAGAGCAGAAATAAATGAAAAAGAAACAAAAAAGACTATAGCAAAAATCAACAAAGCTAAAAGCTGGTTCTTTGAGAAGACAAATAAAATAGACAAACCATTAGCCAGACTCATCAAGAAAAAAAGGGAGAAGAATCAAATCAACAAAATTAGAAATGAAAATGGAGAAATCACAACAGACAACACAGAAATACAAAGGATCATAAGAGACTACTATCAGCAACTATATGCCAATAAAATGGACAACTTGGAAGAAATGGACAAATTCTCAGAAAAGTATAACTTTCCAAAACTGAATCATTTCTTTCTATTTGAAGAAATAGAAAATCTTAACAGACCCATCACAAGCATGGAAATCAAAACTGCAATCAAAAATCTTCCAACAAACAAAAGCCCAGAACCAGATGGCTTCACAGGTGAATTCTCCCAAAAATTTAGAGAAGAGTTAATACCTATCCTACTCAAACTCTTCCAGAAAATTGCAGAGGAAGGTAAATTTCTAGACTCATTCTATGAGGCCACCATCAACCTAATATCAAAACCAGACAAAGATGCCGCATATCTCCAGGCCAATATCACTGATGAATGTAGAAGCAAAAATTCTCAACAAAATTCTATCAAGCAGAATCCAACAACATATTAAAAAGATCATACATCATGACCAAGTGGGCTTTATCCCAGGGATGCAAGGATTCTTCAGTATTCACGAACCAATCAACGTAATACACCACAGTAACAAATTGAATGATAAAAGCTATGTGATTATCTCAATAGATGCAGAGAAAGCCTTTGACAAAGTTCAATATCCATCTATGATTAAAAAAAAAAAAAACCCTCCAGAAGGCAGGAATAGAAGGAACATACCTCAACACAGTAAAAGCCATATATGGTAAACCCACAATAAACATTATCCTCAATGGTGAAAAACTGAAAGCATTTCCCTTAAAGCCAGGAACAAGACAAGGATGCCCACTCTCACCACTACCATTCAACATAGTTTTGGAAGTTTTAGCCATGGCAATCAGAGAAGAAAAAGAAATGAAAAGAATCCAGATTGGAAAAGAAGAAGTAAAACTTTCACTGTTTGCAGATGACATGGTCCACTATACAGAAAATCCCAAAGGCACCACCAGAAAATTACTCAAGCTAATCAATGAATGTAGTAAAGTTGCAGGATATAAAATTAACGCAGGAAACCCCTTGCATTCCTATACACTAACAATGAGAAAATAGAAAGAGACATTAAGGAAACAGTTCCATTCACCATTGCAACGATAAGAATAAAATACGTAGGAATAAATCTACCTATAGAAAGAAAAGACCTATATATAGAAAACTATAAAACACTGATGAAAGAAATTAAAGATGACACAAATAGATGAAGAAATATACCATGTTCATGGATAGGAAGACTCTATATAGTGAAAATGAGTATATTACCCAAAGCAATCTATAGATTCAATGCAATCCCTATCAAGCTACCAATGGTATCTTTCACAGAACTAGAACAAACAATTTCACAATTTGTATGGAAATACAAAAAAGCTCAAATAGCCAAAGCAATCTTGAGAAAGAAGAATGGAACTGGAAGAATCAACCTGCCTGACTTCAGCTATACTACAAAGCTACAGTCATCAATATCGTATCGTACTGGCACAAAGACAGAAATACAGATCAATGGAACAGAATAGAAAGCCCAGAGATAAATCCATGAACCTATGGACATCTTATCATTGACAAAAGAGGCAAGAATATACAATGGAGAAAACACACACTCTTTTTCAAGTGGTGCTGGGAAAATTGATCAACCGCTTGTAAAGAAATGAAACTAGAACACTTTCTAACACCATACACAAAAATAAACTCAAAATGAATTAAAGGTCTAAATGTAAGACCAGAAACTATAAAACTCCTGGAGGAAAACATAGGCAGAACACTCTCTGACATAAATCACAGTAGGATCCTCTATGACCCACCTCCCAGAGTAATGGAAATAAAAGCAAAAATAAACAAATGGTACCTAATTAAACTTAAAAGCTTTTGCACAACAAAGGAAACTATAAGCAAGGTGAAAAGACAGCCTTCAGAATGGGAGAAAATAATAGCAAACGGAGCAACTGACAAAGATTTAATCTCAAAAATATACAAGCAACTCATGCAGTTCCATACCAGAAAAATAAGCAAGCTAATCAAAAAAATGGGCCAAAGAACTAAACAGACATTGCTCCAAACAAGACATACAGATGGTTTACAAATACATGAAAAGATGCTCAACATCACTCATTATCAGAGAAATGCAAATCTAAACCACAATGAAGTACCATCTCACACCTGTCTGAATGGCTGCCATCCAAAAGTCTACAAACTATAAATACTGGAGAGGGTGCGGAGAAGAAGGAACCCTCTTACACTGTTGGTGGGAATGCAAACTACTACAGTCACTGTGGAGAACAGTATGGAGGTTCCTTAAAAAACTGAAAATAAAACTGCCATATGACCTAGCAATCCCACTGCTAGGCATACACACTGAGGAAACCAGAACTGAAAGAGACACATGTACCCCAATGTTCATTGCAGCACTGTTTACAATAGTTAGGACATGGAAGCAACCTAGATGTCCATGGACAGACGAATGGGTAAGAAAGCTGTGGTACACATACACAATGGAATATTACTCAGCTATTAAAAAGAATGCATTTGAATCAGTTCTAATGAGGTGGATGAAACTGGAGCCTATTACACAGAGTGAAGTAAGTCAGAAAGAACACCAATACAGTATATTAATGCATATATAAGGAATTTAGGAAGGTGGTAATGATGACCCTATATATGAGACAGCAAAAGAGACGCAGAGATAAAGAACAGACTTTTGGACTCTGTGGGAGAAGGTGAGGGTGGGATGATTTGAGAGAATAGCATTGAAACATGTGTATTATCATATGTGCAATAGATCACCAGTGTGGTTTCAATGCATGAGACAGGGCACTCAGGGCAGGTGCACTGGGAGAACCGTAAAGGATGGGATGGGGAGGAATGTGGGAGGAGGGTTCAGCATGGGGGGAACATGTACACCTATAGCTGATTTATGTCAATGTATGACAAAACCACTACAATATTGTAAAGTAATTAGCCTCCAATTAAAATAAATAATTTTTTTTAAACTCTACCTTTCAGTGAAAATTACTAAAGCTCCAAGGGAGTCAAGATCCCTGAGTACTTGGTGAAACAAAATGTTTGTGGGCTTGAGCTGTGAGCTAAGGTCCCTGATATTCCTGGGAAATCTACATTTAGTTGGCTTTGCTCACCCATCCAGCCTGTACCACCTGTAACCAGCCTTATAGAAATCCTAATCCTCTCATTTAGTTTTTGCAAACTCCTGGATGTCTACTCTCTTAAAAGAGACTAGGTTTTATAGGTACTATTCCCCCCGAGAACCCATTCACCCAAAGCATGTCTAGTGTGGTTAACACTTGTGAGGGGTCCTGAAGAAGTGTTACTCATAAAAATGATGTGTCATCGCAGGTGCCTCCACCTGAGATGTGGGTTGGCTGCCTCACACCTGGGAGTGCACTGGTTACCACTACCCCAGCCTCTCCCTACTGCTGAACCCCAGTCTACCCCTCTAGTCCTACAGATCACCCCCACTAACTCCTCCATCCATCCCCTGCCTCTGATCTGTACCTCAAAGTGAAAGTCCCAGACAGGTGGCCATGTCCCACAACAGCAAGACATCTCCCCCTGGAGCAGATGAAGCTACAGGAGCTGACATTGCTGGCCTCTTATATTTTTTGGTTCTGCTGCAGTTTTTCTGGTAGGAGATTCTCTGGGTTGACAGGGAGAGATATGTTTAGGAGATGAAGGAACCAACCGCCCCAGAGTGGACCAAGAACACCTTAGACCAGAATGGAGAAAGGAATGTGAGATGTATCCAACAATGAGAATGGACAAAACTGTCAGGCATCTTGCAGCTGTACTGAGCATGGAGGTCTTCCTGGAGGAGCTAGAGGGGGATTCCAGTGTAGATGTGATCCTGTGGGCAAGACAGGGGCTGAAGAGAGTGTTGTGGGCACATGAAGCAGCTTAGCTCAGACAGCCTGGACATCCTAAAGAGCAGCCAGTTTGACACTGGGAGTCCATCTGCTTCCCAAAGAGAGTGGCTGAGTGACCTGGCCCGGCCTGGGCAGGGCTCCCCCTCTGTTGTCTCTTTGAAAGTTGTCTTTGGAAACAGGCAGCCTCTTTCCTTGCATTTCTCCCTTGCTCTCCATCCTTTGAAAATGGGTTTAATATTTGTCTATAACCAACATTTGTTTGGACTGCTGCCTGGGGCAGATGGAGGGTGAGGAGAAAGATGTGGATATTTAATGAGCTTCTTTGGTGAAGAAAGCCAAGCTTCTGCCACCCCTGCTTCTTCTGTTCCTCACACTGTTCCTACAAGCAAAGCATCATTACCTACATTGAAAGGAAACTGACTCTCAGAGAAAGCAAGTAATCTCCTTAAGGTTATACAGCTTAGTGACTCAACCAACATTCAGGTCAGAGCTGTTTATTCTGAAGTCCAAGTTCCTATCTCTGTACTGTGCTACCTCCTACAATGTTGACCAAATGTTTCAGCTCCAAAAATAAAGAAACAAAACGTGGCTGTGAATAAATGATAACGGCTTGAATGATGGTAAGGTAGATAACTGTGTTCCTGGGGTCAGCAGCTGTGATCAGAAGCAGAGGAGGGTGCCAGGAAGGTCAGGACCCACCAGGCAACATCTTGCAAAGCTAGCGGTGGGAGGCTCTGTCCATTGGAAAATCTGGGAGAACAGCCTCATCCAGGGAGGACATTCGGGCCCTCCTGGAGAGCCTTTGCTATGTTCTGGGCACATAGAGGGCCAGCCTATAGACTCAGTCTGAACTAAGCGCGTGACCCCAGGAAATAGAGTGCCAAGGTAGGATGTGGCCACACAGCTCTGAGTATTCAGTCTGGGTACCATCTGTGGCACCCAGGAGTGAAGCAGCACTGTGCTCCAGGCCAACTGCCCCGTGAGGCATGGAGACACCATGTCCAGGGCCAACTGGACTTTTAGGGGCCACAAAATATTTTTATTTTAATTTATTTTGAAATCTAAAGATAAGAATGTATATCATAATAATGGCTATAAAATAATGAATTCAGCTTAGGATTTAATTGTTGTTGTTTAGTTGTTCAGTCATGTCCGACTCTTTGTGACCCCAAGGACTGTATCCCACCAGGCTCCTCTGTCCATGGGATTCTCCCAGCAAGAGTACTGGAGTAGGTTGCTATTCCCTCATCCAGAGGATTTTCCCTACCCAGGGATCAAACCCACGTCTCCTGCTTTGGCAAGTGGATTGTTTACCACTGTGCATTGGGAAAACCCTGACAGTTGTACATATTTTTATGAAAAAATACACAACTATGAAAATATATGTATTTAGATATCATCAAAGGAATCTTACAGATGGTTTCACTGCTGCAACTTATCATTCTTAATCAGGTTATACAAGGAAGTTTTCAGTTCTTCTATGCCTTAAGGATAGGTTACTTCGGGGGTTGAATTCTTCTTGAAAGATAATACAGGAACTAAGAACTACCAAAGATGCCATCTTAGCAAGATGGATGAAGATGGATCCTTTTCCAGTCTAGAAAATGATTCTAGTGAAGAGGCACAGAAGTAGTTTTATACCAAATCATTAGGTTTTTATAGTTCCCCAAGGTGACAGTGAGAGAGAGTACTCTTCTAGATGGTGCGTTCTATTTTTAAAAGATGCAGCTTTATTTTTTTATTGCAAAAGTTATATTTGTTTCCTAAAGAAAGAGAGAAAAGGTAAGTGAGGGGATACAGATAAGCCAAATGGAGGGAAAAAAACCCATCTTGAGCTATTGTTGACATGGCATGCACTCTTGTCGATGTTCTAATATCTTGATGTTAGAATTCATTTAAAAATAGTTCATGCTACAGAGCTAGAGCTTAATTTTTTTCCAGTAAAATGTGCAATCAACATCTTTTCATGTCAATAAATAGATTTCGATAAGTTCATTTCAGTAGCTGCCTATTACCCTAGTGTATGACTGTACTGTAATTTTCTCACCAATATCCTATCATTAGAGATTTAGATTTTCTTTTCACTTATTCCCTCTCTCAAAATCACTGTGGTATAAACACACACAGACACGTAGGTCTTTGTTTGATCTAGTTCAATTGCTGGATCAACGGACTGCTGGCTAAGGTCAACTCTACTGCGTTGCTGACCTGCTCCGCTGAGGTTCTGGCACCACCCTCCAATGGTGCCGATGGGGATGTGTCTATCCACGGTCTCACTTGCCTGCTCATCTTTGGATCTTACAGGGAAACACTCAGTGTGCATTTATTAATCAGCCTTTTCTGGTTTCTAACAAGTCGGCTGGGTTGTAACCCTCCTGTGAAGCTGCATTTATTTTGGAATAAATTATTTTGTTCAAGCTGTACCCAACCCTTTCTAATGAGGGCATGCATTATTTTCTTAATTCACATGCGTGCTTCGCATATTAGGGAAGTTATGTTACAAGTTAGAACTGGATGCTGGTTTTTCATTTGACTTTCATTTTTCTATATTTGAGTTAAACCCTAAATTGTTTGTGTGTCATTAAATATTCTGCTGTTCTTCAAAGCTACATAAATACAGTCACATTGCACAGCCATACCCAAGCCATTGAAATTCAGGAGGAAATACATTTCAAGAACCCTTGGAATGAAGTGCCAAGGTGACACCTATTATCAAACAATCCACAGTGATGCCGAAATACAGAAGCTCTGCTGCTTTTTTGTGTGTGAAGATTTGCTGAAAGGCTCAGTCTTTTTCAGGGCAAGCAATGAATATACATAATAATACCCTGTATGGATCCATGATAATCCTTTGGGCACATATTGAAATTTCTGCAAAGCAGCTCTATGTGTCTCTAGGATTTAAAAATGCCTAATACATTAATCTGGAAACACAGATGTCTATCTGGCCAAACAAAAGGATGCTTAATAAAGTTTTCAGTGGAGAAATTAGGGTCCAATATCTGTAGCACACCTAATGCCTCAGACCAGAACTGATAAACAGCTGTGCATATGGGCCTGCCATGCGAAGGATAGGATTGTAATGCCTGCAAGTCATTCCCTGCGAGCCATTTTGTCTTCATTGAATGGTCTTGTTATAAGACAAGAAATGGATTCAGCTGGTTTCATTCTAAGTATTCTTTGGCTTTAAAAGGCAGATCATTTACAAGGGTTGGCTTTAGTGATTTGTCACAATAGGCATGTGGCAAGACTTAGCAGTCAAGCCAAACGGCCCAGGAGGGTCATGCAATTATACATCAGGGAGCCACTTTGGTGCTGAACGTCCTTGAATACATAGTTCACTTGCTCACCACACCTTCCATGCCATAGGCAGAAGCTCTAGAGCTGACATGTGCAGTTTCGGTTCCCCCAACCCAAGTAACAGGCAGGAAATGTGGGATGGAGAAAAAGCAACAATCTGAGCTGTTAATTTCAGTAAGGTCAATATCACCTGGGGCTTCCCTGGTGGTCAAGAATCTGCCCACAATGCAGGAGACCTAGGTTCAATCTCTGGATTGGGAGGATCCCCTGGAGAAGGGAATGGCTACAAATCTACAAAACTGGAATGAATTATACCCAAAGGGATCTTTCTCTTTCCCATTTTGCCTGTCTAGACATTCTAAGCTCATATGCTGGAGCCAATTACTTCTCAGGCAGACGCTGATTTCATTTTTTCCAGCTTGGAACAAAGTGGTATAAGAAACGATGGCCCCCTACTTTGTTTATATTAATTATGTACAGACAACTGAAAGCTGATAGCATGAGATTGATTATAATTGAGCCATAAATTTAACACAGAGAGACATCATCCATTTACCTGGACAAACAACTTTGCTGAAATATATTTCTGAACTGGAGTAGGACGGAGAGGGCCTGAAGATAAGGATGATAAATGTCTCCTGCCTGAGGCCAAGTCATGCAATCCTCAGTCTAAGCTGGTGACCATTCAGCCAGCAAAGCTCTTCTCCTGCGATAGGAATCATGCATGCTTGGAAATGTTATTAATATAAAACTAAAATAACAATAAAGCCAATTAATTCTAAGCCATACTCTTCTCCTAGGAGCTGACAAAGGCCCAGGAGATTCTGACTGCAGCTCTGGCTTTGAGCTCAGCCTGCTTCTGGCACCATCTAGGAAGGACATGTGGAGAAACTGATAAGCTCCTTTCTTCAGAAACCATGAACTTGACCCCTGGAGCCCAGTCTGCCTCTGAGCAAGGAAGGTTGTCAGCCTCACCCATGTAGCAGAGAAATCTGGGTAATGTTCTCCTCTGTCTTCTGGGATGTCATATGCAGACTGTGTCACCTGCAGTCTCAGAGCAGACCTTGATTATCGCTGGCGTGTGTGAGCACACAGCAGCTGGTGAGCGTAGGGTATTAGCACTCATCCCCAGGAAGTCATCTCAGAATGAGGGGGGAAAGTTATAAAGTGGTCATTGCAATAAAGCTTCACCTTGTGAAGCGTGGAAGTCTGGATGCCACTATGTATCTTGTTTAGTAAATTATCCCCTTGCCTGCTAAGAACAGAAAGCACAGCCACTTAGACACAACAGAAAGTTGTTCACTTTGGTTTTTGTTTCTCATTGGTTTTGAAGTATAGCTGATTTACAATGTTGTGTTAATATCTGCTGTACAACAAAGTGAGTCAGTTATACATACATGTGCATATATATATAATCTTTTCCATTATGGCTTATCACAGGATATTCAATACAGTTTCCTGTGCTGTACAGTAGAGTCTTATGTTTCACCCATTTTATATATAATAGCTTGCACCCCTAACCCCAGTCTCCCAGTCCATCCCTCCCCCACCCCTCCTCCCCCTTGGCAACCACCAGTCTGTTCTCTATGTCTGTGAGTCTGTTCCTGTTTTGCACCTGAGTTCATTTGTGTCATATTTTAGATTCCACATATAAGTGATATCACAGTGGTATTTGTCTTTCCCTTCCTGATTCACTTCACTCTATGCTAATCTCTAGTTGCATCCAAGTTGCTGTAAATGGCATTACTTCATGCTTTTTTATGTCTGAGTAATGTTCCATTGTACACATGTACAACATCTTTTTTATCTGTTCATCTGTTGATGGATATTTAGAGAAGCTGCCTTGATGGAGAAGGTGCTCACTTCTTTGAAAAATGCTTTTTCCTTCACAGACGCATCGTGGTGTGGCCGTCGCTGACCCAGACCTTTGTAGGATCCTCTGATCAGTGGGAATTACAGGTGCAGTAATGCTACTGAAACAGGGTTTATTTGCTCAGAATTTATAAGGAGCATCACTTTTCCCTAATGTTTTTCCATTTCAAGGAGAGAGCTCACATGCCTCAAGGGAAGTAGTGAACTTAATCACCAACCTGGAGGGTGTGGAGGGTTGAGGTCAACATTTAAACTGGGGAACTTTGGGTAAAGCATATGAATTTCATCTGTGAGTGGGCCTCACCCAGGCAGCAGAAAGCCTGAACAGAACAAAAATCCTTTCTCTCCCAGCAAGGTGGAATTCTCCAGCTGGCGGCCACTGGGCTCCCCCTGCACCATCATCTCTCTAGGGTCTGCAGCCTGCAGGTGGGGGCTCCCAGATCCCATGGGTGCAGGAGCCAATTCCTAATGAGGAACAGATCTCATATATTAATGCTTTTGCCTCTGTGATCTCTTCATATATGTGTGTGAAGCTGTTAGTCAATCTGCATGTATATGTGTAGAGAGATGTGCGTGTGTGCTGAGCTGCTCAGTCATGTCTGACTTTGCTACATCATGAATTGCAGTCTGCCAGGCTCCTCTGTCCATGGGATTTGCCAGGAAAGAATACTGGAGTGGGTTGCCCTGCCCTTCTCCAGAGGATCTCCCTGACCCTGGAATCAAATCTGTGTCTTCTGCACTGGCAGGCAGATTCTTTACTGCTGAGCCACCAGGCAAGCCCTAGAGAGAGAGGGATTCTATATTGATATATACCCCCACTGGTTCCGTTTCTCTGGACAGCACTCTTAAATCAGGGAAAGGCAAATAGTTCATTTGCCTTGAAAGCTCACGTTCCCTCTTTCACCACCTCAGACCTTCACTTTACACAGAGATCTTGGGAAGCCACACAACAGCAACACAGATTCTCAGCTGTGGTGTGTGAGAGCCTGCAGCTGCAGTTATTTCCATGTCTCCTGCGGATTCTACTTGCCTCTTTCCTCTCACACCCAGCTTTGGCCTATCTTTCCTGTAACCCAGAGTTCTCTGGCACTTTGGGTCCTCCAGTTGCAAATGTCATTCTTAAGCAGGAACACAGCCTTGCTCTTAAGAAGAGACACAATAGAAATGGCTTGAGAGTGCTGTCTTCCCCATATGGCTTGTCCCTATAGAGTTGGTGACCTCACAATGCAGCTTTAGGTTTTGACCCTAGAGTAGGACAAGCACTGAGTATGTGCATGAGTGTGTGTGTGTGAGTGTATGCCTGTGTGTGTGTGAGTGTGCCTGTGTGTGCCTGTGTAAGAGTGTGTGCCTGTGTGTGAGTATGTGCCTGTGTGTGCCTGTATGAGAGTGTGTGCCTCGGTGTGTGTGAGTGTACCTGTATGTGTGTGTGTGTGTATGTGTGCACTTGAGCAGCAAGAGGAGAGGAAGGGGACCGTGCATGGAGACGCAGAAGCTGCCTGGCTTCTCTGAAATCAGGATGCTGCCTGGCCGCCTACCTACCTTGACACTAAGCTCCTGTTACCTCACTCTGCTCTGTGCCCTCCAGCCTGCTTTTTCTAAAAAGCCATTTCCTGAGTCAGATTCCCAGGTGTGAGGTTGCTGAATTTCTCTATTCATGTATTGCTAGTTCCTTAAAACTTTTTAAAGCTAATAATAACGCATAATTTTAGACACATTGAACTTTCCACAGCATTTTTATGTCTATGACCTAATTTTCTTCTCTAAACAGCTGCATGACAAGAGTAATATAAAAAAATACTGGTCCCTTTTAAAGGAGAAAATGGACCTAGGGAAAATTCTATTGCTTAGGGTCAAATAACAAAGACAGTAATCCAGGCCTTGTGAATTTTATCCCCTCAAAATCAGATACTGCTTCCTTAATGCTTGTGTAATGGGCAGAGATTTAGACTGAATAATTAGACTGTTGTTTGATTTGATTATTTTTAATGTTGAATTCTAATAGCTATACTCGTACCACAATTTGGTACTATTTGAATTATATTCCCAAAACTCTACATATGCTGGTATGAATGTATGTGTACTTGCTATAAAATTTTGCTAGACATGAATATGCTTCTGTCTGTAGATTTAGGTACACAGACAGAATTTTAGTAGCCTTATTTGCTTGGTTTGTCTATGCAAATTCTGGGGAACTCAGCCTGGTGTGCAAGTACAAAGACTTGCTGATTAATATAAAATATAATATGGCATAAAGACCTACTTATTTTTTATTATTCATCCTCTTAGCCGCCATCCACTACAGATTTATGAAGAGGGAATTTCAGTCTATAAAATCAAGTAGGACACTTTTTGAAAAGTAACTTATAAATACAACACACCCTAGCTTAAACGAATTCACTTCAGAGTCCATTTCTGCTGTAATGAACTAGTTGCAGCAGACCAACACTGCCTCCAAGAACAAGAAAAACTGGTCACATCACTAAAAAGAAAGAAGAAAAATCTGTTTGAAGGTGTTGATGATTAGCCGAGGTGACTATAGGGGCCAGGTGACAAAGGTCCTTGTGAGAAGGGACTTCAGAGAGGTTAGCCTAAATCCTGCAGCTGTTCTTGTTTTTCTTGGGGCATTGCCAACTTTCAGGGGGAGGATGGGAGGCTGAGGGCAGGCAACAGGCTGGCACAAGGCCAGTGGCGGGGAAAAAAAGAAACCAGTAGAACTTTCAGTCATCTCACGATGCAGGACAGACATGTTTGAGATCTATCAGTGTGAGACTGCCACGTGAAGCAGGATGGATGTCAGGTCCAGGTGATGAAGGGGGTGCAGGGGTGTGATCCTATACTTAGACTGATTCCCCTTGAGACATCTGCTGGAATCTGGAATCACAAAGGGCAAGAGAATTAAAACCAACAACATCAAAACAAGCAGGAGCTGCTGCTGATGGGCAGAATGAATTTTACACAGTCTCAGTAAACTGAAGAGACTCCACCAAAGACACCTGAGGGTCGGGGTTGGAACCTCTGCAGATGGTGCGGATGAACCATGTGGCCTCAGATGTGGCCTCAGTCAGTCCTGTTCCTGTTTGCAGCAGGACCATCTGTCCCTTAGCTGTCTGTCTTCCAGTTCTAACTCCTGTTCTAGTTGAGAGAGAAGCATAACTAGGAGCTCAGGCTTGCATCTGGATTTAGACTTAGTTCTAGCAGTTAGAAGCTGGTTGGCTTTTAATTTGTTGTTGTTGTTCAATCTCTCAATTGTGTCCTACTCTTTGTGACCCCATGGGTCTGCAGCATGCTAGGCTGTTCTGTCCTTCACTCTCTCCCAGAGTTTGCTCAGATTCACATCCATTGAGTCGGTGATGCCATCCAACCATCTCATCCTCTGCCACCCACCCACTTCTCTTCTGAATAAGTTACTTCAACCCTCTAAGCCTCCTTTTCACTGGGATGAGTCATTTATTCAGCACACATAGATCAGACAGCTGCATGGTGGGGCAGTGTATTTGTAGTAACTGCTCACAGAATTGTTGTTAGATTAGAAGGAAATAAGGTGTGGACACTGTTAAAGCATGGGCTTAGGACAAGTTCAAGTCCAATTAAACAGAGCTAATTGTCCTGCATGCCAAGCACTGGCCAAAGTTAAATTCTGACTTCTTGCTTCCTAAGCATGCCTCTGGTGTCAGAGCAGGCAAACTGGAGAGATTCATCTTAATAAATAGAAATATTGAAATCAGCTGTATTGTTTTATTTATAAATGAACCACATTAACAGCTGTATTATCGATGATAAATTGCCAATATTAAATATGAGGCATTACTGTTCAAATGTTTCTTGTTAGCTCTATTCATCTTGAAAAAAGACAATGAATCTCAGCTTAAGCTGATAAATTGTTAAAGTTTTAATATGTGAGTGATTTACTTTATGGATTATTTACTAGTGATAAACGGTGCTTTGCCAGAGTCTATTGAAATAGCCAAGATAGGTTTGTAAAGAAAGCTGGGTACCAGAACCTCCCACAAAGGGACCAGGACACCAGGTGGGTGAATGCTGCTCATGTGCTTTTATCAGGATTGCAGGTGAATGCTGCTCATGTGCTTTTATCAGGATTGCAGAGTGAGGTGTTAAACTCTGAGGATTCTAAGCAAAAATGTTTAAAACTCTCATATGAAAGAATTGTTCCAATTTCTACAAAAGGAAATATATGTGATAAATATGACAGGTTGTGAGTGATTAAATGAACTTCTCTTAGATGATTTTGGAAACACAGAGAGAGAAATTGTCAGAAGCCTAGAAATGGCAAAGGCAAGTGGCAGGAGCTCCTCAGAACATTGCCCAGGGCAGCCCACCCAGCACCCTGAGTATCGTGGCCCTCCTGCTGTGCACCTTGGAGGGAATGAGACAACAACAGAGACAACTTAGTTATTCATGAAACTGAACTTTAATTCCTGATCTTATTCATCAACTTCCTGTTCGTTTGGTTGAGGGAGTCACTTCCCCAGGGCTTCACCACTCATGGTTACACTGCCAAATTGGGCTTGTATATACACAATGATGACTCCAAACCCTGAACACTTGGTCTTTTCAGAAGCATCTAAAGAGATAGTTGTACCGAATCTGGCTCTTTTTTGTTCAGAGACTGAACTTGGACCCAGTCTTAGGGAAATTCAGGAGCATTTGTATTGCTATAGTAAGGCAGAGATTTGTCACACAGCAGGTTCTACTTAATAGCCTGAAATAAAGAAAATTCCCCACCATTCTTTGCAAACTTCTAGTATATAAAATACTTTAAAAAACCACTAAGTGTACTTCTTCAGTACAGAAAGCACCCAGTCAGTGGTTATGACAATATAGAATAAATGGTCTAGCTGTATTCCTGGGGGAAGCTGCTTGACATTGGTCTTGGCAATGACATTTGGATATTATACCTGAACCATAAGCCACAGGCCCCTGACCCTGGGTGGCCAATCTAAACCATGACACATCACATAAGCACTGTGTTGGGGACATCACTGCAGACCAAGAGGACATTGTTTCTCAAGACTGGTAGCAGAACCCATGATAATGTTAACACATAGGGAACCCCATTTCACTGGGAGGTCTGACAGCTCTTGAATCTGAGCAGCAAAACCAAACCTTACCATTGCAGAGTGGCTGATATGCAAGCAGAATGCACTGGGCTCTGTCTGCCTTGGCTGTTTGCATCCCTGGAAGTTCACAGGCTGAGCAGCCTTCCCTGAAAGGGACTTTGAACCTTAAAACAGCAGAGTTGTGGCTTTATTTATGAATCTACACCACAGCTGAAGCATATGAATGTTGGTTCCTTAATATCTCATAGCCAAGAGGAACTCAAAACACAGTGTGTTTGCTTTTCTGGTGAGATTTGACATCTCATTACATAATAGCTAAGTGTTGGTTGCTCAGTCATGTCCGACTCTTTGCCATCCCATGGACTGTAGCCCACCAGGCTCCTCTGTCCATGGGACTCTCCAGGCGAGAATACTGGAGTGGTTTGCCATTCCCAACATACAGAATTAAATCGAGATTTCTTTTGTAGCAGATGGAATCGATTTCCAGGTAATGCAATTGTTCTTGAAGCCAGAGATGCAGGAGATAGATGTGCTTTCCATTTAGCTGAGTCTCTCACATTGTGAGGATAAATGAGATGAACTACAGCAGGTTGTGAAGGTGTTTGTGATGGGCAGATGCCCAGTGCTTCGAAACAGGGCAGGACGAGTAGGACCAGTGCATGAACGCCTGCAAGAACAGAAAGCAGTGTCTCAGCAAAAATGATTTAATTGTCTGACTCACCTGCATAAACAGGTAAATGTCAAGAAAGCCAGTTCCTCTGAGGAACTGCTGTCCTTGAGTTGTCCTAGGTTTAATGGCCATTTGCTTTTATGTCACCTTCCACAGTCATACACTCAGGGATAACGACTACACAGAGAATGCCAGCAGCCATAACCCCAGAGTATTACAAGATCCCAAACCATCACAGAATCAATTCATGGTCACTCATGATTGTTCAGTCCCTCAGTCATGTCTGACTGTTTGAGATCCCATTGACTGCAGCACACCAGGCTTCCCTGTCCTTCGCTATCTTCCAGAATTTGCTCAAACCCATGTCCATTGAGTCAGTGATACCTTCCAACCATCTCATCCTCTGTTGCCTGCTTCTCCCCCTACTTTCAGTCTTTCCCAGGGTCTTTTCCAATGAGTTAGTTCTTCACATCAGGTGGCCAAAGTAATGGAGTTTCAGCTTTGCCATCAATCCTTCCAATGAAAATGCAGGTCACTAGATCATGCTTATTCTAAGTGCACTAAAGTTTTTACAATGATTATCACCATATAAGAGGAAACAAAAGATAAAAATGAAATAAAGTGGATTATGTTTACCAAGGTATTCAGTAAGGAGACCAACCTATATTCTGGGAATTTCACTTTACTATGATTTCAATGTATGTTTAAGTGCCGATAAGGTCAATTGGGAGTTCCATCCACTAAATGCTTTTAAAAACAGTCACATGAGGTTTAGATTACATTGTAAAGACATTCATTCAGTTCTGTCAGGTTCCTCAGTCCCTTAACTTTTCCTAAATGTTCTGCTGTGCCATTAAAATAGCTTTTTAATTAGCAATGAAAAAACCTGCCAAATTTTCTTTTTCCCCCTTTTAAAAATTGCACTTGTGTAGAGGGGGGAAAAAAGAGTTTTTGAAATCCTTGTTTTCTTTATTTGGTCACTCCAAGTTATTTTGGGTTCCTCATTTTTTAAAAACGCATAATGTGTTTGTCTGGTTGGAGGAGTGCGTTCTTTCAATATCAGAGAAAGAATAAAGGAGAAAATTATCATTCCTTTAAATCCCCCCAGATAATGGATGGCAGACAGTGGGGACCCATTGTTGCCTGGAAGCTATAGCTCATACTGAGCCCTTCAAGCAAGAGTGGGAGCTATTCCCTGTCTCCTTGTAATTTGGAATTTTGAGGGGGAGCACAATGAAGATTTCCCTGGGGGATCGGTGGTAACAAATCCCCCTGCCAATGCAGGAGATGCGGGTTTAATAGCCAGATCAGGAAGATCCCCTGGAGAAGAGAATGGCAATCCACTCCAGTATTCTAGCCTGTAGTATCCTAAGAACAGAGAAGCCTGGCAGGCTAAAGTCTATGGGGTCGTGAGTCAGACATGCCTGAGCAACTAACACTTTCAGGCTAGTCATGGCATTTGAAGATGTGGGATGGGGCAGTGAGGACAATCTCAAGAACCAAGGTCTGAGGCACAATTTGGAGTTTAGGGCAAGGAGGAGGAGCAGCCAGACAGGTGGAAGAAATGAAGATGGGGTGTCCTAGGAGCCATGGGAGAAACTGTCCCACGTCGGGCATGGTCCCCTGTGACAGAAGGCTGTTAGGATAAGATGAGGGCTGGGAAGTGACCTCTAATGGGGCAGAATGCAAATTACAGGTCACCTTGATAAAGACAATGTCAGTGGGTGTTGGGGACAAAAACTTGAATAGTATATGTCCAATGAGAAGACAGAGGAGGATGTGACCTGCGGGAAATGATCCAGAGGGTGTCTGTTATAAAGGGAGACAGAGACATGAGTGAAAATGATCAAGGAAGGAGGGGGAAAAAAAAAACCATACAAAAAAACACAAAAACCCAAGTAGATTAGTGGAGTGGCTGCACCTCCTCCCACCCCCAGTAACTGGCTCAGGTCCAAATGCGACGTGCACTGGGGCCGCCAGATGTTTTTAATGAAAATACCTGGCACATGTGTAAAGGTTCATTATGTGCCGGTTTTACTTAAGAAGCAAATTGTCATAACAGCAAATGGTGAAAGACAAGAGAGTGAGCGATAAAATTAATGTTTGAGTCATGTTAGAATATAACGGTACCAACTTGCTTAGTTTGAAAGGTCAAGCATCACCTGTCAAGTATTTTCAAAAGTTTTTGTTTGGTAGGAAGCTAAACCACTGGTTCAAAGCTGGTCAACATGCAGCCCTAACCTTGATGTGTTCACCCTGACTGTCCCGGCAGCATTACTCTGAATGGGAAGTGAGTGTTCAGTTGCTTGGGATGTATTCTATTTCATTTGTAAAGATGCTTCCTGCCTCCAAAATGTTCTCTCATTTAAAATTTCACTAAGGGACTTCCCTGTTGGTTAAGATTCTTTGCCTCCAATGTAGGGGTACTGAGTTCCATCCCTGATCGGGGAACTAAGATCCCACATGCCACACAGCGTGGCTTAAAATATAAAAACCAGAAGATAAATGAATTAGTTTTAAAAAAAAATTCCACAAAATTTAAGACTTGATAGTAGGTTTGACTAGATAATAATAATAAAACATTGGAATTTGTCTTTTACAAAAATGGCCCTGATGGATCATTTGTCTCTTACCTGCCTCTTCCCCTGGCCCAACTCTGATCCTCTTTCCCTTCCCTTCTTCTACCTTCTCCTCTTTCCTTCAAGTTTGAGTCCTGGGAGGTAAGAGATGCAAGGCCAGGTTATGTAAGGTGCCATTTCCAAGACCTTCCTAATTTCCCTCACTCCTGCCACACTCACACCTTCCCTGTCTTTCCCGTTTTGCTTTTTTGCCCACTGCTTTCTTCCAACCATTCAGTTTGACTTCTTTTGGTGGATTATTCTATTTTTTTTAATTTAAAAAATATTTTAAAAATTCTTTTTAGGCTTATGATACACTTTGAGTTAATCTTTGTATATGCTGCAAGGTGTGATCAGTTGTTGCTATTTTTTTTCGCATAGAGGTAGGCAAGTTTTCTTGCATAGATGCTTACTCCTTGGAAGGAAAGTTATGACCAACCTAGACAGCATATTAAAAAGCAGAGACATTACTTTGCCAACAAAAATCCATCTAGTCAAGGCTATGGTTTTTCCAGTAGTCATGTATGGATGTGAGAGTTGGACTATAAAGAAAGCTGAGTGCCGAAGAATTGATGCTTTTGAACTGTGGTGTTGGAGAAGACTCTTGAGAGTCTCTTGGACTGCAAGGGATCCAACCAGTCCATGCTAAAAGGAGATCAGTCCTAAGTGTTCATTGGAAGGACTGTTGTTGAAGCTGAAACTCCAATGATTTGGCCACCTCATGCGAAGAGCTGACTCATTGGAAAAGACCCTGATGCTGGAAAAGATTGAAGGCATGAGGAGAAGAGAACAACAGAGGATGAGATGGTTGGATGGCATCACTGACTCAATGGACATGAGTTTGGGTAAACTCCGGGAGGTGATGATGGACAAGGAGGCCTGGCATGCTGCGGTTTATGGGGTTGCAAAGTCTGACATGACTGAGCGGCTGAACTGAACTGAACTGATGCAAGTTTCCTAGTGCCATCTGTGGTTCTGCACTGTGCGCCATGTGGGATCTTAGCTCCCTGACCAGTGATTGAACCTGCACCCCCTGCTTTGGAAAGTGGAGTCTTAACCACTGGACTGCTGGAGAAGTCCTGGATTATTCTCTTATTTATCTTTGCTTTCACTTTTATTTTCTTGCCCTTATGGGGATCTTTCTCAGCTGACCCTTCTTTCCAGCTCCTTCTCTGTGTCTGAATCACCTATTCATCCTGTTGAAGCCCTAGGGGAGAATTCAAACACAGGTGTTAATCTGGACCTTTCTCCCTGCCATCCTAGTCCTATAGACTCTCTTAAACTGTTTCTTCATGTGTAAATGGAGATCATATACACTACAAAGGATTTGGGTGAGATTTAAGTGAAATGAAGAGTGTAAATGCTTAACAGAGTGGTTTTTTATTATGATTTCCTTGATTTTTAAAACTGAGTCATTATAAGTAATTAAGATTGAGGAATCTTACATTTTTAAGAAAGCCAAACTTTCAAAGAGATCATTTTCAATATTGAGTTTAAAGCCCCGATTCATGTCATGTGTGTGTGTGTGTGTGTATATATATATATTGTGTGTGGCAATTATTTTAGAAAAGACTAGGGCTATTACTCTAAATCCACAAGAGGCTGGAGACATAAGAGATGCGGATTTGACCCCTGGGTTGGGAAGGTCCCCTGCATGAGGGCACAGCAACCCACTCCAGTATTCTCACCTGGCAAATCCCATGGACAGAGGAACTTCACAGGCCATGGTCCATAAGGTCACAAAGAATCAGACAAGGCTGAAGCGACAGTACACATGAGCAATTAAACAGATTAAAACCATAGCCCAGGTTCCTTAGTGATTGTCTCCAAAGATGGAAACAATCTGAATGAGATACTTCACTATGAATTATTCTAGGCACCCTCTACAAATTCAGAACCACATTCATGACAGGAGATTACAGCTGCAATTCCATTATATTTATATATTTATTATAACAGCGATGCAGTGAGTGCCATAATTAGATGCTATTGTAGCTGACAACCCATACCACTTAATTCACAGAGGAGATCAGAAACAAAATATCATATACATTTACTCTCAAGACCATACCTAGAAACTCTGCTTCCTTGTGTTAATTACCTCCTTCTCAAACACCTTGGGTTCTCAATTGCTATTTGTAATTGAGAGAATAGCTGTTTGAGAGATTAAATCAATGTATCAAATATGCACATTCAATCAAGTGGATGTGTTTGGCAAGATTTAAATTCTCAATGGCTCCATAGAAGAATCACTTGAGTAGGAGATGTTTGTCTGTCTCTCTCTCAAAGGGAAACCATGTTTCCTCTTTTTCATTCTTAGTTACTTGATTGAACACATTTCCTTACTTGACTGAAAGAGAGCTTAAGACCTAAAGTGTTTTGCTTGCATATAGCTGCTATTTAGTAACTAAAATTGAAATCTTTGTTTTCTTCATTACTTTACTTGGTTTCTTGAATTATGTTCCAATGTTAGTGTTCTGATTTTACATTCCTTTAAACAAACCTGATGTTTTGAGGGTTTGGGGCAAATATGTAATGTACAAAATAAATTTTTTAACATTTGGAAATTCCACACCAGGCATATTTTTATAAGCTCTGTGGGTTATTTTTTGATATACACCCATCCCCAAACCACAGAGCTCATTTTTTCATGGAAGATTGATTTGCTTATCAAATTATATCAAAATTGGTGCATTTAGCATCTACCATGTTTCTACTGAACTGAATTCAACCACAAAGTCAGTTTTATGGTTGCACAATAATAATAACAATAAAAATATACAGGAACAAACATCCAAATGAGAGAGGCTTTAAAGGAAACCCTCAAAAATCTCAGTGCAGAACTAGGTAATTTCACCCAGATGGTGTAATCAAAATCAAAATGTTTACGTTGCCAAGTTCACCAAAAGGGGAGACAGCTCTCAGGAGCAGAGAATTCTACACTTACGCAACATTAGATGCACACAGAACAAGTTTCACTTGTCACATTTCCTTTGAGTTGGTGTCCAGTGATACTAAACTCATTCTTCATATTAGTAATCAAAAGGAATGCTGATATACCCGGAACAACTTAGGCTTTTTATTTGAAGCTGCAAAGCTTTATGAGTTGGCCAGATGTTCCATGATGAGTTATTCCAACAAAAGAGCCAAAAGCACTTAGTGTTAGAGATGGGAAATTAGCTCTCCTTAGCGATGGGAAATGAGAAGGTGTTGAGTCTCTACAGGTGCATCCATTAACCTTTTGATACAGAGCGTACCTGTGAGCCTCTGCTAACAATCTTTTATCTAGAAAGATGAAATGTCAGACACTGAAATATTACAAACGTTCACACTTAATTCTCAGGAGGAAAACCCTTTTTCAAAAAAAATTTTATTGGGGTCTAGTTGATTTACAATGTTGTGTTAGTTTCAGGTGTACAGCACAGGGAGTCAGCTATATATACACATATATACCTTCTTTATTAGATTCCTTTCCCATATAGATCATTACTGAGCACTGAGTAGAGTTTCTTAAGCTATATAGTAGGTCCCTATTAGTTATCTATTTTCTATTTTATATCTAGTAGTGTGTATATGTTGATCCCAGTCTTCCAGTTTATCTCTCTTCTCTTTTCCCCCCTGGTATCCATAAGTTTGTTTTCTACATCTGTGACTATTCAGAAGAGAAAATTTTTAAAAACAGCTGCAAGTGGAATCTCCAAGAAAAATGAGAGCCAACCTCCTACTTCACCACCCAGTAACAGGCGACCTGCTTTGCAGGGCACATTGCTTACTGACTGCCTAAGTAACCCTATTCCTTGACTGTGCAATGCCTTGAGAGCGTAAGCATCAGCTGCTTGGTATTAAGCCATATAATCCCAATTTTGACCACTTTCTCCCAGCACTCCCTAAACAAGAGGGGAGATTGGGGATTAAAGGGTTACACCAGTAGATGGGTTAAACCAAGATATGAAATATGCATTAGACTGCATGCCACTGATTTTGCCTTAAAAGAAGTTCTTTTAGGCTTCTTGTATAAGGATGGGTTTTTCAGACTTTCAGGATGTTTTTGAGGCTTCAATGCAGAGAACAGATTATACAAAGAAGAAAACAGTCATTCCCTGCCTGGCAAAGTATAAGCTAGAGAAAGACTCATGTTTTTATTTTTAAAATGTTGAACTGTTTTCTTCAGGACACTTGTTAATATTAAGATTAGCTGAGAGGCAGTGAGATGATTTCCAGTAGGTAACAGAAGCTTCAGATGCAGACAAAGTCTGCCTGTCAAGGTCTGTTTAGCTCAAGAATGCCCAGCTTTTGAATAGTGATGTGAGCCTGACCTGTGGATGACAGTCTTTTCCCCAGCTAATGATCGGTGTCCCCATGGACTTGAGAAGGAATAAGATGGACTTTGCAGGGTTGACCCCAACCTATCTGTACTGCCCTGTTGATTTGGGGCCATTAAACTCCTTCAAGCTTCATGGACCTGGTTTAGTATCCTCCTTACAGTTTGTTCAAGTGGAATTTCCTGGCCCTGATCAGAGCTGTCGTTTGGGTTTAAAATTTTCTATGGATGTGACTACAGGGAGCATTGTTTCAAATAAAATTTGTTATAGGAATGACTGCATAGAATATATGAAATCAAGACTCTCTTGGAAAAGCCTTTAATTCAACTGATGTTGTAGGTCCTGACTGTAATACTCAATTTATGATTCTGGTTGTGGTTTTCGATTCTCTCTTTGCTTCTCCATTCTCTGTTCAGTGTCTCGTTTTATTTTCTTTCTTTCTTTCTTTTTTGTGGGGTACTCAGTTTTAATTTCCAAAAATCTACAAACAAATAACTGTCATCTTAAATCCAGCAGTTTAATGATGTGAGAAATAATAAGCCAAGAGCTAACATTTTATGCTCTTATTCTGTACAGTGTGTACATGTGTGCTAAGTTGCTTCAGTTATGTCTGACTCTTTGTGACCTCATGGACGGTAGCTCACCAGCCTCCTCTGTCCATGGGATTTCCCAGGCAAAAATACTGGAGTGGGTTACCATGGCCTCTTCCAGGGGATCTTCCTGACCCAAAGATTGAACTCATATCTCTTGGGTCTCTTGCACTGAAAGGTGGGTTCTTTACCCTTAGTGCCACTGGGAAAGCCCTATTCTATACAGGCAATGTGTTAAATGCTATGCAAGTATTAACAGTAACTCATTTAACCTTTGCAATTTTATAATACATGTACTATTATACTTTTTCTTTTGCATTTAGGTCTATGATCCAGTTTGAATTAATCTTTGTGTATGGTGCAAGGTATGGTCAGCTGTTCTTGCAGAGATCTTCACATTTTCTAGTGCCATTTGTGGTTCCGTATTTGTGGGATTTTAGTTCCTCAACCAAGGATCAAACCCATGTCCTCTCCTTTGGAAAGGAGACTTTTAACTACCAGACTGCTGAGGAAGTCCTTTGTACTATTATTATCCCAATTTTATGTACGATAAAATGAAGGCAAAACCAAGTACTGCAGCTTGCTCCAAGTTACAGAGTTAACATGGGACAGAACCCAGGTTCAGACCTACGGCACTGGCCTCTAATCTGAGCTCTTACACACTGTTGTATAAGCAACAATGAAATTCTGTCTGGAGTCACTAACTTGATAGTCAAAGGATTCACTTGACATCTTTTATACAATGATCTCTAATGCTAACATGGAGCTGGTGCCGTAGGAAGAAGTAGAGGGTTAAGCACACTATCTACTCCTAAGAATTTAGCAATCTGCTCTTATTTAAATATTAAACCTTGAGGTGAAAGGTAAGGTTATTACACTTTGGTAAACATGCTGTGCTGCATTTACATATGGGTACATAGATACACACACACTAAAACAGATCCGCATGTTTTATGTTTAACTTCTCTAAAGACCACATTTATATGAAAGCTGACCATCATATAGTGAAGACCAAGTAGCAAACACTCACAACTAAATTATCACCAAAATCCTCCAGGTTAAAGTGGAAAAGGAGTAAAAGAGCAGCAGAGCATACTTATTAATATAGCAGAGCCCCTAAAGTTTGGAGAAGCGAAGCATGTTCTTCTAAACATGGTACCCCCACTCCCAGATCTGGAAAGACTGAGTAATAAACTCAAGATTATGAAGGGAATGTTTTAATGAAAGCTTATTGGCTTGGTTGTCAAAAAACTGGGCTCAGAGTTGAGCACATCTGTTGAGCTCTAGGCAAAGGCAACCATCACACTGTTGTAATTCAGGGAGACCAGGCACATACAGCAGTAGTGTCGCCCTCAGAGGGAGGTGATGGTTCCTATCAGCTACCATTCCATCCTTCCCAATCTAGGGCCAGGATCATATCTTTAGAACCTTGTAAGAGAGCAGGATGTAAGTTGAAACTGAGAAAGTTGGAAGATTTTATAACATTGGGACACAAGAAACCTGTCTTTGCTGTCCTTCAAAGGACAGAACTCAGAGGGTAGAACTCAGAGGCAGAGACTTGTTTTCCCAGGCAGACAGACCTACTGTGTCAGCATTGAGAGGTGCCAGCCTGGCAGGGCGGTGGACACCCCAAAGGGACACAAGGTCCAGGAGGAGCAGGCTTGTGAAAGAACTCATGCAGCTCTCCTTTGGGACATCGTGCTTGGGGGATGAAGGCTGCCCTGGAGGCTCAGCTGTAAAGAATCCACCTGCCAATGCAGGAGATATAGGTTCAATACCTGGGTTGGGAAGATTCCCTGAGGAAGGGCATGGCAACCAACTCCGGTATTCTTGCCTGGAGAATCCTATGGACAGAGGAACCAGGTGAGCTACAGTCCATGAGATTGCAAACAGTCAAACATGACTGAGAGAATAAATAATGACAACTTGGTGAATGAAGATGCACAATGAAAGCTGGAGGTCAGACTGAGTGGAATTTGGGCAGCTCTAGACTAGAGTGAGGCACCAGGAGTGAAACTGTGAGCCCTGGGCAGGCATGCACGTGACCGATATAAATTTGCTTTCACGACCAAGTTGATGGGAAAGCTCATACACAATCCAAAGCTTAAAATAAAAACCTTGTTCATTCAATTCTTTTCTAAAAAATAACTTCCTATTAATGTTTGTGTTCAGCTTCTATGTTATCATTCAAGAACACTGTACAAAGTTAACGATGAGCATGCAGTGGAAACCAGGAGAAATTGCATAGTCCCAAAATAGTTAATATGTAGCCACAGGGCAGTTATGCACTCAGTGATTGAAAAGGACATTAAGCAGCACAAAATCCAGATGACGAACCAACAGCAACAAACTCGAGGACAGTTCACTCCTGCCTTAGAGCCTCAAATCCCTCAAGCTTGCAAAACTCTCTTAAAACTTGCAAATGAGGTACTAGTCCTGTAGAGCGAAAGCACTCCTTGGCTGTTTCAAGGAGATAGAGGCTTACGTTTTCAATTTCTCTTGGCCCTGGGACTTGAGTGCTGGCTGAAACTCCAGATGGCTTATAAAAACGAGCAATGAAGACATCTCTTTTTTGTTTTATTTCAAATAACAGATTGGAATAAAGCCATTCTGCAACCTGCAACATTTTCAACATTTTACTCTCAATAGTGTCCCTGACCTTTTCTTAGTAAGTTCTGTACAGATCATGCTCATTAATCATTTTTCTTCAGAAGGTTGAATTCATTAGGTTTAAAAGCTGATAGGGATGCATAGCTGTTAGTCGTAATTAGTTGCTTAAAAGGGTGTGTGTTGGGGGCGTGATTAGTGCCTCGTTAGCACCTCTGTTTCTTGTGAATGCTAACAAGTTAATGCAGCAAGAAGAAGACCCCTTGTGTTTTAGAGAAGTTGACTCATACCGATAAATTAGTTTTCACATTTTACTTTGTCCTTCTGAGCACAAATTATGAAGCTAGGGGATTGAGACAAAGGTCTGTCTAGTCAAAGCTATGTTTTTTTCCAGTAGTCATGTACACATGTGAGTTTGATCATAAAGAAGGCGTTTAGCCAAAGAAATGATGCTTTTGAACTGTGGTACTGGAAAGACTCTTGAGTGTCCCTTGGACTGCAGGGAGATTAAACCAGTCAATCCTAAAGGAAATCAACCCTGAATATTCATTAGGAAGACTGATGCTGAAGCTGAAGCTCCATTCCTTTGGCCACCTGACTCGAAGAGCTGACTCACTGAAGAAGACTCTGATGCTAGGAAAGATTGAGGGATGACCATCATCAGAGAGACTACAAACAATGCTGGAGAGGATGTGGAGGAAATGGAACCCTCTGACACTGTTGGTGGGAATGCAAACTGATACAACTACTATGGAGAACAGTAGGGAAATTCCTTAAAAAACTAGAAATAAAAGTACCACACAACCCGGCAATCCCACTCCTTGGCATATACCCTGAGGAAATCAGAACTGAAAGAGACACAGGTACCCCAGTGTTCACTGCAGCACTATTTACAATAGCTAGGACATGGAAGAAAACTAGATGTCCATCTGCAGAAGAATGGATAAGGAAGTTGTAGTACATATACACAATGGAATATCACTCTGCTGTAAAAAGGAACACATTTGAGTCAGTTCTTTTTTTCTAAACTTTTAATTTTATATTGAGGTATAGCCAATTAACAGTGTTGTGATAGTTTCAGGTGACCAGCAAAGGAACTCAGCCATACATATATATGTATCAATTTTCCCACAAACTCACCTCCCCTCCAGGCTGCCACATAACATTGAGCAAGAATTCCCTGTGCTGTACATTGGGTCCTTGTTGTTTATCCATTTTAAATACAGCAGTGTGTACATGTACATCCCAAACTCCCTAACTATCCTTCTCCCCACCCTTCCCGCAACAGCCATAATCCATTCATTTTCTAAAGAATAAATCTTCTATGAGAACTAAGGAAAGGGAAGTCATTTTAGATTTTGATGTAAAATTCATCTGCAGCTGCTGTAACCACAATTTCTTAGCAGAAGGATGACACGAGACACCTGAGATGATACTTTCTAAACCCTGTCCCTTGAGGAAAAGGTGAAGCTGAGACACCAGGCAGGAGTGAGGGGTTGGCAGTGCATGGTCCTCCTTGGCTCTGCCACTCAAGTCGCCGAGCAATGGTGCCCAGGCTCCTGCCCTGGGCTGAGTACCTTCCGAGCCCATCCCATCACCTACCACCTTGGACTCTCGGCGTCAAGGACACTGTCTGGTTGAATGACTCCAAGGTTAAAAGGAAAGTTGCCGGGGGAGGAGGAGGACGTAGCAGGTTGCAGAATGGTGGGTCCCAGCTCACAGGAGACACCAAGGCTAATACACCAGCCTGATGAAGATCAATGAGGCGGATCCCACAGCCATTAGTATTCGCTGGCAGTTCCTCTCCAGTGGGGAGATGGATGGGTGGCTATTTATCTGAGAAAAGTTACAGAGCTTGACATATCCTCTGTTCTCTTCTCCTCCAGAGGATTAGTGACAACATAGCTGGGGAAATAACCATGTCAAAGGCCAGCAGAACAAAATTCGTGCTTCCTCCGTCCCTTCGGCAAGGCCCTTGCTCGCTCCTCATTTATCTTACCCGAGTCCTATAAACAAAGGAGCTCATTTCTAACAAAACTGTCTTGACGGCTAATTTAAAAGCAAATGCTATATGGAAGCAGTTTTAGCAGATGCATACTGGATAAGCTGAACTGCCGGTGGATTCTTTCAAGTTATTTGGAAGTGAAATGAAGTGAAAGTCGCTCAATTGTGTCCAACTCTTTGCGACCCCGTGGACTATACAATCCATGAAATTCTCCAGGTCAGAATACTGGACTGCGTAGCCTTTCCCTTCTCCAGGGGATCTTCCTGACCCAGAAATCGAACCAGGGTCTCCTGCATTGCAGGCATATCCTTTACCAACTGAGGTCTTAGGGAAGCCTCTGATAGTTATTTGGGGGACCCTGCTAATGTTGAAGTATTTTAAAGTAGGAGAGAAATTGAAAAGATCTTTAAATATAGTTTGATGCTCATTAATATCATCATACCAGCTGCATAAAGTCGTTAGCATTTTGCACACCTGAAAATTATAGCACTGGACCCATAAAATTAAATGTATCACCATTTCTCATTCACTAAATCTTTTACCTCAAAATTTCACTGAGGTGGCTGTTGAGACGCATTTCGCTTAATACTCCAGTGGAAAATTTCACCATCTATCCTTCCCTCTTCAAGCCCTTCTGACTTGTGTCTCAAAGTTATTGACAGTCCTCATGACCTCCCTGATGATTGATTTTCTGTGTCAACTTGAACCCCAGGGAGCCCAGATGAAGCACTGTTTCTGGGTGTGGGTGTGAGCTCTTCAATGAAATTAGCATTTGCATCAGTGGAATCCACAAATGGTCCTTCTGAATGCGGGAGATTATCCACCAGCCCACTGAACAGGACAAGGCAGAGGGAGGAAAGGTAGAGGGAGGAATCACCCTCTTTCCTGCCTCAGGGCTTAAGTAGGAGCATCACAGTTCATCTTCTCCTGCCCAGAAGGGGATTTCCACCATTGGCTCTCCGGGTTCTCGGACTTTGGACTCAGACTGAACCATACCTGTGGGCTCTGGGGTCTGAAGCTTGCAGATGGCAGATAACACTTGCCAGCCTCCAGAGCCCCACAAGTTGATTCCAGCAATAAATCTACTGTTCGTTTTCTCTAGAGATGCCTGAGTCATGAGCCTCCCCAGCAGAGCAGTCTTGTTTGGCATTGCACACAGAAGCATATGTTTTCTCAGAAATCCACATTGTTTCTCTGGCTGAGAAAGAAATTGTGTTCATGGTACCTTGTCCCCCTTTTGAACTGATCTTTCTGTTGATTCTCAGGCCACCTCAATATTCCTCATCTGGATTCCAGAAAGATTTCTTAAATTCAGGCTTTGAGCATTTCTTTCTCGTGAATTCCTGAGTTTCCAGTCTCCTCCTACAGTCGACAATGATGAGAGAAAGGGGATAGAACTATCTTCCTAAAAGACTTTTTCAATCTCAGAGTCCACCATGAAAATATGAGGGTATCCTACTGGTTTATATTCTAAAAATAAGGAGGGTTCCCCTCGAATACTTTTTTTAAAGTATTTATTTATTTATTTATTTACTTTTGGTTGCTATGGGTCTTTGTTGCTATACATTGACTTTCTCTAGTTGCAGAGAGTGAGGGCTACTCTTCGTTATGGAGCACAGGCTCTAGGCACAAGCTTAGTTGTTCCACAAGTGGGACCGTTCCAGACCAGGGATTGAACCCATGTCTCCTGCACTGGCAGATGGATTCTTAACCATTGCACCACCAGAGAAGTCCCCACCTTGCATCACTTTTGCCTTCTATCTACACATGCAGCTTGACTCAGTCTTTAGAGCAATCTTTATGGAGGAGAGGAGTATGTTTAGATCCCAATTCTGATCATTTGGAATTAATAGGATCAGTTTTGCTGTCATAAATGCAATTCTGAGTGGGTGAGTCCAGACTTCCTTCCCAAAATGAAGCACCTGCTCACCCTTGTTGTGCTTTCCCTGTTGATATGCTCAGTTTAAACCTCAGCTTCTGAAAGACAATCTCATCTCCCCACAGAGACCATGTTCTCCTTAACCTTAGAACACTTGTCTGCATCATATGTTCCAAAGTGGTCCTTTGAAGCACAGGAGGAAACCACAACAACTTCCATTTATTCTATTTCAAAATTTAGTTTCTAAAAAATATGTTCAGTCTTTGTGCTTTTTTATGATATTTATGTGATATTTTATTTTAGATGTTGAGTAGAATATTTATATTATTTAAATAAAAATCAATGAGAATATATTGAGGAAGTTGCCAGTTTTTTACTTGGATAAGAGTGCACAGCTAAAATATATTGGAACAGCCAGGTGCTGGGTCTTTGTCAAAGTCTTTGAAGCTCAACCTTGACCTTGGATGACCCAAGTGTTGGCAGAAGGATGGATGCCCCAGAATTAAGGCTATTCAGTGTCAAAAGAATCTGTTGCTTGCCTCCGATCTGAAGCTATAACCCAGTGGGATGTTAGCATCAGCTCAGCTGAAACCAAAGCTCCTATGTCCCCTTACTCCCCACTCCCAGCTCCCACTAGAAAAGCAGTCTCAGAGCTTCTAGATCTCTTGGTTAGCTCCTCTTCTCTGCAAATGCAAGCTTCTGAAGCCCCTATATTCCTTGATGAGTCCTTATGAGTGGTGACAGATTCCACCTTCAGGCTGCTTCTTGTGTGTGTGTGTGTGTATAGCGGGAGGTGGGAGTGGGTGTCATGATGTGAGGCAAAAAGGAAGAACGTGAACCTAGGGAGAGTGTAACCAAGCTTGGTCTACTTTTTGCTATTTTTCAATCTGCTAAGAGGCCTCTTTACACCTCCATGTTAGTGTCCTGAATCTGTGCCCCTGAAACTCACCTTCAATACCCTCTCCCACTTGGACATCACTGCTCACCAGATTCACGGGGACTCTGGGATGATAGAGGCACCAAAACCTCTACTGAAGCCATTGGATGCTCCAGGTCCTTAAAGAACATTAATCCCATCATCAATCATGCCCTATTAACCCTACACTTTGAAACTGGCTCAGGACATATTGTACTCACTTCTGTATCTATATTTAAAATGCTTGAGAAATTAATGCTAAATTGTGTTGTCAACAAGTATCCCATGATTTCCTACGTTCTGATACAATAAGTCCTGCCAGGTTATATAATATGCTACTACTCACTTTGAAGATATAAAATCTATAAGAAGCCAAGTAGTAAGTGGCAACAAGTTAATTGCTCCTGAATCTGCACCAAGATTTGGGCAGTTTTTGCTGAAAATTTGGCAGAGAACTTGAAATATATTTGCTTCATATCTAATTTTCAGGTTTAATTAGCTTTTGGAGCCAGAGACAAATAAATGGAATAGTTCTTGGCATCAAAGTTACATAAGTCTGAAAGGGCAGGTGGTGATATCCTGGCATTTGACAGGTTTACCATCTAGACCAGCGGTCCCCAACCTTTTTTGGCACCAGCGACCAGTTTTGTGGAAGACAATTTTTCCACGGACTATGGCATTTATGGATGTGAGAGTTGGACCATAAAGAAGGCTAAAGAATTGATGCTTTTGAACTGTAGTGTTGAAGAAGACTCTTGAGAGTCCTTTGGACTGCAAAGAGATCAAACCAGTCAATCCTAAAGGAAATCGACCCTGAATATTCACTGAAAGGACTGATGCTGAACCTGAAGCTCCAATACTTTGGCCACATGATGCAAAGAGCTCATTAGAAAAGACCCTGACGCTGGGCAAGATTGAAGGCAGGAGTAGAAGGGGACGACAGAGGATGAGATGCTTGGATGGCATCACTGACTCAATGTATGAGTTTGAGCAAGCTCTTGGAGATGGTGAAGGACAAGTAAGCCTGGCGTGCTATAGTTCATGGAGTCACAAAGAGTAGGACATGACTGAGCAACTAAACAACAATGACGGCAGGCAGGGCAGGGGCGATGGCTCTGGGATGATTCAAGTGCATTACATTTACTGGGCACTTTATTTCTATTATTATTCCATAAGCTCCACCTCAGGTCATTGGGCATTAGATCCTAAAGGGAACCCCGATCTAGGTGGTTCTCAATATTATAGAATGGGGCAGACATCTCTCTATGCCATGGATTTTCTATCAGTCCATTTCTGCCTTTAAACATGCTAGGGGATACTCTCCAACATGCCATTCATCCCTTGTCTTTGGAAAAAGCAATTGGCACAAAAGAAATTTATAAATGATCCACAAATGTCAATTTTATAGTGGCATTTAAACCACCTTAGCAGAATGAAAGTTCAAGAATCGCTATGAAGTTCAACTTTGCCTTCTATTAATACGACTGGATTTGAAGTTTAGTTCAGAGTGAGGGAATGACACTACGAAAGTGGATGCCAGACTGTCCTTGGGTGGGGCCATCATCCTGGGTCCAGAAGGCCATCCTCAGCACCAGTCTGTTGTTCCAAGCAGTGCTGCCATAAATCTCATGAGTAGGGCTTCCCTCATGGCTCAGTAGGAAAGAACCATTTGCCAACACAGGCTACACAGGTTTGATCCCTGGTCTGGGAAGATTCCCTATGCCTCAGAGCAGCTAAGCAATCCCATGTGCCACAACTATTGAGCCAGTGCTCTGGAGCCCAGGAGCTGTAACTACTGGGCCCATGTACTACAACCACTGAAGCCTGAATGCCCTAGAGCCTGTGCTCCAAAACAAGAGAAGCCACCACAGTGAGAAGCCTGTGCATTGCAACAAAGCGGCCCCGGTTCGCTGCAACTAGAGAAAAGCCCATGCAGCAATGAAGACCCAACACAAACAGCCAAAAAAATTTTTAATTAATTAATTTAATTAATCAATTTTTAAAATTTCACAAGCAAAGTACTGTTACTTCTATTCTTACATGAGGATACAGAGGCACAGGATTTTAAATAACTTGCCCAAGGTCAAGAAATTGGTAAGTCTGAGGACTTAATTCTTTCATCAAAACCCAAGAAAGGAATAGGTTTAAATAAGTAAGTAGTGCACATTTATATTAAGGTCATCTGGTTAAGACACCACCCAACAGAGTCAAAGGTAAACAATGATATTCATCAGGGCCAAGGGGTGGCCTGGCAGACTCCACAGTGGGAATGTATTGCTACAATTTAGAACTAAGTGTTTTCTTAACTCATAAAAATAGAAGTAGGACATTCTTGAAAAGAGGGAAAAAATTCCAGGTAAAACTATGTGAAGTTGAAACATAGTAGATTTAAAGCATCTGTACTATATTACACTCATTAGAAATGTGTACAAAAGCTACCACTGGGCCATGAAAACACATCGGTACAGAAATAGTGCTGACTTCCAAGCTGCCGAAACTCACAGCATGTTCATGACTGGGACAGAAATACCTCCATAAACTGTGGGGGATGCTCAGATTACCCGCTTCAGGAATGGTGCAGACGATAAATATTCAGTAATAGGCCCTAATGTTTAATAGCTGCAGCTCAAGCTTGCCAAATGTCCTGTGATTTTTGGCAACTATGTGGCCTGGATTTAACATCTACTTGTGAACAGAACTATTTCTCACAATTTTATTGGTTTCGAGAAAACGAAGAGGTTTCTGCCTTCTGCACATTCAGACAGAACAGACTTAGCCAGTTTGTTCCTCAAGATTGTGCTAAAAATATGAGGCTCTTTTTCAATTACATAAAACCGAGTCACAGTCCTGAAACCTGATGATCAGCCCCTCCCAAACTCTTCGCTGGGCTCTCACCTACCTTACCAAACTCATTCTGTTCTTTTCCACTCAACACTCTTTGATACAACAAGCTAAGCTGCCCTAGCTGGAGTCTCCATGCATCGTCCTGGGGAACTGTCTATTTTCCATACACATCCCCCTGGTCTAAATCTCCTCACTCATCTTTCAGATGCCTTAATGCTCACATGCAGCCTTCCCACACTCAGATCATTTCACTTAGAAGTCATTTCTCTCCTTATAATTTTTTTCCTCTTTATAAATGCAATATTCTCATATTATACAAAATTTGGAAACTTATTTAAAAAAAAAGAATAAAAAGAAAGAAGGTGAAAGAAGATGAAGTGGAGTAGAAGAAAACTGTAAGGAGATAATAAAGGAGAAAAAAAGAAATGCCATGATAAAATGCATTTGGGAAGATTCTCTTCTTTGCTTGTTCAATTTATATTTAAATAGAGTTTTAATTGTGCAAAACATGTACTTGTCTGCACCGCTGTCTCATTCCACACCCACCTCCCTTCTCTCCTCAACCCACATCCTCCTCTCCCGCCATACACACAGTATGGTGGCAAAAGAACAGTCTGGAAGGATCATTCTTTGTAACTCCATGTTTAATGGACACATTATTTCTGCCATCAAACAGCATTATGATTTACATACTCATTTCTCCTTTTGTGGAGTATGCAGATAATTTCCTATTTTTATTTTTGCAAGTGACTTTGCCTGAAGTTCTCTGATGGCAATATGAAGTAGTATTTGGAATTTGGAATTAGAAGATCTAGTCCAATATGCTGGCCTGACATAAAGGCTAGTTAACATGATAAACCAATAAGCACACTCAGCCTGAGTTTCTTTTCTTGTAAAAGAAGCACAGTAATGACCACATTCTCTAGATACATCTGCTTCTATCTCTCACTGCAGAAACCAATTCATTAGTCAACACACCATCACTGGCGAGCTATGGTGCCCTTGCTCTATGTCACAGCATACTGAGGAAAAATGGGGCAAACCCGTGTATCACAGAATTTAAAAATTACCTATGCTTAAGATTTATGTTCCTTCTTAGATGATTGTTTCCTAGGTCCATGTATCCATCTTCATAATACCTTCATCAAGCATTTGGAAATACCCATTGAATATGTTAATACAATGAATCATTTGCTAAGTACCATTATGATGGTGCAATAGAAATAGCTGCAAATGGTGGCCCTAATAGTAAAGCACCCTGACAATGCAGGAGACATGAGAGGTGGGGGATCGAGCCCTGGATTGAGATCCCCTGGAAGAGGGCATGACAACCCACTCCAGTATTCTCCCCTGGAAATACCATGGACAGAGGAGCCTGGTGGGCTACAGTCCATGGTGTCGCAAACAGTCAGAACACGACTGAGCACATGTGCACACATACATACACACACACATATTATATGTGCACATACATGTGCACATGTGTGTATCTACACATATATTTTATGTGTATGTATATTTATATATGTGTACATGTAGAGAGAGAGGTTACCACAGGCTATAATGTATGCTGTGCTAATTGTTATCTACATACCTACCTGCCTACCTATATCTATGTCTACACCTACACCTGCATCTAAAGTTCAACAGCTCCCTTAGTTGCCTCAGCATTGTGGGTTTACTATTGTTGTTTTTAGATTTTTTTTTTTAATATGGACTATTTTTAAAGTCTTTATTGAACTTGCTACAATACTGCTTCTGTTTTTTATTTTGTTTTTTGGCCACAAAGCCTGTGAAATCTTAGCTCCCCAGCCAGGGATCAAACCTGCACCTCCTACGTTAGAAGGCAAAGTCTTAAACACTGGACCACCAGCAAAGTCTCCAGCATCGTGTTTTAACAGAGAAAACAAATATCTTCCAAGTTGGTCACACCTCACAAGTTCAGGATAATGATGATGTCCAAATAACATTTTCCAGGACATGTTCTTCTGTTTATAAGAATTTGTGATTTTCTCCTGGGTCTCTGCCAATCTATCTTTGAATTTTTAGGATGTTTGAAGAAATTCTAGGACTTCTCTGAAATGTCCATAAGATGTCTATGGCCGTGGCCTTACCTGCACGGTAAACCTCCCCTCCTACATCTGTTTTCCCTGGTGACCTAGCAACCTGTGAATCAATTCTGCCCATTCCCTGTGACCATGTGAGGCCAGAGGTGAATCATCGCATCCTCTCCAGGCAGAGCAGATGAGTCGCACCTTTGTTTCAAAGACGCTCCTTCTCTTCAAACTGACCTGGGGGCCCTTACTGTCCATGATGACTACGGGCTGTTCAGGGCTTTCTGCTGGCTGTGCCAACATGTGCAGCCATTAGTGAAACAGCTTGTGTAAAGTGGAGTGACTGGAACTGACAGCACCAGCAGATTAAAATTCATGGAGCTGCAGAAACAGAGTAGAACTCATATTTAGAGCATTAAAATTCAGGCAATGGATAATGTTTGCAAGAAGAGATACACAAGCTTTAGAGAAACCAGATGCAGACACACACCAAGCAGACCCCTCTCCTCTTGAGGAGTATCTGATCACTGAGGCTGGTCACATGAGGGACAAATCTGCTGAGACTATGACGATAATTTTTGGGGTCAGAGGCCATGTCGCTTTACCTCCCTCCTAATGGCAGATAGAACACAAATGTAGATGCCAGGTGGAAGCTGATATAAAAAATATTTTAAAACATAAATTTCCATCTGTGCAAGCTTATCCTCATCACAGAAACAATGAAAAACATGAAACATATCAGATATATAAATGTTCAGTTCAATTCAGTTGCTCAGTTCTGTCCAACTCTTATGACCCATAGATGATAAGCTCACAAATGACCCGTATGTTCACAGTGTAGGGAATTCACTGGAAACTGGTGGGAAAATCTGCTTTGAATTCTGTAGTTTTCCATCCTCCAAAGGGAAAATTCCCAATAGATTTCTAACCTGGACTTTGAATTTCAGTACTTCTGTTGGCATCCGTGATCCTAGGAAGCTGGAAGTTAAGGGCACTCTGATGCTATCTTTAGATTCCCAAACATTATTATCATATTGAGCCCTTCATCACTTACGGCAAACACTCACTCACTTGATACTGGATTCTTAAGCTCCTCTACTGCAACAATAAATTAGACAATAAACAGTTATCTACTTCACAATCTAGAATATATTCATGACCTTGGTATTAGCAAAGATTTCTTAAGTAAAATTTTAAAGAAATACAAAGGTAATGGAGACACTTAACAAATCAGATCTTATAAAAATTATAAACTTCTTTTTATAAAAAGAACATTTCCATTAAGAACTAGAATCAGACACGACTGAAGTAACTTAGCATACATGCATGCATTGGAGAAGGAAATGGCAACCCACTCCAATATTCTTGCCTGGAGAATCCCAGGGACAGAGGAGTCTGGTGGGCTGCTATGGAGCTGTCTATGGAGTCACACAGAGTCGGACACGATTGAAGCAACTTAGCAACAGCAGCATTAAGAACATGAAAAAGTAGATCAGAGAATGGGAAACAGAATTTGCTCTAAGAATTAAAAATCTTAGAATATATAAAGAAAATCAATAAAAAAGACAATCTACCTAACTTTTTTAATGAGTAAAGAACTTGAGCAGACATTTCTTAAAGGAGGACATCAAGGTGCCAATTCACATGAAAATGTGTTCAACCTCATTAGGAATCACTGAAATGTAAATAAAAACCACAATGAGATACCACTTCAAGCACAGGCAATCAGTGACTAGGAAACAAAACCGATGATACCAAACAGTGCTGAAGATGAGAGGCAACCTGAATTCTTTTCCATTATTTCCGTGCATCTAAGCTGGCATGATCACTTTGGATACTTATATGCCTGTCAAAAACATATGTAATTTATGAACCAACAATTCCATTCCTAGCAATATCTCCAGCAAAGATGCACACATATGCTCCCTAAAAGGCAAATGTAAGAGTGTTCACAGCTGCGTTATTTATAAAATAAACTGAACATGACATACATTTTCAGAGATAGGTCTGTAGCTCTAGCCTCTTGCAATAGACATATTATATATGTTTACCCTTAACTAAATGTATGAAGTGTTCTAAATGTGGTTTTCAAATTAGTCCATGGAAGTGGAGTCCTTGGAAATGGGGATCCAAAGTTGTTTTTAGAAAGTCTATTAGTTCTTTAGTTAAAAATGCACCAGTATTCTAAACAGCAAAAAAGAGAAAGATAAAAATGAAAAAAAAAATAGAAATCACATGTCCATTGTGTATGTTCATGGGGTTCTTGGATGTGAGAGTTGGACTATAAAGAAAGATGAGTGCCAAAGAATTGATGCTTTTGAACTGTGGTGTTGGAAAAGACTCTTGAGAGCCCCTTGAACTGCAAGGAGATCAAACCAGTCAATCCTAAACAAAACCAACCCTGAATAGTCACTGGAAAGACAGATGCTAAAGCTGAAGCTCCAATACTTTTGCCACCTAATGCAAACAACTGACTCATTGGAAAAGACCTGATATGAGGAAAGACTCAAGGCAGGAGGAGAAGAGGGCAACAGAGGATGAGATGATTGAATGGCATCACCAATTCAGTGGACATGAACTTGGGCAAACTTGGAGGTGGTGAGGGACAGGGAAGCCTGGTATGCTGCAGTTCATGGGGTTGCAAACAGTTGGGTAGGATTTAGCATCTGAATAACAATTGCATATAGATGTGTGTCTTCAAATTTCTGGAAGGAGAATTTATAGCTTGTGTTTTATTGTCAAAAGGATCCTCAACTTAAAGGGAAGAAAAGACTGAGCAATGGAGTAAATTTTGAATGCAACAATTATCCAGAGATTGGAGAGTGGCAAAGCAGGTTTGGGCAATTTTATTGCTAGAATGATAAAGTAGCTTTGGGATGCTTACCTGTACCTTGAGCCACTTTGAAGTCAAATAACAGCTGCTGTCGCTGTATAAATTTCCAGGCAATTTTAATCTGTCATGAGCCTAACACCTGGAGGATGATGTACATATGTTGGTTCCCCTGTTGTCCTCCTGAATGTGGGAGCCCCTGCTTGCTCTCCCCTTCCCTCTACTCTGGTATCCGCTCAAGCTCAGGAGTTAGACCCACTCCTAGCACAGGCTTCGAGAGTCAGGAGACCCGATCTCTGGAGATGTTTGCTTTTTCAGGCCAGTTTTAGGTCCAATTCAAGGTGGGATTCCTGCAGCAAGGGTGGTGGGTGGGGGAAGGGAATTAAATATCTAATCTGTGTCTGACACTGGGCTGGCTCCAAGGATACAGAGGTGAACCCAAGGGATACAGTTCTTGCCCTCCTGGAGTTTATGTTCTGGTGAGATTTAAACAGGAATTGAGCAGCTTTGATGAGCAACTGAAAGTCCCTTCCCTTGTGGGTGATACAGGATAAGGGCACACGGGGTAAGGCTCAAGGAATATGCTCCTTATCGGGAAGCTCATGCCTGCAGGTGGATCTTCCACCATATGAAGACAGCCCTGCATTCAGGGCCCTGTCCTGCCGGGGTCCAGCCCCAGCGGGTCCAGGGGTCTTGAGGGATGAGTGGCATCGGCGGCTGAGTCAATGTGTGGTGATGAAGCAGTCTCTCACTTTATTTTTGTTAGTTTACAGTTTTATAGCCAAAAAACATCCCCATTACATCACAAATATTCTATACAATCTTTTGTTTTCTACCTACCATCAACAACTTTAACATTAAGCTCATTTTCCTTGCAAAGGGTCAGATTTCTGCATAATTAGACTTAACAATAGTATGTTTACCATTTGAATGTCTCCAGCATACTTCGGATAAGTACATCAATCTAAGTAGAAAGGTTACATTTCTCTTATTAGATGCAACTATGTAGAAGCTAGAAAGAAGGGCTTAAGCTTGAAACTTTTATTCTATTAACCTATTTTGGTTCTTATAAGGAAAGAGAAAAGAGGACAAAGAGACAGTTTAGCAGCACTGCTTTAACAATGAAACCCTATTAACCTTACAACTACTAAAATGAATTCCTATGTCTACATTATCCTAAAGCAATCAGTATCTCCAACTATGCTGGCCACAGTTATGAGCATTCCTAAGTCCCAATCCAGCCTGATTTCTTCAAGGAAGGGAGCCTCCTCCGTGGAGTGGTCAGGGGAGTGGGAGGTGGAAAGGTGACCCAAGTACGAGCCCTTCTGGTGGTGGCCTTGCCATGACCCCCAGAGAACTCTTGGTAAACTCCCCAGTAAGGAGTAGTAATCTAAATGTCCCTTTCATTCCTCCTTAGCCCCCGGACAAGGCGATCCACCTTCCCGGATCCTCTCGTTGATAAGGTCTGGGGGGATAATCTCAGGACGAATTCTTTCCAACTGAGACTGACCTACTGAGATGAGCCAATGTTCCGAGCTTGGACAGAACTCCCAAGAAAAATACCAGGGGGTGCCTAGCCCGGGATGCCCCAATAAAGAAAGTCAGCTTTGCAATTTCTTTCTTAGTCTCGTGACCTTGTCATCCGAGCAAGGGGGCATCCTGACGGCTCCCAGCACTGTCCCATTGACCATGCACCATGCTGGCTGCTGTACACACGCCATCAATGCCATCCATATGATAGCTCGGTGACATCATCACCATCTTCACTCCACACCCTGGAAACAGATGCTCAGAGTAACAAAGGACTCAGCCTGGGAATGTAAATAAGCGTTGTAGAGGAAGATATCACCTATGAGGAACTTGGCTCAGCAGTTCACCAGGTCACTCACTACTGAGTTTCACAGAGAATTGAAACCAGAAACCTGTGAGATTAGGATGGGATCAATACAGCCGAGATCCTTATTGGAGAATATCTGACATTTACACTACATATTGACTGTTACTGGGCTGAAGATGGTGAGAGCAGCAGAAAAATAATTGTCTTTATCAGGTTTCCCTGTGCCTTCTCACCTTGGAACACCAAAAGCTTTGGGCTAGGGCTTTGAGCAGGCAGTTAAGCAGAGGCAGAACACATAACACAAATATCAAATATGAAATTGTTAATGGCATCGATGCAAGAACAAACGTCCAGACTTGATGGCTAGGAACTGTGCCAGCTACAAGCAGATGACCCAGTGAATGAGAGATCAATCCCTGGGCTTCCGGTTCCATTTAACAAGAGGAGAATCTATGGAATCTAAATTCAAGCTCTGTGCTCTCAGGCACCTTGACATTTATTCCCATTGTGTATTTGTGAAAGTGTTTCCAAGCTATAAAATGGCACCATGATTATTTAAATAAGATAGAAAGGTTTGATTTTGAGTTGACCATTAAAGAACAGTTTTACAAGATATGGCAGAGGTAAGGGCTTAATATCATCAGGATGCAGCTCTAAGCAGTCTCCAAAACAAGAGAAAAGAACAATTGTCTCAGAAAGTGATATATGCCTAATGAAAGATAAAGTGAACCTTTAGCAAGCAAACGGGAGGCAAAGGATTAGATGCAACCAACAGGAAGTTAGCACTGATCCCATACATCCCTGAAAGGACCAAATGGGAGTATGGGATCTTTTGAGTAATCACTCACAGAGGATTTAACGGTTAAGTAAATACACACCTTCAAAACCCAAGCATCTAGGCCTTATAGTGCAGGAGATAACAAATACCAGTGAGGCTGTGGAGAAGAGGGAACCCTGGTGCACTGTTGGTGATAAAATACTTGGCATAACCACTGTGGAGAACCATATAGAAAGTCCTCAAAAAAATTAAGAATAGAACTAGCCTGTGATGCAGTAATTTCATTTCTGCATAGATATTTGAAGAGATAAATATATATATATATGAGATATCTGTACTTCGATGTTCATGTGGCATTAGTCACAGTAGCCAAGACATTAGTCAAGACATGGAAACAACCCGTATGGTCTGTCAACAGACTAAAGGATAAATAAGATATAGTACATATATTATATACTATATATATATATATATATATATATGTGTGAATGTATATCTATATATGTGCATATGTATATATATAGCCGTATAAAGGAAGGAAATTCTGCCATTTGCAACAATATGGATGGGCCTTGAGGGTATTATGCAGTGTAAATAAGTCAGGCAAACACAAATACGTATGATATCACTCATAGGTGGAGTGTAAAAACATTGAATCATGGAAACAAAGAGCAGAGTGGTGGTTCGCAATGGGTGTAGGATGGAGGACAAGGTGAGAGGTGTGTTCAACGGCACAAGCTTGCACTTACAAGGTGAATGCTTTCCAGGGATCTCATGCAGAGCATGGTGATGCTAGTCAACGATACTGTTCTGTATACTTGAAAGTTGCTGGGAGAGCCTGCTTTAATGGTCTCACCATGACAGCGATTAAATGGTGATTATGTGAAGTGAAGCATGTGTTAACTAGCCTCATTGTGGTAAATGTTTTGCAATATATACATGTATCGAGTCATCACATTGTACACTTTATACTAACACAGTGTTGCATGTCAATTATATCCCAGCAAATCAGGAAAAACACAATAGGAGAAGCTGAGTGAAAAATATATATTACAGCTCTTTTTATCTTTGTAGATCTCCTGTAAATCTAAAATTACTTAATATTATACTGAAGAAAAAAAAATTGCTACACACATCATATTCCAGGTTCCACACTTCTTCCTCTATATTACTATATATATATATTTTCAAGTGGTGGAATAACCCATCTGCCTGTTATTTATCTATGTAGAACTGTCCAAAGTTATTTTCTTTTAAATCCCTTCTTGCAGAATTATCATTAAATTTTTATTGTTTGTACGAATTTTTATTGTTCATTGTTGTTTAGTTACCCAGTCATGTCCAAGTCTTTGCAGCCCCATGGACCCCATGGACTGTAGCCCTGCCAGGCTCCTCTGTTCATGGGATTTCCCAAATGGGAATCCTGGGGTAGGTTGCCATTTCCCTCTCCAGGGGATCTTCCCAACCCAGGAATCAAATCTCCTGCGTTGACCAGCAAATTCTTTACCAGGGAAGTCCAGTCTATCCAAATTTCAGGTGTTTAAACTTGTCACAGTTTTTAAAAGCAGAACTAAAGGCAAAGCTCAGAAAGATTCTTTGTGAAGATGAATAAAATATATTTATCATTTCCTTATATGTTCTTGTTAAAAATCATTTAAAATTTTATAGAATAATCTCTAGTTTTTAGACTGAAAGTGAATCTTCTCAAAATTGGCCCCTGAGAACTTTTGCTGGATATTGGCTTTTTGTAATAATGTGCAGAACCTTCTATATCTCTTGCCTTCCCTTCTGCAGCTAGTCACCTCCACTCAGCCAGGCCTGGGGGATGTTACATACTCCCCTACAGGTTCTGACAGAGAAACTAGAACACAGCATGGTTTTAGTGACTTTCCAAAAGTCTAATTACATCACTTTACAAAATCAGTGTAAAAGAATTTTAAAAAATCACAGGAACTCAAAACAATTTTACAACTGATCCATGAAACTGTTTCACAATTAACTGCTTAGTTCATAAACCTGTGATGTATGGAAAAGTGCAGGAGCAGCAGGACACTAGGAGGTACCCTGTGCATTTGATTTGTCTTATCCACCTGCATCTTCTTTTTTAAATTTTCTAAATATGTGGCTGCATCTGGTCTTAGCTGTGGCACGAGGGCTTAGTTGCTCCATCTAATGTGGGATCTTAGCTCCCTGACTAGGGATCAAACTCGTGTCCCCAGGATTGCAAGGTGGATTCTTAACCACTGGACCACCAGGGAAGTTGCCAGCTGCACCTTCCTGGCTGTCCGTGGTAACCCTTTCCCTGGCTCCACTGGGGTACTCAGAAGGACTTGACCTAGAGCAGGCTCCTGGTCACCTACATTCCTTCTCCCTCTCCTCATAAGGGGTAGGATGTATTTAACTCGCATGTTGGGTAAATGAAGCAAGTGTGTGTGGCTCAGCTCCTGTGGACATTCCTATCTTACCTGCCTACCTGCAGGGAAATTGGCTCTGGCTGATGCCCACCACGTACAGGAGCTCACAGTGAAGCCTGTAACCGTGAAGGTTAAGTGAATTCTGGGACAAAGTAGCAGAAAGCCCGCTGCAACTGCACACAAGCCACATTTTCCAATCCTGGGGACACCAGTAATAAAGGTGGTATTTGGGGCCCTGTTTGTCTGATTCCTGCCTATTTTTTGGTTACTTCTGAACTAAAGTCCTCTGCTCAATGTCATATGGCAGCCTGGATGGGAGGGGCGTTTGGGGGAGAATGGATACATGTATATGTATGTTGGAGAACATCCACCTTAAACTATCACAATATTATTAATCGCCTATACTTCAATACAAAATAAAAAGTTTTTAAAAAAGGAAAAAGGTCTTATGTATTGACTCCCTTCTCAAAATCTCAACTGTAACTAATATGTGTTATTCACATATCATCTTTTCTCAGGCATGATCCCTGTATCCCCTACACTCAGTGTCCCCAGTAATTAACATCACGCATGTCTGTGTGTGTCACATTATATAGTACATTAATACATGTACATGACCACAGAACATGTGTCACAACTAATGAACCAACAGTGAGACAGTATTATTAGCTTAAACTCTATACTTTATAAGAAATCCTATTTTTTACCGCCTGTCGTTTTTCTGTCCCTGTATTCCATCCAGGGAACCACAACACCTTTAGCTGTTGCGTCTTCTTAGACCCATCTCCATAGTGACAGTTCTTTTGACAGCTTTGACAGTTTTGAAGAGTACAAGTCAGGTATTCCGTAGACTGTCCTTCGGTTTGAATTTTATCTGATTGTGTTTCCTTATGATTAGACTGGGGAGGAAAACCACAGCAGGGAAAATGTCATTTTCATCACCTCATATCAAGGGTATATACTGTCAATAAGACTTAACACTGATGGAGCTAAGTTTGATCACAAGAAAAAGCCAGTGTGTGTCAGGTTCTACCTACTGCAAAAATCGCTTGTTTGTTTTTCTATAAAAAGGAAGTCACTCTTAAATTATTTGGAATTTTTCTGTACAGGATATTTGTAGAGTTTTTCCCATTTATTTATTCATTCATTTTTATATCAGTATGGACTTCTGGCTATTTATTTTATACTTTGAGTTATAATCCAGTAAAGTCCAGTTTTTCATATGCTTGCTCAAGTGGTTCAAGCTCTGGCCACTAAGGCCTCTTTCAGTTCCCTGTGAAATATCATTGTGTGTGTGTGTGTGTGTGTATGTGTGTGTGTGTGTGTGTGTGTGTTGTGTGTCTTTGAGTGCTTCTTTACTTGTTGGCACTACAAGATGGCCCAGTGCCATTTTGTATGTGTGCGTGGGTGCTAAGTCCTTCAGTCATATCCAACTCTTTGTGACCCCATGGACTGTTACTTGCCAGGCACCTCTGTCCATTGGATTCTCCAGGCAAAAATACTGGAGTGGGTTGCCATTTCTTTTTCCAGGGGATCCTCCCTACCCAGGGATCAAACCTGTGCTTCTGCATTGGCAGGAAGATTCTTTACCACTGAGCCATGTGGGAAGCCTTTAGTACAAGTGCTTGCATACAATTCCTTTTGTCTTGAACAATCTCAGCTCAGTTCCAAAGTTTTTAGGACAGCACCTCTCCTGTACCTTGTTCAGTGAGGCTCTGCCATACATGTGTGACACAGTTATTCTGCCTCATGAGACAATTAAAACCTAAATAAGCCACATACTTATTTAGAAGTCTAACATCACTTAGCCTTCCAAATTTTGTCCAAAGACCCTAAGCAACCTACCAACACAGAGTCAGGAGTCTTAATGTCCTTGATCATATTTTTAATTAATTTATTTTGAGATAATATTTTAAATAATGCATTTCCATCAAATATTTTCCCTAGAGCTTAGGTTTGATTTGTGTTTACAGATGTACTAGAACCATATCATCATCTAGGGCAATAATTATTTCCTTAATTTTTATTGGAGTATAGTTGCTTTACAGAGTTGTGTTAGTTTCTGCTGTACAGCAAAGTGAATCGGCAGTATGTATACATGCGTGCTTACGTGCTGCCATTTCAGTTGTGTCCAACCCTGTGTGCCTGTATGGACTGCAGCCTGCCAGGCTCCCCTGTTCTTGGGACTTTCCAGTCAAGAATACCAGAGAGGGTTGCCATGGCCTCCTCCAGGGGATCTTCCTGACCCAGGGATTGAACCCACATCTCTTGCGTGGGTAGATGGTTTCTTTACTACCAGCGCCACCTGGGAAGCCCCATCTGTACTAATACATCCCTTCTTTTCTGGATTTCCTTCCCATTCAGGTCTCCATGGAGCAATGAGCTGAGTTCCCTGCAGCAGGTTCTCACTAGTTCTCCATTTTATACATGGTGAGGAGGGTATCACACTGCCCTGGCCTTGCCCTGCCGCATGTCCGAATGACAGTCATGCTCCATTGACTGTTGAACTCATTAACTTATTCTACCAGGTGTAACAGAAACAGAAACAATAGAGATCATTCGTAATTAAAGACATGACCACAGAGTGAAACATAAATTCCTTAAATATATTCATGAATTATTGTGTGTGTGTGCAGTCAGTCGTGTCCAACTCTTTGTGACCCCATGGACTGTAGCTCATCAGTCTCCTCTATCCATGGAATTTTCCAGGCAAGAATGTTGGAGCGGATTGCCATTTCCTCCTCCAAAGGATCTTCCCAATCCAGGGATCGAATCCGTGTCTTTTGCATCTTCTATATTGGCAACTCAGTTCAGTTCAGTTTAGTCACTCTCGTGTCTGCCTCTTTGCAACCCCTGCAGGGCACCAGGCCTCCCTGTCCATTACCAACTCCCAGAGCCTACCCAAACTCATGTACAGGTGGGTTCTTTATGAGCTGAGCAACTAGGGAGTGAAAGTCGCTCAATTGTATCCAACTCTTTGCGACCCTATGGACTATACAGTCCGTGGAATTCTCCAGGCCAGAATACTGGAGTGGGTAGCCTTTCCCTTTTCCAGGGATATCCTCAACCCAGGAATCAAACCCAGGTCTCCTGCATTGCAGGCGGATTCTTTACCAGCTGAGCCACAAGGGAAGCCCAAGAATACTGTAATGGGTAGCCTATCCTTCCTCCAGCAGATCTTCGCAACCCAGGAATTGAACCAGGGTCTCCTGCATTGCAGGCAGATTCTTTACCAACTGAGCTATCAGGGAGTGACTAGGGAAGCATTCATGAAATAACTGACACCAGAAATCACATAATGTGTCTGAGAAAAGTGTAACTTGACCACCGAGGACTGATGAGAAAAGAACAGAGAGACTTGATGACAAGTGATGCATCTTCTCCAAGGGAGCCAAGTGGCCAACAGGCATTGAACCCACTGCACTGATAAAACTGTATGGTCATTTGAATACAAAAATGTGCGAGAACCAAGTCTCCCTATGACTTACAATAGCACAGATGCTCACTCGAAGCTAATAAAAAAAACCCTGCACTGCAGTCTGAGACTGGAACTTCTATGGAAATCAGACACTTGCTTGATTTCATTCCTTTCCCTAGCTGGTGTACACTATTCTCTTATCCAATTCTCCTGAGAACCCTTCCTACATAAATCCCTTTTATGGAAAACTTCATCTGAGTGCTGACCCTAGAGACCTGAAATTGAGAAAAGATGCATGATTTCAATGATTAGCTTTTCAGAGTAAAGGATATTTGCTAGCTTACTAGCAAGTTCATTGTTAAATGGGGAAAATGAAAATGGTAATAATTGTGATACAACGAAATCATTTTCACAATCAAAAATCAAGTCATCAAGAACTAAAAAGAGGTAAATAATTTCTCAACTCAAACCCAGCATCACCAATTTTATCTCATCAAAAGAATCTTACATTAAATCAACTTGTTGATTTTAACACATCAATTTTTTAGGTTTTTATTTCCTTTGTAAATTTGTTTCATGCATTTATGAATGTTATAAGTACAAAAAAGTATATGCAACTTTGTTAATACATATTTAAGTAACATAATTAAATGGGATTATAATTAATTATAATTAATTGCTTAATTAAAATTAAAAATAATTATTTAATTATTGCATAATTAAAAGGAAACCATTTCAATTAAACAATAAAAGGTCCACAGACAGTATTTACTTTAAAATAGGGTCTGCAAACGTTTTCTGTAAAGGTTCAGAGAGTAAATATTAAGCTTTGTGAGCCACACATTCCCTGTTGAAATTATATAACTTTGCTGCTAGCTGCAGGAAAGACACTAAAGAAATACCTAAGCAAATGAGCATGACTATTCCAATAAAACTTCCTTTATTAAAGCAGGCAGCAGGCTGATACGTGCTTCACAGGCTATAGTTTGTCAAGTCCTGCATTAAAAACTAGCACGTGCCTCTTCTTGGGAAAAAAAGTAAACCATTATTAAAGAGATGTCAGAAAAATGGAAGAACAGGCACTTTCAAGTTCCTGCCTGAGTTGGGGCCTTAGAAATATCAAAAAAACAAGCAGAAACTATCAGGATCAACACTGTCAGAACTGTAGAGAACAGTCAAAGTTTTATAGCCATCAAGAGGATGCTGAATCAGGAAAAAAGGCAAGTTGAAAGTCATAGGAAATCTTTCTAGCATTTTCTCCCATCTTAGATACCCCTGAATCACTGATGATTTTCAAGGTGACGATCTCTCTTCCCAGTGTGGGTCCTGGGCTCTGGCTCCAGAAGGAATAGATCTGATCTTACAGATCTTCTATGTCTGCTCGAGGCTGCCCGAAGGACTGAAGCAAGGTGCTCAACTCTGTTGTGTCTAATGTGAAAGTCATTTGGAATAGAAAAGTAATGGAAAGTGATCAACAACACACAATGACCAGGGATAAAATGGTGAGGGCAAACAATGACTGCTTATGTCCTTAAGAGGAAAGCTGGGAGAAGTGCATTAGGGATTTAAGAAATTCCAAAGTACCTGTGTACTCAGAGGAATTTAGGAAGCCACGTGCATAGGCAAAACAAGGCATATGCTCAGAAAACACTGAGAGAACCCTAATCTTTACCTCTCACAGATCTCTAAGCTCAGGGCAAAATTGGCCAGCATTTGAAGGAATAATTTAGCAAGGAACAATATGCCAAGACTGGAAGGGGTGTTATTATTGTTTTTAATCCTTGGCATCCAAAGAAACCTCTGTCAACATATTAGTTGAACATAACCCAAAGGAACAGACTTCAGTGACCACAAGCAAGGAATACATCTTTCCTAAACACTTTGGGAAAGTCACTAAATGAATTATCTAGACAACTTTCAGCAATCACAAATGGGCAAACCCTGGGAAAGGAGAAGATCCACATTATAATACTCAAAATTCCAAATATCAACAAAAAATTCAAGGCATACAAAGAAACAGGAATGTACCACCCACACAAAATAACATAATAAATGGACATCAACCATCCCAGACAGATGGTGACTGCAGCCATGAAATTAAAAGATGCATGCTCCTTGAAAGAAAAGCTATGACCAACCTAGACAGCATATTAAAAAGCAGAGACATTACTTTGCCAACGAAGGTCCACCTAGTCAAAGCTATGCTTTTTCCACTGGTCATGTATGAATATGAGAGTTGGACGATAAAGAAATCTGAGTGCCCAAGAATTGATGCTTTAGAACTGTGTGTTGAAGACTCAAGAGTCCTTTGGACTGTGAGGAAATCAAACAAGTGAATCCTAAAGGAAATCAGTCCTGAATGTTCATTGGAAGGACTGATGCTGAAACTGAAGCTCCAATACTTTGGCCTCCTGATGCAAAGAACTGAAAGACCTTGATGCTGGGAAAGACTGAAGGCAGGAGGAGAAGGGGATGACAGGATGAGATGGTTGGATGGCATTACTAACTCAATGGACATGAGTTCAAGCAAGCTCCCGGAGTTGGTGATAGACAGGAAAGCCTGGTATGCTGCAGTCCATGGGAACACAAAGAGTCGGACATGACTGAGTGACTGAACTGAACTAAAGTGAACTATCCCTGAGGAAGTCCAATCATTGAACTTACTAGACAAAGATTTTAAAAGAACTATCCTTAGCTCAAAGGTCTCCAGAAAATATGATCACATAAACACTTAGAAAATGGAAAGCAATCTATGAACAAAATGAAAATGTTAACAAAGAAAAGCTATAGAGAAGAGCAAGCAAAAAATCTGGAGCTCAAAATATAATAACTGAAATAGAAAATTTACCAAAGAGTGTAAAAGATTGAAATAGACATTTTCCCAAAGACATATAATTATAAGCACATGAAAAAAATCCTCAGTATCTGTAGTCACTAAGTAAATGCAAATCAAAATCACAGGATGTAAGATGCCACTTCATACCTCCTAGGATAATTTTAAAAAATGAAAAGTGACAAGCATTGGCAAAGTTTGAAGAAATTGGAACACTATAAACGATGGTGAAAATGTAAAACAGGGCAGCTGCTGTAGAGAACAGGTCGACAGTTCATCAAAAGGTTAAATAGAGAATTACTACATGACCCAGAAGCTTCAGTCCTAGATATGTATTTTAAAGACATAAAAACAGGGAATGAAATATTTATTTTTGCACCAATGTTTATAGCAGCATTATTCGCAATAGCAAAAATGTCACCCAAATGTTCAGTGACAAGTGAAGCAAAATGTAGTTCATACATGCAACAGAATATTGTTTAGTCATGAAAGGAATGACATGGCTGCAACATGAATGAACCTTGAAAATCTCATCTAAGTGAAACAAGACAGACATAAGGGACTAATACTGTGTATTCTACTTCGATGAAATATCTAGAACAGGCATATTCATAGAGGTTACAGATCACCAGGAACTGGTTGGAGGGAGGAATAGGGGGAGTTGTTGTTGCTTAATGACTTCTGAGTTTCTATTTGGGATTTTATAAATAGATGGTGATGGTGGTTGTACAAAATTGTGAATACAATTGCAGCTTTTGAATTTTACACTTCAAAATAGTTAAAATGTTAAGTTTTATGCAATGTTTTACCACTATAAAGAGTTTACTAAAATTTTTAAAAGATTAAACATCACTCAAGTTTGAAAATGCTATTTCATTTCATACTGAATATGGAGGGTGATTTCAAAGTCTACTTTTCTTTCTATATTTGACCTGTTCCATAAGAGCACATCACTAACATCCATGTGTCTAGTTGGGCAAATACTATCCTACTGTTAATAATAAAAGAGCTTGTTTGGGGGAAGAGAATTATATTTATCAGGGCTTGGGAGAGATCACTGAATCTATAATTCAGCCTTAAATAGGATCTAATCTAGTTCTATGTTATATATTAATCTACAGAGAAAAGCAGTGAGAAACCTTTTTTTGTTTTTTTTATTTTGCATGAAGGAAAGTAGCCTGGCACATTACACGTGGATTGTTTACTCTCTATGTGTAACTTTTCCTTCTAATTTAACCTTTCTCACCCATAGACCCTGGAAAACCAGTCACATACATCACTTGGCCAAAACCAATTGCCTTCCTAGCCCTACATGATTGACCCTATAGGTGGCCACATGGTTTAATGGACATAACCATTCTAATTTGGAACTAAGATGCTGTAAGTATTTGATGCTGAAGGCCAGAACTGTTGTATCAGGTTGAGTCAAACTAAGATAGGGGGCTTCATACCAAACCAAGTGTAAATAAATGAGGCTTCATAGATAGTTACCTTCACCTTCCTCCAGATGATTCTAAAATAAAGCCCCTCCACCTGCCTCTCTTCTAGGAGACAAGTACCTTTATAATAAGATGCCTTCCTAGACTTAATTTTGTTCAAATACATTTCTGTTCCTTGCACCAGAGAAAACACTTCCCTGGTGGCTCAGTTGCTAAAGAACCCACCTGCAATACAGGAGACCCTGGTTTGATCACTGGGTCGGGAAAATCCCCTGGAGAAGAAAATGGCAACCCACTCCAGTATTCTTGCCTGGAGAATTCTATTGACAGAGAAACCTAGTGGGCTACACTCCATGGGGTCACAAAGAGTCAGACATGACTAAATGAGAAGACCCTTGAGAGGCCCTTGGACAGCAAGGAGATCAACCAGACAATCGTAAAGGAAATCAATGTTGAATACTTATTGGAAGGACTGGTGCTGAAGCTGAAGTTCCAGTACTTTGGCCACCTGATGTGAAGAGCTGACTCATTGGAAAAGTCCCTGATGCTAGGAAAGGTTGAAAGCAGAAGGAGAAGGGGACGACAGAGGATAAGATGGTTGGATGGTGTCACAGACTCAATGGACATGAGTTTGAGCACATTCTGGGAGATAGTGAAGGATAGGGAAGCCTGGCATGCTGCAGGCCATGGGGTCTCAAATAGTCAGACATGGCTGAACAACAACAATAAGCTCTAAAGCACCTTTGGGAAATTGCATGAGTTTAGACAGTGTGGTGTCAACACCATCAGAAAAAATTTCCATCTGGTGAGCTTGGGCTTGTCACCTTGTGCAAGTTACTACCAGCTTGAAAGGGTATTTAGCAAACCATAAGAAGTTGCGTCCCACCAGACTTAAGGAGATTTGTTACTGTTGCTCTGATGGCAGCCAGAGCAGGAAGTGTAAATCATTATTAACTGAGTGTGTGCATTCTGGGAAGTGGCTGTATTATACCACTGCTGTGTGAGAGCTGCAAAGGGACAAAGCTCTGAGGCAGGAGCAGTGAGCAATTAGCCTGACGTCTCTTCTCCTGAAGAGGAAATTCAATCTTTTATTTCTAAGCATCAGAGATGCTGCCACCTGGCACTCGTATAGTTGATGGAGATATTTGTTTGCCCACACATTGTAGTTATAATGTTTCCAGGGGAGGACTGCCATGCATAACAATCTCACCAGGTTCTCGTGGTCTTGCTGGTAGCCAAGAGCGCCCAAAGGCCAAAGGCAGTCACCTTTGGGTGACATGGCTGAGAACTGCCATGACCTGATTCCTGCCCAGCCTGAAGCCTATGTGTGCTGAGGACCCAGACCCCTCCTGGCCAACAAGCTTGATGCTGGTTATCAGTCCCTCCAGAAGGCAAAGCAGATTCCTATGAGGCATCAGCTCGCCTTGTGATGAGGCATTGCATCAACTTCCTATCATGGAGGCGTCTCTCAGCCACAACACAGCCACACACTCTTCTCATAAGACTAGATTCAGGAAAGAAGAGGTCTCAGGATTTGAGAGGAAAATGAGCCTTTATTTTCCTTCATGAGAGACATAAAAATTCTTATTACTTCTGAGTTGATTCTGAGAGTGAGGGAGCTGATGGTGACCGGTGACTGGAAGATTGGCATCTCCCTGTGCTGTTGAGGATGACAGAGGAGGTGCTCCTACAAGACAGACGCCATCTGGCTTGGCTTCTTCTGCTGAATCTCTATGTCTCTCTCACACACACAAACTCACTCCATTTCCCTTTTCAAGTCCTACTGACTGAAAAGATGTGCCAAGATGAAAAATTCAAATTGCTGTGAAATACATAAGGAAGCTTGGAAGGTGCTGTCTTCTTCCAGCTCTGTGTGGATAAGGATGGTTAAGCCTTTCCATGGAGACATGGTCTCCAGGACTTCAAGTCTGATCACCACATCAGCTGAAAAATATGCACTTTCCTGCTGGTAATCTATCCTTGGGCTTCCCAGATGGCCCAGTGGTAAAGAACTTGCCTGCCAAGAGACATGGGTTTGATCCCTAGGTCAGGAAGATCCCCTGGAGAAAGAAATGGCAACCCATTCCAGTATTCTTGCCTGGAGAATCCCGTGGACAGAGGAGCCTCGCAGGCTACAGTCCATGGGGTTGCAAAAAAGTAGGACACAACTGAGAATGCACACTGAGCACCTTGGGCTCTCAAGTCCTTCCCCTTTAGCGAGAGTTCTGCCTTTGCCAGAAAAGTTCCTTTGACCTTTTGTGCTGAAGAACTGAAAACACTATCAAGGAATCTGGTGACAAAGGATTCATATGGATGGATTTCTGAATAAAGGCAACAGAAGCAGAGGAACAGCAAGAAAGCAGGTGGTCAAGGAAGTGACATGTGAGATGGGTGGGGAGGAGGAAAGGGAATGAAGGGAATGTTCTTTGGGAAGGAAAGTGAGAGTTCCTTCCCAGATGCAGAAAGGCATAACAAGACACAAAGTCTTTTAAGAGCCATTATTGAAAACTATGGCAATTCAATTGGTATCTGTGGAGACTCCAATCAAATGTAGGAATGAACTTCTTGGATCACATGCCCATGGAGGGTATGCAAGACCGCAGGAGAATGTCAAAAATAGCAGTGGGATCTGATGTAAAATGCAGGAGGCCGAGGGTGGTCACAACAGGCCATGTGTGATTCCAGGACAGGAGAGATAGCATGAGTGCACCCACTGAGAAGAAAGATTGGGAGAGACAGGGAGGCCAGCAGACGGCCAAAGAAAGACTCTTGGTGATGCTGGACCAAGAATTCTTTAAAAGAATCTCCAGCTTTGTGAAGGTGATGTGTGAAGTCTTTATTTTCTTGGTACCAAAAAAGACTAAAAGAGAGTGCCAATGGTTGAAAGATGTCAAGGGACCAAACTGTGCCCTTAAGAGCATCTCTCCTAGAGCACACGGAATATCTATTTCCACGATGAAAACAGTGGAAAAAATGAGGGACATGATGGAGGGAGAGAGAGAGGAGCAAAATCCACAGATCAAAAAAACACAAAAAACAAAACAACACAAACACAAACCTTACAAACCTTAGGGCAGTCACTTGACCAGCAAAAATTCATCAGCTCCTTGGAGGTTTAGAACATTTTGTCAGATTTCTATCAGCCCAATGCAAAATTTTATGTAGTAAAATAAATCCATTCACTTGACCTCAGCACCAGTCAGCCTGAGATACAGCAGAACTGGCTTTTAAAAGAAAGCCAAGGATAATCAACTTCTGACATGATTTCTATTTATTCTCTCTCCTCCCCCTCCTTTTGATTAAGTACTTTCTGAATTTTGAAAGGAGCTTCATGAATCATTCTGCGGCTGCTTAATATTAATAGTAATGGGATTTATTCTATTGAAATGGGTTCATTATCCTGCCAGCTGCCAAACTTGCGTCTCCAAATAGGCTTCTGGAAATAGAATCTTCCAAATACCTTTCTTGTAAGAGAACTGCAGACTCAAAGTGGGAAAGTATAAACACATGGCCCAGGTTCACACCAAGGTCAACAGAAACTGACACACCAAGCTTCCCAACCCCTTCAGCTCCGTCTGTGGATCTATTCACCCCTTAAGCCCCCCAGAACCTTCTGTCTGTTGCTCAGCACAGAAGTGATGTGCTAACCACTCCATAAAACCCCGCTTATTGTCTCTCATCAGAAACAGTTCCTTCCTGCTTTGTGCGTGTTAGGGCTAAGGTTAGGGCGAGGGTCCTCTCTAGAACATGTTAAGCTCGTTGGAGTCAGAGCCTGTGTCTGTGCGGCAGCACCCAGCCCGGCACTCACAGCAGAGGATCCCTCCCTGCACCTGTGATGTGTCCCCTTGACCATCCACGGAGCTCCCCAGCCTCGGTAGCCAACACGCAGCATGGCCAGCAACACAGGGTCTAGACTGTGCCTTTCTAGGTCTGTTTGCTCAAATGAAGCAAGTGTGTTAGCTGCTCAGTCGTGTCCAACTCTTTGTGACCCTGTGGACTGTAGCCCGCCAGGCTCCTCTGCCCATGGGATTCTCCAGGCAAGAATACCGGAGTGGGTTACCAGGCCCTCCTCCAGGGGATCTTCCTGACCCGGGGATCAAACCTATATCTCCTGCATTGCAGACAGATTCTTAACCATCTGAGCCACCAGGGAAGCTCCAAATGAAGCAAATCAGAATTAATGAGTTTCACAAACCAAACCCACAGAAAAGAGATAGACTGAGCTCATCAAATGAGCTTAAGAAAACCCTCTAAAAGAGAAAATCACAAGAAGAATGAGCTAATTTGCAAATTAGCTCACAAGGTAGAGAGCTTTTCCACTTCCAACACTGGAGGGCTGAGTGTCTCATCACTTGCTTGTCTATCTCCAAGTTCAAGTCTCCCCAAGGCCGGGACCAGACTTCTTCTTTTATTCTTTCATATAGCACCTCGAATAGTTCTGAACAAACAAGAGTATTCTCACTGGATGTATTTTCATAAATTCATAATGGCTAGAAAAGGAAGAAAAAGCAGAGAAGGCAGATAAAACATGCACGGGCCCCACAAAGTCTGGTTCAAACGTAATCATCTCTCTTCTAACGTTGCCTAAACAGCTGGCTTCCTGACAAGTAACGGACTAACTTTTGTGGGTGTGCATGTGTGTGATTGTGTGTGCAAATTCAATCTCATTTAAAGGATACAAGAAGAACTGAGGCCTTCCCCAGTGGTTAAGAATCTGCCTAACAATGCAGGGACCCTGGGTGCGACCCTGCTCTGGGAAGAGCTCACCTGCCATGTAGCAACTAAGCCCGTGCGCCACAACTACTGAGCCTGTGCTCTAGAGCGCCACCACCTCTGAAGCCCAGGCGCCTGGAGCCTGTGCTCAACAACAAGAGAAGCCTGCACACTGTGACTAGAGGGTAGCCCCCACTCTCCACAACTAGAGAAAAGCGCTAGTGCAGGAACAAAGACCCAGTGCAGCCCTAAATAAATAAATATAAAGCCAGCATCTTAAAATTAAAAATAAATAAAATATATCCTTAAAAATAAAAAGAACTGAGTGTTTAAAGGGAATTTTTACCCTTTGTGCAAGTCTAGTGTCCCCTTAGTGTGCTGACTTCCCATGACACAGTCCCATGTCCATGCCCATTCTTACTTTTCCAAGGGAGTGGAGAAAGTGCTGGTTCTTTGCAAAGAAGCATTGGCCTCACTCAGCTGGACTCTTTTTCAGAGACCACACAACAGGTTGAGGCCAGAGGGATCTGGGAGGGCAAACCTAGATCTCAGAGGGCCAGGGGGAGGTAACACGTCCTAATTCTGCTGCTAAAACAAGTGGGACAGATGCTGACAGCTGGCCTGCCCCCAGCCACCACCCAGCAGGCCAGTTTGACTTCTGACATCCTCTCTCTCTAAGGAAGCAAAACCCTGCTATCACCCACTGTCACAACTCTTCTCTGTTGTTTGTCTTGCTTTCTGGCAAGGAAAGCCCTCTTTTTCTTTTTTAATTAATTTTTATGGGAGTATAGTTACTTTACAAAGTTGTGTTAGTTTCTGCTGTACAACAAAGTGAATCAGCTCTGTGTTTTTATATAACGCCTCTTTATCTGATTTCCTTCCCATTTAGGTTACCACAGAGCACTGAGTAGAGTTCCCTGTGCTGTACAGTAAAAAGCCTCTCTTTAAGCCATGTTATTAAAGCACCTGTGTGGGGGGGGGTGTCTCACTCATTGAGACCAGAGTAAAGCCCTCATATAGCAAAGAAGACAAGCCCAGGACAGCCAAAAATAAATAAAATTATTTTTACAATTGTTATTAAAAAATAATCTTTTTTGAAAAAATAGTTAGGTAAAATAAAGTTTATAGCTTTGAAACAGATCTAAAGGAGAATCAGACTGCAGCTGCAAGTAAGGGGGTCATCTTGATGTCATTAACTGGTCTCAGCACCTCCCCCTCCCACTCTCCATCCAGACATGGCTAAGCCCTTACTTTGCAGCACCTCTAAGTGAGTCGTTTGGGGAAAGTCGGTCAGGAAAATGTCCCCTTCTCACCAAAGACAAGCTTGCTTCATATTTCTTCCCTGTGAAATATGTCCATGGAATGTTTAGTGCCTTAGAGACCTCGAAAGCTCTGTTTGTCGCTTGTTCTTAGTCAAGTTTCTTAGTGAATAACATTGATTGATTCTTTCAGGGCAGCATCTATACCAATTCAAGATTAGGAGCTTCTAGGAACATGGATAAATCTCCTTGGATAGCAGAGCAGTCCTGCGGATGAGAAAGACTTTTAATTTTTAAAGCATCTTAAATTCTTTTAAATGTTTCATTCCTCCAGTAAGCTGGGTGCATACTGAGCATTTCCTCCTTTGTGGGCCTGGACCACAAGTGCTAGGAGACCAGCTTCCTCAGCTCAGATTGCTGAGAACACTTTAGTCACCTAGACCTGGCATCACCCTGACAGGAATGAAGCCAGGGCCCTGTTCTCTCATCCTTGCCTGGACCTTGGCTCTGTGATGTGTCCATAGCTTTCCAATACCTTTAAATTGAGAGTTTTACACATTTTGACCAATGTTTCTAAATGCTCTCAATTGGAAGTTTGGTGCAAATCTCTTAGTCTAAAATACCCTATAATATCACTAAAATGTGAATCTTAAAAAAATGATACAAATGAATGTATTTATAAAATAGGGCTTCCCTGATGGTGTAAAGAATCCACCTTCAGTGGGGCAACATAGGAGACATAGGTTCAATCTCTGGGTTGGAAAGATCCTCTGGAGAAGGAAATGGCAACCCATTCCAGTATTCTTGCCTGGAGAATCTCAGGGACAGAGGAGCCTGGTGAGCTGCAGCCCAATGGGTCACAAAGAGTCGGACATGACTGAGCAACTAAGCACAGCACAAAACAAAAACAGCCTCACAGACATGAAAAACAATCTTATGGTTACCAAAGGGGAAAAATAGAGGGGTGGGATAGCTTAGGAGTCTGGGATTGACACGCACACACTGCTACATATAAAAGATAGCTAATAAGGACCTACTGAATAGCACAGCAAACTCTACTCAATACTCTGTAATAACCTAAATGGGAAAAGAATTTGGAAAAGAGAGGATACATGCATATGTATAACTGATTCACTTTGCTGCACACCTGAAACTAACACAACATTGTACATCAACTAGACTTCACTATAAAATTAATTTTTTTGGAAAGAGATCTGTAAATCTGCACAGAGGAAATATGAAAAACAATTGCAAAAAATAAATCAAATAACATTTCCAGAAATTCACCCATGCTCATTTTGGGTGTACTGCTAAGGTGATGGTATCAACAGTCTGGTTCGTCTTGTTTGATGTGATGGAAAAGCTAGCAGTTTCTGAAAGTGGCTGTAAGTATCAAAAATTATCTCAGTATTATCAAAGGATATACTGCAGTTGAACAAATTGCAGCATTTATGAAATTTGGTCTCAGGGCATTTGAATATAAAGTTCAACGTGAGATCTTTAGGAAGTTAATAAAACATTCTGAACATTGTCTGTAAATGGAGAAAAATACTACCTTTCTCAAGGTCATGTTGAGGAGATTGTAAGTCTTGTGCAAAAACAACAATTATTGTTGGCTCCAGAAACATAAAGAAAGCCATGAAGCTGCTAAATCCACATCAAAAATATGAAATCACTATTACTGTTCTTCACTTGGATGAATAAAACCACAAACATTTCTTTTTAGAATTCAGACTTTAATATTCATTGGCCCATCTTTAGCATAGGCTGTCCTCAACCTCATGTCTGTTAAATGTAATGTCTCCAATTTAGTGAGATAAACTCAAATGAGTTAAAATAAACCATCAGAATTTTTCAAAGAATAACATGTCCAAACACATTTATCCCCAGCCTAAGACGTAAGGAGTAAGTAGACAAAAGCCACAGTTGGCATTCTGAAATTTCAAACTTAAATTATGCACTGATGTACCCCAAAATGATGGAACATGAAGTTTTCCATGTAAAAATCCATTCCACTGCCAAGAAAACTCTGGATTCAAAAAAAAAAAAGAAGGAAAATGGGAAGTTCCCTGGTGCTTCAGTAGTTAGAACTTTGCCTTCTGATGCAGGGCCTGCAGGTTCAGTCCCTGGTCAGGGAGCTAAGATCCCACGTACCTCAAGGCCAAAAGTCCAAAACATAAAACAGAAACAGTACTGTAACAGATTCAGTAAAGACTTTAAAAATGGTCCACATTAAAAAAATCTTTTAAAAATGATATAATAATCCTAGATTGTTTAAGCAAGGGGAAATTTTCCTAAAATAAGATAAAGATTATGGACAACAATTAATTACTCTAATACCTTGAAAGTTATGGAGTGAACTCTAGGTGATTCACAAGCATGTCTCATTAAATATTATTAAGCAATCTACTTTTTTTATTGCTTTGCCATCAGCCACAATGGTTTGATTAAGCAGTAATTCAGCCTAAGTTGCTGCTATATAAATATATTTAACATTCACACATTAATGTGTGAAGTATTACCTTTGTTTAATACACTTTCTTTCGTCTCTTTTCCAATTTAAAAATATATACATTTTTCAAATGGCATTTTAGCTGTGCAAAAATTTTTTCATTTGTGATGCATAAGCCACATAGAATCTGTATTTTACACTTTGAAGGCTGTGCTATCACAGTGCAATTTATTCCCCAGCATCCTTCCAGCCATCACCATCCAACAGTGATGAGACTATCCACCTTAGCATGTCTGAGCACTGTTTATTTGGTCCTGGAGTTCATAGTTGGCCAAACCATTCCTTATGTGCATGAAATATTTCAGCAAAGTTTCTCCATAGCCATAAGAAAGATGTGGAGAAGAATTTACAAAAACCCTGCCATCTTTTCCCCTTGTGAGCTGTCCTTGAGTAATTCAAAAATCAAGATAGTGATTGGAGCCTTCACAAGCATACATATACATACAACAAAAAAGGATCCTGACCCCACACCTTCCCCTGGGCTCCAAAATCCTTTCCACTTCATGGGATCAGATCTGAACTCTAGACTGAGAGCTCACCATCTCTGCCACAGTATTTCAAGCAGCAGAAAGGTTGGATAAGGCCTGTGAGCAGAATCGCAGCCCAGAGTAGCACTGGGAATGTAGACTGAGCCTCTTCCACTGCTAAGTGGTGTGACAGATGATTCTTGGCTTGGCTGTTTGTTTTTGTATGCATGATGCCTCCCCTGCTTTACCATTTCACTGGACTTCTCTGATTGCTGAATTCTGAAATACCTGGAAATAATTAAACACATTGAAGTCATTCTATGCTTTACTTCAAGAAGTGGGGCAATCACTCAGAATCTAATACAATTACTATAAAAGTGTACAAATAGCAGGTCACCCATCAGTGTTATCAGAGGTGGTTTTGCATATCTCCTCATGTATGTTCATTGCTTGAGATGGGCACTTGAAGCCAGAACCAGCTCAATCCAGGAGACACACATGTCTTGTCAGTTTACATTTATGAAGTATCTATATTTGCCTCTAGGTCATTTTTTCCTATCCCTTCATACTGTATTTTCTAAATTTTCTAAGGGTATATTGCTACTTCTTTCATCAGAAAGATGGGTATAGCAAACTTCAGGTAAAGAAGAAAAAAGTAGAACAGAAAAAAACAAACTTTCCTTCAATAATGCATTAGAGAATTCCAACCTACCAATCTCTCAGGACCAACTCAAATCTGACCTCCTGCTTAAGAAGCTTCTCCAGGTCCTAACCAGCACCTTTCACCTCCACCACCTCTCACCCCACCATCCATGGGTTTGGGATTCAACCCCATTTCCCTTATACTCCCTTAGCATTTGGTCTGCACATTTTTTTATTATCTTTATTAGAGTTTAATTGATTTACAATGTTGTGTTACTTTCAGGTGCACAGCAAGGTAAATCAGTCACAGATTTACTTTTTCAGATTCTTTTCCAATATAAGTTACTGCAAAATATTGAATAGAGTTCCCTGTGGTATACAGTAGGTCCTTGTTAGTAATCTATTTACACATAGTAGTGTGTATATGTCAGTCCTAAGCCCCTAATTTACCCTTCCCCCATACATTTCCCCTTTGGTATCCACAAGTTTGATTTTAAGTTCTCTGAGTCTGTTTCAAGCTGAGCACAAAAGAATTGATGCTTTTGAACTGTGGTGTTGGAGAAGACTCTTAAGAGTCCCTTGTACTGCAAGGAAATCCAACAAGTCCATCCTAAAGGAAATCAGTCCTGGGTGTTCATTGGAAGGACTGATGTTAAAGCTGAAACTCCAATATTTTGGCCACCTGCTGTGAAGAGCTGACTCATTTGAAAAGACCCTGATGCTGGGAAAGGTTGAAAGCATGAGGAGAAGGGGACGAAAGAGGATGAAATGGTTAGATGGCATCACCGACTCAGTGGACATGAGTTTGGGTAAACTCTGGGAGTTGGTGATGGACAGAGAGGCCTAGCGTGCTGCAGTTCATGGGGTCTCAACGAGTCAGACACAGCTGAGCGACTGAACTGAACTGAACTGAACTGAATCTGTTTCTGTTTTATAAATAAGTTTATTTGTATCATTTTTATTAGATTCCACACATAAGTGATATCATATGATATTTGTCTTTCTCTGTCTGACTTACTTCACTTAGCATGATAATCTCCAGGTCCATACATGTTGTTACAAATGGCATTTTTTTGTTATTTTTAATGGCTGAGTAATATCCACTTTTATTCAACATAGTTTTGAAAATCCGAGCCATAGCTATCAGAAAAGAAAAAGAAATAAAAAGAATCCTAATTGCAAAAGGAGAAGTAAAACTGTCATTGTTTGCTGGTGACATGACGCTATACATAGAACATTCTAAAGATGCTACCAGAAAACCACTGGAGCTCATCAGTGCATTTGGTCTGTGCTCTTAAAGGTCAGCCTGTAGACAGAGTTACTTGTGTGACCAAGTCTCTATTGGACTCTGAGGCCCTTCAAGGCAGAGAATGTCGCTTGCTCATTTCTGCATCACTCCACTCCCACTGCCATCCTGAGCCGGCCCTGGTGCCCCAGTAACCACTTACCTGTGGATAACAGAAATAAGATACGTGCATACTTGTGTATGCATTCTATATACAGCTGATATGCATATCCATGTTTTTAGGTTAAAATCACAAACACTGTAAACCAGCCAGCATCTGTTAACTGCAAGAAACTAGGGATATTGTATCTGCGCTGACATTTCTCTTTTCTATTTAATGCTTTGTTTAGATCATTGCCCTTATTAGGGGACCTTAATTCATTAAACAGGTCCTTGTTTCTTCCTTTACAAATAGCTTTGGGGAAAAATAGTAAGCCAAAGCAATTTATCACCTTGCCAAGCTAAGGAAACATTATAGATGGCACGGTGAAGAAATGCTAATTAAACCTAATTGAGAGAAATTAACACAGAGTCCAAATTATCAAGTATTTTAAAAGAAATTGAATCTTATGGTTTTAAATGCAAGGAGCTACTGTGCTGACAAGTGGCAGTCCTACTGGGTTTGTTTAATAAATAAGATCACATTCTACCAAGAATAGTATTTGTTTGGGTTCAGGTTAAGACTGTTAAAATACATGACATTCTCCAGGCTCCTGGCTTGCTGATTCTTGCTGGTGAAGATGTGCCATTCTCCACTGCAGCCCTTGGTCCCTCACCAAGGAGACTCCTCACCCCAACCTCACTGGGCCTTTTGCCCCATCTCAAACCCCGCCTCCATTCAGCTCATCGCCAGCCTTCCCAGTCTCCCTGGAGATGTTCCCACAATGATGAACCCTCCCAACTTCCCACAGTGGCACATACATGTTACTGAGCCTCTCCCTATGCCAAGAACACCTTAGATGCCATGTATTGTGTGATTTGTACATCAGGCTTGTTGAGTGGGTGTGATTCTCTATGGAACAGAGACTCTGAGACTCTAAGCCATGGACAGCTTGACGAATTTCAGGGACAGCCCTGGGATACACTCCAGTCAGTCTGTCTCCAAATCCAGGCTCCACCCTCTGAGTGGTTCCCTGGAACCACTCCTCCTGGGGCCAGTTCATAATCTTCTTCAAAATATGACTCAAATGAACACGTCTACAAGACAGAAACAGACTCACAGACATAGAGGACAGACCTATCATTGTCAAGAAGAAGGGGAGGAGAGAGAGGGATGGATTGAGAATTTTGGATTAGCAAATGCAAACTATTATCTATAGTATAGGTAAACAACAAGGTCCTACTGAATAGCACAGGAAACTATCGTAAATACCCTGTGATAAACCATAAAGAAAAAGAGTATTTTTAAAATGTATTAAAAAGCAAACCAAACAAAAAGGACCTCCCCACTTGCACATTTTCTGGGCTTTCCCCATCATTAACCACTCTGCTCTCCTCAGATAAGATGAAACTCCTGCTCAGGTGTAACCTGAAGCACATCTGAATGAAACAAACCAGATGTGGACCACTCTCAACAAAGACAATGCTCATCACACTTTTCTCACACTGGGTGGAGCAATCGGGCCAGTGCAGAGATGGTGCAGACCTCTGCCTCCAACACCTTTCTGAACTCCTTAACTTGGGACTTACGAAAATAAAAACAGCCCGCTCTGAGTTAGAAGTTGGTAAATGCTGTTACTGATTGATAAATGAAGGAGAAGGTTCACCACATAAAATATGGTAAGTTAAGAGTAATTATGCATCAACCACAACCAGTGGCAATTCCTGGGGTTTGTGGTCAATTTCTCAGCTCTTCCTCAGGCAGAGATGAGAGGAACAGGGATGTACGTCAATAATAATGATGATAATGACCTCAGCTCTGTTCCATGTGTTCTGGAAGCAGCAGTATCTTCAGAGATATCTTAGTCTCACATTCAGATTAACCTAGAAAATGCCAACTTCATATGTCTATACCCACACCTGAGGACGCTGATTCCTGTAAAAATTCAAATACTCTGGGGAAATATTTTAAGCCACCCATCATTTGTGACTCAGTGCAAATGATCTGAGTTAGAACAGTCAGACATGACTTACCAACTAAACAACAACAAGAAGACATAGTAGAGAAGAAGAGAGTTCACAGGACACAAAACACTGCTTGAAAAATCAGGGAAATTGGTACAATAGATGAGAAAGCAAAAATAGACCTCCTACTGCTTTATGATTTTTACAGACTCAACCCTTTACGCAATCATGTTCAATTAAACTCAATTTGTACAAGAAATCTTCTGAACCCATGCTAGACATGAGGGTGGATAAAACCTGTACCTCAAGGGGTCTAGAGAGAGGCAGTATACCATGTCCACATGTGACCCACAACAGAGTTGTGAACAAAGGAGAAAGGAAATGATTCCACTGGGATGAATCAGAGAGTGATCAGCGCAGGTTATGGCTTGGGAACTGATCCTTCTTGTTCCTTCTCACTATGAGAACCTAAGTGCAAGGCTCATGGAAGACAGTTTTGCAAAAGGAAGACACAGAGACTGAACAGGAAGTCTGGTTTAGGAATGCTATAAGCAAAGCCCAGAAAGGAAAAAGGAAAAGGCAAGTCCAGTAAGCACAGTACAAACACCGGTGGCACCCAAGTGTCATTCAACAGTGAAAGGACAAACACACTCTGACCCTCTCTATGCAGCAGATAATAAAGAGGGACAAGCTAGTAACATGCTCGATAACATCAATGCTCCCAGAGAAACCAAGCAAAGAGGAGGAAGCCAGGCTCAAAAGATGACAGCCTGTATAATTCTACAAATATAACTTTCTGAAAGACAAAACAGCAAAAGACAAAGGGATTAGACTGAAGGGATGGACGGAGCACAGACGAGTGGTTTCAGGGATGGGATGGAGAGTTCTGACTGCAGAATGTCAGCACAAGGGAGCTGGCTTGGGGATGGAATTGCAATGACACAAATCTCTCTACATGCCTTAAAACTCAAAGAGCTGCATACATACACAAAAGCCAATTTCACAGTATACAACTTTTAAAAAAAATATAAACTTAAATTTCCCCCACAACACAAGGGCATAGAATAAAAGAGTGTGTATAAGGATAGATGATTTAGGCCAGATGGAAATGTGCCTTAGATGGCAATGACCTGGGGACGGCATGGAGAACACAAGCTCTGCAGGCACCCCTCACCCGCTCTTATGGATTCCCCCACCAAATACAGCAAGGAACTGGGAACTGAAACAAATTGCCCTGCCAAAGATAATCCTGTTATTATATGGCAGAACTAGATTCTAAACCAGGCCTGTGTCTCCCTAAGCTCTGTGATCTTTGCAGTTAAACACCTAAAACCAGAAGAATAATGTCTCATGACATCACTGGCCCAACAGACTGTATACAGACAGCCTGATGTTTATCATTCACTGTTTTTTGGGTTGTTTGGTTTTTATGGTCACCCTTGAATAAAAGTCAAATCTTAAAATAGAGTAACTGCTAGATTTCCCTGGTGGTCCTGTAGTTAAGAATCCACCTGCCAGTGCGGGGGACACAAGTTTGATCCTTGGTCCAGGAAGGTCCCCCATGTCTCAGGGCAATTAAGCCCATGCACGGCAGCTACTGAAGCCCACGCACCTAGAGCCTGTGCTCCACAACACAACCCAAGGCAATAAGAAGCCCACGCACCACAACTAGAGAAGGCCCACGTTTAGCACCAAACACCCAATGTAGCCAAAAATTAATTTTTAAAAAGCTATTGCTGTCTGTTTAAAAATATGTATTCAGAAGAACATTTCAAAGACCACCTGACAGTCAAGTAATTTCAAAGTTCAACGGAGAACACCAGTGCAACCAGAAAATTAAGACAGTGCTTTCCTCTTGGAACAAGTAGGGAACCAGAGCTACTACTGCTGACAGTGCGCTCCCCAGGAGGCACCAGTGGTAAAGAACACACCTATCAATGAAGGAGATGTAAGACACAGTTTTGATCCCTGGGTCAGGAAATCCCCTGGAGGAAGGCATGGCAACCCATTCCAGTATTGTTGCCTGGAGAATCCCAAGGACAGAGGAGTCTGGCAGGCTACACACATATAGGATCACAGAGTCAGACACAACTGAAGTGACGCTGCACTCACCCACCAGCTGACGGTATAGAAGGAGGTGATGGAAAGTCCTATAGGAAATTCCGTGAAATTTTCCAGTTTGCACCAAATCTATGTGACAATTACCGCTTACTGGCCAGCCAGAAAAATAGACATTTTCTTGATGATGTAGAAATGATCTTAATGTCCAACATGCTAAGGCTCAACATTTCATAAAACTCATTTAATCATTCTCCAGAGGGAAAAATCAGATAGACTTTTCTGAAACAAAAATGGCTCCTTGACTTCAGCTAAAATAATTACACAAAAAGTCAAATTTAGCTGCCGACCTCTTCTGAAAGAAGAAACATGAAAATCTGCAGATGGAAGGTACTAAAAGAGCAGCTTGCTCTCTCCCCCATAGCAGTTAAATCTTTCTTCTCATCACTGTACATGCCTGTATTTTGAGATCCAGGCATATCTCTTGCTGAGTCTTAATTCAAAATAGCATATGGCAGGTGGATGCAGGAACCCCCTAGAGAAAGACTCGGCTCCCAACAGCAGGCTTAGCTGCCCCCTTCAAAGCCTGCAGCTCTCAGTACTCATAGGACACGGAAGGGGGACAATTTAATGAATTTTTAAATATTCTTTTCATTACCTGAGATCTACTACACTTTCTCCCTGAATCCTTTTTTGTTCCTTCTCTTCTTTAGCTTTAAGTTTTTCGGCCTTGGCTCATAAAAGTAAAAGAGGGCTTTAGTGCTGTTCCATAATGAATTCACTTTCCACTCCTGGTGACTCAGCTGGTAAAGAATCCGCCTGTAATGCAGGAGATGCAGATTTGATTCCTGGAGGAGGGCATGGCACCCCACTCCAGTATTCTTGCCTGGAGAATTCCATGGACAGAGGAGCCTGGAGGGCTGCAGGCCATGGGGTGGCAAAGAGTCAGACATGACTAAGCACACAGGCATAGAGGGGCTCAAGTGCCTAACAGCCTCCCGAGGTCACTGGGTCACCCACAGCCCACATCACATCTCCTGGCCCTCATCCCCCACCTCCTCTGAGGAGGGATGTCAGATGACAGTGGAGTCCCCAGATTTTGTAAATCACTCTGTTCTCTCACTCCTGCAGAAAAACAAACAAAAAAACCCAAACAGGAAGATGTAAAATTACAGGGATTCAAGTCTAAACACATCCATAAACCAGCATCACCTTGCCAGGAACTGACTTTTCATAGCAGTTTTTTGGAGGAGAGAAGTAAGAATCAGGACAGCTAAGCAGAAAGGATGGATGACAAAGGCCCCCAGAGGTTCACCAAGCAGGAATCCCAGGCAGCTCCAGCATCAAGGAAATGAACCACGGGCCTGGCCAGGGCCAGTTCTATTTCACCTACTTCGGGAAATATCCCTTAACTGACATGTCAGGCAGTGCAGACCCCAGTGGGCAGAGCAGAGCTAGGAAAAAGTTCATGAATTCTCCGTGGCTGTCTACTTACCTGAGAGTTCCAAAATTGCAACAGTCTTTTATAGAAAGGAGAAGAAAGAGGAAGGCAGAGAAAAATATACCCTGGAAGGAAAGGAAAACAGAGGAGCAGAAGATGGAAAGACTCAGTTTTCATGACAGCTTTCCCCTTGCAACTTCACTTTGCCCAAAGTCCAGAAAGAAAAAGCCTATTTCTTATCTCAGATCTGTTGAGATTATGTTTATTTATCTGAATGCCAAGTTTCATATCTTTTTTTTTAATATTGCTTTTTATCAAAGATCTGTTGAGGGCAACTCCCTAGACTTGTTTCTGCTTTTATTCTTTTTTTTTTTTTTCTTTTAATAACAGTTGAGGAATCCAGCCACTTTCTGTTTGCCCAAATCCATCCATTTTCATTCAAAACCGGAACATTTCTGGGATAAAACTTGAATGAGCCAAACCTGAACAGCCTCAATTAACTCTGTCCTGACACCTCCTGAGCTGTGAAGGAATCTCAAAGTTCTGCTTAGACACTTCCCTTTGATTTTTTGACGAGCTTCATGAGGAAACTTTTATGGCTTTCAGCTCACACATATATGAATGCACCGTGCTGGCATTTCAGAGGTTGCAAGTTCAAGTTCTAGCTTGAAGAACAAATCAGTTTGAAGGGATGAAATTTTGAGTTCACTTGTTTTGACGATGCTCAGAACTCAGGGGCCGCAGAACCAGTCTGGGAGCCCAGTTCAGCATTCGCAGGGTCAGCACAAGGAGAAAGTTCTTCACCAGATCTTTGAGTAAAGAGATATTTTGCCCTTCTCATGGTTCTATTCTTTGTAATCATATTCAGTGACATATAACATTAATAGAGTTTTCCTGGTGGCTAAGTGGTAAAGAATCTTCCTGCCAATCCTTGGGTTGGGAAGATCCCCTGGAGGAGGAAGTGGCAACCCATTCCAGTATTCTTGCCTGGAGAATTCCATAGACAGAGGAACCTGGTGGGCTACAGTCTGAGGGCTCGCAAAGAGTTGGACATGACTTAGTGACTGAGCACGCATGCACAAATCTTGTGAGAACTTTTCCATTCTTCATTCTCTTCACATCTTTAAATCTTCTTTATGTCTCCACCTCTTTCACACATATCCAAAAATATTTAAATTAAAAAAATTTTTTAAGTAAATGAGACACAGAATGACGGGGTGACCAAGTGAACAAAGGGTTTTTTTTTGTTTTTCTGTCTATAACATCCTAGGGCAAAAGTGCCTTTAGAGAGTTGACCTCTCATATCCCCACAAGATTGCAAGATTTAATGGTTGCTCCTTGCCTATAGTGGTGGACTTAAAAAAATATTTTTGACCCATTTGAATCATTCATGCAACCAATTTCTATAGTTTGTGTCAGGTGTTATTCTAAGTTCTGGGGAAACAGTAATAAAGAAAATGAAAGAAACAAAGGGCCCTAGTCTCATGGGGTTTATAATACTGGTGAAGGCATAGAGGTAGAGAAAATATAATAGTTTGGAGATCAAGATCAGAAAGCAAAAGCAACCTCGGACTGGGGCAGGCATCCCTAGGTTTGGTAGAAAAGTCTCCAGGAAGCCCCTCAGTCCTGAGCAAACCTGGAGGGGGATCCCTCAAAAGAGTCAAGAATGGTCTGCTGAGGAGATGAGCTGGATGACATGACACTATGTTTCTTTGTCTTTGAACAAATTATAAAACTTGGTTCCAGAGTGATGATTATTTTATAATCATAGGACTCTAAGGGTTATTATTTTTTAAATTTTGTGACCCATAAAAGGTATGAAAATATAAAATATGAAAGATTTAATTTTAGTTGCCAAACATAACATAAATAAGAAACTTTGATAATGCAAAAGGAATATAAAGATGACAGAGTTGGAAGGAAAGTGGGTGAAGTGGAGGGCATGAAGGAGGAATTTTTCATCGTTTCATGCTGGGGATGCAAAAAGATTATCCATAAAGCGTGTGGATTACCTTTGAGAAAATTCAGCACCTTTAAACTAGAAATCTTACCAAATACAAATAGGATAAAATGTCCCTACACAAATAAATATTTTACAGCAACACCTACACTAATCATCACACTTAACAAAGAAACTTTAGATACACATGTCTCTGTCTCTTAACAGCCTTTAAGATCAAATCTTATTTTACCATTACCATTAAGGTTTAAAATCAACAGGCCTCACCAACAAAGTAAGGAAAGAAAAAGAAATGAGAAGGAAAAAGACAGGAACAGAAGAGGTAAAATTATCACTTTCTGGAGCAGAATGAAATTAAACTTCTAGAAATAAGAGATGTGAGCCACTTGCCAAATAAAATACTACCTTGTAAACTGCAACAGCATTGTTCTATAAGGGCAATAACCAAGTATAAAACATAATTTAAAATAAAATCTTAGCAGCAACAGCCATAATACTATAAAAACCCCTAGCCATGAAATTTTTAAATGGCAACGCCCAAGGCTTTATAGAGTAAAAGTTTAAACTCTATTAAGTGACATAAAGGAAAATCTATTCCATGTTCTTAGGTGGGATGTCATGATGTCAGCACTCACCAAATTCATCTGGAAAATCCCTGCAATCTTAACAAAAATCCCACCTGAAATTCATATGCAAAACAGCCAATTCAATTCTGAAAAGGAAAATCAAATAATTGAGCTCTGATTTTCCAGATATTAGGACAGTCTCTAAAACTATGGTAATGAAAGTTTGGATAACAGCACAGAGCCCATAGGAGAAGAGGGAACAGAATAGACCAGTGAACAGCTTAGCTCTGAGACAGACCATATGCATGTGCCATGTACACCTACAAATACACATGTGAGTGCATGTCTAATAAATGTATCACAAAGAGGGTAGTGCAAAGACAGACAGGGAAAGACACTAATCTGCTGATGGTGGTGGGAAACATGAGAAAAGAACATCCAACCAGCTCCTGCTCCACGACACAATGTTGATTCAGGTGAATGAGCATCTTAAGATGAAACACAGAATTGTAACTGGTGAAGACAATGCCACAAGATATTACTGTGAGTCAGAGGAGGAGACAGACTTAAGAGAAGTTCTTAAGAAGAAATCCTTTTTGTTTGTTTTTCATTTTAGCCACACCACATAGCATGTGGGATGTTAGTTTCCTGACCAGGGATCAAATAAATAAAGAATTTTTTTTCTTCTCACATAAAATACATCCAGAGCCATCACTTCAAGGCCAGTGGGCAGCTGCATGACTCCCTCATTCTCCCAGGCTGCATCTGTCTTCCTGCTCTGCTGTCTCTGGCACACTAGACCCAGCCTCAAGGTCACAAAATATTGCTAAGATCCAGGCATCACATACTCTAGCCCGATACAAGCAACTACCAACTGGGGGAAGGAAGCATAGGAAAAGGAGTCCTCCTTCCATTTGAATCGCTTCGATTGAGAAAGTTCCCAGAAAATTCTCTTAATACTCTACTTTCATCACCTTGCCCACACTTCCCTGTGTTTGTACTAAAATCCTGTTTCTAGCAGATAAATTTCTGTTATCCTCTTGAAATTTTATCATCCTCAAGAGCGGTCTATATGTGTGAACTAAGATGTAATGTGAGTTTTTGAGTCTCTGCATAATTCATTAATCACAGAATATTCTTAGAATTAGATCTAAATATTATGTCTATAGACTAAGCATCCACTTTTATGAATAAATTATTTTATATAATATACAACAGATCTGAATAGAATTAATATCTAAGGACCTAGAGCTGTGGTTCCCATTTCAGCAAAGCAAATTCTCTCTGTTGTGACAAATATTTGTCATGTACACTGTACAGTCCAGAGACTTTAAAATCTTCCTAAAGTGATCAGTACAAAGAAATAGAGGAAAACAATAGAATGGAAAATACTAGAGATCTCTTCAAGAAAATTAGAGATACCAAGGGAACAGTTTATGCAAAGATGGGCACAAAAGACAGATATGGTATGGACCTAACAGAAGCAGAAGATATTAAGAAAGGGTGCAAGAATACACAGAAGAACTATACAAAAAAGATCTTCATGACCCAGATAATCACGATGATATGATCACTCACCTAGAGCCAGACATCCTGGAATGTGAAGTCAAGTGGGCCTTAGGAAGCATCACTACAAACAAAGCTAGTGGAGGTGATGGAATTCTAGTGGAGCTATTTCAAATCCTAAAAGATGATGCTGTGAAAGTGCTTCACTCAGTATGCCAGCAAATTTGAAACACTCAGCAGTGGCCACAGGACTGGAAAAGGTCAATTTTCATTCCAATCCCAAAGAAAGGCAATGCCAAAGAATGCTCAAACTACCACACAATTGCACTCATCTCACACGATAGTAAAGCAATGCTCAAAATTCTCCAAGCCAGGCATCAACAGTACATGAACCGTGAATTTCCAGATGTTCAAGCTGATTTTAGAAAAGACAGAGGAACCAGAGATCAAATGCCAACATCCACTGGATCATAGAAAAAGCAAGAGAGTTCCAGAAAAACATCTATCTCTGCTTTACTGACTATGCCAAAGCCTTTGACTGTGTGGATCACAATAAACTGTAGAAAATTCTTAAAGAGATGGGAATACCAGACCACTTGAACTACCTCTTGAGAAATCTGTGTGCAGGTCAGGAAGCAACAGTTAGAACTGGACACGAAACAACAGACTGGTTCCATGTAGGAAAATGAGTACATCAAGGCTGTATATTGTCACCTTGTAGAGTACACCTTAAATGCGGAGTACATCATGAGAAACGCTGGGCTGGATGAAGCACAAGTTGGAATCAAGATTGCCAGGAGAAATATCAATAACCTCAGGTATGCAGATGACACCACCCTTATGGCAGAAAGTGAAGAGGAACTAAAAAGCCTCTTGATGAAAGTGAAAGAGGAGAGTGAAAAAGTTGGCTTAAAGCTCAGCATTCAGAAAACTAAAATCATGGCATCTGGTCCCATCACTTCATGGCAAATAGATGGGGAAACAGTGGAAACAGTGGCAGACTTTATTTTTGAGGGGCTCCAAAATCACTGTACATAGTGACTGCAGCCATGAAATTAAAAGATCCTTACTCCTTGGAAGAAAAGTTATGACTGACCTAGACAGCATATTAAAAAGCAGAGACATTACTTTGCAAACAAAGGTCTGTCTAGTCAAGGCTATGGTTTTTCCAGTGGTCATGTATGGATATGAGAGTTGGACCATAAAGAAAGCTGAGCACCGAAGAATTGATGCTTTTGCATTGTGGTGTTGGAGAAGACTCTTGAGAGTCCCTTGTACTACAACGAGAGCCAACCAATCCATCCTAAAGGAAATCAGTCCTGAATATTCATTGGAAGGACATGAGTCTGAAGATGAAACTCCAATACTTTGGCCACCTGATGTGAAGAACTGACTCATTTGAAAAGACCCTGATGCTGTGAAAGATTGAAGGCAGGAGGAGAAGGGGATGACAGAGGATAAGATGGTTGGATGGAATCACTGACTCAATCTATATGAGTCTGAGTAAACTCTGGGAGTTGGTGATAGACAGGGGAGTCCTAGTGTGCTGCAGTCTATGGGGTCTCAAAGAGTTGGACACAACTGAGCAACTGAACTGAACTCAACTGAAAGGCAGCGTTTGTGGATTTCAGGCCAGACTCATTCGAATTTACACAGTAGGTTTATCCAGGTCAAATTATCCCTGGCTTTAGGAGAGAAGCTAGAGCTTCATTAGACACTCAGACAAGACCCCCAACCTGCAAACACAAATTCATATTAAACTTAAGAACTGAGCACTGACTGACCACTGACTTGAATGCAAATGTCATCAGTATAGGTAACATCCAGAGCTGGGGTTCATCAGTATGCAACTTGCTAGTTGTGTCACACTTGGTAGTTAATTGCCCAATTCATGCAACTGACAGCAAATCACAGATGACAAAACACACAATCTTGACAACCAGGAGTGACATGTCTAGAGATCTCTGTGAGATAGATATTCTCCTTGAGTTGATACTGCAAAAAGGTTGATTGAGGATGAAATTTTTCTTAAGCATCCTGGGGTTAGAGGCAGGATTACAGCCCAGCTCTTTTATCTTTTATTATAAAAATAAGTTGTATCTCAAAATATAAATTCTTGCAGTCAGCTCTATCAGAAAATATAAAATAGATCCTGCTTCTATAGAGGGTGTGTGATGTCATAAGATTGATTAACTAGCACCAAGCCCTTCATAATCAAGAAGGAGGCTTCTACTTCATAAAACCTTCCAAGGCTATGCATTTCTTCCTGATTTTAGTTTTGACTATATTCTCTAAGTGTTAAAAAACTTTTTTTTGACCACACCACACAGCATGTGAGATCTTAGTTTCCTGACCAGGGATCCAACCCATGCTCCCTGCCCTGGACCACCAGGGAAGTCCCCTGAGAATTTATATGAAGTAATTTCTTCTCTAGGTATTTTGACTGTTCAGTTCTTAATACATCATTGACATAGGGGTTATTTAGAAGGATATTACTGAATTTCCAAGAATTTAAGTTTTTTTATTATCATTTATTTTTTGTTTGCTTGCTTTTATTTTTAAGGAGGGTATTTTTAAAAATTTTAACACAGGTTTACTGTTGATTTCAGTTTCTATGGCAAGAAAATATGTGCAAAATCTCAGCCTTTTGGAAATTATCAAATAGATACTTCCTGACATTTTTTATATATTATGGATGGGACGCATAGAAATGGTAACAGTTGAACAGCACACTGGATGAATGGATGAGACTGTCTGGTGGGTGGGTGGGGCACTGACTACCTAGGCCCTTCCTGGTTTTCTGGATAACTAAGAGGAACCGAATCTCAGCACATTTGTGCACCATTTGTAGTACACTGGTTGTTCTGTGTTAAAGAGTCCTTGATGGTCTAGTATTTAACTAAGAAACCAGAGGGTATACCACTTACATCCTACTTAGAATACAGCATGCTAAATGTTTGAGTAAAATGTTGCTTTAATTTGCTGGATTCTTGTTTAACTTCTGTTCTCTTAATCTGTCAAATTCTGAAAGAATTCTGATTACTCTTAATGTTGAACATCTTATCACATTTTTGTCTTTCTAGATTTTTCTTCTGTGAATTTCCTGTTTATATCCTTGGACCATTTTTCTTCAATTTTCTATTTTTCCTATAACGATGTATTTATCAATAGCCTCATATGAATTATTTATAGTTCTAAATATAAATCAGTTCTTTGACTGATATAGCTTTTTCCAGTACTCTTGCCTGGAGAATCCCATGGACGGAGGAGCCTGGTGGGCTGCAGTCCATGGGGTCGCTAAGTCAGACACGACTGAGCGACTTCACTTTCACTTTCCTGCGTTGGAGAAGGAAATGGCAACCCACTCCAGTGTTCTTGCCTGGAATCCCAGGGATGGGGGAGCTTGGTGGGCTGCCGTCTATGGGGTCGCACGACTGAAGCGACTTAGCAGCAGCAGCAGTCTATCTTTCGAATCTTACATGTGCTGCCTTTTGCTATACGGGTTTTCAAAAATTTATAGTCAAAGTATCAATTTTTACCTTTATAATTTGTTCTGTTTGTCTCATTGAAGTATTTCCCTATCTTTCATCTTACTAGTTTTAAAGATTTTTAAAAATAATTAAAATCTTGATCCACCATGTGTTTATTTACACATATAGTTCAAAGTGTCTAGATTTTTTTCAGTTTGGAAAACCAATTATTATTCTTTCAAAAGATTTTAATATTTCCTCTATTAAATACCAAGGTCACTTTAAAATAAATTCATTGGGTATAATTAAATACTTAACAGCTAAAAACAAAATATCTGTATACATATTGTTGAAATAATTACGTCTCTACCATTAGTGTTTGGGTCAACTGTACCTTTATCACCTCCATTAATGATTTTCTAATTGTGCTCATTTTATAATAGAAAAATGGTAACTTGTGGTTATATAAATTTGAATTCCTTTAATTATTTATGAAAGGTCTACTTTTGTGTTTATCAATCATTCCATATTGCTTTTCTTCTGTGAATTTTCAACTCATGTCACTAGAAAATTTTTCAATTGGTGTCTTCTACAATTTTTCCTTTAACTGTCTCTAAGGTCTATTTTTACCCTTTGTTTCAAATATCTTGAGTCAGAAAGAATATTTTGATGATAACCTGCTTGAGAAGGTTGAGTAAATGTGTCTCAGAGCAGTGTCTGGCACATAGAGTGGTGGTGCTCAGTCGCTCAGTGGTGTCTGACTCTGCGACCCCATGGACTGTAGCCCACCAGACTCTACCCATGCGACTCTTCAGGCAAGAAAACTAGAATGGGTTACCATTTCCTTTGCCAGGGTATCTTCCCAACCCAGGAATTGAGCCTGCATCTCTTATGACTCCTGCATTGGCAAGTGGGTCCTTTACCACTAGCGCCACCTGGGAAGCCCCTGAACATAATAAATCCTCATGAAAAACTGGTCATTATTGTTAACAATGGCAAGTCATTTCTTTTCCGATCCTGGAGATAACATTTCAGTGAAGTCATGTGGATCAATTCTGCTGATTAGACTCATGAGATGGGGAAGGCATACACACTAATGTGAATATTCATGGTAAAAATGCCAAAAGTCAGAATTTTGCATGAAAATTCCTGAGGAAATGTTGGAGAGCAACCTCCCAGAATCTAAACAAGTCCAGCACTTCCAGCACTTCTGTAAACACTGGAGTGATTCACACTGATTTGCATTCAGAGGCCTTGTTAGAATCCAGAAAATGCACATGTGGATGCTGGAAGCACACTCACAGCAGAGAGAAGCCCTCTTTGAAAAGCCCCTGAGAATGCAGACAAGGTAACAATAAATCCAGCTCCTTCCTCGCGTTCACTTCACAAACTTGTTGAAAAAAAGCATTTCTTGTATACCCATGGCGGTTTCATGTCAATGTATGGCAAAACCAACACAATAAAGTAAAGAAAATTTTTTAAAAAAATAATAATAAAATAAAATGGATAACCATCAATGTCCTACTGTACATAAATAAATAAATAAATAAAGGTTCTCCCTTGTAGTGCATAGATGCACAGAATTTATGGGCACATGGCAGGTATGCAATAAATATTTATTTTGTGAAAGATGACTAAAGATATTCCTTTAAACAATGGTGGGGCTGGTGGTAAAGGTTCCGCCTGCCAGTGCAGGAGACATAAGAGATATGGGTTCGAACCCACTCCAGTTTTTGTGCCAGGAGACTCCCGTGGACAGAGGAGCCTGGCAAGGTACAGTCCATAGAGTCACAAAGAGTTGGAATTGACTGAAGCAACTTAGCACTCAAGCATGCTCAGCACTATAAATGTATTCCTGCTTTCACAATTTTGAGTGATCCTGTCTTTCAAATATGTATGATACATACCAAAATAACATGTCTTCTTCTCAAACAATAAAATTGTAATGAGACTTTCATCATTTACATATTTCTCATATGTGTGTCAGCACTACAGAGAACACATGACATTAATGAATGTTAACCTATTGACACAATTTTTTGCCACATTACTGCATATCATGCAGGTTCTTAGTTCCTTGCCCAGGGATCGAAGCCAAGTTCTCTGTATTGGAAGCTCAGTCTTAACAGCTGGACCACCATGGAAGTCCTATTCATTTATAATCAAATTTTACAACCAAGTTTATTTCCTAAATTTAAAATTTTTTATTCTTCTTCTACTGAGATGAATATGATGCTTTTTCTTCTAATATTGCTCTTTTTCCATAAATGAAAACTAATGCATGAAAACATAGCAAGTTCTCAGGGGGAGGGGATAAATTCTGGTAACTGAAACTTAGAGCTGTAATCACAAACACTCTTTTTAAACTTTAACCAATTTCATTCACGTCATGATATTTGTTACACACATTCTTGTTTTACTAAGCTGATTTCACATGACACTGGGTTTGCAGGGCCAATCTTATATTGCCTTGTTTATTTTATGCTTAGCATGAGCATTCTAATTTAGGACACTTCCACCCACCATATCAAGATGCTTCCAGTAATGTCACATGAAATTTCAGGAATTCCACAGGTGTGAATAACTGGAACACCTTATACATTTGTCAAAAGGGTAGAATTTGTATCAAGTAAGAAGATGAAACACTGCTATTAAGAAAGCACTACTAGTATTCAAAAATAATATAGCCATCAAATTAGCAATTTAAGCAATATTAAGCAAATTTGTAAAGAACAAAACTATGTAAATTAAAACCACTAAATGGATTTCTAACATTACTCATATAGATTTTAAATTTTAAGAAGTAGAATTCTCTAACTTGCATTTTCACTTAATAAAACATAATATTGGAAGTTCCAGCCACAATAGTCAGACAAGAAAAAGAAAGAAAAGGCATCTAAATTGGAAGGGAAGAAGTAAAACTGTCACCAGCTGCAAAAGGAAAGATAATATATATAGAAAAGTCTAAAATCTCTATTATAAACCATTAGAACAAATAAATAAATTCAGTAAAATTGCAGCATACAAGGTTAATACATTGAAATATGTTGGTTTTTTATATATTAATAACAAACTATCAGAAAGAGATGGCAAGAGTGTCTTCAGCCCTCCCACTGTGAAAGTCAAGTTCTTAGAACAGCCTGCCTGGCTCCATACACCCCAGCCCCAGTCCCTCACCTCTTCCATCCTAATGCTCATTTCCTTCAGCTTACACCTGACAAGGCTTGAGTCCACTCTGGGTTCTTGTGTTTGCTGTTTCCTGGCCTGCATTCTCTTCCCAGAAGAGTGACTGTTTTTACTAAAATACAACTTCTCCAATAAGGACTTTGAGCAATCCTCACGTTCCCAATCTTCTTTTGCTGCTTTATATTTCTTCCAGAATACTTATCACCATAGGATACTATTTCTCTTTAATTCTATGTTTAATATCCATCACTCCCCCATTGCAATAATCATTTATTCCTGTGTTATCATTAGTGTGTAGAAAAGTCAGACATACTCTAGGTGCCTAAGAAATGTTGGTTGAATAAATATGGAGTACTTGTATTTAGACACATGAGTGAGTAAGTAAGTGACAGTTGTTCATTCCTGTCAGACTCTTTGGGACCCCATGGACTGTAACCCACCAGGCTCCTCTGTCCATGGAATTCTCTAGGCAAGAGTACTGGAGTGAATTGCCATTTCCTTCTCCAATGTAGAAACATACTATGTCTCTAAATTTAATCACCTTCAACATCTTTTTTAAGCATTTATATATGTTTTCATGCTTCTCTGTGATAAGAATGTGTTTTCTATAATATTTTAAACTGGATATTAATAAGGTATTAAAAAGCTATTGTTTTGTAGTTTGGTTTTTTGGTCAGTCATCTTGCTGAACGATATCACATTTTCTTTCTTACCAGTTTCTAGATAGATCATATCTTGTCTGCAGACGATACCAACTTTTCTCTTCTCCAATGTTACTATTCCTTATTTGTTTCTCTTTTTTATGTACAAAGCGTTAAAATGCTGGAGGTGGGCTGCTTTTCTTATTCCAGGCTCTGGTAAGAATGACTCATGTTTCATCACTAAATAGGGTTTAGTTTTAGTAGTGCAGTTTTCTGGTAGTTTTATAAAAGTAAGGAAATTTTCTTTCAAGCTTACTAAGCATTTTTATTAAAAATAGTAGACTTTGATAATTCCTATTTCAGCATCAATTGAGAGAATCATTTTTAATGTTAAAATTTTTAATCTTTTTAATCCATTACTAAGTAATATAGTGGTTTTTTGCATAAATAAATGTCTTAGAATTGAACCATTTATGTATTCCTCAGGTAAATGACAACTGGTCATAAATTATTATTCCTTTCTGAAAAGTTTTAAGTAATGGTTAATACATGTATCTGGAGAGAGAGTGGAGGAAGGAGAGAGGATAGTTAGACTATAAAACATTGCAATAAAATGAATAATTGAAAATCTTTATCAGAATTCAGCTCAATATAATGTGGCCTGGATGGGAGGGGAGTTTGGGGGAGAATGGATATTTGTATATGTATGGCTGAGTCCCTTTGCTGTCCACCTGAAACTATTATGACATAGTGCTAATTGGCTATACTCAAATATAAAATAAAAAGTTAAAAAAAAAACTTTATCTTAAGAACCATTGCATCTAATTTTGTACTGTTCTCTATCAAATCTCTGACTCCCCACTGTCCTGAGTTTTGTAATTATCACTTCTTTTCTTGTTTGTTAATAGTCTCTCTATATATGTAACTGTAGAGATAGCTATATATAACTATATAACTCTCTATATAGCTATAACACAAACTAATGTATATAAGTATATTGTACATAAAAGATTTGTGTGTGTATATATGCACATATACACATACAGATGGATCTTAAGATTTTAGATTTTTCCAAACTATTTTTAAAGGACCCAGTTCAACATAGATGAGGTCTTTGAGAATCATAAAGTAAGAATAACACCTAAGGCCAAAGGAAAACAATACTGTGCAGCAATCCAGAGTGCCTACTTAGTTTTAATTATCTCTTTTAAATTCTTTCATGGAAAGCCAGTGGTTTCCAAGGGAGGAAGTTGGTGTTATTCAGAGGTGGGTAGTTCTAAGCAGAACCTCAGCCAGTTTTCTTTCTTCGTCCTCTCTTTGATCTGTGAATTGGCTTAAATCTTGCTTGTCTTTAGACAAAACTTTTGCTCCCTGCCAATTCCTTTATCTATGTAACCAGGCAAAGGTCTTAAAAATGAACCCTGGGATGCTTTATAGGCATTGCATGAGCTCTGCCTGTGTCAGCTTATGGAGAGTAGTGCCCCAGGATCATTAAAACCATCGCAGATGCTTCTTTCAGAGACTCTTCTGAAGGAGAAAAATATCTAAATATATTTGTAAGAAATAGACACCCACAGAATTACTAACTAATCTGCAAGTGCTCTAAAAGACAAGTCCTTGCAAAATACTATATAATAAAGTTATTTGATCTTTAGACGAGAATTTAATCGAAGAAGAGAGTTTTATTTTTATTTATTTATTTTATTTTTATTTACATTATCATGTTGGTTTTGCCATACATTGACATGAATCTGCCATGGGTATACATGTGTTCCCCTTCCAGAACCCCCCTCCCACCTGCCTCCCAATTTCATCCTTCTGGGTCATCCCAGTGTACCAGCCCTGAGCACGCTATAGCATGCATCAAACCTGGGCTGGCGATTCATTTCACATATGATAATTTACATGTTTCCATGAGAGTTTTAAATAACTTAATGTGTTTCAATGTTTGTGTCTTTTCCCATTTGTCCGAAGGAACAAACTTTCCTTTGAATGTCAAGGACCAAATCCGTTGGCAGGAACTGAAAAACATTTTTTGCACTTTGCTTGTGTATTGTGATTGTAACTCATCCCATGATCAGCACACACAGAAGGCCACAGAACCTAACTGAGAAGACTCTGTCAGAGTTGAAAGGCTTCCTGTATAAGCCACTGCCCTCTACAGCTTTTCTGACAAGTGATGACCCTGATATCTCTCAGGATTTATTCTGATTTTGAGAATCAGCCCTTGCATCAGAGAAAACTGGGGATCCTTGAGCTGTGCAGTATGCAACATACACAACTGTACATGTGGCCCTCTCCCCTCTTGCATGACATTGTCAAGATGAACTTGCGTTGTGGGAAGCATGTGACTCAAACTAACACAGTCAGATTCTTCTGCTTAGAATTGGAATTTTGAAATGAGCCAAGTGATGCATTCAGTCCAAAGACGGCACCTGGTAAGGTGGTCCATTAGTTCTCCCCTGTCCCTGATCTGTCCTAGTTAGGGACAGGACACCTAACTCTTCAGCTTTTAGATCTATCCCGTGGGCTACATGAACTCTGAGCAATCTCTATATATGTATAGCTGGAGTTACATAGTTTTAAAATTATTCAGAGATTGCTTTGATTGCTGGCTAAGACCTTGATGCTGGGAAAGTTTAAAGGCAAACGGAGAAGGGGGCAGCAGGGATGAGATGTGTGGCATCACCAACTCAATGGGCATGAGTGTGAGCAAACTCTGGGAGATAGTGAAGGACAGGGGAGCCTGGTATGCTGCAGTCCATGGTGTTGCAAAGAGTTGGACATGACTTAGCGTCTGAACAGCAACAAGGTCCATTGCTCACAGCACCTGTGCCCTGATAGGAACTGCATTTGCTGAGATCCCTGATTGTAGACTTTCTGAGCTTCCTTAAAAACACTGTCTTTTACATATTTTCAGGGCAGGATCATATTCACTTTCAGCTCTTAATTCCACACCCACTACTGTGCATATACAGTTACTCAGCCTATGACTCAGGGCCCTCCCCCTCAAACTCCTACCCCCTCAGCCAGGAAGACTTCTTGAAATTCAGGGTGTGATGGGGACTCGCTTGAGAGGTGGGTCTCGCCCAAGCCATTCGGCCCATTCTGCTGTTTTACAGTCTATGAATTTCAGTTAATGTTTTAGGTCTGTGCTTACGTGCTGAGAAAGGAAGTAATAAAAGACTATACTTGGAAAAAGTCAACTTGTTAATCATGGTAAATACCAATAAAACCAAAATGTCACATTGTGACAAGCCGATGAGCACGTAGTCTGAGGTGAATCTCCTTGAGAATTGAAATAAGAAAACTTCTCCATGTTAACTATTGGTAGAACATCCATTCAAGGCATCTGTTAGAATACACACGGGAAGGGGGAGTGTTGGTTTGCCAATAGCTGCTCCTGTGTTCCACTTCACACCTGTTAGGAGAAGCACACCAACTGAAAACCTCCACCCTGGCCAGGCACCATAGTAACCATTTCATGAGTTGTTTTATGACAGGAGGTCCTGGTAAGGAACACGGAACTAATAAGCCACCACTAACCGGAAGAATTCTGGAAGGGTCAAAAGATGACACCACGTGTCCAACCATCTACCAGATGGCATCCATCATTGCTTGGCTGAGCAATGACTGCACCACTAGGAAGGACCCTGAGTCAGTGATTGGTCAGAGACAACCCAGAAACGAATCCCATCACCATAAAACCCAAGACAGCAAGCCACATGGCAGAGCAGTTCTCCTAAGTTCCCTTACCCTACTGCTCTCTACTGGGTGCTCCGTCCCAATAAAATCTCTTGCTTTGTCAGCACGTGTGTCTCCTCAGACAATTCATTTCTGAGTGCTAGACAAGAGTCTGCTTTCAGGACCTGGAAGGGGTCCACTTCCTGCAACAACACCCACCTTAGTTAGTCCCTAGCAAGCCCACAGCCCTGCCCATCAGAACAAGACCCAGTATCCCCACAGTCAGTCTCTCCCATCAGGAAGCTTCCACACGCCTATTATCCTTATTCATCAGAGGGCAGACAGAACGAGAACCACAATCACAGAAAACTAACCAAACTGATCACATGGATCACAGCCTTGTCTAACTCAATGAAACTATGAGCCATGCCATGTAGGGCCACAGAAGACTGATGGCTAACAGTGCAGAGTATGAAAAGGAAAAAAGATATGACAATGAAAGATGGACTCCCCAGGTTGGTAGGTGCCCAATATGCTACTGCAGAAGAGTGGGGAAATAACTCCAGAAAGTATGAAGAGACAGAGCCAAACCAAAAACAATGCCCAGTTGCGGTTGTGACTGGTGATGGAAGTAAAGTCTGATGGTGTGAAAAAAAGATATTGCATAGGAACCTGGAATGTTAGGTCCATGAATCAAGGTAAATTGGAAGTGGTCAAACAGGAGATGGCAAGAATGAACATCGACATTTTAGGAATCAGTGAACTAAAATGGACTGGGATGGGCAAATTTAATGTAGATGACCATTATATCTATTACAGTGGGCAAGAATCCCTTAGAAGAAATGGAGTAGTTCTCCTAGTCAACAAAAGAGTCCAAAATGCAGTACTTGGATGCAATCTAAAAAATGACAGAATGATTTCTGTTAGTTTCCAAGGCAAACCATTCAATATCATGGTAATCCAAATCTATGCCCCAACGACTAATGCTGAAGAAGCTGAAGTTGAACGGTTCTATGAAGACCTACAAGATCTTCTAGAATTAGCACCCAAAAAAGATGTCCTCTTCATCATGGGATGCTGGAATGCAAAAGTAGCAAGTCAAGAGACATCTGGGATAAAGGCAAGCTTGGCCTTGGAGTACAAAATGAATCAGGGCAAAGGCCAACAGAGTTTTGCCAAGAGAACATACAGGTCATAGCAAACACTCTCTTCCAACAACACAAGAGATGATGCTACACATGGACATCACTAGATTGTCAATACCGAAATCAGATTGATTATATTCTTTGCAGCCAAAGATAGAGAAGCTCTACACAGTCAGCAAAAACAAGACCAGGGGCTGACTGTGGCTCAGATCATGAAATCTTTATTGCCAAATTCATCCTTAAAATGAAGAAAGCAGGGAAAACCACTAGACCATTCAGGTATGACCTAAATCAAATCCCTTACAATTATACAGTGCAAGTGACAAATAGATCAAGGAATTAGATCTGATAGACAGAGTGCCTGGAGACCTGTGGACAGAGGTTCATACATTGTACAGGAGATAGTGATCAAAACCATCGCCCCAAAAAGAAATGCAGAAGGGCAAAATGGTTGTCTGAGGAGGCCTTACAAATAGCTGAGAAAAGAAGAGAAGCTAAAGACAAAGGAGAAAAGGTAAGACATAACCATCTGAATGTAGAATTCCAAAGAATAGCAAGGAGAGATAAGAAAGCCTTCCTCAGTGATCAATGCAAAGAAATAGAGGGAAACAGTTGAATGGGAAAGACTAGAGATCTCTTCAAGAAAATTAGAGATACCAAGGGAACATTTCATGCAAATATGGGCAATATAAAAGGCATAAACGGTATGGACCTAACAGAAACAGAAGATATTAAGCAGAGGTAGCAAGAATACACTTAAAAACTGTACAAAAACGATCTTTATGACCCAGATAACCACAACAGTGTGATCACTCACCTAAAGCCAGACATCCTGGAATGTGAAGTCAAGTGGGTGTTAGGAAGCCTCACTACAAACAAAGCTAATGGAGATGATGGAATTCCAGTTGAGCTAGTTCAAATCCTAAAAGACGATACTGTGAAAGTGCTGCACTCAATACGCCAGCAAATTTGGAAAACTCATTAATGGCTACAGGACTGGAAAAGGTCAGTTTTTATTCCATTCCCAAAGAAAGGTAATGCCAAAGAATGTTCAAACTACCACACAACAGCCCTCATCTCACACACTAGCAAAGCAATGCTCAAAATTCTCCAAGATAGGCTTCAACAGTACATGAACCAAGAACTTTCAGATGTTCAAGATGGATTTAGAAAAGGCATAGGAATCAGAGATTGAATTGCCAACATCCAATGTATCATAGGAAAAGCAAGAGAATTCCAGAAAAGTTATACTTCTGCTTCCCTGACTATGCCAAAGCACTTGACTGTGTGGATCACAACAAACTGTGGAACATTCTTCAAGAGATGGGAATGCCAGACCACTCTACCTGCCTCCTGACAAATTTGTATGCAAGTCAAGAAGCAACAGTTAGAACTTAACACAGAACAACAGACTGGTTCCAAATTGGGAAAGGAGTACATCAAGGCTGTACATTGTCACCTGGCTTACTTAACTTATATGCAGAGTACATCATGTGAATTGCCAGGCTGGATGAAGCACAAGCTGGAATCAAGATTGCTGGGAGAAATATCAATAACCTCAGATATGCAGATGACACCACTCTAATAGCAGAAAGCAAAGAAGAACTAAAGTGCCTCTTGATGAAAGTGAAAGAGGAGAGTGAAAATGCTGGCTTAAAACTCAACATTCAAAAATGAAGTTCATGGCATCTGGTCCCATCACTTCACAGCAAATAGATGGGAAACAACAGAAACAGTGACAGACTTTATTTTCCTGAGCTCCAAAATCACTGAGGATGGTGACCCCAGCCATGAAATTAAAAGACTGCTGCTCCTTGGAAGTAAAGCTATGACACATCTAGACAGCATATTAAAAAGCAGAGACATTACTTTGCCGACAAAGGTCCATCTAGTCAAAGCTACGGTTTTTCCAGTATTGTTGTATACATGTGAGAATTGGACTATAAACAAAGCTGAGTGCCAAAGAATAGATGCTTTTGAACTTAATATTGGAGAAGATTCTTGAGCATCCCTTGGACAGCAAGGAGATTAAATCAATCAATCCTAAAGGAAATCAGTCCTGAATATTCATTGGAAGGACTGATGTTGAAGCTGAAGCTCCAATACATTGGCCACCTGATGTGAAGAACTAACTCATTGGAAAAGACCCTGATGCTTGGAAAGATTCAAGGTGGGAGGAAAAGGGGATGACAGAGGATGAGATGGTTGGATGGCATCACCGAGTCAATGGATATGAGTTTGAGCAAGCTGTGGGAGGTGATGATGGACAGGGAAGCCTGGCATGCTGCAGTCCATAGGGTCTCAAAGATTCGGACAGGACTGAGCGACTGAAATTAACTGAAGCCTACAGCTCTGTTCTAACTTAGGGTTTGGGGTAAGATTGGGGGCCTGGTGGACTGAGCAGCTCCATCCATGAGGGCACAGAGGTCCTCTGAGGGCAAGCTTTTTAGACAGAAGTTGCAAGAAACCTATTTGAGAAGCTCACATTTTGAATACACATCTGAATGAGATGTAAGGATGAGGGGCTGTGAGGAGCTCCAAGAGGAGGACTCCACTTGGAAAGAAGTACCCACAAGACTCCCAGGGAGCATCGTAGCAGCAGCAATCATTGATCACATGGACAGTGACAACTTAGCTCTTCCACAAGTGAGAACCTTGGATTTTATCTGAATGTTATAGAAAATCACTGAAGGGTTTTAAACAGGGGATCAAGAGTCTAATTTAAGTTTTAAAAGCTCTGCTAGCTGCTCTACAAACATTCTTCATCAGGGCACTCAGTGGAAGCAGGAAGAGCTATGAATGGTGACTCGACTCTGGCTTTAGTTATGAAGATGAGTTACAACTGGACCAGGACACATCTTGAAGGTGCAGTAGATGAACTCAGAGACATGAAGAGATGAACTCTAAGACTTAGAACTTAGTGAAGCATGATAGAAAGAGAGAAGCCTGTTGACCACAGGGGAAAAAAATACTTTTAATAAAAATAAAAACGTTTTTAAATTTACAAAAAGACTATCACCAAGGTGAATATCCTTACACCACTCAGAATGGCCATCATCAAAAAAACTTACAAACCTTAAATGCTGAGGAGGGTGTAGAGAAAAGGGAGCCCTCCTATATTGTTGGTGGGAATGTAAATTGATGCAGCCATTATGGAGAACAGTAAGGAGTGTTCTTAAAAAACTAAAAATAGAGTTACCAAATGACCCAGCAATCCCTCTACTGGACATATATCAGAGAAAAATGAATCAAAATGACGCTTGCACCCCAATGTTCATTGTGGCTATTTGCACTAGCCAGGACATGGAAACAGCACAAATGTCCATCAACAGAGGAATGGATGAAGAAGATCCATATATACAATGGAATATTACTCAGTCATAAAAAGGATCAAAATTAGATCATTTATAGAGATGTGAACAGACCTAGAGACTATGACACAAAGTGAAATAAATCAGAAAAAGAAAAGCAAATATCGCACATTAGCACTGTAACTTCTAGTGAGTGAGAAATAAACTCTACTGGCCAATCCAGGAAGATCTGGGGCTCTATTGTCTTGCAGGAGCAGGCAGTACTTACTTTAGTATATCCTGTCTGGGACAAGCTCACAAACTTGTATTTGCAGGACTGTCAGCCCCCGTGCACATACGTATTGCTTCTGCCAGGTGAGTGGGGCGCCTGCTCAGGGTATGCAGTTAACTAGTGGAAGAGTTGGGCTGTCTGAGCCCAGAGCCTGTGCTCTTCCCTTCTGTCTTATACTGAATCTCCAACATCATTGATCCCTGGCATCCTGCAATAAGAGCATTGTTGTGAGTTTGGGCAACAGCACAGACCAAAACAAAACGAAACCTCTGGTGTACATTTTAGCAAACTAAGGAGGAAGCTGAGAAATGGCCTGGGTGAGCCGAGCAGTGAAGGAGAGGAGGAGACAAAGAGATACAGGACAGAACTTTTCCTCCCCATCCTAGAGCTGGTGCACAGGAGATTACCTGCCACTGACCATAAACAGATCACCGTGCTCTGACTAATTGTCAGACAGACCCCACCTGACAGGAGATACAGAGCAAGCACCCAACATTCATCCCAAGGGCCAATACAAGATGAAAATCCCCGCATAACTGAAGATGGGGAAGAAAATGTGAGAAACCAGCTCCCAGACAAGAGTCAAGCTTTTGAAAATGAAGGGAAATGCAAATAAAAATGTACTTCCCAAGAGCAATATATTAAAATGAACATAGATACACATTCATCACCACAATTTCATGTCAATTAACTTGACCGAGATTTCACATCTCTGTATCTCAAGCACAAGAAACAAACAGGGCAAAAATGACTCAAAATCAGCAAAACCTATCTCAAAAACCTATTTTATAAAAACCATGTTATTTATGTGTTAGTGTATATATACATATATATATACATATATATACATATATATATACATACATACTATGAGCCACCACATACTAACACAATTATATATATGTATATAATATATGCTGTATGTTATAGTAATAAATATATAATATTACAAATACACAAGGGCTTCCCTGGTGGTTCAGATGGTAAAGAATCTGCCTGCAATGCAGGAGACCTGGTTTGATCCCTGGGTGGGAAAGATCCCCTGGAGAAAGAAATGGCTACCCACTCCGCTATTCTTGCCTGGAGAATTCCATGGACAGAGGGGCCTGGAGGGATACAGTTCACCGGGTCATCCAGAGATGGACACGATTGAGCGACTAAACCATCACCGTGCTTCTGACTCTCAACATGATTATACTGAGCTTGGGATTCACTGTGGCTCCCCATAACATGATGCCATTTTAACGGTGTCTCCTTTGTGATGGGTACCATGCCCCACATAGTGGAGTGACTGGCCCTGCCCTGCCCCTCAGTGGTCTAGTCAGCCTTCAGTAGAGCTGCCTGTCAGACTCACACCTCCTCTGCTCTACTCCTGTGGTTCCCACACTGTCCCCCTGCTCTTCCTTCCACCCTATTCTTAGCATCACAAAGAATCCAGCCTCATCTGATCAGGTTCCTTCCCCACCAAAAATCCTGTAATGCTCTGGCAAAAAGCAAATGCTCTGGCCACCCACAGGGCCCTGGGTGACCTGGACACAGCCTCCTGGCTCAGCCCCACCCTCCTAGACCCAGGGCCCTGGGCTGAGACCCTTATATTGTCATCTCATTGAATTCTCAAAAGCTCTACCCACTCACATGGGAGTATTACCCAGCCTGTACACAGAACCGCTCAGTACTGTACTGTTTCTTATGTATAACAAGCAAAGCCAAATAAATACATGTTTGAACTGATAGGGTTTTTTTTTTTTTTGGTCTCCATTTCCAAGCTTAATCTCTTATTATTGTAAAAGCATATGCTATTAAAACACTTAGTTTTCAATCAAAGTAGACTTGCTGAGCCTAGCTTGCCAATATGAAACATAAGACTTTTGAAATCCAAGCACATTTGCAGAACAACAAAAGTCCTTAATTACTAATGGTTATAAGAAAACAGATACTTGGCCATAAATTTTTCTAAATGAAACTTCAACTCATAAATCCTCAGACTGCTCTATTTTTGAGTAAAGACTCAAATCTGTGCTGCTATTCATGGGTGCCGCATGTACACCCAGGCCCTGTATGTATACACAGACCCTGCAAATACAGCCCAGGGCAACTGAAGAATCATGGCACGACTTGGGAAAATGCCTGCTTCCCCTTCTTTCAGGAGACAGAACAGGAAAACAACTACTGGTATACTTTTTATAAGACTTTCCAGTTTGGTACTCCAGAGTTTACATTTTATTGGGTAATTCAATCGGTGATATTAAATGTTAGATTGCCTCTGTGCAGGGTAAGTCTTCGGTCAAAGTACTTACTTTGTCAACTGAAAAAATAACATTTTAAAGTTTTGCGGAGGTCTCAGAGGATGGGAAGGAGGAGGTGAAGACTCTGAATGGTGGATGGTAGGCTTACAAAGATTTGTGTATTTTCCTTGATGATGCTAGGTGTATGTGTGCTCACTGGCTCAGTTGTGTGTGAGCCCATGGACCGTAGCCCACTAGACTCCTCTGTTCATGGAATTTCCCAGGCAAGAACACTGGAGGGGGTTGCCATTTCCTCCTCTGATCCTCCCAACTCAGACCCAGGGATTGAACTTGTATCTCTTGCGATAGCCAGCGGATTGTTTACACTGTATTGCCTGGGGAGCTGATGGTACCGCAGGGAAACCATATTTAAGTCAGCCTGCATTTTCAAAGTATTTCTACAATGAACTCCTCCTATTCCTTCTTCCTCTTTTATTGAAGCAAATTCTTTTCTACAAGGGATCAGTGCATTTTTATCTTGCTTTCTTTGGTAGGGGATGGGTGTCAAGAGTCAACACAGTGTTGCCTTATATTTTCACAAAACCCACTTACTGCCTTGCCAGGCCACACACAGCATGGAGGCCTGCCCACACTCTCCAGCTCTGATGGCACATAAATGTGATTTACACCAACCACCTGACAGTCACCCTCCAAAGGCGCAGCAGATGTCCCATTGTCCTTGCCTCCTGTCCCGGCCCCACATGTACGTCAATCATGGGGCTTCCGGTAGTTTGAAAGCATTTTACCACATATAGGAAGGAAACTGGGTCCAAAGTAAATAAAGTATAAAAACAATAAAGTAACCAAAAACATGTGTCTTCTCCCCATCACTCCCAGGTTCTAACTATACCTCCTTTCTATAATACCTCCCAGCAGATAATGCAAACCCATCATTTCCTTTCTATCCTGTCATACATAGCTTGATTTATGGGCTGACTTCTGTGCAATGCAGACATGTAAGTGTGTCAAATCCAGTCAATGGCTATTATAATAATACAGAGGGTGGTTACTGCTTAGTGCAGGAGCTGCTGGAAATGCACATTTGCAAAACCCTATCCTTGTCATTGGGCTTCCCAGGTAGCTCAGTGGTAAAGAATCTGCCTGCAATGCAGGAGATACGGGTTCAATCCCTGGGTTGGGAAGATCCCCTGGAGGAGGAAATGGCCTGGAGAATTCCATGAACAGAGGAGCCTGGTGGGCGACAGTCCATGGGGTCAAAAAGAGTTATACATGACTGAACACCTAAACAGCAACAATAATCTGTGCTATTTGGATTCATAGCAGGTCTGCCCCTGGGCCTGTTCATGTTGTTGCTCAGTCACTCAGTCATGTCAGACTCCTTGTGACCCCGTGGACTGCAGTACACCAGGCTTCCCTGTCCTTCACTATCTTCTGTGCCTTGCTCAAACTCATGTCCATTGAGTTGATGATGCCATTCAACCATCTCGTCCTCTGGCATCCCCTTCTCCTCCTACCTTAAATCTTTCTCACCATCAGGGTCTTTTCAAATGAGCCAGTTCTTTGCATCAGGTGGTCAAAGTATTGGAGCTTCAGCTTTGGCATTAGTCCTTCCAATGAATATTCAGGATTGATTTCCTTTAGGATTGACTAGTTTGATCTCCTTGCTGTCCAAGGGACTCTCAAGAGTCTTCTTCAATACCACAGTTTGAAAACATCAGTTTTTCAGCACTCAGCCTCCTTTATGGTCCAACTCTCATATCTGTACATGACTAGTGGAAAAACCATAGCTTTGACTATATGGACCTTTGTCAGTGAAGTGATGTCGCTCCTTTTTAATACACTAACTTTGTCACAGCTTTTCTTCCAAGGAGCAAGTGTCTTTTAATTTTATGTCTGCTGTCACCATAAGCATTGATTTTGGAGCCCAAGAAAGTGAAGTCTAGGTTGTGAATAATTTTTAGTCAATGAGGAGGGTGGGGGAGAGAGAGGGAGAGACACACAGAATTTAAAATTGATAGACAGAGAGTAACTTAAACTCTGCATTTCTCAAATGACAGTCTTAAAAGTGCCATCAGACTAGAGTTAGGAGTTGTGACAAGAACTGACCCAGTTAGAGCAGGAAAGTTGTGTGGAAAGTTAATCTCCTTTTCCTTATTAAGTGAGACCCCTGTGCAGCTCTGTGTGTAAGTGTGTGTGTGGGTGCTGATCTAGAACCCACAGAAAGGCGTTAAATAGGAGGAATAAGAAGATCTGCTCTCTTTCCCCTGGAATATTGCCACCACAGTTATTAAAGGATCTGAGGGCTTTTCCTGCCGTTTTAATTATCATTCGTCTTCCTTTTTCCAAGCGACGTCTGGTGATAGGTGTACACCAAGGCAGTAGGCTGTCAGAGCCCAGGATCCTGCCTAGCACACTTTGGGACTGAGTACGCGATGGTTTTGTTACAGTGTGGGGCTCTTGAAGTAGAGAGTGACCCTCACGAGACCTGTTGTACCCCGGGTGTCCCCCTGGGTGGGTCTCCTCATCCCCCTGAATAGATCTCTGACTCAACACCAAGCGAAGAGTCTCTGAAGACAGAGCCCCCTCCAGATGCATTGAAGCCGCTGTCCTGAAACAGGCCCCTAGGAGATGAAGCAGGAGCTTTCATACAGGCTTCCTCCAAGCTCCCAGGACGCCCTCTGCTCCCATCACCCCTACCTCCATTCTGCTGTGCCTGTTCTCCTTCCCCACTCCCACCCCTCCACAAGCGGTCCAAATGCCTCTCTCCGGCAGTTCCCCCAGAAGGCTGTGTAAATTTAAGAAATTAAATCTATTTGCAGTTTTTTAAGGAATCTCCACACTGTTTTCCATAGTGGCTGTACTAGTTTGCATTCCCACCAACAGTGTAAGAGAGTTCCCTTTTCTCCACATCCTCTCCAGCATTTATTGCTTATAGACTTTTGGATGGCAGCCATTCTGACTGGTGTAAAGTGATACCTCATTGTGGTTTTGATTTGCATTTCTCTGATAATGAGTGATGTTGAGCATCTTTTCATGTGTTTGTTAGCCATTTTTATGTCTTCTTTGGAGAAATGTCTGTTAAGTTCTTTGGCCCACTTTTTGATTGGGTCGTTTATTTTTCTAAGATGGAGCTGCAGGAGTTGCTTGTATATTTTTGAGATTAATTGTTTGTCCGTTGCTTCATTGGCTATTATTTTCTCCCATTCTGAAGGCTGTCTTTTCACCTTGCTTATAGTTTCCTTTGTTGGGCAGAAGCTTTTAATTTTAATTAGGTCCCATTTGTTTATTCGTGCTTTTATTTCCAATATTCTGGGAGGTGGGTCATGGAGGATCCTGCTTTGGTTTATGTCAGAGAGTGTTTTGCCTATGTTATCCTCTAGGAGTTTTATAGTTTCTGGTCTTATGCTAGATCTTTGATCCATTTTGAGTTTATCTTTGTGTATGGTGTTAGAAAGTGTTCTAGTTTCATTCTTTTACAAGTGGCTGTCCAGTTTTCCCAGCACCACTTGTTAAAGAGATTGTCTTTTCTCCATTGTATATTCTTGCCTCCTTTGTCAAAGATAAGGTGTCCATAGATGCATGGATTTATCTCTGGGCTTTCTATTTTGTTCCATTGATCTATATATTTCTGTCTTTGTGACAGTACCATACTGTCTTAATGACTGTGGATTTGTAGTATAGCCTAAAGTCAGGTAGGTTGATTCTGCCAGTTCCATTCTTCTTTCTCAAGATTGCTTTGGCTATACGAGGTTTTTTGTATTTCCATACAAATTGAGAAATTATTTGTTCTAATTCTTTGAAAAAGACCTCTGGTAGCTTGATAGGAATTGCATTGAATCTATAGATTGCTTTGGGTAGTATACTCATTTTCACTATATTGATTCTTCCAATCCACGAACACGGCACATTTCTCCATCTCTCTGTGTCCTCTTTGATTTCTTTCATCAATGTTTTATAGTTTTCTATATACAAGTCTTTTATTTCTTTAGGTAGATATATTCCTAAGTATTTTATTCTTTTTGTTTCCATGGTGAATGGAATTGTTTCCTTAATTTCTGCAAATAGACCTGCCATATGACCCAGCAATCCCACTGCTGGGCATGTACACTGAGGAAACCAGAATTGAAAGAGCCACGTGTACTCCAATGTTCATCGCTGCATTGTTTACAATAGCCAGGACATGGAAGCAACCTAGATGCCCATCAACTGACGAATGGATAAGAAAGCTGTGGTACATATACACAATGGAATATTACTCAGCATTAAAAAAAAATTCATTTGAATCAGTTCTACTCAGGTGGACGGAACTGGAGCCTATTATCCAGAGTGAAGTAAGCCAGAAGGAAAAACAACAATACAGTATACTAACACATATATATGGAATTTAGAAAGACAGTAACGAGAACCCAGCATGCGAGACAGCTAAAGGAACGCAGATGTATAGAACAGACTCATGGACTCTGTGGATGAGGGTAAGGGTGGGATGATAAGGGAGAAGGGCATTGAAACATGTTAATTATCATATGTGTAATCAATCGCCAGCCCAGGATTGATGCTCGGGGCTGGTGCACCGGGATGACCCAGGGGGAGGGAGTTGGGAGGGAGGAGGGAGGGGGGTTCTGGAAGGGGAGCATATGTATACCCATGGCAGATTCATGTCAATGTATGGCTAAACCAACACAATAAAGAAAATTTTAAAAAATAAAAAATAAATAAAAACAAAACAAAAAAAAGAAATTAAATCTAAAAATCGTGTTCACAGTGATCCTGACAATGTCAGAAACTTTATGCATCTGAAAATACCAACACAAAGGTAGAAACAATGGATGTGTGAGATTGGGAGGGCCTTTTTCCATTTGAAAAGACTTTCTGTTGTTGTTAGTGTAATAGGCAGGCTTCCCAGGGGGTGCAGTGGTAAGGAATCCACCTGCTAATGCAGGAGACATAAGTTTGATGCTTTGGTTGGGAAGATGCCCTGGAGAAGGAAATGGCAGTCCAGTCCAGTGTTCTTGCCTGGAAACTCCCATGGACAGAGGAGCCTGGTAGACCATAGTCCATGGGGTCACAAAGAGTCAGACACAACTGAGTGATTAATACTTTCACATTCACTTTCATATAAATATATATATATATATATACATATGTCACTTCAGTGGACTCTATATATATATATTCTTTATTCTTTTCCATGATGATTTATCCTAGGATACTGAATATAGCTTCCTCAAGCCTTAAACTTTTGAGGTGATGAAATGTATTAACCTCTCAGCTCCAAGCTGAGTTAATTTCCTCCTCTGTTCTTCAGTAGGATTTTTTAGATACAGGTATTATTACAGGCCACTTTTGTAATGTCATCTCAATCATTAATAAAATCTTTCAAAGACAGTCTTGCTGTAACTGTTTAATGTCGGGGAATGTTATGGACATTCAGACTCTCATGGGTGGCTCCGATTTCTTCCTCTGAGAGCACAGGTAGAAGATGCTCTGTGGACCATGGTTCTGGGAGCAGGTGGGTGACCTCACCTGCACAGAACCAGCAAAGGGAAATGCAAGGTCAAGAGGCCAACACACACGGCATTAACGAGGGAGGACCTTCTAGTGACCACTGGCAAGACGGGGCTGAGCCGCAGTGAACCACAGGCAGGATGCTCCTGGTCCAGGGAGCAAGCATCTGCCACAGGTGAGGCTGCTTCAGCTCCACTGCCCTCTCCCTCTGTTAAAGTAAACTACAGTTCTGCTGAGCATTTGAACAAATCCCTTGAGCCAAGTCTAGCTTTGCAGTAGGAGGGCAGGGGAGGCGAGAGAGGCATGCGATGGAGAGACCGAGAGATGACATAGAGCCTGGATCTACAATCCTAGTTCACACACACCTGGGGTGGGGGCACTGGCATGTTAGGGTCCACAGAGGCAGGTGACTGAGCTTCTGCCACCTGGCTCATCTCTTCACAGTGAGTGCTTTCAGATTCGGAGCAGGTTTACAAAAATACTGTCCTATCTGTTTCCAGGCTGGGGACTTGCCAAAGGCAGCAGCACATGCGGAGATGCTAAAGAGCTTAAACCAGTGACACTTCCCCATCCCACCCTGAAAGCCTAGTGCCTCTGCTCCAGCCACTCCAGGCCCCACTTGAGCACTTCGTTAGAGGCATGAGTGGTGGGGAGCAGGGGTGTAGTATCCCCGGGAAGCATAGGTCCTGCTTTCCCTCACTTGACTTTTGTGGTCAGACTCAAAAAGGAGATGTTGACGTTGGGTCGATTATCTGCAGCCATCTGCTGGAGAAGGTTCTAGTAGCTGGGCTTTCAGGAAGATGGGGTGGGGTTTGGCTTGTTTGTTTGTCTGTCTTGTGTGACTACCCCACCTCACACTAATCTCCACCTGACTGACTGTATCAAAAAATCACTGGTCCATATAGTCAAAGCTATGGTTTTTCCAGTAGTCAGGTATGGATGTGAGAGTTGGACCATAAAGGAGGTTAAACACCCAAGAATTGGTGCTTTCAAATTGTGGGCTCTTGAGAGTCCCTTGGACAGCAAGGAAATCAAACCAGTCAATCCTAAAGGAAAGCAATCCTGAATACTCACTGAAAGGACTGATGCTGAAGCTGAAGCTCCAATACTTTGGCCACCTGATGTGAAGAGCTGACTCATTGGAAAAGACCCTGATGCTGGGAAAGATTGAAGGCAAGAGGAGAAAGGGGTCTCAGAGGGTGAAATGGTTGGATGTCATCACTGATTCAATGAAAAGAGTTTGAGCAAACTCCAGAAGATGATGAAGGACAGGGAAGCCTGGCGTGCTGCAGTCCATGGGGTCACAGACTCAGACATGACTTAGCAACTGAGCAACAAAAGACAACTATAAAAGGACAAAAGGCAGGAGAGAGATTTTTGTGAAACTGACTGAGACTTCTGACCACTGGTCAGCACAGGGCCACAGATGCCCTCTGGACACACAGAATCCCTATAAGAAGGAATTAGAACTGAGAAGCCTAAAGTGACTTTGCCGGCACTGTCTCCCTCTGGATCCGTGAAGCCACAAAGCCCAGAGCATGGCGAGCCATCTTTGCTCTGACTTCTATTGTCAAAGGTGCTGGCCCAGAAGACTTGAATTTCCTATAGATGTTGATGCATCCACATCTTCAGTGACAAATAAGCCAGTAATTTATTTTCAGAAATCTGATGTTCACACTGCCAGCAATAACTCTCTTTTTTTCAAGGAGAAAATAAATTACAAACTTGCTTTAGTCATTTCTCCCAACTCTATGGTGTCAAAAACGTGTGATTTATTACCCTGTTTTCTCCCAGCCTTCCCCCAAGGCCTGCTTGAGGCTTGATTAGCCCACATGATCATTTCAGAATACCTGGCACTGAAAGCAGTTGGAAAGCTTGAGGCTCACGGGGAGCTGGGGAGGGTTAGGGAAGAGAGGTTGCTGCATCTGACAAGTATCAGCAGCCATTCCTCCATCAGTAAGCCTCTGGTGCTGGCTCTTGGACATAACCTTCAATCCTTTTCTCCTTCTGCCTGGGCACAAGCCCTATATTGTCTCAGTGCTGAAAGAGCTGAGGGGCTGGGGGAAGGGGTTATAGTAGGGGAGGTAACCTGAGACATGGCTGGTCCTAGGATTCTTGGGCAGAGCTCCTTAATTTAATAAAACCAAACTTGTGTGAGCTCTTTCAGGTCCTTGGGTATTTTTAGAGCCCAGGCAAGGGTCTGGCTCATAGTAACCTGGTAAATAAGAGCCTGTGGTGTCAGCCTATATCATGGATATTCACCATCACTTGCCACACACCCAGTACCATAATCACCATGAAAATTGCAACTGCAAATGGTCTTTTATCCATCCATCTCCCTCATTTATTCAATAAATGTTTATTGAGCATCCTTTTTTAATACCAACCGATGTTAGTCTCAGGCCATTTCCACAATGGATAAGACCTGATCCCCAAGTTACTCACAGTTTAATGAGAGAGAGGGATGTAAATAAGTGTGAGTCTTATGTCCTGAACAGTGAGAGTCAGGGAATGTTACAGGAGGGGCTGGTAGAGGAGAACCAACTCGGAGCTGGAGAGATTTTACAAATAAGATAATATTTGAATTGGCCCATGGAACCAATAGGATGCATGTGTCTATATATACAGAGAGAGATTTATTTTAATTAATTGGCTCATGTGATCATTGGGCTAGCAAACTCACCATCTGCAAGGTGGGCCACCAGGTTGAAACCCAGGGAAGAGCTGCTGTTCCATCCACATTGTCTGCTGGCTGAGTTCCTTCCTGCTCAGGGAACTCAGTCTTTTTCCTGAGTCCATTAACTGATTGGATGAGGCCCATCCAGGTTTTTGAGTCAACTGCTTCACTCAAAGTCTCCTAAATTAAGTGTTGCTGTTGTTGTTCAGTCATTAAGTTGTGTCCAACTCTTTGCAACCCCATGAAATATAGCCCGCCAGGCTCCTCTGTCCATTGGATTTCCTAGGTAAGAATATTGGAGTGGGTTGCCATGCCCTCCTCCAATGAATCTTCTGACTCAAGGATTGAATCCACGTCTTCTGCTTGGCAGGCAGATTCTTTACCACTGAGCCATCTGGGAAACCCACCCATCTCTAATACATGCCAAAGACACCAGAATCATAGACAACACTATGGAACACACAAGACAAATACACAAGACAACACTATAGCACACACAACACACAGAACAAGAGAACTGCAATACCAAGCTGCTATCTTGCCACCCGTGGCTTGACAGCTCTGTCACCCCTAAACTAGCCACATGTCGGTGGACTCAGTGTGTCTCATATATATACCATTCAAGAACCACAAATACACCCACAGTTGTGTGCCCCACTTGGAGAGGGTAGTGAGGAGTGTTGGTAATCATGGTTCAAAGAGGGCATGGCCAGTTCTGGACATTCTTCTGACTGGCAGGTGGTAAGGTAAGTGGGAGTCAGAATCATCAGCCTGCTGGCTCCAACAAGTCTGGGGTCTCCATGCTTGTGAGCAGCCGAGAGTTAACTTCTCCCACCCGGTGCGGGGTTCAGTGTCTGCATAGCAGCTTTAAGGTATTGCTGCGCATGTCGCTTGAGGGGAATCAGGATCTGTCCCAAGACTGCATTATTGTTTCTTGACTGCTCCTCCTTTGTCTCTGCATCCCCTCCCTTTCCTGATTAGCAACTGTTTGAACCTGCCTTTTGGAACTCAGGGAAGGACCTGGAGGCTGAATGAAGACTATTTCTTGTAATCAAGAAAATGGGGTACACTGACTTTGTGCCCAGGGTCCCACAGGGTCCTGCATGGCTTCAGTATTGCTGTCACAAGTAGGTGAGTGAATGAATAATTACAGGCAGGGAAAGAACAGCTCTTGAACTTGAACAGACTGGAAGCTCAGAGGTAAGTTTCTTACTTGTCTGGCTGCCTGAACTGCAGGTTTTGAGGGAGACATCATTTCAGGCTAGAAAAGTAGGCAAGAATCAATTTCAGGACCTGGAATTCTACACTGAGGCCATGTCAGCTTTATCTTTTCGGCAAAAGGAATTATTAAAGATGTTTAAGCAAGTCAGATTTTTAACTTGGATCAGGTCAGACTTTCTGAAAAATCATGGTGACACAGCAGAACAGAGATGAATCAGACAGGGAGAGAGCGTGGCAGAGACCAGGCAGGAGCATAATGAACTCAAAATGTATCTGGGGAAATAAAAAGATAGCCAGGGAAAAAAGACATAAAGGTCAAAATTAAGATCATAAATGTACACCATCTCAGTTTAGAAGAGAGAAAAGAAAATGAGCATTTATGAAAGCCTACCACGTGCCAATAAGCTATGGTTTTTCTAGCAGTCATGTATTAATGTGAGAGTTGGGCCATAAAGAAGGATGAACACCAAAGAATTGATGCTTTCAAACTGTGGTGCTGGAGAAGACTCTTGAGAGTCCCTTGGAGAGCAAGGAGATTGAACTAGTCAATCCTAAAGGAAATCAACCCTGAATATTCATTGGAAGGACTGATGCTAAAGCTGAAGCTCCAATACTTTGGCCACCTGACACCAAGAGCCAACTCACTGGAAAAGATCCTGATGCTGGGAAAGATAGAAGCAGGAGGAAAAGGGAACAATGGAGAACGAGATGGTTGGATGGCATTACCAACTCAATGGACATGAGTTGGAACAAGTTCTGGGGGATGGTGAAGGACAGGGAAGCCTGGTATGCTGCAGTCTGAGGAGACACAAAGATTCAGACACAACTGAGCAGCTGAACAACTATGTGCCAGAAACTGTCTGATTCTGGCACATAGAAGTCCTCTGAAGGTACACAATTACCCACTTCTTAAAGAAATATGTTTTCTTGGTCATACCACATGGCATGTAGGATCTTAGTACCCTGACCAGGGACTAAACCTGTGTTCCTTGCATTTGGAAACACAGAGTCTTAATCACTGGACCACCAGGAAGGTCCCAAATTACCAACTTTAAAGCCTAAGAAACTAGGTCCAGAGAACATCCGAAGCCCCATGCTGGAGCAGACCCAGATTTCATGGGGTCTGAAGTGTTTTACAGTTGGAATCACTTCATAATAAAAAACCACAAATATGAAAATGAGCATGAAAAAAGGCAAATAAAAAATACAGATTTAAAAGCAAACACCACGGTGACCATAAAATCCAGTAAAATAGTAAGTGTTCATTAATTCCCTCCCTAGCAACTTTTGTGATGCTTTTTTCCTCTATTTTTAATCTATATACTCTTCATCCTCCTGTTGTAGGGCCATGACTTGGTATTTTCTATGGAATGAAGAGAAATATCACTCCCTATATATTTTTCTAGCAACACTGATCTACTGTGTTTTGAGCCTTTGATAGTTTAGAAAAGCTTCTTTCATCTTTCCAACTCAATATTGGTAATGTCAGATACCTTTTTAGTCCATTGTCAAATCTGGGAACAGCTTTGTCAAGTTTCTTTTTAACCTGAGCCCTGCTTCCCTGGTGGCTCAGATGGTAAAGAATCCACCTGCAATGCAGGTTTGATCTCTGGATTGGGAAGGTGCCCTGGAGAAAGGAATGCCAACCCACACCAGTATTCTCGCCTTGAGAATCCCATGGACAGAGGAGCCTGGCAAGCTACAATTCATGGGGTCACAAAGAGTGGACGCGACTGAATGACTAATAATAAATTTTCAGGGTTTTTTTTTTTTTTAGTTTTATCCCTTAATGACTCATCTTAGATTCTCTTTGAGTTGTAAATGGTTGGTGTTTCTGACTCTGCCCTTTCTCACTTTCCAGACCAGGTAGCCAAAGCCAGATCTTTTTGCCCTGAAACCTCGACAAGTTCAGCCCTCACTTCCTTTACTACTCTTGGAGAAGTGGGTTGGCCAGGTAACAGCCCTCAAAGCCAGTCTTACAATGAACAACTGGCAATCATGGAGCAATGCACAGAACTGCCTGTGAAACTCATAAATAGATCTCCATAAAACAAGATTAAACATCACCTAACTTCTCCTATCCTGCATCCCCAAAGTGCCTACAAACCCTCCAGTGAACTTTGACAGGTGAAAGGATGACCATGGGAAAAACAAAGTGGAGAGAGAAAATGGTCTTAATCAATTGAGATGAAAGGTTTATCTTTGCAAGTTTTAGAAAAGGTATAACTTGGTAAATATATTGCTATGACCTTAATTTTTTAATCTATTCATTTTATTCATTTGTTTCATGCAATAAAACAAGCAAAATGAACTTTCATTTTGTTGACAATAGTGGATTTTCCTGGGAGTGGGTGGCAATCAACAAAGACAGAGTCCTAACACTTACAGAGGCTTTCATTAATTTCTGGGCTACAGGCAATGACAATTCATGTGTAGAAGAAACAGTCACTGTGCTCATGGGCTTGTAATGACTCATGGGGTCATATTTATGTTAGGGGGTAACACTTACCATCTCTAAGTTTTGACAGTCATTGTTTAAAGGATGCAGTCAATGGAATGTTTGTGTCCCCCAAAATCCACACAATATGGTGTTTGGAGATGGGACTCTGGGTGGTAATCAAATCATGAGGGTGAAGCTTCATGAATGGGCTCAGTGCCCTTGTAAGAAGAAGCCAGAGAACTCCCTCACCATCTGTCATGCCAGGACCCAGAGAGAAGGCAAAAGTCTATGAGCCAGGAAGACATCTCTCTATAGACACCAAATCTGATCCTGGAATTCCCAGGTTCCAGGACCATGAGCAGTGGACTTCTGCACTTCCTAAACCACCCACTACTTTTGCTCAAGGAGCCTAAACAGAATAAGGAAGAGGATCTCTCAGGATCTTGCCAGCTTCATCTAGAATCTCTGTCTCCAGGGTTTCTAAACCCTCCCCAAAGTGTATCCAGTGGTACAGCATGCCACCACCCCTTGGACAATGGGCACCAGCATTTGACCATCCTCACTGCCAGGCAACATTGGACCACAGGCATTCACAGAAAGCCTTCTCACAAACATGGATTGGTGCCACAGGCAATATCACCATCCACAATGACACCTTTCAATGGAAAACACACACTTAGGGTCATGTTTTAGTAGGGTCATGTGGATCCCTTCCATCGTGTTCACAGAGTGAATCAGACTGTAGATGGAGACTGTCTGCACTGATGCAACCTGACCTCCTGGGCAACCACCCATTTGGCAGAGGGATCAGGGTCTGGGCTGATTTTGACTGAAATTGTCACCTGTGGGTGAATGCCAATGACCACCACTTCCCAAGTGTCAACTGACCCACAAATCACATTAAATGTCTCAAAGCTGGAAACTGCTTCTCAGTCGACAAGTTCAAATGGCAAAATGGTTCAGTTGAGTGTTGAATGTCTGGAGTGAGTGAATTAACACGTCCGCGGAATGAGATACCAAGTGCAACAGCCGACAATATGGCCACCACCGTAAATTTCAGGCAACACTGTTGTCACTAGGAGAAGGGGAACAGTCAACTTCTGCCCAGGGAAGGGCTCGTGCTTAGCACAAAAGTAGCAAATTCAATGCTGAATTTTGGTTCAGGACTATGAGGCTGGCTAGAATGATCAGAAACCTGTACCAAGATTTACTTATACGTTTATGAAACACTGGAGCCCACCATGGATTGTAGGCTCTTATTTGTGATCAGGCTGTTAAAACTGAGTTACTACAGTGCTTTTTCCAACCACTACTTCACAACGATTTATACATTGGTCGGTTTATGATACTGAGAACCAATTCTGTTCATGGCCTTAGCTGAAGAAGAATTTTATGTGTAATTTTTAAAACTGCCACTGTCAAGTGCTAAAAATGAGGCACTTATAAAAAGTTAATTTGTAAATGATTTCAGAAGAACCGTCAAAAAAGTTTTCCTTAATATAACTTTTTATGCCTTAATTCCATGGTGGTTTTAAATGCCTCTTTTAAATATTGAATACCGTGACCATTTTGTTAAAGTCAGCAGTTGCACAAGTGTCAAATTCTGCCAAGGAAAATGAATATCGTTGTAAGCAGAGATTATTATAAACTCAAAAAAAGTGCTGCTGGTGTTTATGACAATTTTTGAGATTTATTTATGGATTTATAGCAAGAAAGGAATCATTTTTAGCTGAACATTTCATTTCAGGTGATTTTTTTCCATCTTTTTAAGATACTTATTACAAATTGACAAATAACAAATTACTTTGTCATCTTGGTCTTCAGTTTTTGAGCACTGAGGTACAAGTGAACCTACCTTCTAGTATTTTGTGGTAAATGAAAAAAAAATGTTAGTGGGGTTCATATTTGCTGCAATAAAAATCCACTGAATTTTTAAAATTCAAAGCATTCAGACACACAAAAAAGGTATATGCTTTCTCTGAATTTCTCAAGAATGCATGCAAAAATTCAAGAATTTTAGACTATGATATCATGACCCTGCAAAACTGTGGGCAGATCTGAATACAAGGGAAAATGGATGCCTTAAGTCAATTTTGTCTTCCTCTCCCCAAATAGTAAATCAAAAACTGACCACTCTGTAGAGTTCAGCTGAAGAAAAACACTGCAATTCTCCCATTCTTGATTACTATAGCGATGGCTCAGATCTCAGGGATGAACATGACAAAACATGGAGGAAAACTGAGGTTGCAGAGGGAGGAAGGGGCCCCACCAGGAGTGGGGGAATGAGGTTTTGAGCCTTTGGTTCTGATACCTCCTCAATCTGCCCTTGATTTTGTGTTCCCTTTGGTGGACCAAAAGCATAAAACTGTTGCTTGCAATCCTTTAGAAATGCAGGTAAAAACTTCATTTTGTTCAGGAGACAGCTTGATCTTGAGAAAGCAGCCAAGGCTTCATGTCTCTGGTCTGTCCAGATCCTGCGGCCTCATCAACACTGCTCCTCTGCTGCATTCTTTTGTCTTACTTTTTAGTAATTTTTTAAATTGGAATATAGTTGCTTTACATGTAGTGTTTCTGCTGTACAAAAACGTGAATCAGCTTTAAGTATATGTACATCCCCACCCTCTTGAACCTCCCTACCATCTGCCCTCACCCCATCCTCTAGGTCATCACAGAGCACCGATCTGAACTCCCCGTGCTGTACAGCAGCTTCCTGCTAGCTATCAGTTTTACACATGGCAGTGTATATATGTCAATGCTACTCTCTCAATTCATCCCACCCTCCCCTTCCCCCACTGTGTCCACAAGTATGTTCTCTGTTCTCTACATCTGCTTCTTTATTCCTGCCCTGCAAATAGGTTCATCAGTACTATTTTCCGAGATTCCACATACATACATTAATATCCAATATTTGTTTTTCTCTTTCTGACTTACTTCACTCTGTATGACAGACTCTAGGTTCATCCACATCACTATAAAAGCCCCAGTTTCATTCCTTTTTATGTCTGAGTAACATTCCACTGGGTATATGTACCACATCTTCCTTATCCATTCCTCTATTGACCCAGAAATCCCCTCCTTGACATATACCCAGAGAAAACCATAATACAAAAAGACACATGCATCCCTATGTTTATTGCAGTGCTTTTTACAATAGGCAGGACGTGGAAACATCTGAATCTTAGATCACAGGGTGTCAAAGTCTGCATATGTGTTAACTGTATTTGTTGTCATGTTTTGTGACCCACTAGGTGCACCAGACATTGTTTTGCCTGAGTCTGGATTTTTATGTAAGGGAGAAAAATGGCATCTGGTCCCATCACTTCATGGCAAATAGATGGGGAAAGAGTGGAAACAGTGACAGACTTTATTTTGGGGGGCTCCAAAATCACTGCAGCCATGAAATTAAAAGACACTCACTCCTTGGAAGAAAAGCTATGACCAACCTAGACAGCATAATAAAAAGCAGAGACATTACTTTGCCAATAAAGGTGTGTTCAGTAGTCATGTATGGATGTGAGAGTTGGACTATAAAGAAAGCTGAGTGCCAAAGAATTAATGCTTTTGACCTGTGGTATTGGAGAAGACTCTTGAGAGTCCCTTTGACTCCAAGGAGATCCAACAATCCATCCTAAAGGAAATAAGTCCTGAATATTCATTGGAAGGACCAATGTTGAAGCTGAAACTCCAATACTTTGGCCACCTGATTCGAAGAACTAACTCATTTGAAAAGACCCTGATGCTGAGAAAGATTGAAGGCTGGAGGAGAAGGAGATGACAGAGGATGAGATTGTTAGATGGCATCACTGACTCAATGAACACGAGTTTGAGTAGGCTGCAGGAATTGGTGATGGACATGGAAGCCTGGTGTACTGCAGTCCATGGGGTTGCGAATGGTCAGACACTGCCGAGTGGCTGAACTGAACAATTGCTGCTATCTCCCTGAGCTTGTGTTTTCTCCTAAATGTAGTGTTTGTCAGTTTTCCCAACTCTGTGAAGTTGACTTTACCTCCTGGCCCTGGGTTTTGTCAGGACTACCCCAACATTCATTGTTCTCTTTCCATTCAGCTTTGGAATGGGGTTTCCAACAGACATCTGAGCCCAAAGGCACTTAGGGACTCCAAGCTGCATGTTTTCATCCTTGGAATGGCTTGGAATGGCTACCTACTCCAGTATTCATGGGCTTCCCTGGTGGCTCAGACAGTAAAGAATATGCCTGCAGTACAGGAGACCTGAGTTGAATGCCTGGGTCAGAAAGATCCCCTGGAAAAGGGAATGGCAACCCACTCCAGTATTCTTGCCTTTAGAATTCCATGGACAGAGGAGCCTGGCAGGCTACGATCTACAGGGTCACAAAGAATTGAACAAAACTGACCAAGTGAGCACTCATACATTGATTACAATGTGAGCCAAAGCATAGACTTTTAAAAAGTTCTTCTGAACTAGTTATCCTCATTTTTTTTCTATTTTATTTTTTTAATTTATTTATTTTAATTGGAGGCTAATTAAAATATTTTAATGGGTTTTGCCATACATTGACATGAATTAGCCATGGGTGTACATGGGTTCCCCATCCTGAACCCCCCTCCCACCTCCCTCCCCATTCCATCCCTTAGGGTCATCCCAGTGCACCAGCACTGAGCACCCTGTCTCATGCATCAAACCTGGACTGACAATCTATTTCACAAATGATACTATATGTTTCAAGGCTATTTTCTCAAATCATCCCACCTTAGCCTTCTTGCACAGAGTCCAAAAGTCTGTTCTTTACATCTATATTTCTTTTGCTATCTCCCATATAGAATCATCGTTACCATCTTTCTAAATTCCATATATATGCATTAATATACTGTATTGGTGTTTTTCTTTCTGACTTACTTCACTCCATATAATACACTCCAGTTTCATCCACGTCATTAGAACTGATTCAAATGCAGTTTTAATAGCTGAGTAACATTCCATTGTGTGTATGTACCACAGCTTTTGTATCCATTCGTCTGCTGATGGACATCTAGGTTGCTTCCATGTCCTGGCTATTGTAAACAGTGCTGCAATGAACAATGGGGTATATGTGTCTCTTTCAGTTCTGGTTTCCTCGGTATGTATGCCTAGCAGTGGGATTTGTGGTTTGTATGGCAGTTCAATTTCCAGTTTTTTAAGGAATCTCCACACTGTTTTCCATAGTGGCTGTACTAGTTTGCATTCCCACCAACAGTGTAAGAAGGATCCCCTTTCTCTGCACTCTCTCCAGCATTTATTGTTTGTAAACTTTTTGATAGCAGCCATTCTGACAGGTGTGAGATGGTACCTCATTGTGGCTTTGATTTGCATTTCTCTGACAAAGGGTGATGTTGACCATCTTTTCATGTATTTGTTAGCCATCTGTCTGTCTTCTTTGGAGAAGTGTCTGTTTAGTTCTTTGGCCATTTTTTTATTGGGTCATTTATTTTTCTGGAATAGAGCTACAGGAGTTGTTGTATATTTTTGAGATTAATTCTTTGTCAGTTGCTTCATTTGCTATTATTTTCTCCCATTCTGAAGGCTGTCTTTTCATCTTGTTTATAGTTTCCTTCATTGTGCAAAAGCTTTTAAGTTTAATTCAGTTCAGTTCAGTTGCTCAGTTGTGTCCGACTGTTTGCTACCCCATACATTGCAGCACGCCAGGCCGCCGTGTCCATCACCAACTCCCAGAGTCTACCCAAACCCATGTCCATCGAATCAGTGATGCCATCCAGCTATCTCATCCTCTGTCTTCCCCATCTCCTGCCCCCAGTCCTTCCCAGCAATAGGGTCATTTCTAATGAGTCAACTCTTCACATCAGGTGGCCAAAGTATTGGAGCTTCAGCTTCAACATCAGTCCTCCCAATGAACACCTAGGGCCAATCTCTCTTAGGTAGACTGGTTGGATCTCCTTGCAGTCTAAGGGACTCTCAAGAGTCTTCTCCAGCACCGCAGTTCAAAAGCACCATTCTTTGGCACTCAGCTTTCTTCACCGTCCAACTCTCACATCCATACATGACTACTGGAAAAACCATAGCTTTGACTAGACGGACCTTTGTTGACAAAGTAGTGTCTCTGCTTTTAAATATGCTATTTAGATTGGTCATAACCTTCCTTCCAAGGAGTAAGCGTCTTTTGATTTCATGGCTGCAGTCACCATCTGCAGTGATTTTGGAGCCCAGAAAAATAAAGTTTGACACTGTTTCCACTGTTTCCCCATCAATTTCCCATGAAGTGATGGGACCAGATGCCATGATTTTAGTTTTCTGAATGTTGAGCTTTAAGCCAACTTTTTCACTCTCCTCTTTCACTTTCATTAAGAGGCTTTTTAGTTCCTCTTCTCTTTCTGCCATAAGGGTGGTGTCATCTGCATATCTGAGGTTACTGATATTTCTCCCGGCAATCTTGATTCCAGCTTGTGCTTCTCCCAGCCCAGCATTTCTCATGATGTACTCTGCATATAAGTTAAATAAGCAGGGTGACAATATATAGCCTTGACATATTCCTTTTCCCATTTGGAACCAGTCTGTTGTTCCATGTCCAGTTCTAACTGTTGCCTCCTGACCTGCATACAAGTTTCTGAAGAGACAGGTCAGGTGGTCTGGTATTCCCATCTCTTTCAGAATTATCCACAGTTTATTGTGATCCACAAGGTCAAAGGCTTTGGCATAGTCAATAAAGCAGAAATAGATGGTTTTCTGGAACTCTCTTGCTTTTTCTATTATCCAGTGGATGTTGGCAATTTGATCTCGGGTTCCTCTGCCTCTTCTAAAACCAGCTTGAACATCTGGAAGTTCACGGTTGACGTATCGCTGAAGCCTGGCTTGGAGAATTTTGAGCAACACTTTGCTAGCATGTGAGATGAGTGCAATTGTGCAGTTAATTAGGTCTCATTTATTTATTTTTGCTTTTATTTCTGTTACTCTAGGAGGTGGGTCATAGAGGATCCTGCTGTGATTTATGTCAGATAGTGTTTTACCTATGTTTTCCTCCAGGAGTTTTATAGTTTCTGATCTTACATTTAGATCTTTAACCCATTTTTAGTTTATTTTTATGTATGATGTTAGAAAGTGTTCTAGTTTCATTCTTTTACAAGTGCTTGACCAGTTTTCCCAGCACCACTTGTTAAAGAGATTGTCTTTTCTCCATTGTATATTCTTGCCTCCCTTGTCAAAGATAAGTTGTCCATAGGTGGGTGCATTTATCTCTGGGCTTTCTATTTTGTTCTATTGATCTATTTTTCTGTCTTTGTGCCCGTACCATACTATCTTGATGACTGTAGCTTTGTAGTATAGTCTGAAGTCAGGCAGGTTGATTCCTCCAGTTCCATTCTTCTTTCTCAATATTGCTTTTGCTATTTGAGGTTTTTTTGTATTTTCATACAAATTGTGAAATTATTTGTTGTGGTTCTCTAAAAAATACCATTGGTAGCTTGATAGGGATTGCATTAAATCTATAGATTGCTTTGGGTAGTATATTCATTTTCACTATATTGATTCTTCTGATACATGAACATGGTATATTTCTTCACCTATTTGTGCCATCTTTGATTTCTTTCACCAGTGTTTTATAGTTGTCTACATATAGGTCTTTTGTTTCTTTCAGTAGATTTATTCCTAAGTATTTTATTCTTTTTGTTGCAATGGTGAATGGAATTGTTTCCTTAATGTCTCTTTCTGTTTTCTCATTGTTAGTGTATAGGAATACAAGGGATTTCTGTGTGTTAACTTTATATCCTGAAACTTTACTATGCTCATTAATTAGCTTTACTAATTTTCTGGTGGAGTCTTTAGGATTTTCTATGTAGAGGATCATGTCATCTACAAACAGTGAGAGTTTTACTTCTTTTCCAATCTGGCTTCCTTTTATTTCTTCTTCTTCTCTGATTGCTGTGGCTAAAACTACCAAAACTATGTTGAATAGTAGTGATGAGAGTGGGCACCCTTGTCTGACTTTAGGGGAAATGCTTTCAATTTTTCACCATTGAGGATAATGTTTGCTGTGGGTTTATCATATATGACTTCTATTATGTTGACGTATGTTCCTTCTATGCCTGCTTTCTGGAGGGTTTTTATCATAAATGGATATTGAATTTTGTCAAAGGCTTTCTCTGCATCTATTGAGATGATCATGTGGTTTTTATCATTCAATTTGTTACTGTGGTGTATCACACTGATTGATTTGCAAATGTTGAAGAATCTGTGCATCCCTGGGATAAAGCCCACTTGGTCATGATGTATGATCTTTTTAATATGTTGTTGGGTTCTGCTTGATAGAATTTTGTTGAGGATTTTTACTTCTATGTTCATCAGTGATATTGGCCTGGAGTTTTATTTTTTGTGGCATCTTTGTCTGGTTTTAGTATTAGGGTGATGGTGGCCTCATAGAATGAGTTTGGAAGTTTACCTTCCTCTGCAGTTTTCTGGAAGAGTCTGAGTAGGATAGGTATTAGCTCTTCTCTAAATTTTTGGTAGAATTCACCTGTGAAGCCATCTGGTCCTGGGCTTTTGTTTCTTGGAAGATTCCTGATTACAGTCTCAATTTCTGTGCTTGTGATGGGCCTGTTAAGATTTTCTATTTCTTCCTGGTTCAGTTTTGGAAAGTTATACTTTTCTAAGAATTTGTCCATTTCTTCTAAGTTGTCCATTTTATTGGCATATAGTTGCTGACAATAGTCTCTTATGATCCTTTGTATTTCTGTGTTGTCTGTTGTGATTTCTCCATTTTCATTTCTAATTTTGTTGATTTGATTCTTCTTCCTTTTTTTCTTGATGAGTCTGGCTAATGGTTTGTCTATTTTATTTATCTTCTCAAAGAACCAGCTTTTAGCTGTGTTGATTTCTGCTATGGTCACCTTTGTTTCTTTTTTCATTTATTTCTGCCCTAATTTTTATGATTTCTTTCCTTCTGCTAACCCTGGGATTCTTCATTTCTTCTTTTTCTAGTTTCTTTAGGTGAAGAGTTAGGTTATTTATTTGATTTTATTCTCGTTTCTTCAGGTAAGCTTGTACTGCTATGAACCTTCCCCTTAGCACTGCTTATACTGAATACCATACGTTTTGGATTGTTGTGTTTTCATTTTCATTCATATTCATTCTATGAATATTTTGATTTCTTTTGTGATTTCTTCTGTGATTTGTTGGTTATTCAGAAGTGTGTTGTTTGGCTACCATATATTTATATTTTAATAGCTTTTTTCTAATCTTATCACATTGTGATCAGAAAAGATGCTTGAAATCATTTCAGTTTTTTTGAATTTACCAAGCCTAGATTTATGGCCCAGGATGTGATCTATCCTTGAGAAGGTTCTGTGTGCACTTGAGAAAAAGGTGAAATTCATTGTTTTGGGGTGAAATGTCCTATAGATATCTATTAGGTCTAACTGGTCCATTGTATCATTTAAAGTTTGTGTTTCCCTTGCTAATTTTCTGTTTAGTTGACCTATCCATAGGTGTGAATGGAGTATTAAAGTCTCCCACTATTATTATGTTACTGTTAATTTCCCCTTTCATATTTGTTAGCATTTGCCTTACATATTGCGGTGCTCCTATGTTGGGTGCATTATAATTGTTATATCTTCTTCTTGGATTGATCCTTTGATCGTTATGTAGTGTCCTTCTTTGTCTCTTTTCATGGCCTTTATTTCAAAGTCTATTTTATCTGATATGAGTATTGCTACTCCTGCTTTCTTTTGGTCTCCATTTGCATAAAATATCTTTTTCCAGCCCTTCACCCAGCCATACTGGGTTTGCCCCCGTTCACGGTGTGTGTGCTTTCCCACTCTACACTGCTCAGGCTCCAGGTTGCTCTGCAGGAGAACTGTCTAAAGTGGGCCCTGGGTTGTGTGCACTTCCAAGGTCTAAGCAAGTTCAGGTTCTCAGGTACCCAACAAAGGCACAGACTGGGTTGGGCCTACGTTTTGTGCCCTTCCCAGGTCCGAGTAGCTCAGGCGACCAGGTGCTTGGCGAGGGCACTCTCCCAGCTGGGTGGTGCATCTTATTACCTCCCCAGTCCGAGCCCCTTGGTTTCCTGGGTGCACCACGAGAGTGCTGTCTCAGGTGTGCTGTGTGTCTCATCTGTGGAGCTGATCTCTGACCGCGACCCTCCTGGCTGATGTCAACTGTCCGGGATCCCAGGAAAATTTGGTTAGAAACTGAGAGCCTGTTCACAGTTTGGTAGAGGATGCCGTCTCTGGGGCCAAGCTTGCCCCTCGCCTTCTGGCTCTGGCTGCCACCCGCCTGCCTCTCTGCATCCGGTGGGGGAAGGGGCGGGTCCGCAGCCTCTGGCGTCAACAGCTCTGCTCTGATATTTGCTCAGTCCTTTGTTCTCTGAGCAGGCCAGGCTGTGACTCAGAGCTTTTCAGAGGAAAGTTCTCTCTCTCTCTCTTTTTTTCCTCTCTGGCTATCCCACAGTTTGGATTGCTGTCTCACATTAGCTCCCTCAGATTGTCCTGGAGGCATTCAGGCCCAGTCCCCACTCTATGCATGCAGCCCACACCTCCCTGTTCAGCCCCTACTCACTGCTGGTGGACGCAAGCGACCAGCTTACGGCTTACGTCTCCACTGGGAGTCCCGGCTAAGCGCATAATCTACGGGTTCTGTTTTTTTTTTTTTTTGCCTCCCGGTTATGTTGCCCTCTGAGATTCCAAAACCCCCCACAGACCCGCAGGTGAGAGAGTTTCCTGGTGTTTGGAAACTTTTCCTCCTTCGTGACTCCCTCCCCAGGGTGGGTCTCTGTCTTTAACTCTATTGTCTCTCTTTTTACTTTTTATATTTTTCTCTACCTCCTTTCGAAGAGAATGGGCTGCCTTTCTGGGTGCCTGATGTCCTCCGCCAGTGTTCAGAAGTTGTTTTGTGGAATTTGCTCCGCATTAAAATGATCTTTTGATGAATTTGTGGGAGAGAAAGTGGTCTCCCCCTCCTATTCCTCTGCCATCTCAGGACTACCTCTCCTTGTTTTTATTACCCAAGAAAAAAAGAAGTTAATTCAACAATGGCATTAAAATAACATTAAGATTCATACGATGAAACAAATTCCAAGGTGCTCTCCAAGTGTTTTCCTGAGTAGAACATCTATTAAGGATCCATCTTCCATCCGGTCTGCCAGTATTGCCAGATGTTCTGCATGAAGAACACGACCATTAACATAATCTCATGTATAATTTTTAAAGAGGCAATGAGAACATCACTAAATACTTTTCAGACAGGAAATTGCACCCTACATTGAAAGGATCAATGGCTGTGTTAATGTAATAGCTTACAGTGAAAGATGTCAGATTCATGATGCCCAAAGATTTAACTTTGGGACCAAGGACCAGGCTTGATCACTCAAGAGCTTTTGTATAGTAGAGATGGACAGAGAAAACTTCTGACATAGACATCAGAAGGGGGACATCAGAGAATGTCCCCCTAGCTAGTCTTATCAAGGCCTTATATACTTTTTTCAGACCCACTCCCACAACATACATCTTAAATTAACAAGATTAGAATGAGCAATAGAAAGATCTTACCAGACCCACTCCCATAATATACATTTTAAATGACAGGATTAGTCTCCTTCTCTCTTGTTAAGGAGAAACATGTCCTATACATTGTTATATTGACTAAGACAAAGCAATGTAGAAGAGAACATTTGTCCTTTTCTCCTTGAGAGTCCCAGACCCCTTTCCCCTTCTCAGGGGCTCCAGACCCCTCTGTCCTCCTCGGGAACCCTGGACTTATCAACCTATTAACTGATTCTCTCAAAACCAGCCATGCTTTCTAGATGAAAAGACCTGTCCTCTGGAGAGAAGGCATTCTCCAATTGTATGTGTTTGGTCTCAAGTTGAATATCCACTGTTTTGGTTTGTTTTTATATAAAATTATAAATTTTTCCAGTAATGAGAACTTTTAAGATCTATTCTCTTAGCAACTTTCAAATAAACAATACAATATGGTATTATTCACTATAGGCTTCCCAGGTGGTGCAACAGTAAAGAATCAGTGCGCCAAAGCAGGAGATGCAGAAAATGCAGGTTGAGTCCCTGGGTCAGGAAGATCCTCTGGAGAAGGAAACAGCAATCCACTCCAGCATTCTTGCCTAAAGAATCCTATGGACAAAAGAGTTTGGTAGGCTACAGCCCGTGGGGTCACAATAGAGTTGGACACGACTGAGCAACTAAACAACAGCAAGCCATACATGTTGAGAGCATGACACATAACAGGGAAAATTGATAAACTGACTGGTTTTTTAAAAATTTTCTCTGTAAAGACCCTGTAAAAAAGATAATGAGACAGCCACAGCCTGAAAGAAAATATTTTCAAACCACAAATAGGACCAGAGAATTCATGTCTAAAATATATAAAGAACTCCCGAAACTCATCAATTAAAAAATCAAGCAATCTAATTAGAAAATGGGCAAAGAAAGATATGATGAGATACATCAGCAAAGAGGGCCACATACAGATAGCAAATAAAGTGATTTTCAGGTCAACAGCCATTAGAGATATGCAAATTAAAACAGCAATGCACTACCTCTACACAACTATTATTAATAAAACACTAAAGTAACAAACAGGCTATCTGGGTGGCACTAGTGGTAAAAAAAAAAAAAAAAAAAACCTGCCAATGAAGGAGAAGTAAGAGACAGAAGTTCAGTCCCTAGATTGGGAAGATCTTCTGGAAAAGGAAATGGCAACCCACTCCAGTATTCTTGCCTGGAGAATCCCATGGACAGAGGAGCCTGGCAGGCTACAGTCCATGGAGTCGCACAGAGTCAGACACAACTGAAGCAACTGAGCATGCAAAGTAGGAAATAGTAACACCACCAAATGCTACCATGAATATAGAGAAACTAAATCTTTCAGTGGAAACATAAAATAGTAAAAGCACTCTTGGGAGAAAGAAGGGCAATTTCTTATGAAATAAACATGCGCTCACCATGTGACCCAGTGACTGGTCTCTCAGGTAGTTAACCAAAGAAATGAAAACTTAGGTTTACCCACAAGTCCATCTGACACAGAGGAATAGAAAAGGTCTTCCACACAGTCATTCAGCAGGTCCACAGCAGAATGACAGAGACATTGGCACTCAGCTTCTTATATAGTAGAGCATCCTTTATCAGGTCTATGGTGTCTGCTACATATGATGCAACATGACAAAACTGATTAAATTTATAGCTGCTCCATTTTAGGGCACTTTAATTATTGTTGATTAGTTTCTAAGTTGTGTCTGACTCTTTGCAACTCCGTGGTAGCAAAGGCTCCTGCCAGGCTAGCCCACCTGGCTCCTCTGTCCATGGGATTTCCCAGGCAATACTGGAGAAGGTTGCCATTTCCTTCTCCAGGGGTTCTTCCCAACCCAGGGATCGAACTCACGTCTCCTGCATTGCAGGCAGATTCTTTACCACTGGACCATCACCCTATCAGTTCAGTTCAGACACTTAGTCATGTCCGACTCTTTGTTATCCCATGGACTGCAGCACGCCAGGCCTCCCTGTCCATCACCAACTCCCAGAGTTTACTCAAACTCATGTCTATTGAGTCAGTGATGCCATCCAACAGTTTCATCCTCTGTTGTCCTCTTCTCCTCCCACTTTCAATCTTTCCCAGCATCAGGGTCTTTTCAAATGAGTCAGTTCTTCCCATCAGGTGGCCAAAGTATTAGAGTTTCAGCTTCAGCCTCATGTTATTACAATGAATATTCAGGACTGATTTCCTTTAGGATGGACTGGTTGCATCTCCTTGCAGTCCAAGGCACTCTCAAGAGTCTTCTCCAAGGGAGGGGGGTTCTGGAGGGGGAGCATATGTAAACCCATGGCGGTTTCATGTCATTGTATGGCAAAACCAACACAATAAAGTAAAGAAAATTTTTAAAAAAAAAAAAGAGTCTTCTCCAACACCACAGTTCAAAAGCATCAATTCTGTGCTCAGCTTTCTTTATAGTTCAACTCTCACATCCATACATGACTACTGGAAAAACCATAGCTTTGACTAGACGGACCTTTGTTGGTAAACTAATGTCTGTTTTTTAATATGCTGTCTAGGTTGGTCATAACTTTTCTTCCAAGGAGTAAGCATCTTTTAATTTCACTACAGTCACCATCTGCAGTGATTGTGGAGCTCCCCAAAATAAAGTCTGTCACTGTTTCCACACTTTCCCCATCTATTTGCCATGAAGTGATTGGACAAGATGTCATGATCTTAGTTTTCTGGATGTTGAGTTTTAACCCAACTTTTTCACTCTCCTCTTTCACTTTCATCAAGTGGCTCTTTAGTTCTTCTTCACTTTCTGCCGTAAGTGTGATATCATCTCCATATCTGAAGTTATTGATATTTCTCCTGGAAATCTTGATTCCAGCTTATGCTTCATCGAGTCTAGCATTTCTCATATGATGTACTCTGCCTATAATCCCTCCCTCTTGGATTTTGCCACCCCGATTCCTATCCTTCTAAGTCACCAAAGAGCACCAAGCTGAGCTCCCTGGGCTGTATGGCAGCTTCTCACTAGCTATCTATTATACCTGATAGTATATATATATGTGAATGTTACTCTCCCAATTTGTCCCACTCTCTCCTACCCCTTCTGTGTCCACAAGTCCATTTTCCATGTCTGTATCTCTATTACTGCCCTCCAAATAGGTTCATCTGTACCATTTTCATAGCTTTCACATACACGTGTTATATGTCTATGATATTTGTTGCTCTCTTTCTGACTGACTTCACTCTGTATGACAGACTCTAAGTTCACCCACATCTCTACAAATGATCCAGTTTCATTCCTTTTTATGACAATATTTGTCTTTCTGTGAGTGTCTTATTTCATTTAGTACAATGAAGGGTACTTCAAGGGTAATTCACGTTGTAGCATGTGTCAAAATTTCCTTCTCCGTTTAGACAAAGTCTAGGAGTCACTTGAGCCTCCCAGGTGGTTCAGTGGTAAAGAATCTACCTGCCATGCAAGAGATACAAGTTTGATCCGTGGATTGGGAAGACCCCCTGGAGGAGGAAATAGCAACCCACACCAGTATGCTTGCCTGGGAAATCCCATGGACAGAGGAGACTGGAAGGCTACAGTCCATGGGGTTGGAAAGAGTCAGACATGACTGAGTGACTACACAACAACAACAACAAGGGGTTTCTTCCTTGTGGAGTCTGCTGAGCAACCCCTGACTGAGGCAAAGCTATTTCTAGGCCCCTAGTGTCTTTGTCTGTATTTTTATTATAAAAAAACACTGCATCATAGTCATATGGTTGCCTGTCTTTCTCCTCTCTCCATCCCCCTAAAATATCCTAACAAAAGTACAAAACTCCTCTGAGGACAAGGATGTTATCTTATATAATAATCGCATTTGCAGGCAGATAGATTAAAAGATAAAGAACGGGAAGGAATTTGTTGTAAAGAACTCAGCGTGGATACATGTAATTATTTACACACATACACACACACACAAACATATTCTTTATGGACTTGCTAAGCCTCAGCACACTTCTTTGTGGTTAAGATGTTATCATATGATTATGACTATTATGTTCGCCATTCACAGCCCTTTTTCAATACAGACGTAGGAGAGTACAGGGAGGTTTTCCAAATTCTCTCTAATCACTACAAAATAAAAGAAGGAAGGTAATTGTGTGGTTTTAGTTAAAAGACTTTTCTGTTTCAAGACTGAGCCTGTGACATCTGATTTAAAATTGTTTCTGAGAAGTCTACCCTGGTGCAGTCACTCCCCTCTCCCCTTGAAAATGCTGATGAATACACAGAAAGGGTATAAAGTGTGTGTTTCTCTCCTGATCTAGGACTGGCTATCCTCTTGGAGAGCTCTGAAGTCAAGGAGTGACAAAGTGCCTACGAGTCCATTCCCTGCTTTTATTCATTACTATAGCATCCATTGTGACTTCATCCATATCCATGAGCATCTCAGTTTGTTTATCCTGTTGTCACTAAGTAAGGACATTTTATGATGGTTAGAAGTAGAAATCACCTAGATGGATTACTGTCACTTATAAACTATAGTTTTCTGTATGTATCTTGCAATTCCTCACTTGGAGATCCTCCATGTTAGAAGTAGTCTATCCTTCCCATGGAAAGAGAAAGAGCAGTAGCTACTGAAGTAGATGCAGATGTTGTTCAGTCACTAAGTGTGTCCGACTCTTTGTGACCCAATGGACTGCAGCACACCAGGCTTCTCTGTCCTTCACCGTCTCCCAGAGTTTCCTCAAACTCACGTCCACTGAGTCAGCAAGGTATCGGCTGATGATGTCTAGCCTCCATCTAGTCTAATAATCCAGGTCTTGTTGATTCTACATTGTTAGAGAAGAAGATAAAACTCTGCCGTAGGCTCAGGAGTTGACAGGTGGTTCTGACCTTCCCATTTGGGGAGAAAGCTCTTCAGGTATAAGGAAGATGGTTTAGAGAATGGCACATGCTAGATGATTCTCACAAGGCTCGTCACTTGAGAAACTTCAGCTCTTCCCCATTATGAAATCTTTTCCCTGATTTCTTCTCTCATTTAATCCCTAATGTGATGCTATAGGTACAGACAACACTGCCAGAGGAAAGTTGAGCTGTATATGTGTTCAGCTGCCTCCAGGAAGACCCCCAGGAATCTGCAACCCACACACACTCTTCTTCTGTGATTCCTACAGCAAGCAGAGCTCACAGCACTCCTTCAGACACTGCACTGTATAAAACTTGGCTTCAAGCACAGCTACCTTGGGCCCAACCCATCTGTTTATTTCTTAAAGACAGAATCCCAGCTTTGGGATTTCCACTTTAGGACTATTGAAATGATTGAAAATAAATTTCTGATCATTCACAAATGTATCAAGGATGACAAATACATCCACAATGCTATTAGCTTTTTTTATGAACAATAATTATAAAATTCCTGTTATAATGGATATGAATTCTCTCAGTACTGACCCAAGATGAATTGTCATCCTATCTAAAACCATTCTTTTAGTGTGATTTAGTAACATACAGTTGAGATCCTATCTATATCTACTATGGCTTCATTGATAAATATATATATATATATAGTATCCTGGTAACTTAGGCTAGAGATATACAACTAATGAAGTTCTGAGTCTGACAGCCTACTGAGAAGCGGTAACTAATTTATCTAGCATTCTGTAAAGATGCCTTCCCTAATTTAAAAGTTATTAAGTTATTAAAATATGATATCTGTAAACCAGTGTATGGAAAAACAATAAAATGATTGTTTTTATTTTAAAATATAAGTTACAGAGATGCTGCAGCTAAGTCACTTTAGTCATGTCCAACTCTGTATGACCCCATAGACAGCAGACCACCAGGCTTGCCCATCCCTGGGATTCTCCAGGCAAGAACACTGGAGTGGGTTGCCATTTCCTTCTCCAATGCATGCATGAAAGTGAAAAGTGAAAGTGAAGTCGCTCAGTCGCGTCCAACTCTTAGCGATCCCATGGACTGCAGCTTACCAGGCTCCTCTGTCCATGGGATTTTCTAGGCAAGAGTACTCCAGGAGTGGAGTACCATTGCCTTCTCCATGTAATACTATACATTCATTAAAAGAATGTTTCAAGAGAATTTTTAATATCAAGGTAAAGTGTTCAAAATTATATTCAGCTTTTTAAAGTAGGTTATATTGGGAATTCCCTTGCAGTTCAGTGGCTGGGACTCCTCTCTTCCACTACATGGCAGGTGAGGTTCAATTACCAGTTGGAGAACTAAGATCTTGCATGCTGCACAGCACAACCTTTAAAAAAAAAAAGTAGGTTAAAGCATTATATACAATATGGCTTCTTATTTATTTCAATGTATAAAAATCCAAGGAAAAAATGTTTAAATATTAACTGCGATTAGCACTAGAATGAGAATTTGTATCTCTCTCTATTTAAAAATTTCCCCCACTGCACATATACTACTTTTGGAATCAGAAAATAAATAATAAGCATTTTTAAAAAAATTTGACGTTCTGTATTAAAGATACAGTTTTTAAATAAATTCTGATTCTAAACCACATTTTTTATTAACAACAAGAAAAATATGAACTAATAAAAATTTCCCTGAGATTTAAAATAATTAAAGTAGAATTCACCTAGCACTCTGATTTTGTTTTCCAAGTGCTATTCTCCAATGAAAGAAACCAGATTTTTTTATGGACTGAATTCCAGGATCTGAAGCAGGGAAAGTTCAAGAAGAATTCTGAATATCTTTTAACTTTTTCATTTTACTTTGCACATAATTATTATTATTCTAATTTTATAAGCATTACATGAAGAAGGAAAATATCTTTGAATGAAACATATCTGAGAATACATATGGTCAGTTCACACTGACATTAAGATAAATGAAATAGTGAAAGTGAAAAAATGAAAAAAATAGATAAAATAGACAGAAGACATAAAGACAGATGAAACAGATAAACAAATAGACAGATATATAGACAGATATAGATGACAGGGCAGGAAAGTGCTCCTTACTGTAGGATGCCAGTTAATAAGTGAGATTTTAGTAATTGCACTGTGGTAACAGAAAAAGTTAACATTTGAAGAGGTCTGGTGAAGTTAAGAACTTTTTGTTCTAATTTTGCAACTTTCTTGTATATTCAAAATTATTACAACATGAATTTTAAAATTAGGGCCACTTGAATAGTAAGGTATAATTCTTTGCCTGTGTATACTGAAATGAAATGAAAATATAATTATTTATGTTATTAAATTAATGCATCAGTGGTTGTAGAAAAATGGAATAGAAGATAAAAATATCACAACTGATAGATTCTTTAGACAAACATACATTTCTGTTGTCTGTACTCTTTAATGGATATTTTTGAAGGCACTTAAATAGATCTAAAGAGAAACTTACAGTGCCTGCTGGGTTTGCTCCAGTATCTGACCCTGAGCTCTAGCAATGGACCCCAGACAGCCATCACTGCAGTGTGGTGAGTCAGAATTAAATCCACATGTGGCAGCCTGGGAGGACAGTGGGCCCATATCAGAAAAGCCAAGCACAGCCTCTTCCCAACTGCTCAGAGCAAGCTTCCGGTCTGGAAACCACCATCAGCCCAGCCCATCTGGAGAACATTAGCAGAAACTTCCACTGGTAGCATCACAACCTCCTCCAGGCATGAAGGGGCTTGATGACAACCAGAACACGCTAACAAGATCTCCTGCTGCAGACAAAGGAAAAAATTACATTTAAGTTATATAAAACTGCTTTTCTTAACAGAACCTTGATCAAAAAGCAAGACATCTGGAGTAATTACAAGACATCTACCTGGTAAGGCAGCATTACAAATTTGGAAGCAAATAGAAAAAAAAAGAGGCAGTGACAAGGACGTACCCTACATTCGACCTGCCAGAATCGAGGTTCTTGGTACCATGCTATGCCCTAACCAGAAATGACAGTTTATAGCTGGACAGGGAGAAGGATGTGAACTCAGAGGTCCATTGAACTGGCACAAAGAATCTGGTTTCTTCTGCTGAAACTAGGCTGTTGCTATAGCAACTACCAGATGATGGACAGGTTTTTGAATGTGCAGTGGTCTACAGTGATAGAGCTCACAAGCTGTCCACTAAGCGTTTTCAGACCTGCTAATACGTGCACACTGTGGAATGATACTAAATGCTGTTTCAAGACTGATTTTAAATGCCTTTCCTCTACAAAATTGAAAGAATCAACAATCTGAACTATTTTTAGTTCTAAATAACTATTTACCCAAACACCAGGTTTATTCACATGCCAAGTCAAAACTCCCTGGAGAAGGAAATGGCTACCCACTCCATTATCCTTGCCTGGAGAATCCCATGGACAGAGGACTCTGGTGGGCTAGTCCATGGGGGTCACAAAGAGATGGACACTACTGAGCAACTAACACTCTGACTTTCAAGTCAAAGCTCCCATTCTTCGCCAGCTCTGCTTATTTGCTTTCAGGAAAGTTGGAGAGAATTCATGAAAAAGTCCAGTGGCCCTGGATGACAGGAAGTTCTTTCCAAGGAGAACCCAATGCCAGGAGCTGGAAGGTTTCTAGAAACCAGTGAAAGCACAACGAAATGCCTTTGACCTTCATTTGCTGTAATATATATATTCCCTTAAGAAAACACTATCACCACAAAGCAATTTCACTTTGACCAGGAATGAATAAAAAAAACCCATACCACAGTAGCATTTCCAGGCAACCTACAGTGAATTCTCCAAGTTTTATGCAAAATATTGACTTTAATACATCTAAAATACTTTTAACATCCGACATTTTAAAACTGCAGTGATTTGATTCTTCTCCCTTTGTTTCTTGATGAGTCTGGCTAATGGTTTGTCAATTTTATTTATCTTCTCAAAGAACCAGCTTTTGGCTTTGTTGATTTTTGCTGTGGTCTCTTTTGTTTCCTTTACATTTACTTCTGCCCTGATCTTAAGATTTCTTTCCTTCTACTAACCCTGGGCTTCTGTATTTCTTCCTTTTCCAGTTGCTTTAGGTGTAAAGTTAGGTTATTTACTTGACTTTTTTCTTATTTCCTGAGGTAAGCTTGTATTGCTATGAACCTTCCCCTTAGTACTGCTTTTACAGTGTCCCATAGGTTTTGGGTTGTTGTGTTTTCATTTTCATTCATTTCTATGCATATTTTTATTTATTTTTTGATTTCTTCTGTGATTTGTTGGTTATTCAGCAGTGTGCTGTTGAGCCTCCATATGTTGGAATTTTTAAATGCTTTTCTCGTGTACTTGATATCTAATCTCACTGCACTGTGGTCAGAAAAGACACTTGGAATGAGAAAATAATAGCAAATGAAGCAATGGACAAACAATTAATCTCAAAAATATACAAGCAACTCCTGCAGCTCCATTCTAGAAAAATAAACGACCCAATCAAAAAGTGGGCCAAAGAACTAAACAGACATTTCTCCAAAGAAGACATAAAAATGGCTAACAAACACATGAAAAGATGCTCAACATCACTCATTATCAGAGAAATGCAAATCAAAACCACAATGAGGTACCACTTTACACCAGTCAGAATGGTTGCCACCCAAAAGTCTACAAGCAATAAATGCTGGAGAGGATGTGGAGAAAAGGGAACCCTCTTACACTGTTGGTGGGAATGCAAACTAGTACAGCCACTATGGAGAACAGTGTGGAGATTCCTTAAAAAACTGCAAATAGACCTGCCATATGACCCAGCAATCCCACTGCTGGGCATACACACCGAGGAAACCAGAATTGAAAGAGACATGAGTACCCCAATGTACATCGCCACATTGTTTATAATAGCCAAGATGTGGAAGCAACCTAGATGCCCATCAACAGACGAATGGATAAGAAAGCTGTGGTACATATACACAATGGAATATTACTCCGCCATTAAAAAGAATTCATTTGAATCAGTTCTACTCAGGTGGACGGAACTGGAGCCTATTATACAGAGTGAAGTAAGCCAGAAAGAAAAACAAAAATACAGTGTACTAACGCATATATATGGAATTTAGAAAGATGGTAACGAGAATCCTGTATGCGAGACAACAAAAAAAACGCAGATGTATAGAACAGTCTTTTGGACTCTATGGGAGAGGGCAAGGGTGGGATGATATGGGAGAACGGCATTGAAACATGTTAATTATTATATGTGAAATTGATCGCCAGCCCAGGTTTGATGCTCAGGGCTGGTGCACCGGGATGACCCAGAGAAAGGGAATCAGGAGGGAGGTGGGAGGGGGGTTCTGGAAGGGGAACATATGTATACCCATGGCAGATTCATGTCAATGTCTGGCAAAACCAACACAATAATGTAAAGAAATTTTTTTTAAAAATTAATTAATTAATTAAAAAAACTGCAGTGAGATGCTTAGAATTACTGGAATTTGGAGCAAGTGGCTTCCTCAGATCCCTGACTAGTGAAGACCCTGGTAATCAATTAACGCACAGTGAATGTCTGAAAGAGCAATCTGAAAATTCAGGCAAACCTTTTAGTGGGTTTATAGTTACAACTTAAATTTCTTTGATCAAATGTGGATTGCCTTCACTAAAAAAATTTAGGCTAAAAGTCATCTATCTTGAGGAAAACATTAGACTAATTTTATTCAGTAACCTTTTGAAGTATGTTGGTGACTGTAGCCATGAAATTAGAACGCAGTTGCTTCTTGGAAGTAAAGCTATGACAAACCTAGACAGCATTTTAAAAAGCAAAGACATCAATCACTTTGCCAACCAAGGTCCATGTAGTCAAAGCTGTGGTCTTTCCAGTACAGATATAAGAGTTGGACCATAAAAAAGGTTGGGTGCTGAAGAAATGATGCTTTTGAATTGTGGTGCTGGAGAAGACTCTTGAGAGTCCCTTGAACAGCAAGGAAGTCAATTCAGTCAATCCTGAAGGAAATCAACCCTGAATATTCACTGAAAAGACTGATGCTCAAATTGAAGCTCCAATATTTTGGCCACCTGATGCAAAGAGCCCATTCATTGGAAAAGATTGATGCTGGGAAAGATTGAATGCAAAAGAAGAGGCCAGCAGAGCTGGTTAGACAGCATAACAGATTCAGTGGACATGAACTTGGGCAAACTCCAGGAAATAGTGAAGGACAGGGAAGCCTGGCCTGCTGCACTCCATGGGGTTGCAAAGTGTTGGACACAAATTAGTGACTCAACAACAACAACAAAATACTCAGAGATGTACACATATCTGAAGTGTAATCAACTCAATTAATTCTCACTGAAATGATGCACCTCTATAGCCAGCACCTAGAAGAAGAAACAGGATATAAGACAGAACAAGAACATGGAGAGACCTCTGTGCTTCTCCCTGTCACCACCCTCCAATGGCAACCAGACCCCAACCCCATAGATTAGCTCTGCCTGTTGCTGAATTTTACATAAATGGACTCACACTGTGTTATATCTGTCACATTTAACTCAGCTGTTCCTTGATGAGGTTTATCCATAATGTTGCTTATAATGATATTAATAGTTTGTTCATCCTTACCCTGGTATATGGCATTTGATCCATGGATTCCACTGAGAAGATAGTCTGAATCTACTTTAAGGCAGTCCATTCTAGGAAATAGTTACAATTTTCAAAGTAACTTCTTCTCAAAGCTGAAAATCAAAAGGGCTAACAGAGAGTTGAGAGGCCCAAATGTTTTTCCTCGATATCTGAGTAATGATCCTCCTATTATGTTGCTTTGATTCGACTAGAATAAACATCAAACACAATTGCCTCTGAGCAATGAAAAGCATTGGAAAATAGTATTTTCAAAAGTCACTGTCCCTTTTTTTGCATACAACACTTTCAAATCCCACGTATTTTTCTCCCATTTCTGAAATCTATCCTGAGATTTAGTTGAATCATTTCAGGGAGGTACTAATTTATTCTGTCTTTTTTTTTTCAGTCTAAAATTTCTAAAATGATTTTTGAAAGGAAAAATTAACACATTGCCAGCATGCATATTTTCAAATACAAGACCAGTTGGAAGAGACAAAAATTCCATGCCTCTGTACCAGTAGCACATTTTCAGAAATTCCCCGATTTTTACTATTATGGTCAGGGTTGTACTGAGACAATTTGCCCAAGCTTTGGAATCAGCACATTCTCTTGAGAACCTGCCACATCTGACCCTAAGCACAGCTCTACATTCAGTTTACTTTCTTGGACAGGTTTCCACACTTTCCTTCATGTCATTCAGATAAGAACATCGTCCCCAAGTCATTCACGTGCACCATCTTCTCAAGCTCACTTCCATGGAGAAAAACCCAACTTCTATTTCTAAAGGCAGATATTTGTCAAGGCTTAAAGTGAAAGTTTCTCAGTCATGTCTGACTCTTTGTGACTCCATGGACTATACAGTCAATGGAATTCTCCAGGCCAGAATAATGGAGTGGGTAGCTGTTCCTTTCTCCAGAGTATCTTCTCAATCTAGGGAATGAACCCAGGTCTCCCACATTTCAGGTGGATTCTTTTACCAGCTGAGCCACCAGCAAAGCTCACCAGGGAACCCACCAGATCAAGGTTTAAAAGTCAAAATGAATTCTATTTTTTGCAATCTGCTACATTAACAAATGTAGCACAGATCATTGTTTCTTTGGAGAGGAGTTTTAGGAGCTTTGGTGGCCAAGGAGAAAGAAACCAGGTAACGATTTCACCTTACATTTACTCCGAAAGACTTGCGGGGGAAAAAAATAGTTTAGAATGTTCAAAAACCAGAGGTGTGTCTTTTCAGCCAATAGATGTTGTCTACTCCTGGTCAAATTTTCCTGCTTAATGTCTTCAGAGAAAACATTGTATACAAGAGACAGGCAAGATCTACATTGATTTCAGACTCAAACTTCACATGAACACACACACACCTGTAGTTTTGTATGTGTGCACAGCACACATAACATGAAATCCAAAAGATAGCTGCTTTCAGGAGAGTCTAGTTGGTTGAAAAGGGCCTAGACCAGGCTTGACCTCCAGGTCTGCTAGGGGTGGGCCCGGGCACAGTCTCCACCTGAGGTCAAGATTAACAGAGAGCTCTCCCTTTCCCTGAGTCTGTTTCATTTTTTATGTAACTCAAAAGGATTTGACTATAGGGTCTAAGTTTCCTTCCAGAGCTAACAGGCTCTGATGCTTCTTCAGAAATAAATCAAATGGTGAGAGGCAGGAAGGAGGTCAAAGCAGAGGTCAGGAGCTGGGCAATCAAATTGAGAAGAGCCTGGAGTCCGGCTTGGTGGGCTGGCAGCCAGTGAGGAGTCAAGGATTAGATGCCCAGGGGTTTCCAGAAAGGCCTCAGGAATAGCAATAATGCACAGAAATGGCCTAATCCTTGCGCCTCTGTATTTCCTGCTGACCAAAGGTGGGTCGGGGAGACAA
>ML664199.1:25068193-25085280 GCA_007570785.1 Antilocapra americana
ACAGGGGTCAGCATCTGGCCTGAGGGAGGGCGAGGTTAGGGGATGGACACCCCCAGATCACGGGGCTCCCCACCCACTTCAGAGAGGGCAGCAGTTTCAAGGGAGAATATGAGATTTGGAAATTTTTTATAAACTCTAAAAAATTTAGAATTGTTTCAGTTACCTAAAAATTGCAAATTGTCCACTCAGCTTAATGACTGGCAAATAACATGTATGAGTTATAAACCTTTGTTCCATTAAATTAAACTAAGTCCCTGTGATTTTAAGGTTGCTTTTATTCTACTTCTGTGGTAGAATTTACCTTCATTTTTCCCCCCAGATGCCTTCCCAGTAGTATCACCTCAAATTGTTAAGTATTTTGTCTTTCTTCATTTATCATGCACAAAATTTGAATTAGGGTCAGTTTCTGGCCATTTTTCTGATTGGCTTTGTTTTCTGTTGGTCTATCTAGTTAAACTGCAATACCAGGCTGTTTAAAGACAAATAAATAAATAAAAATTGATCTTTTGACTCCAGTTATGATAAATAAAACATATTTTTCTCAATTTGTTTCCCCTTCTCTCTTTTAATTTTATCCATTGCCTCATAGACACATTCCTAGGTATTTGGTTCTGACACTTGTGTTAGGCTTGGTTTCACTCTTTTATGTTGAATGCTTACTGATGTCTTTCACTGTGGTTTCTCTTAGTATCTCTGGGTCAGCCAAGAGTACCTTCTAATTCCAATAACTCCCTTAGGTGAACTCAGGAACAACGCTTCTCTGAGTTTGCACAAGTTCAAAACTGTTTGCCTGTAGCCCTTACACCTGAAAGACATTTAAATGAATACAAAGCCTTTCGCTCACTCTTCATTTCTTTGCATGTCTTTGTCCTGCCTTGAAGTTGCTGCAGAAAAGAACACAATAAGCTTCATTTTACCCCTGTCTTAGTTTTTCCTGCTGCATTACCAGTGCTTTCTTTAACCCCAAGGCCATGTTTTAAATACATTTTTCAATTCTGTTATTTTGGTTTCCTTTCAGCAACTCACATGTTGGCTCTCTTTTACTTGTTATTTATATTTATTTTTCTCTATATAATTTTTTCATTCTGATAAAATTTCAAGCCAGAATAATTGGCAATATTCTCATTTTCCTTTTACCAAATTTTTATATTTTTCCCCATTTGCCTTATGATTTGTGCATTCTCTCATTCTTCCTCTCTCTCTTTCTCTCTCTGTCTCATATATTTTTATTTGCATCCTTTTACCTTAATGGACACACTTAGTGGCCAAACAACAGTTCCAGTCATAAATATTATATCAGTATATTGCCTAACAACAAGGCTATTTTTATTAAGATTTTTTAATGTGGACCATATGTAAAGTCTTTATTGATTTCGTTGCAACATTGCTCCTGTTTCATGTTTTGGATTTTTGTCCACGAGGCATGTGGGATCCCAGCTCAAACCTGCACCCCCTCCATAGGAAGGCAAAGTCTTAACCCCTGGCCTGCCAGAGAAGTCCTGAGACCATGATGCTTACACGTCAGAGTGGGCAGGCCAGCCCCGAAGACAGCCGCGTGTGGGCGGCAGAAGACACCACCTTTGAGCAGACTTAGCTCAGCTGTACCTACCGGTCCCCCAGATTTTGCCCCAGTTTGAGTCTCTGGTCAAAGTGGACTTATTAAAAAGCATCTCTTTTCACTGAAAAAATATTTGGGGATGGATGACAAATGACATGGTTGCATGACTGGCCCAGGAGCAACAAAGCAGGCCCAGCTCCCTGGGGACAGGTGAGTCTGGCAGGTCTGGGTCATGTTTCTGGACGTCTCCTACCTTCAGGTTGAGCTGCCTGATCAGTCACGCACCCCAAGAGGATGAGGGTGGCTCCCTCCTTTGCACAGAGGTGTTCTTGATGTTCTGGGAGACTGACTCTCACCTGCATCTATCTGCTGATATTCAGACATAGGTCAAAGGGCAAATGCATGAATATGGTACCTACATGACATCCCCAGACAAGGTGAGGAGTTTATGAAAATGAGAGATCCAAGACTACCTGAGGAATTAATGGGGAATGTAACATTCAGCCTGACACTCGCCATCAGTCAGTATCTCTGCAGTGGTGACACACACTGATGTTTCATTAACTGGTCGGTAATGTCTCTGCTCCATGCAAACTAGTACATATTTGTTGCGTTTCTGTTCAATCAATAAGTTGTGTCCCCATGGACTGTAGCCCTCCATGCTCCTCTGTCCATGGGATTTCCCAAGCAAGAATGCTGTAGTGGGTTGCCATTTCCTCCTACAGGGGATCTTCTGGGTCCAGGGATTGAACCCATATTTTCTCTGCTGGCGGGAGGAGATGATAAACAACAAGGTCCTACTATATAGCACAGGGAACTATATTCAATAATCTGGGATAACATTATGAGAAAGAATGTATATGTGTGTATGTGTGTAATTGAATCACTTTGCTGTATAGCAGAAACTAACACAACATTGTAAATCAGCTATACGCCAATAAAATAAACATTTTAAAAGCCTCTGTAAAGAAAATTCTACAAGAATATTCATCTAAGTTAGACATTGTTCAGTTCAGTTCAGTCACCTAGTCATGTCTGACTCTTTGAAACCCCATGGATAGCAGTAACACCAGGCTTCTGTGTCCATCACCAACTCCCGGAGTTTGCTCAAACTCATGTCCCTCAAGTCAACGATGCCATCCAATCATCTCATTTTCCTTCATCCCCTGCTCCTCCTGCCTTCAATCTCCCAGCATCAGGGTCTTTTCCAATGAGTCTGTTCTTTGCATCAGGTGACCAAAATACTGGAGCTTCAGCTTCAGCATAAGTCCTTCCAATGAATAGTTAGAACTGATTTCCTTTAGGATTGACTGGTGTGATCTCCTTGCTGTCCAAGGGACTCTCAAGAGTCTTCTCCAACAACATAGTTCAAAAGCACCAATTCTTTGGCAATCAGGTTTCTTTATGGTCCAACTCTCACATCCATACATGACTCTGGAAAAACCATAGCTTTAACTAGATGAACCTTTGTTGGTAAAGTAATGTCTCTGCTTTTTAATATGCTGTCTAGGTTTGTGATAGCTTTTCTTCCAAGGAAAAAATATCTTTTAATTTCATGGCTGCAGTGATTTTGGAGCCCAAGAAAGTAAAGTCTGACACTGCTTCCACTGTTTCCCCATCTATTTGCCTGAAGTAATGGGACCAGATGCTATAATCTTAGTTTTCTGAATGCTGAGTTTTAGGCCAGTCTTTTCACTGTCCTCTTTCACTTTCATCAAGAGGATCTTTAAGTTCCTCTTTGCTTTTTGCTATAAGAGTGGTGTCGTCCTCAATCCAGCCCAGCATTTCTCATGATGTACTCTGCATATAAGTTAAATAAGCAGAGTGACAATATACAGCCTTGATGTACTCCTTTCCCAATTTGGAACCAGTCTGGTGTTTCATGTCCAGTTCTAACTGTTGCTTCTTGACTTGCATACAGATATCTCAGGAGGCAGGTAAGATGGTCTGGTATTCCCATCTCTTTAAAAAAGTTTGTTGTGATCCACACAGTTAAAGGCTTTAGCATAATCAATGAAGCAGAAGTAGATGTGTTTCTGGAATTTTCTTACTTTTTCTATCATCCAATGGATGTTGGCAATTTGATCTCTGGTTCCTCTTCCTTTTCTAAATCCATCTTGAACATCTAGAAGTTCTTGGTTCACATACTATTGAAGCCTGGCTTGGAGAATTTTGATCATTATTTTGCTTTGCTCGACATTGTTACAGAGTACTAACTTCAGCAAAATCTAGAAACAGCATTATCACACAAAAACTTATCTTCCTTGATAATCTAAATATTTTCAAACAATGCAGACCTAGTATGCAGTGTACTGTTTTGCTTCTTGCAATTTTGGCTTTCACGGTAAAAGTTAATTGGATGTATTGAAAGTCTCAGTGACACCCAGAGGTAAAAGCCATCCATTTTAATTATGAAGTGCTTGGAGCACATCATGAGACCTGTGGTCAGCCAGCATCTGAAATTCAGATCACGAGTCATTCCAATATGCAAAATCATAAAATGAAGGGTTAGATTTTTCCAAATGTTTTCTCTCCCACAGAACTGAATTTGCATCTAAAACCACAAAACTACATTTCTGAAAGATGTAGTCACAATACCAGTGAGAGAAGCATAAGCTGTTAATTGCCAAAATGCTCTCTGCTAAGGCGCCAAATGAAGCCCCTCAGTCAGTGACATCAACAGGTCAGAAAACAGGGATATGAGTTCAGAAGAATAGGATTATAGATAAAACAGTGGAAAATAAAGACAATGGCAAGAGTCTGCTCTTCCTTCCTTTAATTCAGACATTTGCCACTTTCTTGATCTGCAGACATCCTCAGATAGAAGCTGCATTACCAATTTAATGACAGACTTTTGGATGAAAAAATGTATATATGTTTGGGCTTTGTGTTTATTTTTAGCTAAACAAAAATATCATACATGCCACATGTTAATTAGTTATTCTTTCCTTCTGTTATTGAAAAAGTTTCCTAATTTCAGAAATTGAAGATTATTCTAGAAGACTTTTAGCCATCACTCAGTTCAGTTTAGTTCAGTCATGTCCGACTCTTTGCAACCCCATGGACTGCAGCACGCCACACTTCCCTGTGCATCATCAAATTCCAGAGCTTGCTCAAACTCATGTCTGTCGAGTTGGTGATGCAATCCAACCATCTCATCCTCTGTTGTCCCCTTCTCCTCTTGCCTTCAATCTTGCCCAGCATCAGGGTATTTTCCAATGAGTCGATTCTTCACATCAGGGTAGCCAAAGTATTGGAGTTTCAGCTTCAGCATCAGTCATTCCAATGAATATTCAGGACAGATTTCCTTTAGGATTGACTGGTTTGATCTTGCAGTCCAAGGGACTCTCAAGAGTCTTCTCCAACACCACAGTTCAAAAGCATCAGTTATTCAGCGTTCAGCTTTCTTTATGGACCAACTCTCACATCCAAACATGACTACTGGAAAAACCAAAGCTTTAACTAGATGAATCTAGTCAGCAATCACTAGCCATAGATAAGATGATGGTGGCACACTGCCTTACGAAACCCATACTTGTTTGTGCATTTTACACTATAGCAGTTTTAGAATCAACTGCATAATTTTGAAACACATCTGATAATCTTATGGTTTTGTCTGAATTTCATATGATTAAATTTACAGCTTAATTTTCATCTAAATTGAATCATATTTTTCTGAAAGTTAAGCAGTTCTTCTTGCCACACATTTGGACATATAAATATTCACTGTCTCAGTGACAGAAATATGAATTAATTATGCCAACCTTACCAACTTCCCACTAAGAGACTTCTGGCAATTCTTAAAACCTTTGATTACATTGCTATCCTGAAGAGGAGCATCAGAAAGGGATAATATAGATTTTATAACTAAGTGTCCACACTTATGCTCCCATGAGTGTTTCATCAATTTGAGTTTCATCTTAACTATTGTTGTATGTTTTATTAATACTTATGCTTTGATTTGTACTTGTATTTTCAATTTTATTCAACATAAAATTTAATTTTTTAAGAAATTATTACATTCATATATAAAATCACATGCTTTTGGTTATCGGTAGTGGGTTTTTCCGATCTTTTCTATGACTACATCTTTTATTCTCAGTATTTTATCTAAAAGTATCCATTTGGGGAAAAACCTGGGCTAATCCATTAACAGGGATGTTTCAGCGAAGCTAAATGTGTCCCTGTGTAATGTTCTACATTTCCTCAAATTCAAGCAAGTTGCTAGAAATGGATTTTGTGGATAAAAAAGGCAAAGTACTGGGTTCATTAAACAATAGAACTGAACTCCATCTGATCTATTATTTTTAAAAATGATTTGTAAGTTGCAGAGTAAAGTCCCTTGGTCCACACCTAAGATCTAAGGTCTGCTCTGTAGATAAACACAAGCTCCAAATCAATACAAATGACTCAAACAGAATCATAAAATTATAAACTTTTTTTTTACTAACTTGACATGTATTTGACATCTGCTCTACCTTGGGGTTGTTGGAGTTGTTCAGTCATGTCCAGCTCTTTGCAACCCCACGGACTGCAGCACTCTAGGCTTCCCTGCCCTCCACTATCTCCTGGAGTTTGCTCAAACTTGTGTCCATCGGGTCAGTGATGCTACAGTGGCAAATCAAAATCTTTTACCCCATTTCCTTGCAGTATTACAAAGAAATCAGAAAATAATATATATTTTTGTATAAAATATACAAGATAAAATGTCCAAGATCCTAGGAAATTATATAGCCTCAAAAGCTTGAGTTTTCCTCTGCTTTGCCAGCACCGTCTCCTTCAGTCTTCTGTTGAGTCTCTGGCTCATCCTTCCACCAACAGCTGGTTTTTCTCCTCTTCCACCCAAACACCTTCTCTCCCCTACAACTCTGGTTAGTCATAGTTTTTGTTTGTCATAATATCACCTTCCTCCAGGCTCACATTCTCAATCATGGCCTTTCTTGAAACATCTTATTAGTTTCATAGCCTGATTTCAGCTACCTATATTTCTCCATATTTCTCAGCTTAAATTCCCAAGACACAAGTTTGGATTGGTCCAGGGTGCTTTGGCATAAGCATGAAGACCAAGCAAATTTGGAGGCAGTGCCTCCCCTTCCCACTCAGTCAGGGCCTGAATCACATGGATGAGGGACATTTCCTAACAAGCATCGGGAGTGCAGGTATTTCTGTGAAGAAGCAGGAAGCACAGTTCATGGTTATTTTGCTATTTACAAGTGTTAAAGGAAAATACATACATACTCTATTTATCCCAAAAGTTCTTAGCTATTAAATCCAAAATAAGGATGAGGAGTCACTATAAACTCCTTATGTTACAAAGACAAACTGAACTAATATAAATGAAACACTTAACTCATAGAAATTAAACTAAAATTAAAGTCAACACAGCAAATGTTGCTGAGGGTATGGAGAAAAGGGAACCCCTGTGCACTGCTGGTGTGAATGTAAATTGATGCATCCACTATGGAAAACAGTATGGGCATGCATGCGTACTCAGTCAATTCAGTTGTGTCTGACTCTTTGCGATGCCCACCAGGCTCCTCTGTCCATGGGATTCTCCAGGCAAGAATACAGAAGTGCGTTGCCATTTCTTTCTCCAGGGGATCTTCCTGACCCAGGGATCAAGTCTTGTTTCCTGGATTGCAGGTGGATTCTTTACTGACTAAGCCACCAGGGAAGCCCAGAAAATAGTATAGTTCACAGAAAAATTAAAAATAGGATACCCATATGATCCAGCCATCCAGCCATCCAGAAACTGGCTATATATTCAAAGGAAATGAAATCATTAACTTGAAGAGGTAACTGTATTCCCAAGTCCATTGCAGCATTACTTAAAGTTGCCACTCTCTAACGTGGAAAGTGTTACTGGGGGATGAACTGATAAAGGAAATGTCATCTATGTATGGCCAGCAGCCTCTCTCAGGGCACCTGAGCTCTGCATTTTATTCCATCATAAATCTCCACTCCTCTCTCTTCCTCTGAGTCTTGAGTCTCTGCCAAGATACAAGTGATGGTGCCTAAGTCCCATCTATAAATAAAAAGCCTCTGTTTGTTTTCATTTGGTGACCTTTGTTTATTACCACAGAGGGTAAAAAAAAAAAAAAGTTTAGGAGTTAAGATGACAAATACCTACAAAATCAGATAGGATATGTGTAGAGCAAGCAGAGACTTAATCAGCACGTTTCTGTTTTTTGAGAAGGACCCTGTAAGTTACTCAGTGTCCTTGACACTTAAAGTCAAGGTCAGGAAATGTCCCCTACGGAGACAATCTAACAGAATAGACACATCAGGTAACCACAGAGGAACCCATCTTAGGAAATCATTTGCAAAGTCGGTATTGCTATGTACGGTGTTGCCTTTGTTTCTTCCAAGTTGCAATGATCAAAAAATTTAACCAAGCAATATAAATGTAATAAACCCACAACAAGATGCAGAAACATATTTGAGCATCTAGTCTAATTCATTTCCTCCCTCCTTTTTGAAGCTGATTCAGATCTTTTGTAGTAAAGAACCTGGATGCCAATGCAGGAGACACAGGTTCTATCCCTGGGTCAGGAAATCCCCTGGAGGAGTAAATGGCAACCCACTCCAGTATTCTTGCCTGAAGAATCCCATGGACAGAGGAGCCTCGAGGGCTACAGCCCATGGGGTCATCAAGAGGCAGGCAGCTTAATAACTAAATGAGAAAAATGTAGCACAGTGGCTGGCTCTAGTAGGGCTTGGTGTTGATGTTTGCTAGGTTGTGGACCCCCATCTGAGGAGTTATATGAGTCAGCAGTGACCTGGCTAATGTAGCACTGGCATGTTTAACCATACCAGGGAATCACATAGCTTTCCTTAAAGAGGCAGATGGTCAGTTTTACGCTTGCAGGACATAGGGTCTCTGGGGAAGCTACTCAACTCTGCCCTTGTCAGCCAAAGCAGCCCTAGGCAACAGAAAACTAATGAGCGTGGCTGCATTAATACCACTTCCTTCCCCCAGACAGAGGGCTGGATTTTGAGACCAACCATAGACCTACCTTTAACATAAAATGTCAGCACCTCAAAGGGAGACCGGTGTTAGAAACAGCGAACAAATCCAACAATATTTCCTAACAGCCCAAGGCTCGTCTCTGGACCATTCTCAAAAGCAGTGTGATTTGTTCCTTGCATTCTCTAAAGAAGGAAGCGCTGACCTTCACACTAATGAGAGAAGAGGAAGGCGGAGCACGGATGAAGAGCCTGCCCAGAGAGGAGCCGAAGGTCCCTTGGCCTTCAGTCTCTGTGACGACACTGTTCTCAAAGGGATCACTCACCCCAACAACCTTACTCAGTGCTCAAAGCGTGCTACAAAGTAGGAATTATCACTTCTATTTTACACTTAAAGCAACAGTGACACAAGATAGCTGTTTTGTTTGAGAACATAAGGCTCCTGGCAGGAAAAGACAAAGTCAAGTCCAAGTCTACCCACCTGCAGAAGCCCTGTGCTCGGTTCACAGGACTAGAGTCAGCACCTCAGGAGGGTCCTGGGGTATCTACCACAATGCCCACCAGAGACCAAACAACCTGAGCCTCCATTTATGATATGACGTTTGACATTCTCTGAATTCTTGGAATCTGCCACCCAAAGATGAGAAGAAACCTTGTACGATGGAATTAAACAGCTTGGATCAATAACTGCACTGAAATCACATTCATGATCTAAGCAAAATGCAACCAAGTGCATGTTTATGAAGAAAGAAATCTCATCTATATATAGGTTCTAGCTATTTATATATCAAAAGTTGAGAATATAGTTTTTCTATAATTAAAACAGACTATTTTTTATTTAAACACATTCTAAAGGTGTATAGAAGTTCTGGTTTTCAAGTTCTCACTAAAGTGAGATTCAACTTTTAAAATGGAAAGTAGATCTACAGAATTCATACAACTTGCTGTGTTCTTTGTTTCTGTCAGACTTTCTCACCTCTTCTTCATAAAGGCTTCCTTTATATGGGTTTCATTAGAAGGGAGCATGAGTGGCCAGGGGCGGGGGGGAGTGCAGGGTTGGGGGGTCTTCTCTAGTGGTCCAGTGGTTAAGACAGCGCTTCCACTGCAAGGGGTGAGGGCCCCAAATGCCATGTGTTGTGGCCAAAAAAGGCGAAGGGAATAAAATAAAGATTTCATTCTTTAAAAAAAAGAAGAAGAAACATGAGGATTTGGGGAAACAAAACCACACACACCCACAAGACTTATAACTGGCTCCAACCATGCACTTAAAAGTTCACTTATTCTCCAGTGGATTTTGATCTAAATTCTTTAGCTGTCTCCTGTCAAAAGATGCAAGCTTTATAGAGTCATTGCAGAAACCATGGCAAGATTCCCAAGGGTATCAATGGAGATTTTCCTTTTGAGATGCAAATAAAGAGATTGTTTTGTTTTATTTGTTTCTTAAGTTTCACACACACACACACACACACACACACACACACACACACACACACCAATGACTTTAATTAACTCCTCTTAAAGTTCAAAGGCACCATAGCTTCAGCTCAGAAAGTACTTCATTGACTCTGTACCTGGCCCTTCCACCAGGATGCCCATCTGTGCTGGGATATTTCAGAATTTCCCCCCACCAGCTCTCTAGAGGTCTCCTGGCCCCCATTAGCCTATCTTGGAGACTTAAAGAAATTCTTAGCTATGGTGTTTTTCCTCTCCTCTTACAAAGGTCTTAAAAAGTCATTTTTTTAAAATGGTAATTTAACATTCAGGTTATTTTGAAAGCCTTTGCAACCAAAGATTGCACAAGCAAAGGTTCTTATAGCGCCCTCACCCACGTGTCCATATGTTATATTTTGGATAGGCAAGATGTTAAATATAAGCTTTAATAAATGCAGCGAGGCTAAATGAAGTCAGCAAGCGTGACATTTGCATTCGCTGTTTAACAATGATTTTGCCTCCCTGTTCCGAATGAAGATAGACAGCTTGAGCATGAGGGGAAAAAATATCTCTCTGTTTTTTTTACCATTTTGTATACATTTATTCTTTGTATTTATTCAAGTCTACCATCTCATTTCTAATCTTTAATTTTTTTCATTTTTCATTCTTCACAATCTCATATCATGGCTCAAATGGACAAAGACAAAGTAGGGAAAGAATATGATAAATAATAGCTCTCAAGTATCTTTGAGATAAGGTGAGAAGGCAGAGGATCAAACTTGCCTGGGACTTGTGATGTAGGTTAAAATCCGGATGTGTTTTGTAAAACACAAACTCGTCAAGAATACTCATATGATTGTGTATCAGGTGGAAGAGCTACAGAATAATACATCTTTGTTACTTGATTTCAAGTATATTCGCAAATAGCTTTCAACACTGACAAGGGAGCAACATTCAGGCACTCTCTCTGTGGAGCGGAGCCAAACACCTGGGTAGAAACTGAAAAAGAAGAATTGAGCAAATTACCTTCATTGAATTGTCATGAAGTGAAACACTCAGGTCTTTAGGAACATCAAACACCACCTTTTGATGAGTGGATCCTTCTTCATAGCTAAAATTCTAGGAAAACTGCCTTGTGTTGCTTACATAAAAGTCAGAGTGTCTTCAAATGAATTTATCTATGAAACAGAAAGAGACTTACAGACATAGAGAGCAGACTTGTGGTTGCCAAGGAGGATGGGCTTGGGAAGAGATGGAGCGGGAGGCTGGGATTAGCAGATGCAAACTATTATATATGGGATGGATAAACAACAAGGTCCTACTGTACAATGCAAGGAACTATGGTCAATATCCTGTGAAAAACCATAATGGAAAAGATTATGAAAAAGAATGCATCTATATGTATACACTGAATTTTTTGCTCTACACCTAAAATTAACATAACACTGTAAATCAACTAGTCTTGCTGTTGTTAGTTGCTAAGTTGTGTCCAACGAGTCTTGTGCAACCCCAGGGACTGCCAACCCATGGATCGAACACATGTTTCCTGTTTGGCAGGCGATTCTTTACCACTGAGCCACCAGGAAAGCCCATATACTTCAATAAAATTTTAAAAAGCAATCACAGTGTCTTATATGACAAAATGATGCAGAGTTAGAGAGAAACGGAACAGTGGTGGAGCGGGCACTCTGGGGGCTGGCCTGTCCTCTAGCAGGAAGATGGGAGATGGACTGGGATCCTCCTCTTAGACTGCCAACATCCTTGAGGATTCACTGCACCAGGCATCGGGCCAAGTAATTCATGTGCATCATCTCATTTAAGCCTCAAAACAGCCCCAGCTTGTAATCTGCAATGCTACTATGATACCACTCAGGCTACCACGAAGAGTAGCCATCACTTACCAAGTGATTGCTGTGTATCAAGAGCTGTGCTTCTTTTACATCTATGCGTTTAGTCCTATGACAACCTGCATTGGCAGGCGGGTTCTTCACCACTAGTGTCACTTGGGAAGCCCCCGTCCATCCACTCAACATGTGACTATTATGAATGACTACCTTCTATGGGATGCTCACTGCTCTCAGACAGCGTCTCGTGCCCTTCAGATCTTGGTTTTCTCATGGCTCTTGTTTATAAATGCAGATGCAAATCATCAGATGAGCATGAACATTTTCAGCTGTTCTTTGCCTCTGCTCCCTGTCTTCATGCATATCAGAAGTGATAGTCGTACTGCTCAGTTATTACTCATTAGCAATAGTGAATAAACTGAGGACACAGGAAAAGTGCAGCAAAGGGAGGGACTCTGCTACTTCCTTTATTCACCATGATCCTGGCAACTAAAACATTTTTTAATTTTTATCTTTTATTGGAGTACAGTTGACCTCTAGTATAGATCTGACTCATTGGAAAACATTCTGATGCTGGGAAAGATTGAGGGCAGGAGGAGAAGGGGATAATAGAGGATGAGATGGTTGGATAGCATCACCAACTCAACAGACATGAATTTGAGCAAATTCTGGGAGATAGTGAAGGAGAGGGAAGCCTGGCATGCTATAGTCAGTGGGGGTCCAAAAGGTCACACATGACTGAGTGACTGAACAGCAACAGCATAGTTGATCTACAATCTTGTGTTAGTGTCAGGTGTACAGCAAAGCAAATCAGTTATACATATACATGCATCTATTCTTTTTCAGATTCTTTTCCCATATAGGTCATTACAGAGTAGAGTTCCCTGTGCTGTACAGCAAATAGTCCCACTGAAATATCTTTAAATGGTAGCCTGTAGTGCTCTAGAATTTAGCATTTGTATCATGTAATACGTTAATACAAGTTTCTTCATTCTAAGAATGAGATTGTCTGGTTTGACCTTTTAGAGAAAACCACATTTCATTATAATGCTATAACTATCTATCTTTCCTGCAAATGCCTTTCAAGCATTTATATCAACCTCAGATTTTCACAAGTACTGTAAAGCTTGGAAACAGGAGCTCATTGACCTGAAGAAGGTTGAGTTCCACCTCACCAGAACCAATTAGACAACAAAAGCAATGAGAGTAAAGAGTTATGTTTAAGGCTGGCATACACTCTCCCTGTTTGTAAAGCCAGTGGGAGGATGACAAGGGAGGTGGGGACAGAAGCATCCTTTCAGCTGGAGAAGGGATTGGAAGCAAACCCCAGGCAAGCAGCTACTCTGACAGTGTGGTGCACAGTTCTGCACCTGCTAGTTTAGGTATGGCATATGATGATGATGTTTTTCTAACTTAATTGTTAAAGCCAAGACAGCAGGGTTCCCTGGTCCTGTAACTAAAGATCCCCATGAAGTAACTGAGCCTGTGGACTGCAAGGAAAACGCCCCACACAATGCAACAAAGATCCTACATGCTGCAAGAAAGACCCAATGCATCCAAATAGATAAATAAATAGATATTTTAAAAAACCAAGGCACTCAAGCCATTGTTTCAAAAATGGTTCCAATCAAAATGTTTTGAACCGTTTGTGTTTAACAATAAGTGAATATATTTTTGCTGCTGTTCAGTGGCTCAATCATGTCAGACTCTTTGTGACCCCACAGGCTGTAGCACACCAGGCTTCCCTGTCCTTCACCATCTCCCAGAGCTGGCACAAACTCATGTCCATTGAGTCAGTGATGTCATGCAACCATCTCATCCTCTGTCACCCCCCTCTCTTCCCATGATGTCACACAGTGAGAAATCAGATGCTAGGTAGTTTGACAACTGGAAAACTGGGTCACAACAAGGTCCCCAGAGACCCCTGTTCTTCCCACTTTCTGTTTGCCATTCAGTTGCCTTTGCTCTCACGTTTGTCTCCTCATGGTGCAGGAAGGCTGAGCAGAGCTGAGCAATCTGTCTTCACAGAACAACATCCAATAACTGGGGAGAGAACAATCCCCCTCTGCACCACTTTCTAATAAAGAAGAAAACCTTTTTTACAGATCCCCTGCCGCTGCCACCACCACCACCACCACCAATGGTGAATTTTGCTCAAAACTTGGCCTATTATATTGGATTCTTTTTTTTCCTATCATTACATTTTAAAAAGTCATTAAATATTCGCAATGCCAGGTCTTTATCAGGTATTTGTTTTGCGGAGATTTTCCACCAAGTGCTTTTTCTACCAAGCTTTACAAAATAGTGATGCCAGAGCCTCATCCCCTGAGATTTTTATTTCACTAGCCTAACGTGTGCTCTCAGCATCCAGATGTTTAAAAGCCCTCCAAGTGGTAAGAAGCTCTAGATTAGAGCAATTAAGACATACATCCTTGGGGCTGGAGAAGAGCCCTGGAGACACAGGACATCCTGATGCCAGAACAAAATTAGAGTCAGCAAGACTCCAGTTGAATGTGAGGTGGTCCTCTTCTCTGGTGGCTCAAATGGTAAAGCATCTGCCTACAATGTGGGAGACCCAGATTCGATCCCGGGGTTGGAAAGATTCCCTGGAGAAGGAAATGGCAACCCACTCCAGAATTCTTGCCTGGAAAATCCGGAGGAGCCTGGTAGGCTACGGTCCATGGGGTTCCAAATAGCTGGACACGACTTTGACTTAATGGTAAAGAATACACTTGCCAATGCAGGAGATGCCAGAGATGCAGGTTTTATCCCTGGTTCTATCCCTGGGTCAGAAAAATCCTCTGGAGAAGGAAATGGCAACCCATTCTAGTATTCTTGCCTGGAGAATCCCACAGACAGACGAGCCTGGCAGGCTACAGTCCATGGGGTCGTAAAGAGTCAGATACAACTGAGCACATACACACATAGTTTTAAAAAATAATGGTACTGGCACAAAGACAGAAATATAGATCAATGGAACAGAATAGAAAGCCCAGAGATAGATCCACGCATCTATGGACACCTTATCTTTGACAAAGGAGGCAAGAATATACAATGGAGAAAAGACAACCTCTTTAACAAGTGATGCTGGGAAAACTGGACAGCCACTTGTAAAAGAATGAAACTAGATCACTTTCTAACACCATACTCAAAGATAAACTCAAAATGGATCAAAGATCTAAGCATAAGACCAGAAACTATAAAACTCCTAGAGGATAACATAGGCAAAACACTCTCTGCCATAACCCAAAGCGGGATCCTCCATGACCCACCTCCCAGAATATTGGAAATAAAAACACGAATAAACAAATGGGACCTAATTAAAATTAAAAGCTTCTGCACAACAAAGGAAACTATAAGCAAGGTGAAAAGACAGCCTTCAGAATGGGAGAAAATAATAGCCATTGAGGCAACGGACAAACAATTAATCTCAAAAATTTACAAGCAACTCCTGCAGCTCCATTCTAGAAAAATAAACAACCCAATTAAAAAGTGGGCCAAAGAACTTAACCGACATTTCTCCAAAGAAGATATAAAAATGGCTAACAAACATATGAAAAGATGCTCAACATCACTCATTATCAGAGAAATGCAAATCAAAACCACAATGAGGTACCACTTTACACCAGTTAGAATGGCTGCCATCCAAAAGTCTACAAGCAATAAATGCTGGAGAGGATGTGGAGAAAAGGGAACCCTCTTACACTGTTGGTGGGAATGCAAACTAGTACAGCCACTATGGAAAACAGTGTGGAGGTTCCTTAAAAAGCTGCAAATAGTCCTGCCATATGACCCAGCAATCCCAGTGCTGGGCATATACACCGAGGAAACCAGAATTGAAAGAGCCACGTGCACCCCAGTGTTCATCGCTGCATTGTTTACAATAGCCAGGACATGGAAGCAGCCTAGATGCCCATCAACTGACGAATGGATAAGAAAGCTGTGGTACATATACACAATGGAATATTACTCAGCATTAAAAAAAAATTCATTTGAAGCAATTCTACTCAGATGGACGAAACTGGAGCCCATTATCCAGAGTGAAGTAAGCCAGAAGCAAAAACAACAATACAGTATATCAACACATATATATGGAATTTAGAAAGACGGTAATGAGAACTTAACATGCGAGACAGCAAAAGGAATGCACATGTATAGAATAGACTCGTGGACTTTGTGGATGTGGGTAAGGGTGGGATGATATGGGAGAAGCGCATTGAAACAAGTTAATTATCATATGTCTAATCAATCGCCAGCCCAGGATTGATGCTCGGGGCTGGTGCAGCGAGATTTCCCAGGGGGGAGGGAGGAGGGAGGGGGGTTCTGGAGGGGAAGCATATGTAAACCCATGGTGATATCATGTCATTGTATGGCAAAAACAATAAAAAAAAAAGAGAGAGATTAGCTTTGTTTACTGAGAATACATTTGAGGAATCACTTAGAGCATTAATTCTTTCTGTAAATATCCTTTTTTATTTTTATTTGTGAACATGAAACAGTTCTTTGTGGGAGAAATGGAAAAAAGGGTATGGAGTTTTCTAGTAATTTCCTAATTTTAGGAAGCAAGCAAAATACTGGCAGTTGTAGAAGAAATATTGTCATATGTTAACAACATTTAACATAATAAATAGTATGTGTTTAGTATTTTGTAGTTTATAAAGGAGAAGTATTAACATCAGTTCAGTTCAGTTCAGTCACTCAGTCATGTCCTACTCTTTGCGACCCCATGAACCACAGCACACCAGGCCTCCCTGTCCATCACCAACTCCCGGAGTCCTCCCAAACCCATGTTCTTCGAGTCAGTGATGCCATCCAGCCATCTCATCCTCTATCTTCCCCTTCTCCTCCTGCCCTCAATCCTTCCCAGCATCAGGGTCTTTTCCAATGAGTCAACTCTTCTCATGAGCTGGCCAAAGTATTAGAGTTTCAGCTTCAACATCAGTCCTTCCAATGAACACCCAGGACTGATCTCCTTTAGGATGGACTGGTTGGATCTCCTTGCAGTCTAAGGGACTCTCAACAGTCTTCTCCAACACCACAATTTAAAAGCATCAGTTCTTTGGTGCTCAGCCTTTTTCACTGTCCAACTCTCGCATCCATACATGACTACTAGAAAAACCATAGCCTTTACTAGATGAACCTTTGTTGGTAAAGTAATGTCTCTGCTTTTCAATATGCTATCCAGTTTGGCCATAACTTTCCTTCCAAGGAGTAGGGGTCTTTTGATTTCATGGCTGTGATCACCATCTACAGTGATTTTGGACCCCCCCTCCCAAAAAAAAAAAAAA
>ML664199.1:25085680-25232704 GCA_007570785.1 Antilocapra americana
AATAATAATAATAATAGCATTTATAAGCATCAGTAACAGGGGTAATGGGTAAAGAGATGTCTTTTAAGGTGTTTGTCTGCCCCATTATAAATGATCCCTCTCTGCTGTCACCAGGGGCAGGAGTTGATCCAAAGGAGCCGAGTCTGTGGAGTGTGACAGGACCAAGAGGACTCTAATTAAATGACTCCCCAGGAATTGTAAACGGAAGTGAGAAGCCTGAATCCTGAAATCTGACCTGATCTGGGGACATTGGTTCCCCCGTAGAAAGTGCACAAGACACAGAAGACTACAGCTGGAAGGCCAGCTCTCACCTTCACAGCTACACAGACCAGAAAACTGTCAGCCCCACGGCTGAGTTCTCTCTCCAGGGGCCAGTAGCATGGGAAGCCCAGTCATGAGATTCTGTTTTGCATGTGGCATCAGCACTATTCCTTGGAGACTGAAGTGGTGGCCTAGGGTGTCTATAGCCCCAGAAGGGAAGTATTATCAGGCTATGTGGACATGCCAAGGAAACAGGGTCTGGACACCTGGGAAACAGGGTCTGGACACCAAAGAACAGATCAACTTTGGGAGTTTGGGTTTGGGTCCACTTGGTAAAGACTCTTCTCCTTTATTCTTTCTCTGGTAACTTGACCTGTCCCTTCCCCTGGACTCCCTACCTGAGAACTGTGACCAGAAACTGGGGACACCCGTCTCTTTGCTCAGCATCCCAACTCACTCCACTGGGTCCTTAGAGCTTGTGAGGTGGTCATGTGACACCGGGAAGCCAATCAGCATTGAGGGAAGTTAGCCAAGGCCTCGACCCCCAGGTCCTGGTTCAGCACTGAGACCTTGCTCCCACCTCCTGGAAGATGCTTCCTGCACTAGCTGAGAACAGCAGCCATTTAGAAACCTTGAGAGGGGTTCCTGGTGGTGGTTTGGTCCCTAAGTCTTGTCTGACGCTTTTGGGACCCCATGGACTGTAGCCCGCCAGGCTCCTCTGTCCATGGGATTTCCCAGGCAAGAATACTGTGGTGGGTTGCTATTTCCTTTTCCAGGGGATCTTCTTGACCCAGGGATCCAACTGTGTTTCCTGCATTGCAGGTGAATTCCTTACCACTAAGCCACCAGGAAAGCCCCTTACAGAGGTTTGTAAGTCTTTAAGTCATGTTGTCTCTCAGAGAGCAGAAATGCTGGAAAGGAAAAATGTAAATAAAGAATGAAAAGGTGTGGGGCTTCCATGGTGGCCCAGTGGTCAAGACTTCGCCTTCCAATGCAGGGGGTGCAGGATTCAATCCCTGGTCGGGGAGCTAAGATCCCACCTGGCTCATAACCAAAGAACCAGAACACAAACAATGGAGCAATATTTCAACACACCCAATAAAGACTTAAAATGGCCCATATTGAAAAAATAATAATAAAAAAGAGAATGAAAGGTGTTTGGTTTTTTGATATAACCTAATTTTACTATGATTTTAATCCAGTGACACATCTCGTAGAAAAAAAGGGAGAGAGAGAGAGATGACATAATGGATTGAATGAAAATGAAAGTGTTAGTCAGCTGATTCTTTGCAACCCCATGGACTGTAGCCTCCCAGGCTCCTCTGTCCGTGGAATTCTCCAGGCAAGAATACTGGAGTGGGTTACCATTCCCTTCTCCAGGGAATCTTCCCGACCCAGGGATCAAACCCAGGCCTCCTACACTGCAGGCAGATTCTTTACCATCTGAGTCACCAGAGAAGCCCCAGTGGATTGAACAGAGGTCCTTAAAAAGTTATGTCCAAGTCCTAATACCCAGAATCTATGAATGTGGCCTGGTTTGGGAAGAGGGTCTTTGCAGATATAATTAAGCTAAAGATCTCAAGGTCATCCTGGATGATCTGGGTGGGCCCTACATTCGATGGCCAGTGTCAAAAAGGAGAGGTACAGAGATCAAAGTGACATAGCCACAGAAAAGACTACCTGGAGCCTGCAGAAATGAGAGAGGTAAGGAGCAACTCTCCAACAGAGCCTTCAGAAAGAGGGAGGCCCTTCCCAACCTTGGTCCCAGACTTCAGCTTCCAGAACTGGGAAAGAATAAATTTCTATTGTGAAAGTCACAATGTTTGTGGTCATTTCTTACAGCAGCTCTGGGAAACTACTATAAAAGCTAAATAAAACACATAGTTTGCAGAATAATTCAAAATTTGGGCTATAGTAGGTATATATTAATACCTAAACTCAACTTCTTGTTTGTATTAATGCTTGGTCTGACATTAAAAGAATATTCAGCAAAAGGTTTGGTGCTCATCCAAAAATATTTTCTTTCAAGCAAAGCCAGTTTGGGGGAAAGAATTGGCCTGGTTTCCCAAACTGGCTTCGAATCCTATTTTTTAAGTCAAAAGTGATGTCATTTTTGACTGCCACTAGAAGGGGTAGAATAAGATCATTTCAAAAGGAACGTTTATCTTCAAATGGATTTCAGATTATGTGGGGTTTCCAACTATGTGAGTATTTTGACAGACGAACTTAAGGCATTTAAAAGTATTTTCATCGTTTGGTTTTCATATTCTTACCTTACAAGCCAAGATAAAACATGGAGAAAGGGTGAAATTGCTATTATCTTTCAGGAAACCGGGGACAGAGTCTCCTCCATGCATTTAAATTCGCTTCATATTTTTGCATTTTTCTAAGGCTTCCAGCAACCAAAAAGCAGAAGTGACACTTCCTCTTATAAAGCATCATGTGCTTCCCAGCTCAGAAAGCATCCTATGTGGACTATAGGGAAAATTAAACAATTATATTTTCAGCTGATTCATACAATGCCAAAGTGTGGCAGTCAACATCATTCCCCCAAAACATTCAGTGGCTCAGAAAAGAACAGACTAGGGTTCTGCATTTGAACACCAAGTCCTACGCCTCCCTGGTGGTCGAGTGGTAAAGACTCTGCCTGCCAATACAAAGGACACAGGTTTGATTCCTAGTCCGAGAAGATCCCACATGCAGCAGAGCAACTAAGATGGTGCGCCACGACTGAGTCTGTGCTCTAAAGCCCACATACTGCAAGTACTGAAGCCAGCAAACCCTAGAGCCCCTGCTCCCCCACAAAAGAAACCATCACAACGAGAAGCCCAAGCACCACAACTAGAGAGTAGCTCCTGCTCGCCGCAACTACAGAAAAGTCCGAGCAGCAGCAAAGACCCCATGAAACCAAAAGTAAATAAATAAATTAATTAAATAAAAAGAATTTGTTAAAAAATAAAAAAAGAACACCAGGTCCAGGTGTGAATTTACTCATCTGCATGGTTCCCTCATCAAGTCAAATCTTCTCCTTTGTCAAGTTGAATCTTCAGAGGGGCTCTGAAGCCCCTCTGAAGCCAGGAGGGCTTGTCCTTCAGCTGAAGCCAGGAGACCAGTTCAAGAACAGTCGTAGGAGGGGACCCCCTCTGTGATGACTGGAGATCCTGACCCTGCCTGGCAGCGACTCCGGTGCCTGGCATCACCCTCAGACACTGGCTCCATTGCCTCTCAGGCTGGAGTGCTAACACCCCATTGTGGCTTTGTCTGAAGGTGTCTCAGAGAAAGGAGACCTGGGTCACTCGAGAGCATGGGGGCCTGTCCTTGAAGAAGATGGAAACAGGGAGCGTTCTCACCAAGTGCAGTGGAGGTGCTGAAATGAGACCCAAGGGAGATAAAAACCCTCCTGAACCTTGTTCCTGCAACAAATACAGGATCATGGAGGGAGGGCTCCAGCTAAAAGGGGCAGTTTTCTCATTGGGTATTTCAGATTGTGCCCAAATGTACCCAGGCACTTATCTGTGCCTGCTGGGCTGGTGGTGCTGATGCTGTCATAATGCTCTGCCCATCCCCCATCAGACCTGGCCATGCAGCCCGCCAGGCTACCCTCCAGCTGCTACCACTCCATCCCTGTGCCTGCAGGCTTCCTCTGGCAGCTAGAGTGGTTCTGGGCAGCATCAAGGAACTAACACTGCCCCCACCCACACCCACCTTCCAACACAGTCCTTGAAGCGAGACTGGCACATCTAACACACTGCTCCATCACACCCTGAGCTCAGTGTGCTCTGCTGTTGCCAGGGACCCCCATAAAATGGAGCGTGGGGACCCACTCTAGTTATCTGCCTCATGATGCTCTTTTTATTGGCTATCTCTGCTTACAGGTCTTCCTTCCCCAGGCTCCCTCCACACCGATGTTTCCTGGGGTCACCTTCAAAAACACTTGTGCTTGTCTCAAAGTCTGCTTCTGGGGAAACCAAACTACAACAGCTGGCAGAGTTCTCTGCAAGCAGAACCTCTCTTCTGTCTAATGGCTGTGGCTCTTCATCCACAAAGACTGTCTCAGTTCCTAGCACTATCTTATTCTTGCAGGAAAGAATCAGCCAGAATAGTTATTTGGTCTAAATACATCATTCCCCTCCCAGCTTGTGAATTTATTGCTGACAGAGAAATACTTTTAGATCTATTATTTTTAATACACTAAGAAATAGCAGTGTATCAGGAGCCAAGGTGATACCAGTGGAGTGCCAGGGAGTTACCTAAATCTCCACCTCCACCTAGAAATCCAAGGAGTCCCACAGTGCCCCCAAGGAGGTCACATGGAAACTCTAGACTCTCAGCCACCACCTGAGAGTCACAAGATGACATCCCCTTTCTCCCACTGGAGTGGGGTCAGAGGAGCTCTACCAAGACATTTATATAAGACATCACAGCAATGTTTATAATAGCCAGGACATGGAAGCAACCTAGATGTCCATCAGCAGACGAATGGATAAGAAAGCTATGGTACATATACACAATGGAATATTACTCAGCCATTAAAAAGAATACATTCGAATCAGTTCTAATGAGGTAGATGAAACTGGAGCCTATTATACAGAGCAAAGTAAGCCAGAAAGAAAAACAATACAGTATACTAATGCATATATATGGAATCTAGAAAGATGGTAACAATAACTCGGTATGTGAGACAGCAAAAGAAATGCAGATGTATAGCACAGTCTTTTGGACTCTGTGTGAGAGGGCGATTATGGAATGATATGAGAGAATGGCATTGAAGCATGTAAATTATCATATGTGAAACGAATCGCCAGACCAGGTTCAATGCATGATACAGGGTGCTCAGGGCTGGTGCACCAGGATAAACCATAGGGATGGAGTGGGGAGGGAGGTGGGAGGGGGGTTCTGGAAGGGGAACACATGTACACTCATGGCGGATTCATGTCAATGTATGGCAAAACCAATACAATTTGTAAAGTTAAAAAAAAAAAAGACTCTGAATCATATACTGCCCCAAATATCTAGGTTTTAATTTTGAAAATCATTTGTCATACAAACATCAGGAATATCTCCAACTATATGAGAAAAGACAGCCAGTAGACATCAACCAACAAAAAGAGGACATTCAGATGTTAGAATTCTCTGACACAAGTTTAAAGCAGCTATCATAGACATGCTTCACTGGCCAAATGTGGAAAACAAATTTTAAAAATAGAAAATCTCAGAAAAGATGGATAAGATACAAAGAAGAACCAAGTAAAAAGTTTAAAACTGAAAAGTAGACTAGCCAAGATAAAATGCTCATCAGTGATGAGATCAACAAGAGAATGGAGAGGAAATAAGAACAAGTCAGTGAACATAAAGACAGAAGAATAAAAATGACCAAATCTAAATGATACAAAAAATAGATGGAAAAATAATTGAATAGAGCCCCAGGGACAAGTGGGGTTATACCAAATGTTTAACGTTCATGTCATCAGAATCCCAGGAGATCAAAAAAGAGGATGGAAATTAAAGATACTTAAAAAAAGACTGGAGACTTCCCTGCTGGCCCACTGTTTAAGACCTGGTGCTCCTGACTCAGGGGGCATGGGTTCCATCCCTGCTCAGGGAAGCGTGCCCCAACGCATGACCAAAAATAAAAAATAAACAAATAATATTTTAAAATTAGGACTGAACACTTCTTAAACTTGCCAAAAAGTGTAAACCTACAGACCAAGCAATGAACAATCTTCAGAGTAAAAAACAAAGAAACACACGCTAAGACATGTTACGGGCAAATTACAAACACATGTGTGAGACACTGTTTCCTTCAGGCATGTCCCGATGCACTCGGTTGTGATTCAGTGTTAATGGGTTGACAGTATGTATTAAACCAGAGGTCTTTAAAGAGAAACACATTTAAAAGGTTATCAATCGATCCCCTCATGAAAGAGGTACAATCAAGAGCCTACAGGAATTTCACCTGGAGCTGTGACTCAGCATTGCTAATCCACAATTCCTGAGAACAGTCCAAGATATTACGATTGCAAATAATGAGAACTGACTGTAGCTATAAAACAATACTTATGAATCAGAGAGAAATCTTTCACTTTGTTCTTGAATGTCCATAAAGCTATGACCAAACTAGATAGTGTATTAAAAAGCAGAGGTGTCACTTTGCTGACAAAGGTCCATAGTCAAAGGTATGGTTTTGCCTGTAGTCATGTGTGGATGTGAATGCTGGACCATAAAGAAGACTTAGCCCTGAAAAACTGATGCTGGAGAAGACTCTTGAGAGTCCCTTGGACAGCAAGGAGAATAAACCTTGAAAACCTAAAGGAGATCAGTCCTTATAGTCATTGGAAGGACTGATGCTAAAGCTGAAGCTCCAATATTTTGGAAACCGGATTCCAAGAGCTGACTTATTAAAAAAGACCCAGATGCTGGGAAATATTTAGAGCAGGAGGAGATGGGAGTGGCAGAGGATGAGACGGTTGTATGACATCACTGACTTAATGGATATGAATGTGAGCAAACTCTCGAAAGAGAAAGAAGCCTGGTATGCTGCAGTCCATGGGGTGGCAAAGAGTCAGACACCACTTAGTGACAGAACAACAACAAAATTGGAATATAGTTAGTGGATTTACAACGTTGTGTTAATTTCTGCTATAAAGCAAAGTGATTCAGTCCTAACCTATACATTCTTTTTCATATTCTTTTCTACACTCCCAAAGACATTCTATGAAGCCAACATCATTCTGATACTAAAATCAAAGACTCCACTGAAAAATAAAATTATGACCAATATCAGTGACGAATATAAATGTAAGTATTGATCTTAAACTGTGTTAAAGGAAATCTAGAAATATGTTGGAAAAAATAGCTTGAATTGAACAAGAGAAGTATCAGACAACATAGAACTTCTTTAAAAAAAACAAATAGGGTTGGACTGAAAAGAAATGGTCCAAAATTTCTACTTCATATTCATGCTTCTGCTGTCTCCTGAAAACCTGAAAGTATGTTGCTCAGTCATGTCTGACTCTTTGTGACCCCATGGACTGTAGCCCACCAGGCTCCTCTGTCCATGGGATTCTCCATGAAAGAATACTAGAGTGGGTTGCCATGACCTCCTCCAGGGGATCTTCCCCACTCAGGGATCAAACCCAGGTCTCCAGCATCACAGGCAGATTCTTAACCGTCTGAGCCACATCTTTCAACATCTGCTGTCTCTTAAATTCGTGCAATTATTACCCATTAGTTTCTATAACTAAACTTATTTTGTACCATTTCTATCAGTGACTGAAAAAATGTTAAATTGATGTAGGATTTTGACTTCTGAAATAGAATGCTGTTTTTAACTCGGTGGTAATTGTGTTCGATGCAGCCTGCTTCAACTTAAAAATGAGTGTTTTGTGAAAGACAGATAATAAATTGCAGAGCTAATCAATGGGAAAATTAGCCAGCAGCAGAGATAGGTTTTAATTAATGATATTGCTTGCTTGTTAGGAAAGGTCTCTGAAAAGGTAATCAAAGAAACATCACATATGGGCCATTTGTTCTCTGAGGACTATTTTTAAAAAGGATATTTCTCGACTAGTTTTCCAGTCCTTTCTCAAATCCTTCTAGGGATCAGGGATGGAATTACATGACCTTGGCAACTTTCTGATGGGTCTCCCCTCTACCTGTGTGGAAACGGATAAAGACCGCCCAAATGAGGACCAGGTAAGGCTATTTATTCAGAGCTGGTGATGGCAAAGGAGTCAGCCACCATCAGGCTGCCCTGATGGCTCAGTAGTAAAGAAACTGCCTGCCAACGCAGGAGACACAAGAGACAATGGATGGATCCATGGGTTGGGAAGATCCCCCGGAGAAGGAAATGGCAACCCCCTCCAATATTCTTGCCTGGGAAATCTCATGGACAGAGGAGCCTGGCAGGCTACAGTCCATGGGGTCGCAAAGAGTTGGACACTACTGAGCGACTGAGCCCATTTATCTCGCAGCCCTGGGCTAGCTAGTAATCAGGCATCCTATGTGGCTGATTAGGGGACCATATTTGGCTCCCTAAGGACAGTGTGCATCAGAAGTGGGGCAAACACTTGAGAAGCTGACGGTTGTGAACCCTAACTGTGGGGCCTGAGTGTCCACAGGCCGTGGTTTGGCTTCGTGGCCCAGCTGTTGCAAATGTTGGGGCGGAGTGTTACTGTCAGATGTGGTCTGATGTCGTGGGTCTGTACATTCAGTCTCCATGGAAACATAGAAGCACCTGTCCTGTTATTGGCATCTGTGTCTGCAGGACCCTGGGAGAGTGCTGTCACTCAACAGTGGCTGAAGAAGAGGGCGCATGGTCAGAAGGCTCCCTGTAACATGCATCCTTCTCACTCCCTGTACCTGTGCTTTCATAGCTACAAACCAGCACACTTCCACCATCTAAGAGCAGCCGTTTATTGAACCACTGTTGGATGTGCAATCAGGGTAGGCGCTTGGAAGTCACACGGAGCAGGCCTCTGACTTGGCTGACTGATCTCATTTCACAGATGAGGAAATGGCTTCCAAGTTGCTGCTGATCACTGGCCATGTGAGCCAGGACAGTCTGCTCTCTCTGTCTGTGACCTTTCATTTTCCTCTTTCGAAAGAGGGAGACAAAAACACTGGCATAAGAAGCTTGTTATGAAATCAAAGAAATGGGGGAAAAGAGAAAAAGTGCTTCCATGTGGCAAAATGCCAACCACACTGTGTAAAGGATGGATGGGATTAGGAAAGCATTGTCCTTGCAGGGGAGAATCGTGATCAGAGGCCTAAACCATGGAGGAAAAGTTTGAGGAGAAATAGAATATTTACATATCCTCAAAGCATCTCTACACAAATTACTTTTAATGATAAAGGAAGGAACAGTAACTTCATTGTGGAGAAAACTGGCACCTGCCACCTTAAGCAAGTAACAAAAGTTAAGTTCATTGTAACGAATGAGCTTACTGGAAGGAATGGGCACAGTATGTAGCTTCCAAATGATGCTCTGTCACACTGGCGTGTTTCTGGCCAAAAAAGAAAAAAGGCATAATCTGAAGCTAATCTGAATTTGATTGTGAGGAAGCATCAGACAAGCCCACCTGGAGGGCACTTAACATAAGAAATGATCTGAACTCTGCAAAAAATTTGGAGGTTAAGGAAACATTGTTTCAGATTAAAGAGACCAAAGAGAGGAACAATGAAATACAATAGATGATTCGTGATGGCTTCCTGGGCCCTGTTGTTTATTATTATTATAAAAGACATTATTATTATTTTATTTTTATAAAATATATATTATACAATAACATATTATTATATTGCTTATTATTATTATAAAGGACTTCCCCAGGACAATTAGTGAAATGTGAATAGAGCCTGAGATGAGATGATAGTATAATAATACCATTTCCCTAATTATGTAAGACAATGTCTCTGTTGTTAGGAAAATAAAGTATAAATTTGCCCCAACTGTGAAAGTAGCTCATCCCCAGGGACGCTTTCACAAGCAGAAACAACGTAAAGCAAGAAAGTCACTTACGATGGGTCTTGCTAGCAGTCTCAAAATAAACAGGGAAGAAGCACACAGATGTTCCCAGACGGTTCACAGCCCTGGGGGCCAGATGCTGAGATGTTCAGCGTGGTTCCAGGAAGGAGCCTGGGGAGGCCACTCGTGCAAAACACATACCAGACACAACTTTCACTTTTTGCCCTTTTTCATAAAAGTGAAAACTCCTCTTAGGATTTCTTTCTGTTTGCAAAGACAGGCACTTGTGTTTTTTTCTAAAAGCAAAGTGGCTTAAAGCCACTTTGGAGTACCTGCATTTGGCGGGGGCGGGAAGGACACGGTGGATGTAACTTGCTCTCAGGATAAAACATTTCAGGAAAAAACAGATAGAAGTAACAGGGGATGTGACAACCCCAGTCAAGTGCCAGAGTCTGGGGAATCTGGGGGAGGGTATTAGTTCTCTAATTTTTCTTAAGTTTGAAATTACTCCAAAATAAAGTTTTTAAAATCCTTGTTATTAATATTAAATGAGTCAATATTTATAAAGGGCTTAGTATGTAGACCTTAAAACATCAGTGTTAGCAATGATTATGGTCCCCCAGTTCGGAAGTAACAGGGCCATCTCTAGATGGCCTTATTAGTCCCCCACTTCTTCACCTCCTACTTCAGGAGAGAAGCCTTTACATAAACTGTGAAGTGCAGTGCACCTGTGGATGTCTGTGACCTTGTGCAGTGAGCTCCCCCTCCTGCAGGTATTTGTGAAGTGGGTTTAGTTTGCATCAGTGACCAGGTCATGGAGACTCAGAAGGTTCAAACAGCTTCACAAAGGTGACAGGGTTGGTGGAAAACCCAGTTCTCCCTGATGAGTCTTGTCCTTTTTTAAAAATTTTTTTTAATTTATTTTTAATTGAAGAATAATTGCTTTACAATGTTGTGTTGGTTTCTGCCATACATCAGCATGAATAAGCCATAGGTACTCATGTCCCCTCCCTCCTGAACCTCCCTCCCACCTCCCACCCCATCCCACTCTAAGTTGTCACATCTGAATTAGTTCTAATAAGGTGGATTAGAGCCTGTTACACACAGTGAAGCAAGGCAGAAAGAGAAAAACAAATACCATATATTCACGCATATATATATGGAATCTACAAAGATAGTCTGACGAACCGCCTGCAAAGAGAGGCAGACATAGAAAACAGACTTGTGGACCTGGGGTTGCAGGCGAAGGGAAGGAGAGTGTGGGATAAATAGAAAGAATAGCCTAGAAACATATACATTACCATGTGCAACATAGATGGCCAGTGGGAATTTGCTATATGATGCAGGGGGTTCAAACCCTGGGCTCTGAGTCCTGTCCTTTTAAATTTAGGTCGTGGATTATATGGAAAAGTGTGCAAAAGGGAAACTTCTTTCACAGCCTGACTTGTTTTCACCTAGGTCAGTTCATCAGGTGTGGCTGTGACCCCCTGACCCTGCTCAAGGCTGCTCCATTTCCTGTTGGAGCTCCAGGATAGGGAGATGCCAGCGGGATGGCGGCAAGAGACAGTCATGCCTCACTGTCTTCCCGTTCGGGCTTCTTATCTACTGAAGCAAAGTGTTAGTCACTCAGTTGTGTCCGACTCTTTATGACCCCATAGGCTGTAGTCTGCCAGGCTCCTCTGCTCTTGGGATTCTCTAGGCAAGAATACTGGAGTAGGTTGCCATTCCCTTCTCCAAGGGATCTTTTCAACCCAGGGATTGAACCCAGGTCTCCTGCATTGCAGGTGGATTCTTTACCATCAGAGCCACTAGGGAAGCCCACATCTGATGAAAAAATACATCTTTTTCTCCCCATCTGAAAATATGAAAGTGTCACTGATGTTAGCTCCTGCATGTCTGGGATTCTAACCACAACATCCATCCAAACTCCTGAGCCTGGTTCTTCTTAATGGTGGTCGTCTTCCTATTAATATTTCTAAGACTAAATGACAGTTAGAAGAAAAAAAAAAAAAACAGGTTGGCTAGGAAAAGAATGTTTGTTCCTGATCCTAGCATAGTTTGCACGCTTGTTAAGTGTTTGCGTAGTCACTAAGTCATTGACTCTGCGACCCCACAGACTATAGCCTGCCAGGCTCCTCTGTTCAAGGGATTCTCCAGGCAAGAGTACTGGAGTGGGGAGCCATTGTCTTCTCCAGGGGATCTTCCCAACCTGGGGATCGAACCCATGTCTTCTGCACTGGCAGGAGAATTCTTTATCACTGAGCCACCTGGGAAGTCCTAGCACTACTTAATGGGCTGCAAACAACTGAGTATCCAAAACTCATTTTTGCATGGCCCACATACACATTTGTCTCACTGATTAAGTATGAAGAACACGTCTGTAAGTTATTTTCCTCCCTGAGGTACTAATTTCATTTACAGAGTGACAATCTCAGAACCGAAGACATAATGCTTAAAGAAAATGATTCTAGAAAAAAAAAAAAATCTGTCAGCCTCAGTTTCCACATCTGTCAAATAATCCGTGGGTTTATTGTGAGAATGAATGGCATAATAATAGAAGAATAATTTTTTCTACCCACTTGTTAAGTGAAAACAAATCCCCCAAATTCAACAATGATACAGTTAGAAAATATTTACCCATTTCCTACCCAAACCCAGATACTTCTCAGATGGGAGTTCACGGAACTTCTGGATTTGACTGCTAATCAAGGACAAGTTTCAAAAGAGGGAAGGAGTGTTTCCTGTGAACACATCCGTCATCTGACAACACTGGATAAGAAAATGGGTAGTGGGACCCTGAGTTTAAAAATGGAAAAGGACATTCAGCTTATTAGGCGGAAATGGGTAATACTAAATGGGTTTCTGATGCTTAAGGATACATTTATTCTGGTTTGTTTATTTTTTTAAGGAATGGAATATTAAAATGCCAGAAGAGCCAGTGATTTTTTCACAAATCTGTAGACTAATAAAAAATCTAAATAATCTGTTCCTACTTGAGATGCTTCTTAGCAATTAAAGGATGTCAAAATATTTTATTTACCATACACTTGGACAGAAACGATCATCAGTTGATAGCTTTATGTCTATCAACTAGCTTTCTGATTTCCTTAGGAAGCAATAATTAAGTCAATTTCGCCCCACTTCATTGATTAACCCAGCCATAAATAATAAATTCACTTAAAATTTTACAATGATTTGCATATTTGCCTGCAGGTGGTAATTTTTCTACAAGCATTAATTTAATTGTTATTTGGCTACTCTTATTTAACTTCTCATTAAAATTTCCTTAAGGTAATCAAGGCACTAACTTCTGCAGCATTTAAATATGTAAACACTATAGGAAGAGTATATAAATTATTTTCTATTTCATGGTTAAGGGATTTTAATAATGGCTACTATTATATATTAATTACTACAATTATTAGATATACCATTCCAGGCACTAGGGAGACATTTCAATACCTGATCTCTACTCTTTTATTTTTATTTTTTTGGCTGCACAGTGTCTTGGTTGCTGTATGTGGGATTTCTCTAGTTGTGGGGGCAGGGGCTACTCTAGTTGGGGTGCATGGGCTTCTCGTGGCAATGGCTTTTCTTGTTGCAGAGCACAGGGTCTAGGGCAGATGGGCTTCAGTAACTGCAACTTCCTGGCTCTAGGACTCGCAGGCTTCAGTAGTTTTAGTTTCACACATGGGCTAGGTAGTTTCTGCTCACTTAGTTGCCCTGTGGCATGTGGGGTCTTCGCTGACCAGAGATCAAACCCATGTCCCCTGCACTGGCGGGCAGATTGTTATCCACTGAGCCCCCAGGGGAGTCCCTGAGCTCTACTCTTAATGATAAACCTGGAAGGTAGGTACCCTTCAGTGCATTATGCAGAAGAGAAAATCAAGGCCCATAGAATCTGTGACATGCCAGGGTCCCTCAGGGCAGTGGTCCCCAATCTTTCTAGCACCAGGGACTAGTTTCCTGGTTTCCTGAAAGGCAATTTCCCCATGGATTGGAGTGGGGGATGGTTCATGATGATTCAAGCATGTTATATTTATTGCACACTTTATTTCTACTGCTTTACACCAGCTCCACCTCAGACACTCAGGCACGAGACCCAGAGGTTGGGGACCCCTCTGTCAGGGAACAAAGGGTGGATTTTTCTGCTTTACTCCTATCCCCACCAGGCCCAGTACCCCATCACGTCACTTTCTCGTAGCCATATGTTGGTGTTTCACATTTATCAAATACTCTTCTCTAAGCCCATGTGACACGCGATCCCTTCACTGCAGGTTCTCCCAACTCCAGGTGTCAGAAACCATCACCACAAGCGGGGAAGCACAGGGGGAGCGTTTTTGGTCCCCACTGCTGATTGAGGGCAGCACGTCTTGCCCAGTCGGTTTTAGTTGAACAACTGGTGATGGTTTAAATTTCCGTAAACTCCCTGAAGGCAGGAAAGAGGTGCTACTCAGCTTCGCTTGTCTACTGCCCCTTCTCCAGCCCGGAGTCCCGGAACGCAGCAGTCACACAGTAAATACTGAATGGACTGGATATCCAGTTTATTGTTTTCTTCTAAAAATTCTGAATTAGGTCAATGAATGTACATACGAATTTTAAAATAGTGTATTTAGTGAAGGATTTGTGTCTCCAAACTGTCAGCTCCTGTTGGGACCTAGGATGGAGGGCCGGGGGTAACCTGTCCCTCTGAGACGGCCACTACCTGGTGGCTCCCTCACCCCCACCCCAACAGCCCTCTGGGGCCGACGGAGGACGACAGGGTGAGGTGCTGCCTACTGCCTCCGTCGCGCACTCGGGGAGCGCTTTGAAGTTCAAAGGCGCGTGTTTACCAGCAAACAAAGCGCATCGCGGTCTTGGTCCCAGGGACCAGCTGCGGTCCCCTCAGAAGGGACGAGGGCCGTGGCGACAAATGGACCTTCCGGACGCTGGCAGAGGGACATCTGATCTGCCGCCCCACCCCCGGCTCCAGCGCCGGTTCTCCGCGCGCCAGGCCAGCAGCCTGGGGGCCGCGGCCAGGAGAACTTTGCCAGCCCGGCGGGAATCGCTGGGCAGACGGTGCATTAGGGAATTCTCAGGGGCAGGTGGCCACTCCCGCTACAACCCTGACCCCTTGCGCCTCCGAGGAGCTCCCGGGAGCGAGGGCCGGGCGGCGGCGCGGAGCCTGCCGAGCGGGGGTAACAAAGGGAGCCGGCGGGCCAGGAGGATGCTGCGCGCACTCCCCTGCGCCCCACCCGGCCCTCTCCGGGGCGCTGCCTCGTGCGCAGGTAGCCCGGCCTTCCGCGCCGCGGGAGGGTGTGTTGGAGCAGGGCGCACAAAGACTCACTTCCGCGGGGCCTGGTGCCCCGACCCCGGCCCCGCAACTCACAGCAGGTCCTAGTCCCGGCATCTCTGCCGTCGGCCAGGCCCGAGTGCCCGCGGTAGAGGCGAGCGGTGCCGGGCGGAGCCTGTGCAGGTGACCCTCAGAGGACCGGGGCTGGCTGGCAGCGGCGGCGGGGACAGGAGTGCCTTTACAGGCCACCGCGACGCCCCAGTCTACGATCACTCTGTGCCACCAGCGGGGCTTGGCTCGCAGCCGGGGAGCGCCCACCTTGTACCCCCTGCGCCACCGCCGCCAGGCAACGGGGCCAGGCAGTGGGGAGTGGTCGCCGAACTTCCCGAGGCCAGCTGCCGCCCGCTAGGTGAGCTGGGCAGCGAGGGGAGGGCGGAGGAAGCCGCGGAGGCGGAGGGGCGGGGGGCAAGGGGTGGGCGCTGGGGAGCGCGGGGCGGGGCGCGGCGCAGGCTCTGCGCGGGGGCTGGGAGCTGGGAGCCGCCGGCTGGAACAATGAGGCGCGCGGCGCTGGCTGAGCGCAACACCGCGCCGGCCCGGAGGCCGAGCACCCCGAGCTCGCTTTCGCCGTCCAGCACCGAGCGATCAGGACCGGAGGAGATCCCGCCGGCAGCCCGGTACGTGAGCGCTGGCCGCCGGGTCTCTGCGGCGGCGCCAGGAGGCTGCTCGGCGGAAGCGGGCTGCAGCTGCGGGAGCCGCTGAGCCGCGCGCGCGTCTGGCGCCCGGGCCCCGGCTCTCTGCTCCAGTCGGTGCGATTGTGGGAGCGCGTGGCGCGCGCCCGAGCGGCCGCCGGAGAAGAAGATGTGACACGTTCGTCCCCGACTCCACGCCGCGGGGTCGGGCGCCGGGAGGCGCGGCGTACAGAAAAGGTGGGCGACCAAAGGCTCGGGGTCGGGCGGTGCCAGGCGGCTGCTGCAGGGTCGCCGGAGCCCGGGTGCCTCTCGGCACTGAGTTAGACTCGGCGACCCGCCCCCAGACCAGTGGTGGGGTGTAGGGGGAGCGCTGAGGACAGTTTTTGGGGAAGAAGCAGGAAATTCCTCGAGAGGTGAGCCCACCAGAAGACTTGCGCTCCGGGGATAGGAGGACACAGTGTGCCCCGGTGACTCAGTGACCCTGATCTTTAATTTTGGCTCTGGATGGGGCTCGAGGTCTTTAATTGTCTTCTCGACCCCACCCGCAGGCACAACTGCGTTTCTTAAAGTGCGTGGCACTGATCTCTAGTTTTCTGTAGCTGAAACGTTTGGGGCAGAAGGATCTTGTGAATCCTGAGCAGTGGGGTGTTCGTTCTTGCGCACTGGCGCGAGGAGGGCGGCTTCGGAGTTGTACCACTTTCCACCGTGTACCGAAAGGAGATTTGATGCATTCAGGGGTACGGAATGCAACGTCCATCTCAGTCGGATTTCGCGATGCAAGGGGATGGAGCGGAGTGAAACTCCTGGCTGGAGCGAAGCGGCTGCTGCCTCCTTCCAGAGTGATCCGAATAGCTGTTTGAGAAGCCGTGCTTTCCAGGAATTTAAATGAGACTTTTTGCGAACGCCTTCCAGGTCTCTCCCCCTGGTACCGTGTTTGTTTTGTCAGGCTGAACTTTCAAAGCTGTTTTATAATCCGAGAAGCACTTTGGGAGAAGAGTAATGCTTGGCTGGATTGGTTGCGAACGTATTCTTAGTGATCAGGCTGAAAAATTGAGGAGAGGCAAACCATATTTGGTCGGAATCTTTGCTTTGTGCGAGGTTGGCGTTCTGACCGGGAAGGGGCCAGCTGATCCCCAGTTCGGTCGGCCGTATGCTTGGTGAGGACATTGCTGGGGGACTCGAAAAGCATTTTAAGTACTTTCTGCACATTTTAAAAGCCTCGGGCGGGTTACTCGGTAGTTACTTTTTTTTTTTTTTTAATTTTGGTCGACATACTTTGCCATATTGAAATAAAATTCATGACCCGTGGGTTTCAAAAATTGAAGTGCCGTCGTTGCAAACTTGGGGTTGACGTTTTCTTTTAAAAGGAGAAGTGATGTGTGGCCTTGAGCTTATTTTTACCCTGCTATTTTTCTGAAACTGGCAACCAAAATTTTTCCAACCCTTGAAGGCTCGCATTTCCCACTAATGCATCAGGAAAACTGTTGGCAGTAGGGAGTTGGGAATGCTGGAAACTAATGGAAGAATTGCCCTGAATTTTACAGTTGAGTTTAAGAAAAGTCACTCAAACGTGTTGGAATTCTTGATAAAATTTTTGTTGTGAGTGAGGTGAACTAGGGTATTCCTTTCAGCTTGGTGCAGGTGAAGCTTTTGGAACCTTGTGTTAAATCTCTGTAGAGACTGTGCAATGAGCCTCAGCTCTTAGTGGGGTTCTGAGCCCCACAGTTCAGACAAGAAGGGCCGAAGGTGGGAGAGAGCTCAGCAGAAACCAGCCTTTGGTGAGTGTAGTAAGTGGTACCTGTGATCTTGGACGTAAAGATAAAGAATTGAGGACATTTAGACTGGAGGATTCAAAGCTGAGATAATTTCACATCTGAAAATATGTGAATGGATTTATTATGTAGAGAAGAGCAGGCAGTAGTGCTCAGTCTCTGATGAGGATAATTAAGAGGGAAAGGTTTACTCATGGGGTGAACACGTCAGTTGGGTCTAGGAGATTAGTTAAACAGTGAAGTGGTTGCTGAGAAATTCCTGTAGATGTTTGTTTCTGGAGCTCTTTTTTTCTGAGATGATGAAGTGTGTGAATGCTTATACTAACTGGAGTTTTATTTTCTGTGTCTACAGTTTATCCAAGTGTTTCTCAGTGCTTAAGTCTTTCTATAAACACCAACTTATTTCTGTACTTTTGTACCTATTGCTTAAATAAGCCAATGACAAGTTTCTTTCCAGAAACTTGGAGATATTTGCCCTTTGAGAAACTTTTAATTAATGTCTGGATTTGGTATTTCATTCTTGATGCTTTTGCATAAAAATGTCTTATGCATTAATAATTGGGACAGCCTTTGTTTTAATATTCACCTAAGTATACAGTGTTTTTCCTCCCTCCTGGATCTTCTATTATATCATCTTAATTTTTAATTGCTTAAATTAAGTGAACTACTTTACTCCTCTTGCTTGAATGTCTTAGCAAAGATAGTGCCTTCAAGGTAGGTGTATGTCAAGCTTTGTGATTTTAATCATTGAACGCTCCTTTAAAAAGAACTAGGGGATTAAACTGACAACTGACAGTAAGAGAAATAATTACATAGAATCAGATACTAATTTTGGAATCAGGACTGTGCAGGTGTAATTTACATAGCAGTTTTCAATGTTCTTAACAGGTTGGTGTCAAGTCCAAACCCTGAGTGTGCTGGAAGAGGTGACCAGCTACTCTTATGCATAAACATCAGACTGTGAATTACCACATCTGCCATATTTCTACTTTTGAGCAATTTATGTGTAAACATGGGGCTTGGGCAGAAGCATGGATTTATTATACTTTTTGTAATTATTATTACAAAATCCCATCCTGATCTTAAATTCTAAGCCCTATCTCACCCCCCTAAATTGTTGGGGAAGAAATGCAATTCAAAATGCATAGAACACACCTGGCCTGTGGGTGAAGTGGTGGCCCTAATGTTAAGGGTGTAAGAATGGCCTGAGCAGTCCTGAGCCAGTAATTTGGTCCAGGCCTCACATCCATCCTAGACCTGCCACTTGGTAAAAGCTGGGTTTCCCGCAGTAGTCTGCCTACTGTCTTCCCTTGCCTGTAGGCAGGTTCTGGTCTGCCTCTCAACACCAAGTCCCTCCTGCTTTGGCGTGGAATTGCCCTGCAGATGGAATGACATCAGAGCACTGCCACCCACTCTCAGAGACTTGCCTAAACAGACTTGTCCATACCCCCCCCCCCCCCTTTCTGCTGCCCCCTGTGGGCTTCTCCAGGAAAGAATCCCCAGTTCCGGGCAGATGTTGTTTCTAACAAGTTTGAGGTTGGAGATAGCAGTTTTGCACTGGACTTTCTCAGAGAATGAAGCAGCAAGGAGACTTCTCAGTCGTGAGTCCTGCTGGGACCTGCATGGTTTTCAGGGCTGCCAGATGAAGATTCAGGTTAAACTCTCTCCAAGGTGTTCTCTGGAATGGGGATTGCGTGGAATGGATAATTGTGTTTTCTGGTGTATCAAAAAGCTGATTCCCCTGCTCAGAAGAGAAGGAACCTTTAGCTATCCATACTGGACATCCCTTCCAACAGCCCATAGTCCTGGGGAGAGCAGTGATGCCAAGAATAATCAGAGCCTCTGCTTTGAGACTTTTCATGCCCCACACTGCTGTTATGTCTGCACAGGGCAACAAGGGGCATCTTGGCCACAACCTGGGCCATGCTACGAGAGTGAGCTCAGAAAGAGGAAGTGGCTGCCTCAAGAGTGAGAACAGAGCTGGGATCTGAACTTGGGCTTGGTTATCTCCAAATGCAGATGACACCACCCTGATGGCAGAGAGGAACTGAGGAACCTCTTGATGAAAGTGAAAGAGAAGAGTGAAAAAGTTGGCTTAAAATTCAACATTCAAAAAACTAAGATCATGGTATCCAGTCCCATCATTTCATGGCAAATAGATGGGGAAACAGTGGAAACAGTGACAGAGTATTCTTTTGGGCTCTAAAATCACTGCAGATGGTGACTGCAGCCATGAAATTAAAAGACACATGTTCCTTGGAAGAAGAGCTATGATTAACCTTGACAGAATATGAAAAAGCAGAGACATTACTTTGCCAACAAAGGTCCATCTAGTCAAAGCTATGGTTTTTCCAGTAGTCATGTATGGATGTGAGAGTTGGACTATAAAGAAAGCTGAGCACCAAAGAAGTGATGCTTTTGAACTGTGGTGAAGAAGACCCTTAAGAAGGGACTGCAAGGAGATCAAACCAGTCAATCGTAAAGGAAATTGGTCCTGAAGATTCCTTGGAAGGACTGATGCTGAAGCTGAAGCTCCAATACTTTGGCCACCTGATGCGAAGAACTGACTCATTGGAAAAGACCCTGATGCTGGGCATGATTGAAGGCAGGAGGAAAAGGGGGTGACAGGATGAGATGGTTGGATGGCATCACCAACTCGATGGACATGAGTTTGAGCAGGTTTTGGGAGTTGATCAAGGACAGGGAAGCCTGGCGTGCTGTAGTCCATGGGGTCACAAACAGTCAGACATGACTGAGCAACTGAACTGAACTAAATTTGGGTGTCTCCAAAGGCCACACAGCAACATGAGACACCACTCTGAAGAGGAAGGGCACTGACTGGGAGCTCCCAGCCCCACCTGGGTGTGCTGGCTCCGGAAGGTTGTCCAGGCTGCAAGCGCAGGGCCTGGAGCCCATGTCTTTTGGAACCTGGAGGCAGACAGAAGCTTGAATTGCAGCTGAAAGGTGGCCCAGGCCATTTGGGTTATCCGGTCCTGCAGTAGTAGGATGAAATTCAGGCTCACGAGGCGTGACAGCAGTGACATTTCCAAAGGAAACTACAAGCTAAGATTCAAGAGGATCACCCCTGTGCTTTGAGGCTTCCCAGCGGCTCACACAGTGAAGGAGCTGTCTGCAGTGCAGGAGACCTGGGTTCGATCCCTGAAATGGGAAGATCCCCTGGAGGAGGGAATGGCAACCCACTCCAGCATTCTTGCCTGGAAAATCCCATGGGCAGAGGAGCCCACCAGGCTACAGTCCATGGGGTTGCAAAGAGTCAGAAATGCCTGAGCAACTAACACACTTTTGAGTTATTAGGTTGTCGAAGAGTGCAAGCCTAGATAGTAGCCTCTTGGGATGTTTAGAAATATGTTGGCTAGAGCATTAGAGAATGCATCGTAAAGAAAAATCCTGCCATGTCTTGATCAGAAGCCTCTGTTTCAGAAATTTAAAATTCACATACTTAGTCATATGCTAGGCTGCTTCTAGGATTTGAGCCTGAGAGGAGAATACTGTATTAATTTTATAACCATTGGTTTTCTGTGTTCAAATTATAAAAATCTTTCAAGTAGAGGTTCTTGCATGTTGCTAATTATTGTGGCTTCTAGAATGACTTTCTGGAGTAGGAAATGGCAAACCACTCCGGTACTCTTGCCTGGGAAATCCTATGGACAGAGGAGCCTGAAAGGCTACAGTCCATGGGGTCACAGAAGAGTTGGCCTTGACTGAGTGACTGAGCATAGAATGACTTGGCTTTAAATTACATTTGGGAAAAGATAAATCTTATAGATACCCCAATAGTTTTCATGAATCAGAAATTAATGTGAAAAGTAGCTTCCTTGAAAGTCTATTGATGGCTTTTTTGCAGTGTGTTAAAACCTATATTTGTACCTCTGGCCACAGATGGGTAGGAAAAAGTGCAATTAATACAGAATTTGTTTTCTAAATGATACAGTTACTCCGATGACAATGCCAGACTCTAGGTGCAGGATTAAACGAATGAATTTGCTTTTCCTATTAGAAGAAGGGTCTTACTATATAGATTACATTTTACAATTGAGAAAACTATACCCCTGAGAAGTCCCAGTACCAAAAAAGAAAAAAAAAAAGAGGATGATGCAAGAACACACACTGGCACCCCCTCACACACACTCATACTTAAATATAGGAGGAACACATCCAGGACTGATGTGGCTTTATGTCAGATATGAGGGGAGAGAATGTGAATCGTGACAAGTAAACATCCCTGGCTGGGATTTATAGCTGCTGAGAAACAAACTCAGGATCAGAACCCTGGCCATCTGACCAAGAGAACACTCTTCTTCCTGTGTCAGTGATCTCTGGAGAATTTTACAGAGAGTGGGGTAGGAAGATCTCAAAAATGTTTAGGGTTTAAACTGCACTCTTAGTTTATTATAAGTAGACCGTGTGTTAGAGAAAAAAATGGCAGTTCTCTCCAGTATTCTTGCCTGGAGAATCCCATGGACAGAGGAGCCTGGTGGGCTACAGTCCAGGAGGTCACAAAAGAGTTGGACATGACTGAGCGACTGCACAACAACAAAGACTGCGTGTGGGAAAAACACACGTTTTTCTCGCTGTGCGCAGTGCGAGGGTTCTTACAGCATCGCATCTTTGGGTACCCAGGTAGGTGCAGGATGTGTTTCATCCTCGGGACCAGATCCCGCAGTGACATCTCCAGCAGGGTATCTAGGGTGCATCTAGGGTGCTGGGCTGGGCCAGGTGACTGGACTCCTGGTATCAAAACTCAAGTTCCCTGCCGGGGGAGGTAGATTCACAACAGGATTAGAGGAGGAAGGTCAGGTGTGTGTGTGTGTGTGTGTGTGTGTGTGTGCTTGTCTTATACTGTATTTTTACATGGTGGATGAAAGCAGGACTGAGAGCTGCAGTTAGATATTTCAGCATTCCCCTTGTTTATCCCGTGTGCTTGACAAGGACATTTTCGCTTAAAGCCAGGTACCTTGGGATTTCCAGTCACCTGTGTACCTCAAAACCAGGTGTCCTTCCTTTGGTGTCTGGCTGTTTGTAGGGTGAACAGAATGCAGGGGCTGTCACAGGCCCCCTTGCTTGTGTGGGGAGAACAGGGGACAGATGGTAAAGTTCACACCAAGATACACAAAAGTGATAATGTCAGTTGCTCAGTGGTGTCCGACTCTTTGTGACCCCATGGACTGCAGCCCGCCAGGCTCCTCTGTCCATGGGATTTTCCAGGTCAGAATACTGGAGTGGGTTGCCATTCCCTTCTCCAGGGGATCTTCCCCACCCAGGGATTGAACCTGGGTCTCCTATATTGCAGACAATTCGTTACCAACTGAGCAAAACCTCGAGCATCTGATGATCTCCAGGTGCCAGGGCAGTGACATCATGGAACACATCAGGTCTGGAGCAGGCCTTCCTTTTCTCACGTTTTGTTAGCTATTCTAGGAAGTCAGACTTAAACCACTCAACGCTATTATTTGTATGCCTCCCTGAATCTCACAGAGAACACCTGAAAAGCGCCTCTCTTTTCATAATGATCCCAGATGTGGTTGGGCATTTTTGTTCCTTTCTTTAACAGAGCATTCAGAAGTGAGGGACATGTGTAGTTGGCCGGTAATTAGTAAATAAATTGGGTAGGACCTTCCCAGGGAGAGTTTACAAAAGCACTTATCTCAGATTCATAAACGTATCAAATCCTAACAATCAGAGCCACACACATTAGCAGCCCCTGGTGGGATAATAAGGCTGGTCCCCAGGGACTGGCTGGTGGTGGTTGTGGTTGGGCTGCGTCTTTTTCATGCTTGCCCATGAATCATCTGCGAACAGATATTAAAATTTGGGAAAGGTCTTTGGGTGGGAAAGTATCAAATCTCAGCTGACCACAAAGAATTGTAAGTGCGGTGCTTTGCCTCTGAGTGCTGGCCCACCCGCTGCAGGTGGAGAAGGTAGCGCACCCTTTGCTGGGAAGCCGGAGATGGTACTGTGCCGTGTGTCCCCACCGGTGTGTCACACCTGGCCTGAGTGTCACACATGGCCATGACGCGTTCTGCCAGCACTCCCTGCAGGAGACAGCCACCTAGACTGAGGGCATCTTCCCGGGACAGAGGGTCAGCTGCACTTGGAGTCATGAGAGCTTATATGGCGCTTCCTGTATTTTCCAAGCATCTTCCCAGACTATGTCCTCTATGTGCTAATCGTTCTGCATTGCTTTCCCAAAAGGTCGAGTGAGGGCTCGGGGCAGCCCAGGGTGAGTCAGTTAATTAAAGGAACTCTTTCCATTACTCTGAACCCATACTAGGATGAAAATAAAGACTGTCACCAGTGGTTGAAGTTAGGGACTTCAAGTGATTCTCCGTGGTAAATAGAACATTGCAGGAGTTTAATGAAAGCACATGGAGTTAAAAAAAAAATACATGGAGTGTTTGAATAAACTGTTCCTGCTCCATTTAAGTATGCTTAAGATACAAGGGATGACTTGCAAATGAACAGAGAGGAACCTAAGCGTGGCTTTCCTTCCATCCAAGTAAGTCATTTAAATCGCTTTCATAATCCAGTTAAGTGGATTTTAATGACAGCATGTGTGTTGGTCGTTAGCAGCCACTTTGCTGCCTGTGGCATTTCGCCAGTTCTGTCCCATGACCACCCCCAGTACCACCACCACTTGGGATCTCCACAAAGTCTCACAGACCCAGGTCTGTCCTGGACCTACACATCTGGCAAAGGAAGCTCTTTGGAGGAACCTCCATCCACTGTTGGGCTTCCCAGGTGATGCTAGTGGTAAAGAACCCACCTGCCAGTGCAGGAGATGTAAGAGACATGGGTTCAGTCCCTGGTTGGGAAGATCCCCTGGAGGAGAGCATGGCAAATCACTCTGTATTCTTGCCTGGAAATTCCCATAGACAGAGGAGCCTGGCGGACTACAGTCCACGGGGTCACAAAGAGTCAGACACGACTTAGCGCTGCACCGTCCACCGTCACAGGCTCGGGTTGGCTCCGACAGCATCCAGTGCTACTGCTCTTTGTGGTAATATATTAAAATTGAAAATCTGTGAAAACGGTTCCATTTTGTGAAGGACCTTAGCTCTCTGCACACCCTCGAGCCCTTTTAATTTTCCTCATGAGTCACGCTGTGCCAACTTAATGAGGTTTGCATTACCAGTTGGTTTCTCTGCACTTTTTAATTATGTTGGTGTCCTGGACAAGGTCTTTGATAACTGGAAGTGGGTAGAAAATTCTCTTACTGGGTTCTGAGATTCTGATGCCAGTCAGGAAGGCCTAAGCCTGTGATCAAACTAGCTCACCAACTTGTGCTGTGTTCTTCTGGGAATTTAGAACCATGGGTTATTGAAGCTGGTTTCCAGTGGATCCCAACATTTCAGGAGAGGGTGTGAACTCAGCCTTGACCTTTGCAGTGGGCTGAGTGTTTTGCTTGTTTGTTTGGTTTTCTTTTTTCCAACTACTTTAGACTGCTTGAGAAGATTTACCCTCAGGCAGGGAACCTCAAAGTCAAGACAATTTTGTGGCCTCCTAGAAACTGATGATGCATAATTCAGATCTTACAAGAGGTCCTGCCTTTCCCTTGTTTGTACTGTGTGTGTGTGTGTGTGCTCAGTCATGTCAGACTCTTTGCAACCCCATAAACTGTAGCCCTCCAGGCTTCTCTGTCCATGGGATTCTCCAGGCAAGAATACTGGAGTGGGTTGCCATTTCCTTCTCCAGGGGATCTTCCTGACCCAGGGAATGAACAGGTCTCCTGTATTGTAGGCAGATTCCTTACCGTCTGAAACACAAGCAAACCTGACAAACAGGTAAATAAAGATGATCTGTCTCCCAGGCATAGAGGCCAGGTGCCTGCTCTGTCCAGCTGAGCTGCTTATCAGGACGGGTGAGGGGCGGCTGTCAGGCGAGGGGGTCCCCTAGAAGTTCGGGGGTCTTCAGCTTCAGCCTCATAGAGAGGATCATAGAAAAAGCAAGAGAGTTCCAGAAAACCATCTACTTCTGTCTTATTGACTATGCCAAAGCCTTTGACTATGTGGATCACAGCAAACTGTGGGAAATTCTTCAAGAGATGGGAATACCAGACCACCTGACCTGCCTCCTGAGAAATCTGTATGCAAGTCAAGAAGCAACAGTTAGAACTGGACATGGAACAATGGACTGGTTCCAAATTGGGAAAGGAGTACGTCAAGGCTGTATATTGTCACCTTGCTTATTTAACTTCTATGCAGAGTACATCATGCGAAGTGCTAGGCTGGATGAAGCACAAGCTGGAATCAAGATTGCTGGGAGAAATATCAATTACCTCAGATATGCAGATGACACCACCTTTATGGCAGGAAACAAAGAGGAACTGAAGAGCTTTTTGATGAAAGTGAAAGAGGAGAGCAAAAAAGCTGGCTTAAAACTCAACATTCGAAAAACTAAGATCATGGTATCCAGTCCCATCACTTCATGGCAAATAGATGGGGAAACAGTGGAAACAGTGACAAACTTTATTTTCTTGGGCTCCAAAATCACTGCATATGGTGACTGCAGCCATGAAATTAAAAGACATTTGTTCCTTGGAAGAAAAGCTATGGCCAACCTAGACAGCATATTAAAAAGCAGAGATATTACTTTGCCAACAAAGGTCCGTCTAGTCAAAGTTATGGTTTTTCCAGTAGTCATGTATGGATGTGAGAGTTGGACTATAAAGAAAACTGAGCACCAAAGAATTGCTGGCTTTGAACTGTGGTGTTGGAGGAGACTATTGAGAGTCCTTGAACTGCAAGGAGATGCAACCAGTCCATCCTAAAGGAGATCAGTCCTAGGTGTTCATTGGAAGGTCTGATGTTGAAACTGAAACTCCAGTACTTTGGCCACCTGATGCGAAGAACTGACTCATTTGAAAAGACCCTGATGCTGGGAAAGATTGAGGGCAGGAGGAGAAGGGGACGACAGAGGATGAGATGGTTGGATGGCATCATCCACTTGATGGACATGAGATGAGTTTGAGCAGGCTCCAGGAGCTGTTGATGGTCAAGGGAAGCCTGGCGTGCTGCAGTCCATGAGGTTGCAGAGTTGGACATGACTGAGCAACTGAACTGAACTGAACAACGATCCTACATGTAGGGCAGCACAGGAGACACAGACATAAAGAACAGACTTTGGACTCTGTGGGAGAAGCCGAGGGTGGGATAATTTGAGAGAATAGCATTGAAACATGTATATTACCATATGTAAAACAGAAGACTGGTGCAAGTTCAATGCGTGAAGCAGGGCACCCAAAGCCGGTGCTGTGGGACAACCCAGAGGAATGAGGTGCAGAGGGAGGTGGGAGGGGGGTTCAGGATGTGGGACACGTGTGCACCCATGGCTAATTCATGTCAGTGTATAGCAAGATTACCACAATATTGTAAAGTGATTATCCTCCATCAAAATAAATTAATTAATTGAAAAAAAAGACTCTGAGATGTGGGAGTTTATCTAGTGTGCCTTTATGTCGCCAGCTCGAACATTCCTCCTGTAGATCCTGTAGATATTTGTTGAGTAAAAGTCGCTCCTTTCATGGCAGACCTGGGCTTGTTGCCATCAAGCAGTGAAGTCCCGTGCACCGACTCTTTATCCTCAGGCCTGGGGAGAGAAGGAGAGGGACCGAGGACACTCCTTCCGTGAATCTTGCGTCTCACAGGGTTGTTACTGTACTCACTCCCTGGTTCACGCTCTTTGGCCACAGTTAACAAGTGTGGGAACAGGAACATGCTGAGGTCAGACATTTCCTTCTTAAGAAGAGAGCTAAGTTGGCTTCTTGTCACAGGCTCCACAGCCCCCAGACTCTCCCCTGAGGGAGGGCGGATGAGGTTTCTTGTCCTGGATTCTGTGCTCGCTGCCATCAGCCTCGTCTCTGTCTCTTTCTCCAACACATGCCTCATTGCATCCATACCTACAAAGAGTGCTGTGGGGGCGCAGCAGGGGATTTCGGTTCCTGACCTCTGCTCAGAGACTTGAACACTGATGCTTACTTTATTATAGCAGGTGCTAACGATTTATGAGCTGTGAAAAGTTTCTTTTCAGTGCACCAGAGGTCAGAATTGGACATTTAATTTGAAACCCATATGGCACTGACTTGAAGGCATGGAGAGACCCTTTGTAAACTGTAGAGGGCGGTCGCTGGGAGAGACATGAACTCTGGAGCCAACAGACTAATCTCAGATTCCAGGCCTCCACTTTGAAGGAATCTGTGGCCGTTATTCTTTTTTCTTTTCTTCTTTCTGTTCTGCTTTTTCTTTTTTTAATTCAGACTTTTAGAGCAGCTTAAGGTTCCCAGCAAAATTGAGCAGAACATATGGAGGCTTCCTGTATGCCCCCTGCCTCATACATGCATGGCATCCCCTATTATCAGCATCCCCCCAAATGGTATATTTGTTGCAATCTGATGAACCTACATTGATGCATCATAATGTCCCAAAGTCCATAGTTAACCTTTGGGTTCACCCTTGGGTTTATACATTCTGTGTTATTGATATTGTTGTTGTAGTTGCTAAATTGTGTCTGACTTTTTTTTGACCCCATGGGCTGTAGCCTGCCAGGCTCCCCTGTCCATGGGATTCTCCAGGCATGAATCCTGGAGTGGATTGCCATTTCCTTCTCCAGGGGATCTTCCCAACCTGGGCTCAAACATGAGTCTCCTGCATTGCAGGCAGACTTCATAGCATTTGAGCCACCAGGGAAGTCGAAAACTTATATCCACACAAAACCTCAGTTGCCACACGTGGACTAGCAGCAAGGACTGGTGGTTGCACATGGGACCCACGTATTCTCCACGTCTGTTCTGCTGGAGCACACGCGCCATCATCCTGGTCTCCCTTCCAGCCTCACTTAGAATACACAGAATCGAAGACACAACTCTGAAGACCTCCAAGACAGCGACAGGGGAGCAGGAAACCAAGGCTGGCCCTTTGCACACGGGTTCCTGTAGGGCTCCCGGGTGTGTGCCTGTGAAGCTGGCCCAACTGATGTCCCATGGACTCTTAACCTTGGTTTCTCATCATAAAACTCAGGCACTCGTAACACCCAGCTCACAGGTCATTCTTAGGTTTATCACTGACGCAGCGGCCCACTTGGAGGCTGTGAGTTCTACCCCTTCTACCACTGGGTGAGGCTTAAACACGGGCAGCTAGTCAGATGCAGCCAGGCCACTGGGTGTCACCTCCCAGAACTGAGCAGGCTGCACAAAGGTTTCCGTAAGTCACGGAGGATGAATCTTATTAGCCCTCTGGAAATGAGTCAGTGCCTGTACAGATGAACAAGCAAATAAAATAGAGTGCCTTCAGTGCTTTGAACAGCAAGTGGTTTTATAAAAAGACAAGACCTGGCTGCCAGCCCCCATCACTTTCCCCTGGGAGCGCGTGCCCTCCCCTGAACCTCAGCACCCTCACCTGTGAAGTGAAAGCCTCCGATGCTGATGGATCCCAGAGCCTGGACATCATGATGTAGATCTTACACAAGGAGGCCTAAGAAAAAAGTCAAGACATGTGAATGTGTGTAACAGGACATGCTGGGAAGAAGGGTGACAGCAAACCAGCTTTATCATCACTGTCCTGTCATCTGGGAATTGAAAGCCAGCAGCGCTGGAGACCCTCTCCCCGAAGCCAAACCTTCACCGGCAGGACTGACAACCACACACATCTGTCACTGCCATCCAGACACCTGCTGTCTGGTAGCCATGTGGCATCCCCCTTGAAGGTCTAAACTTGTACTTCTGCATCTGTTTAAAGGACCCTGAAGCCCGCCAGGTGTCTGAACAACAAGGAACCCTGGCATGAATACCCTTGCAGAGTAGCCTTCTTCTGGGAGGGGTGAGGTGCCCCAGCTTCTGCAGCTCCCTTGCCAATGTTCAGGAACTCTGTGCGTGGGTTCTCAGTCGCTCAGTCAGGCCTGACTCTTTTGTGACCCCATGAACTGTACCTGCCCAGCTCCTCTGTCTATGGGATTTTCCGGGCAAGAATACTGGAGTGGATTGCCATTCCTCTCCCAGGGGATCTTCCTGACTCAGGGATCGAATCCACCTGTCCTGTGTCTCCTACGTTGGTAGGCGAGTTCTTTAACACTGAGCTACCTGAGAAGCCTCCAGGAATTTTGTGAGCCAGTTATTAAATTATATGAAAAACAAAGATGGTCAGCTCTCGGAACTCATCATTCCTAACAGTTTCATCACATCTTCTGCATTTTCTCCTCCAGAAGTCCTTTGCATCTATTGCATCCATGTGGTAAAAATACTGAGACGAGCTTCTGTGTCTCTTCTCACCTCTGAGTTCAGTAAGGATGCGATAGTAGATTGAAACTGGCCGAAGTGGAAATATTGACACCCTAGAAATAGGCAAATGCTAAAAATCAGGTCTCCTCCCCACTCCCCTTGCCTGAGAGCCAGTTTTAAAACTTTTATCTATACACTGCTGAGCAGGGATCGCATTCAGAGAAGTTCGTTACAAGCTGCGTTTATCATAGACCATTCCAGAATCCAGTAGAAAGTGTGGAAAAGGGGAAAAGGAAGAAGAGGTGACCATTCTGGGACCACCCGTGCCTGGAAGTACACGGATTGTATAGAATCTAATAAAAATCCTCTGGAAGGTGGGCTGAGCTGTGTGATGATGGCACCTCAGCCTTGCAGAGGAGAGCGAGCTGGTGTTCATGACTCAGCTCCTTAGCATCTTCCTTCTGTAGAATGGGAATCTGGGTATGATTTGCAAAGGCAGTAGGGTTCAATGCTGTGGGAAGGTTTTTGTAAGCATAATTACACTCTACTGCTTCTTTCATTCAAGTATCTGTGCCTCAGGTGATAAAAGTCCCTTGCCAGTGGGAGAAGCAGGCATGGAAGCAGCCAGGGAAGGGTGCCCCAGCTGGTTCCTGAGGTGACAGCCCCCGTTTTCCTGCAGAGGAAATGGCCCTCACAGAGGCACTCAGCTGGGAGCCCAGTCTCGCTTGTGCGGTCCAGGGCTGCACAGGGCTGCACTGGTCGAGGTGGGTTGTGGCTGGTTTGGGGAGAGGTGATGAGGATTAGGAAGCTGTGGTCAGACAAGCATCTGTGGGTGGTTCTATGGGTGGTTTGGGGATTCCTGCCAAACCACCTCCTGACCGCAAGAGAGGGCAGTGCCTGTTTTCTCTCCTGCCCTGAGCTTTTACTCACTCACGCAGCCATCCAAGGGCAGACATGCAATGCAAGCATGTGGGCCCTGCCTCTGGGATTTTGGTTCAAGTCTGGAGCAGATGCCAGGAGGTTTCATTTTTTTAATTAATTTTTGTTGGAGTATGGTTGCTTCACACTGTTGTGTCAATTTCCGCTGTATAGCAAAGCGAATATATATACATATATTCCCTCTTTTTCGGTGACCCATTTAGGTCACCACAGAACACTGAGTAGAGTTTCTTGTGCTCTGCAGTAGGTTCTCATCAGCTGTTTATTTTATGGGCTACCTCGGTGGCTCAAACAGCAAAGAATCTGCCTGAAACGCAGGAGAATAGAGTTTGATCTCTGGGTCGGGAAGATCCCTTGGAGGAGGGAATGGAAACCTACTCCAGTATTCTTGACTGGAGAATCCCACAGAGAGAGGAGCCGGGCAGGCTACAGTCCATGGGGTTGCAAAGAGAAAGACACAACTGAGCGACTACAGCAAAGTGAATCAGCTATATGTATACATAGATCCCCTCTCTTTTGGATTTCCTTCCCACTGAGGTCACCAGAGAGCACTGAGTTCCCTGCGCTCTACACTAGGTTCTCTTAGTTACCTATTTTATATTTAGTATCAATAGTGTATATGTCAACCTCAATCTGCCAGCTAATCCTCCCCCTGGCCCTTTCCTCCTTGGTGCCCATCCGTTGTTCTCTACGTCTTCATTGTCCCCAGTGGGTCATCCATTGTCTCTGTTTCTCATTTTTCAAGTACATGTAGCACCATACACAGAAGTGTTGTTCTGGAACCTCTGTGTCTTCACCACCAAGAGAAGAGGATGCACAATAATAATAAGGCTCTTTCCAGCTCCACGTCCCTCTGACTCCCAGTCTCCCTCTGTCCCCACGATCACCTTGTGAGATGTTCAGAGCGGCTGTTCCTAATTTTCCAGCTGAGAGAACAGAGACTGCAGAGGTTGACTGAGGATCGCAGGTCCCGCCGTAACACACGGGGCACCCATGCTTCTCTCCCCTTGCCGGGTGTTTTCCTCAGGAACACGGACCCTGGGGGTCCTGCCTGTGAGCCCTGGGAGCCACCTTGTGGTCATCTGCTCTGAGGCTAACCTCAGACCCATCTTGCAATGAACGGGAGCTCATCTAAGTTCCCCAAGATACCTTGAGCTCTGCTAGGATGACTCTGTAGACTTTACAGCATAGTCATTCTATTCTTAATTTTCCTCCTGTTCAATTCCTGCAGCACTCTGTTCAGCTGCGGGACATAATAAGATTGTGGGTGTAAAATATGGTCCAATCTATTTAGTATCATTAGATGACAAGGAATGTGTTGCAAGTAGAAGAGATTTTTGTGGGTTTTTAGATATTTCCATCTCTTTCCATCACTTGATGACAGAAGAAGACAGAACAAGGGTGTACACTTCAGCCCTGGGACCTGTGTTCTCATTGTGACCAGGTCCAGCTTTGTATCCACAGGTAGCATGCTGCATTTCCCTAGACCATGGGTTCCTCTCACTGGGGAGAAGAGGGGCTGAGGAGATAAGTGTGTGAGGGGTAGGGGTGGAGAGATCATAGAAGCAGTACCTCCGTCACAACCCCCCATTGATGCAGCATCTTCAACCCACATCCCCGGGGTTCAAGAAATGCAGCTTTATCTAAACTCCACAGAAGCTGTATTTTGAATGTCTTGCTCTCCTGTTTCAATTCCCCTTCTCCTTTCCATCAGCCTGTGTGTGTTACTCACTCAGTCGTGTCTGACTCTTTGCAACCCCATGGACTGTACCCCACCAGGCTCCTCTGTCCATGAGATTTCCCAGGCAAGAATACTGAACTGTTTTGCCATTCCCTTCTGTAGGGGATCTTCCTGACCCAAGAATTGAAAAGAGTTTCCTGCATCCATCTGAGCCACCAGGGATAGTTTTTACCTCCCTTTGGGCAAGGGAAAACCGGCTCAGAAAGTATTCTTCCAAATTTTTGAACTCCCTTCCACAGTCCTTGAAATACAGCTTTTGAACTTAAAAGCTGAGAATTAACATAAAGGGCTGCTGGTTCTTCTGTGACAGTCATCCTGGGTCAGAGAAGTTCTGCTGTTTGTCCCTGTGAATTCAGGAAGGTGCAGCAAAAGGGAAAAAACAATCAGTCAGGATGCCTAGCATCCTGCCAGACTTGTGACCTTGGTTCTGTCTTTCCCACATTACTTTAGGCCTGGGGCGGGGGGTATGTTTGATGTGTTCAGCATCACATACCTGGAATCCAGCATGTGTCAGGTGTGCAGGTATCTGTGGAGTTTATGAATGAATGAAGCAATGGAAAATCAGCATTGTGCTCGTCTGCACACACACCAGATACAAGAACAACTGTGCAGCTCTCGATCAGGGCACAGTGACCCAGTGACTGGCAGCAACCAGAGGCGGGTAGGAGCTAGAGTATATTATCATGAGTGCCCGATCCTCAGAGAAACTTCAGAAACTATTTCATAACCTGGAAACATTTTACTGGTTCTGAAACTGAAAACTGGAGAAGCAGGCTAGACCGAAAACATCCAGACCACATTGGATTTTCCTGAGGTCCAATGAGTCCACCCCAGCCCCTCGCACCTTTGCTGAGGTGAGGTCTGCAGATGGAAAACTTGGCTTTGAAGCTCAGGACAGAGTTGAGAGCTCCACACAGAGAACTGTCTTTAAAGTCTCATGTTTTATATTAAATCTTCAAGTTGATTTCCTATTTGACTCCATGGTAAGTGTGTTGCTGCTGCTGCTGCTAAGTCGATTCAGTCGTGTCCGACTCTGTGCAACCCCACAGACGGCAGCCCACCAGGCTCCCCCGTCCCTGGGATTCTCCAGGCAAGAACACTGGAGTGGGTTGCCATTTCCTTCTCCAATGCATGAAAGTGAAAAGTGAAAGTGAAGTTGCTCAGTCATGTCTGACTCCTAGCGACCCCGTGGACTGCAGCCTACCAGGCTCCTCCATCCACAGGATTTTCCAGGCAAGAGTACTGGAGTGGGATGCCATTGCCTTCTCTGTGATAAGTGTGTATATGTGTTTTAAAACAAAAATTAATGTCTTTCTCACAGCCTGCTGTGAGCTCAGAGCTCTTTTATGCTTCCATAAATCATTTTAGCTTTGAGCTTTGCTCTTCCAGACTGATAACACTGTCACATGAAAGTCCTCACCAAAGCTGGAATTCACTGTTAGATTTATATTTTGTGCTGATGTATTGGCAGGAATTATGACCCAAAGAGATCGGGAAACAGAAACATAAATATAAACACAATTAACGAGTTCTTATTCTTGTTTTTACAGCTTTCAGGACAAGTTTTATGTTGACAAATTTTGTTGTTTGAAATCGTAAGTACTTGAAATCTGTCTAAAACAGAAATAGTGAGTTTCCAGACTCAGACTGCATGGTTGTGAATATTTTGCTATTTTACTCCAGACATGCTTAAGCGGTGACTCAAGACCCCTCCTCTCACCCAGGCCCTTCCCTCCCTCCTCAAAGGAGCTTCTATCTGCCATTTGTATGGGAGTTGTCAGATTTTATGTAAACAGTAGGATGTGCTGGGTTTGTTTTGCAGCTTCATTTTTGCCTCAGTGCTTCCCTGACTTTTATCCACACTCTCTGCGCAGACAGAGCTAGAGCAGTGAGCTTGGAGTTTGAGTAAGTGGCTTTTGCCCACTTCCACGCTGATGGAGTACACGTGCCTCGTGGGGTGTTTGAAGACTCCTGAGCGGGGTCTCCAAAGCGCCCCCTTCTCTGGGCTCTTGTGCCAGTGTGTGCATGCTCAAGTCGTGTCTGACTCTTTGCAACCCTATGCACCATAGCCCACCAGGGTCCTCCGTCCATGGGATTACCCAGGCGAGAATACTGGAGTGGGTGGCCATTCCCTTCTTCAGGGGAATCTTCCCGACCCAGGGATCAAACTCAGATCTCTCCCACTGCAGGTGGGCTCTTTGTATCATCGGAACCACAAGTGGACATGTAACCCCTCCTCCTGAACCTCTCTCTCAACCCCCACCCACCCTTCTAGGTTATCAGAGCACCGAGCTGAGCTCCCTTATACAACAGCTTCCCACTAGCTATCTACACATAATAGTGTATACATGTCTATGCTAGTGTATATATGTCTCTCAGTTTGTCCCACACACACTCTCCTTCCTCCCACTGTTGCACAAGTCTATTCTCTGTCTGCACAGTGTTACTTCTTTACTTTTACACAATACCAAACCTGAACTGAAAACTACTGTGTCTTGAACTCTCACTGTGGGCCAGGTACTGTGGTAAGTCTTGTAGACCAATGAGGGTTAGGACACGTACGGTGCGTGTTGAATGAAGAAGCTGAGGCTTAACGGATTTATCTAACATGACAAGAAGGCTCGGAACAGGTTGTCCTACCTCGGGGCCTTCTGGCCAGCTACACACTGTAGAGTCGTGGGTCTCACTGTCCAACCTGCAGTTTGGACTCGGGGATGGTGTCCCTGAGCTACCCCTTGGTGGTGCCAGCATCCGCCACCACAGCATCCCATCTCCTGCTGGTGATGCTGCGGACCCTCTCAGAGGAGGAAGGAAGGCTGCACTTCTTGAGGACACGGGGTTCCTGCTGGCTGGAGGCCTCCTTGTAAGGACCACCTGCCGGCCACTGACACTTTCACCGTGAATCTGGGAGAAATTTTACATCCCCATGGCAGTATGCCACTTCCCATCCTTCCCATCACTGTGAGTGTCGGAGCTACTTCAGCCATGAGCCTTGGCACATTACTGGTATAAAGTGTAAATATCTGAATGCTGATTATCGTAAAACAAACAGACCACTGTGCCCAGAGCAGATGGGTGTGATTCAGGCAGCCAGAGACCCCAGCTGGCAGGCAGCTTGTGCATCTCTGAGCAGCCAGAAACAAGCTTCCCAACCCCCCTGCCCTGCCACCACCTGCCACTCCCCTTGCAGAAAGTTTGGAGAACTAAAAGCTGCCCGGGGCCGCTTGCCCGTGTGAGCCTTTGCCTCTTATTTATTTTTTTAAATTTTTTATTTTCTATTGGGTATAACTGATTAACAGTGTTGTAAACTCCCCTCCCATCCAGGCTGCTACATAACATTGAGCAGAGTTCCCTCTGCTGTACGGTAGGTCCTTGTTGCTTATCCATTTTAAATCCAGCAAGTCTCTGCCTTTTCAACCATTTTCCATCTGCCCTGCTGCCCGAGGACAGACCTTGAACTGCTGAGGAAGATGGTCCCATTGAGAGGGCATGTCCCTGTCCAGCTGGGCATTCCAGCACTCCTGGTTACCTGTGTGCATGCCAGACAGCCAGGCTCACCACGCTGGCCAGGAGGGACTGAGCCCCCCACCCCACCCCCCGCCATCCCTCAGGGTCCACCTCTGGTCCCCTTCTCTTTGAAGCAACCAGGATGTCCTCAATCCCAGTCACTCCTCTGTCCACTCACCCATCTTGGGACAGCGAAGGCAGTCAGAATCATCACTTTGTCTTCCTACCTAGAGAGCAAACCCCCTGGGATCAGGGACCTCCACATCTGGAGCTCCTCCGCAAGTGTTGGGAGCTGGCCTCCCCTTCTGATGGGCAGAATTCATGTGATTGGCCAGCCGGGCGAGGCTCTCCAGTAGCTGTCAGCTCAGAGCCCTGTGGATTCTGTGAACATAAAAAAGGATGTTAGGGGAAACAGGATTTTAGGGGACCATGTGATCCCACCAATGCAGGAACCTAGGCTAGAATTCAGCATGGTATTTGTAGCAGAGACGGAAAATTTTTCATTAAAATTTTAAGCAAGGTGCACTATCCCGAGCTTTGAGATATAATAGAAAAAGATGGGACTCTGGAATGGTGTACAGGAAGGGAACCATTCAGAGCCAAATGAGATTAATACTGTGTGTAAGGAGTTTGTTATAAACTCCTATTACTCCTTTTGTTATAAACTCCTATTATGTGTGTTTAGTCACTCAGTCGTGTCTGACTCTGCAGCCCCATGGACTGTAGCCCGCCAGGCTTCTCTGTCCATGGGATTTCCTAGGTAAGAATACTGGAGAGGGTAAAACTGAGAATGAAGAATTAAAATGAGACTGGTATAGGTGCAGTGACTGGTTTGTGGGGGCACCTGCTGACTGCAGCGAGCGATGCTGGTCCACCCCCCTGACATCTGCTGTTCATAATCCACCCTGCCCCCACCTGACCTAACGTGACCCCATGACACCGGTCTCCTTTGCTGGGAGCCACTCATAGGACATCAAGTGGCTCACGCTCTTCCACGCTGACATTGCCCCAGCCACCACGTTTTGCACTGACGGGAAGCCTAGTTGCTACGGTTTGTAACTTACACGTTTGCACAGAGAGCTCCCTCCGGTGGTCCAGCCCTAGTACCATCCTTCCTCCCATCCGGGACTGCTGCATCCTTTTGAGGGCCTGGGGTCACGAGGACACTGACCAGAAGCCACCAGCAAAGGGGTGCCCTTCCTTCAGAGAATGAATTGCCCTCCTGCTGGTAAGAGGGAGACAAAGAAGGGGCTATCCTCCTGCCAGGAGTTCTGCTTGGCCTAACTGACCTTTTCCGTTCTATTCTTCCCGACATTAGCCTAAGAATGGGCTGAGATGGAGCGAGGATACCCTAAGGACTGGACTGTTACTGGCCTTGAGGATTCCTCACATTTATAAACAATGAAAAAAAAGAAACTGGGTCCTCTCTGAAGGGAAGGCCTGAGGTGCTGAAGAGACGGGAGCACTCCCTCTGGCGCAGCCCCCTCCTGTGCTTGGAAGGCTGAGTGTTTTCTTGAGGATGTGATGATAGCTAATTTTAGAAAAATGATTCTTGAAAGAAAATGACTCCTAGAGGCTGTTAAGATGCACGAGTGCCTCACTGTAGCTCATACACTACGTCTTCTTTATTATCATCTCAGTGTTAAAACAAATACTTAGGTTTTAGACAACAACACACCCACACAAAAAAAAAAGGGCACGAGAGTTTCTCAAACCAAGAGAATACCTGGCTAAATGGCAGTTGTGGCAGATGCATCCATCAACGTGTATGTTTTTTTTTAAAAAAAAAAAAAACCTCTCCATTTAAGAAAACCAGCGATCAAGCTTGTCAACCTCAGAGGGTAGGAAGGACGTTATTCAAGAAGCAAAGCCCAGGAGTAGGAGTAACTTCTCTTTCATTGTTGTCATTGTTTAGTCACTGAGTTGTGTCCTCTTGCAACTCCATGGACTGCAGCCCACCAGGCTTCTCTATCTTATTTCTCTGAGAATTAGTATGTGAGATTTGGGCATCAGAATTCCAGAGCAGGTAGAAGCATCAAAATGATTTCTTGCAGGGGGTCAGTTTTTTGTTTTGTCTCTAATCCTTGTACGCATGTTAGGTTTCCTAGAAGCTTGGCTACAAAGGCGACAGAAAGTGGGCAAAAGGTGAGAACAAAGAAAATGGGTTGAAATAGGCAGAGAGCACCCAATTGGAACTTATGCCCTAGCACAGCCAGATGCTGATGTTGGAATCCTAAAAGAAAAAGGGAGAAATCCACACAGCACAGGCCTGCTTCTCACCTGTGCAGCAGGACCTCAACAGCCTCAGTCACTGACAGCATGCCAGAAAAGGCTGCATGCGCTCCATCAAGGAGCCCCTTTTCATCACCACCTGGGGACCAGTGATTTGTCGGGTGAGCCTCTATTTGTATGTCCCTGGTGCCATTCATGTCTCCCTGCTGATGATGAGATAGATTAGCGAGAGTTACAGACATTATCCATTTGAGCTGTATCATCACAGCATTTCAGGTGTACTATACTAATGGGGAAAAAATGTATTTTGTCTATCATTTATCCAACATTTCTCCTATTAGGCCATGTGCTCAGCTGCTCAGCCATGTCCAATGCTTTGCGCCCCCATGGACTATAGCCCACCAGGCTTCTCTGTCCTTGGGTTTCTCCAGGCAAGAATACTGGGGTGGGTTGCCATTTTCTATTCCATTTTCTATTTGACCCCTGGCCCAGGCGTCAAACCCACATTTCCTGCATTGGCCGGTGGATTCTTCATCGCTGAGCTACCTGGGAAACCCTATTAGGCTGTATGGTTATTTTAAGGTAAAGGCTGATTCAGGCTCTGACTCGGACAGCATCCTCCACCTCTGTGTCCTGGATCTTTGCAAAAGTACCAGTGACTGGGGACATGACACATGTAACGATTTCTGCAGCCTGCTGCTAGCGGAGGACCTGCCCCGCCTTGAGATTTCATCATTCTGAAGGACGTTTCCTTAGGTGGCAGCAGAGGTCTGCAGTGACAGAGGCTGCAGGCACAGCCTCAGTTTATTAGCAGTTGAAGCCCCAGCCAGAGCAGGAGGCAGCGAAGCCATGCCTTTAGGTTATTACCAAGCATCACGAGCAGAAGCCTCACCTGATGGGAAGTCATCCTGTACCTTGGGATGATGTTCGTTTCCCCACGTCCAAGGCCTCACAGACCTGCCCTTCCACCTCCCAGAGACCTGTGGAGGGAACCCCACACCCACCAGGGTCCTGGCCCCTCGCAGCCCCGTCTGTCCTGCAGGGCTTCTCCTTTCCTCCTTTCGAGTCCCCAGGCATCCTCTCATCACATCCCTCCCTTTCACATCTCTCACCTCCCCATGAGGGAAATGGTTTCTCAAGTCTTCTGCTGGGAGTCAGGCATGTCCATATAGAGCAGGCTGTGCATGTGATGCCCTGAGTGTGCCGTGGGATGTGGCGGGTCCCCTCCCAGCTCAGTTCCCATGGCCTCCTGATCCTGCTGAATGGAGGCAGCTGGGTGCTGTGCTGCCCCCCAGCTCCTCCTTGGAAGGTCAAGGCTTCACCAACCCCAGCCTTGTGTACACCCCTCACTTTGACTCTAAAGCAAATGCTGAAATAAGAAGCCTCTGTTTCCTATTCTTTAGTGACCTGCCAGTATTAACTCAAAGGTTTTCCCAGTGCAGCCAGCCGTAATGAGGATTTCCAGCCAGGAGCAGAAAGACTACCTTTTAAATTAGCTACTACTGCCTTACTGTAGTACAAAGAATTGGCGTTCGTCCCAGGTCTAGAAATGGAGCTTCTAAAACCCTTGGAATCTCCTGAGTTGTAAGAGAGTCTTTGTTGTGCTTAAGAGTTGAGTCTCAGTGAACCTGCCAAGATGGGAGCAATCACCAGAAAGACCAATCCAGTGATGAGACTATGGGAGCTGTGGGCCAGCCTGACCTCCGGAGATGGGAAGGCAACTGGAGTTGGAATTCAGTCACATGGCCAAGTATTTAGTCAGTGATGTCCACCTAATGAAACCCCAACTAAACTGGGGTCCAGGGCTCAGTGGAGCCTTGTGGTTGGTCAACACATGCATGTCCCTCATGTGACATTCCTAGACCCCAGGTATAGAGAGCCTGGAAACTCTGCCCTTGGGACAACCCCCAACCAGCACTCAAACTCTGTGCATCCCTTTCCCAGAGACTGTGATCACTTGTTTATATTAATATTAGTGCTTTCCTGAGTTCTGCCAACATTTTTTAGCAAATCCTTAAACCTAAGGGTGTCATGGGGAGCCCCCAGATTGGTAGCCAAACTGCCAGAAGTGCAGGTGGCCTGGGGAGCCCACTCCAGGCTGGTGTCTGAAGTGGGGCCATCGCGTGGGACTGAGTCTTTTCCCCATGGGGGCCCCACTAGCTGTGGTGGTAGGTGTCAGAGCAACGCAGCGTGGAGCTCAGCTGGAGGAGACACAGAATAACTGTTATTAAGGGTAATTTTGTGATTGCTAATAGAAATGTTGAGATCCTGGAAACAGCTTTTCGATCATCAGGCTGCGGCATCACAGTTTGAAGCGCAGGCTCCTGAGTGGACAGGTTTTGCAAGATCATTTAGCATTTTCTGCTCGGTGTGGTCCCCACGCAGTGTCTGTCTGGGGATGCTGCTCATTGGCGGTCCCTCAAGAGTTATGGACAGAACTTGGTGGTGAGCCGTGAGAAGGTTTTCCAGCATCAGGACATTGCCAAGATGGTCAGGAATGGAAATGTGTATTCAGAGGCCCACAGTTTGACGTATTTAGAATAGACAGCCTCATCTGGTACCATCAGATGGAGTCAGAACTTAGCATTAAAAGTGTGAGCAGGTGGCTTTTTTGGTGCTGTCTGCTGCATGCTATCTCTGTGGCTTTGGGCAAGTTACTTAAACTCTCTGGGCTTCAACCCCCTCCTTTATAAAATGGACATAGCATAGCAGTGTTTCCTACTCATTAGGTGCTGTGCTAAGTCGCTTCACTTGTGTCCAACTCTGTGTGATCCCATGGACTGTAGCCCATGAGCCTCTTCTGTCCATGGAATTTTCCAGGCAAGAATACTGGAGTGGGTTGCCATTTCCTCCTCCAGGGACTCTTCCCAACCCAGGGATTGAACCTGCATCTCTTATGTCTCCTTCATTGGCAGGTGGATTCTTTACCACTAGCGCCATCTGGGAAGCCAGACTAGGTGCTGGGAAGACCAAATAAGATAATGAAGGAAACATGTTAAGTGAGCACAGGGTCTGACAGAGAGCAAGTTAACTGCTGGCACTATTTCTTATACATTCGTTCGTTGGCATGAGTGTATCTGGCTTGGTGAGACCATGCTCTGTGTGTGGGTTTGATGTGTGGCTGTGAAGGAAATCTACAGCCTTGCTTTCATGTGTCAAGCAGACAGCTCTTAAGAAGCCACAACTTAAAAAACACTTCAGTGAACGTTGCTCTTCACATAATCCCTCTGAGAGGCTGGACTCGTCTCAAGGGTGCATGACTATTGAGGCATTTGGGGAACTTCTCATCTGGCTTTTCTAGCAGAGCCTGTTCCAATGATCGTTTCTGATGTATTGAATCAGCTGTAGACCTGTGGCTCAGAAGATCGTACCTGGTTCTGGGGGTTAACTGGCTCTACTGGGTTCCTGCTTCGCATCTTGCATGCAGTTGTCGCCAGAGGCTGGACAGAGCTGGAATCATCTGAACATTCCACTGGGCTGGAGTCCAGGATGGTAGTGGGCTGGGACAATTAGACATCCAGGGCTTGGCTGGGCATCTCTCAGTCCGTGGAGAGGTGTCTGTTTCTGCCGGTGACTACTTCCTCCCTTGTGAGCATTTTAAAGCAGGACATGGAAGCTGCTGGATCTGAGCCTGGTAACTGGTCAGAGCACTCCCCCTGCTCAAATGAGAGAGACCCAGACCCACCTCTCCATGGGAAGACAGCAAAGGACCCATGTCTATCTGCAATCAGCTACAGGGCCATAAGGCATGTGGGTTTCTCACCCTGGCACATCTTTTTTTCCACAAGAGACCATGTGTAGCTTCCTCAGGTGACCACACTGACCTAGGGATCACCCACTTGGTTTCGGTTCTTATCTAAGTAAAACCCCTGCCCTTGCATGAAAACCTCTCCTCATCTGCTCCCTTATTTAAAATTTCAACATTTGTCCATTGTACTCTATCAGAGGCTGGTGGTGAGGATGAACATCTGGGGGTGTTTTGAGGTCCACAGACACCTTAACATACCTTCTCCTGCAGCCTCAGTGGCTGAGTCAGGGCTTACTGGGGACTATCAGGGCACTGCGGGAAAGTTTCCCTTAGAAGCACTTGGCACAGGATCTGAGCTCTGAGCCAGTGTTCTGATGAGCAGGTAAGAGGGCAACCCCAGCTGAGCCCTGCTGTCAGCTTCACCAAACTGAAATCTGGAACCAGCTGTGGGGAGGGGGTCGGGGAGGGGGGACAGGGGGGCAAATTAGGCAGTCATGGTAGTGGGCAGGCAGACACAGCACCAAGGTGCCCTGGGTAGTCCAAGGTACACCAGGCTCACCCCCCACCTCTCCCAAGACCCTGGGCTGAGGGGATGTGACTTCTTGTTCTGCAGGCGTCCACGGTGGGGGCATATGAGTGCTGAATTTAGCCAGAGCTCCGGACCATCCTGGTTTCTGATGCTCCTTCCAACTGTCCCCAGAGACTCTCTAAGATGGACTGTCCCCAGCGCTGTCCTGCGTGGCTCACTGTGACACCCTCTGTTTTCAGGTCCAGCCCCCCACCTCAGGACACAAGCGCTGACCCCGTGGACCTGCCATGAAACCGCACCTAAAGCAATGGAGACAAGGAATGCTCTGCGGGATGTTTGCGTGGGGGCTCCTCTTTGTGGTGATCTTCCTCTACTTCACCGACAGCAGCCCGGCCAAGCCGGCGCCCAGCTCCTTCTCCTTCCTGGAGACCCGGAGGCTGCTGCCCGCGCAAGGGAGGCAGCGAGCCATCATGGGGGCCTCTGAGGGCCAGCCCGAGGGCGCAGACCCGCGGCGGGGTCCTCCCCAGGGACTCCCACCCAGCGCCCTGCGGACATGGGCCAGAGATGGCTTTGAACGTGAACAAGAGTTTCTTTTGGCCCAGACAGGGAGAACGTCCCTAAGCGCTTTTCCCCCGGAGGACCCGGCTCCAGGCACGTCGGGGCGCCTCTCCCCTGGGGACCCAGGCCCGGAGGGGGCTCAGCCACCACGCGCAGCCCTTGAACGGCGGGCAAAGCGAGGGCCCCGGAGGCAGGGCCGGAGCACGGGGGGCGAGGACGGGGAGCGGCTGTACTCGTCCATGTCCCGGGCCCTGCTGCGACGGCTCTGGAAAGGTGACGCGTCAGCGCGCATGCTGCACCCACGCCTGCAGAAGGCCATGGGTGCCTACCTGCGCGCCAACAAGCACGGGGTGCGCTTCCGGGGGCGCCGCGCGGCCAGGCGGAGCCGCACCGAACTGCTGTGCGCGTTGCGGGGCCGCGTGCAGGTGCGCACCCTGGACGGCACTGAGCCGCCCTTCTCTGCGCTCGGCTGGCGCGCGCTGGTCCCTCCAGTGCCACTCAGCCGGCTGCTTCCGCGCAGGCTCCGGACCTGCGCCGTGGTCACGTCGGCAGGTGCCATCCTCAACTCGTCGCTGGGCGAGGAGATAGGTGGGTCCCCGCGGCCACCCGACCCCCACCCCAGGGCGGCCAGTCTGACACTGTGTTTCTGGAGAGTCTTGGGTCTTCTTTCCGTGGGACCGAATGAACCCAGGTGGATCCACCAGGGGTCTCCTTTTATTGTTGTTTAGTCACTAAGTCATATCCGACTCTTTCTGACCCTGTAGACTGCAAGCCACCAGGCTCCTCTGTCCATGGGATTCGCCAGGCAAGAATACTGAAATAGGTATTCTTACTGGAATACTGGAATGGGTAGTCACTCCCTTCTCCAGGGATCGAACCTGCTTTCCTGTGTCTCCTGCATTGCTGTAGAGAGAAAGGTTAATTTTAAGGCCTCCTCCCTGCCCTCTGGGGGCTGGGAAGCTTGCAGGCTGCTGGAGAGGCAGGTAGGCTGGGTGGAAATGCATGTAAGGGTTGTTGTTGCAGGCTGGAGCCCCAAATTTGTGGGGCAGGCTGGCGGCGGGCAGCTCAGGAGGCTTCCCACAACTAGATGCAGAGTCCCTTCTTCTCAGGAAACCACGGTCTAGTTTCAGGGCCTCGACACCCCAGTGCCCAGCCCAGGCACCTGCAGCACGGGTGGCCCGGTAGTACGTCCACTCCCTTGGCAGACACGCAGCCCCTCCTCTGGGCAGGTTTCTGTACCAGGTGCCAAGAAATCAAGTGCCTACTGAACGCAGCCTTGGGCCTCGAGCCCAGATGTAAAACCACACCCTCGTAACTCCTCATGGTGGACGGTGTTAGCTCAGCCACCCTGGACGGGATCTGCAGGGGTCACTGCTCGCCGGACAGGAAGGAGTCATCGCCGTCTCTGGGGCTGGGGCATTTTCCACGTCCTCTAGGAGTGGCTGACGACCCATCACGAAGCTGCACAGCCCAGACCTACTCCCACAGGGTCTCAGCAATGAGACTGAATCTGAAATTTTTAAGAGGTTGAAAAAAAAAAAAAAGCTCAAGCCTGGGCTTGCGGCCTGGAGTCCCAGTGTCCCCGTGCTGACATTAAGCAGGCTCGTAATCACGTTGTCCGAGTGTCACAGAAACTTGCGGCCAGACCTGAGCAGAGCGGCTGCTTCCAATTAGGAGGAATCTCTGGCTCAGAGGCCCCTGGGGTGAAGTAAAGCCACACTTCCCTCTGGTTCCCAGGACATGATTAATTACGGAAGGAGGAATTTAAGCAGCACGCTTTAAAGCAGGCACCGACTTGCTCTTGGTTTTGTTTTTTTGCTTTATTTTAAGCCCCACTGCCTCCTACCTGTGCGTTTGCATTGCTTTCATCCATCAGGCAGAATTCCCTCACTCTTTATTCGGGTGTAAATATCCCCAACCAGAGTCTTGTAAATTCTCTTCCATTCGACCAGAGTCTTATAAATTCTTTTCTGTTCAGAATTCAGAAGAGAGTGCGAATGGCACTGGGAATTCCATGTTTCTGGGGAATACGATGTGTCAGTTATAGCTTTCTTAGTTTCTGGCAACCAGATTTAATTGACAGCATCTGCGCTCACACAAAGGTTCATGATTAGAATCGTAGAAAGGTACATGAAGAACAAACACTTGGAAATTTTTTTAAATTCTCTGTTGTTTTGCTTCACTTCCTTTGAATCCAGTTTTGTATCTGCCTTTTTAAGATATTTAATATAGCACAATTCCATTTGTAAAGACAAGTAGCCTGGCATCTCTCAGCATCGGCCCTTGTGATGCCAGGTGCTGACATGAACTGAATGTACACACACTTATCAGTACACAGTTGTTAGCACCTCTCTTGATGAGAACAAAGTCACAGAGACAATTTCTTCAGGAAGTTTGGAATTGGGCATGCTGTGTGTTAGTGGCTCAGTAGTGTCTCTGCAACCCCATGGACTGTAGCCCACCAAGCTTCTTTGTCCATGGAATTCGCCAGGCAGGAATATACGAGTGGATAGCCATTCCCTTCTCCAGGGGAGCTTCCTGATCCAGGAATTGAACCTGTGTCTCCCTCATTGGAGGCAGATTCTCTACCATCTGAGCCACCAATAGGGCATGCTGTACTGTTTAACTGAACTCATCTTAACCCCTAAGCACCTATTGTACTTGTGAATTGGCTAAGTGAAGATCAGAAGATTTGCAGGAGGTTGTGGTCTTATGAGGGCAGAACTAGAAAATCCCCCCAGGCTTCCTCCCCAAGGGAACCAGGGATGCCCCAGGGTTGCATGCAGCTGCCCCCTCAGAAGCTCCCTCTCCTGGCTGCTGCGGTGCCCCGGTGTTTCCCCAGTTCTGTTGCACTGAGTCATACCTTGTCATTGTTTTTGAGAACAGTGTAGCGGCTGTGAACCCCTCCACTTTGAATATGTTACTGAAAAGCAAACTGAACTGTTTTGGAAACGTGCAACACTCATTGCTAGAGTCATGAGATGATCTTCTTTCACCTGTTCCTGTAAATCATAATTACTGGTGAGCTCACTAGCAGCCATCCTGGGGAAGCACGCTCTAGACAAAAGACGTCTGCCCTGAGCTGACTAACAGGCATTGCCTGGAATGTGAGATCAAGTCTGTTCCTTGACGCTCAGATCCCGGCCAGTGTGTGGGAAATGGAAGGATGGAGAGAAGCCTTGCAGGGAGGGGATGTCTTCCTGGGTGAACTTGGAATTTGGCATCCTGTTACCATTGCTTAAAAAAGCAAGAGAGCAGGTCACAGAGTCATTCAACAACCATGGTCCCCAACTCTTCACCAGCTACTGTGCTCACCACTGGTGATGGAAAAATGGATGAGGCCCAGCCCTAACCCTCAAATCTTTTGCTGTTTGGTGGGAAAGACAGACTGTAAGGAGAAACTTCTGGTATCACAGTTAGAAGGACAGAGAGACATGTAGACAGACAGGAAAGAAATGACCTTGGAATCCGGCCACCCCTCGAGGGCTAATGTCTGAGGAGGTAAATCCAGGCCAAAGGCCAGCAGAGCAGGTGGATGAGACAAACAATTCAGTGTGCGGGTGATGAGGGAGAGCACAAGGGGCTGGGGGTGGAGAGCTAGTAGATAAGCCAGACCAGTGGCAGGTCAGCCCCATCCTCTCATATGTCATTCTTCAGAAGTTAGACTTCACATAATGATTATAATAGTAGATACCACATATAGTTGGATGGCATCATCGACTCAATGGATATGAGCTTGAGCAAACTCTAAGGGATAGCGAAGGACAGGGAAGCCTGAAGAGCTGCAGTCCCTGGGGCCACAAAGAGTTGGACACAACTTAGTGACTGAACAACAGCAATGTGTAGGGTCTTTACTGTAGGGAAGTTCCCATCCTCCATGCTTTTATGTGTTAACCAGCTTTGTGATGCCAAGTGACAGACAAGATTATTCCCATTTTGTGGATAAAGGAAACTGATGCACCTAGAGACACAGAGGGTGGAGCCGGGTTTGAACTTCACTGTGGGTCTCAGAAACTCCGACTCCATCCCTGGCTTCCTGGTGTAGAGCTCTGAAATCTTAAAGCGAAGGAGTGATGGATCAGGGTCTCATTAGGGAAAGATTGCTCCAGAGCCAAGATTGGGGCGAGTACCTTATGAAAGTCCCAGTGAGATGAGAAAGACCTGGGTGGCAGGTTTGGGAGGAAGAACTGTCTCTTTGGCAGGCTGTTCCCCGGAGAATGGGGCGTGGGGCTGCCTCTGCAGATTCCTACCCTCAGGAAAGGATGGGGGCTCTGGGAATGCAGCGACCTGGGCTGGGTCTGGAGTTCATGCTGCTGCACCTTCTGGCCGGCCGCTCCCTGCAGGGTTTTCATCTTCCTCAGTGATGCGCTGAGCCTGGCTCTGTTCTCAAGGTCAATATGAAGTAGCTCTTGCCTGGAAACGTGTCCTCCAGAAATGATTGACTATGTTCTATTCTCCTGTCTCCTGTCTGATCCATTCCTCCCCCTGTAAATGTGAATGGACAGTTCAGTTTTTAAGGTGATTATCTGGGAGAGGCACAGCCAGGCAAGATCCACATGATGGACTCATCCTCTGCACACTCCCCCTCGCATCCGGGTCCCTTCTGCTCCCTGACAGCTGGAGAGGTTCAGTCTCTGTCCCTGCCTCTCTATGTCCTCCACGAAATTGACCTCTTAACTCTTCAAACTCATGCCGCTTCCAGAAGAGTGAAGCTAGATTACTCTTCTGTTACCTGTGCCTTGTCAAGTCCTTCTGAGGCTTAAAACACACCTCATTGTAGAACAGGGTTTCCCTGATGGCTTAGACAGTAAAGAATCCACCTGCAATACAAGAGACCAGAGTTTGATCTCTGGGTCAGGAAAAATCCCCTGGAGAAGGAAATGGCTACCCACTCCAGTATTCTTGCCTGAAGAATCCCATGGACAGAGGAGCCTGGTGGGTTACAGTCCATAGGGTTGCAAAGAGTCAGACATGACTGAGCAACTAACACTTTCAGCATAGAACACCAGCTTTTAAAAACTGGGGCATTTGCTGCAGTGATTGATTAATTTGAAGTCTCTACATAATCAGTTAGAAATGCACCCACTGCCTGGCCTCCTCAGTTTGTTCACCTTACCTCTAGATGGAGGCTGTGTTGAGGGGGCATGGTTTAGAGAGAGAACTGGTCCAGGAGTGCTAGCATCCTACCTCTGGCCCTGGTGCCCACCCTGATTACCTTTCAGTGTCTGGAGGCCACCCCACTTTTGCCCCAGGTCAGCAGTTCATGGAGTGTGTGACCTTGCACTTGGAGTCCCCAAGACCCTTTCAGGGGTTCACAAGGTGAGAACTGTTTCCATTATAGTACTTACAAGTCCTTTTAGCTGTTGAACAGGATGATGAAGGAGCAGCAGTGGATAAAACAGACCAAAGCAGTGGTACCCAGTGGTACTAGCCTTCACGGAATGCTTTGCTGCCAAGCTTAACAGTAACAGGAAAGGGTGCCAGTTCCAAATATGGATGTCATTGATGAAGCAGTAAAAATGATTAGTTTTATTAGATTTCAGTCTTTGAAGTACATGTGTTTTTAAGACCAAATGGGAAATAACAATGAAAGCATTTCTGCAAACCAGCCCCCAGTGGAAAAGCACTCTTGTGATTGAGCTGTGAGTGGAATGAGCCCCCTGTGGCATGAAACACAGTTATACTTGGGACAGATGACTGATAGACAGATATACTTAATTTAGACTTGGACATTTGGCAGGTATTTTCTCAAAAAGGAAGTAAGTAAGCCTGTCACTTTTAGGAACATAACCAACAGTATTCATAGCCGGTGACAAAGCTTTCAACCATGAGCTTAGAAGCTTCCCAAACCTAAAAAGTGATGATATCCATGGTGATATATATGATATTTGATACTTCATAATGAAATGCATAGATATTTGAAAGATTTGCATGACTTAATGAGCTGATAGTTTCCAAATGACCCTTATGCAGTGTTACAAACTATATATGAGTGAATCATTTTTTTAAAACTTGAATTATAGTTGATATACAATTTTGTGTTAGTTTCTACTGTACATCAAAATGATTCAGTTATACACACATATATTCTTTTTCAGAGTCTTTTCCATTATAGGTTATTACAAGCTATTGAATATGGTTCCCTGTGCTATGCAGTAGGTCCTTATTGGTTATCTATTTTCTATATAGTAATGTCTATCTGTTAATCTCAAACTCCTAATTTGTCCCTCCCCTACTCATTTTCCCTTCTGTAACCATAAGCTTGTTTTCCATGTTTGTGAGTCTGTTTGTGTTTTATAAATAAGTTCATTTGTCATCATTTTTTAAGATCCCACATATAAATATCATAGATTTGTCTTTTTCTGTCTTTCTTCCCATAGTATGATCTCTCGGTCCATCCATGTTGCTGCAAATGGCATTTTTCATTCTTTATTATGGCAGAATAGTATTCCGTTGTATAAATGTACCACATCTTTTTGTGTGCCTCGGTTGCCGGACACTCAGGCTGCTTCCATGTCTTGGCTATTGTAAACAGTGCCGCTGTGAACATTGGGGTGCATGTATCTTTTCAAATTAGACTTTTCTCTGACACATGGCCAGGAGTGAGATTGCTGGGTCATATGGTAGCTCTGAATTTAGTTTTTTAAGGAACCTCCATACTGTTTTGAAACTGGAGGAAACCCATAGAAATTCCCTATTGCTGATTAACTGTGGTTTCAGCCCTGTTTCTAGGAAGCACGTGAGACTCCACAGAGCAGTCTAGATACACACACGCATCTTGACATTTCCTGCATACGTAAAGCATGTCCTTAAAGACTATGAACACATACCAAGTATCTAAATATAACTTAGATGTTGTAGGACCTCTTGTAATGGATTGATATGATTTCATGTTTATTTGCTCCCAGCCAGGATCTCATTCTAAATAAACAGTATATCGAAAAATGTGTGTGGAGAGGGGGGAGGAGTGTCTGAACTTTACTGGGGTCCAGTTGGTTTCAGGTATTGAAAGATTTGCTTTAAGATATTCTCCTAGATAATGGTGATTTTTATGCAGAGGCAAAAAAAGTCATTTTGTCACATGTGTGCCCTCAGATTCCCACGATGCGGTTTTGAGGTTTAACTCTGCTCCTACACGTGGCTACGAGAAAGATGTCGGAAACAAAACCACCATCCGCATCATTAATTCCCAGGTAAGCTGGGTAGATTTTTCATGGATGTACATTTTACAGGTAAATAGCTTAACTGGGTGAATGAAGAGAAATCACCCAGCTCTCCATGACCATGATATCGGGGTTTTGTAATAATAAAGAATTACTGAGAAAAAATGCAGAGACATGTGAATTCATGTGTGCTGTGGAGAGGGAAAAAAAAGTAAATAAGATCAAAAGGAAAAATCAGAGTAGAGGTAGAAATATATATAAGTAGCACACTGAATTCTGTGAACTGTGAAAAAAGAAGTTAAACAGAATAAATCAGGGATGTAGGGCAGAAAGACAAAGGTACAGAATTAAAGGGGCAGCAGAACACCTCAGAAATTTCACTTTCTCATTTGAAAGTTTTAAAAAGGAAGATTCTTTTTTGTGTGTTCTTAAGAAAAATGTTTTCCAAAATTCATAACAAAATTATTCTCAGAACAAACCACAGCAATTTCTAGCATTTCAAACTATATGTAAAACAATGGAGTGATGAGAAATTTATAGTGAGTTTCTTACTAGACAAAAAGTGTGCTTTCTGCATTAGGCCCTGGGCTCGCAGCCTGAGAGAGAGGTGAGAGTCGGGCCCTGCTTCCTGAATTCAGAGACACCACTGATTGAAGACTCCTCTTCTGTCTGACGACAGCTTTTCAAAGAGGAGAAGATAAGCTCCAGCAAATTAAGACACCTGTCACTGTGAGATACACCCTAACTTCAGAAATACTAAGATGTGAAGAAGAGTGTCTTAAAACTGAGACAAATCGATGAGAGTGGAATGCCACCCTCCCCCCCAGCCAAACTATAGTTTTAAAAAGGTGATGGGCAGATGAGATTGAAGGACTCACCCCGGGCCAGAGAGGGCCCCAGTCTCCAGATCTCCAGGCTCTGTTGGTCCTGAGGCTGTTTGTCTCAGGGAGGCACCTGAAGATTCTGGTTCTTCTAGGTCTGCAGCTCGCCCTCAGTGACCAGTGAAAGCCACTGAGGAAGAGGCTTTGGGGTAGCGGAGGAGCCAGGGGATTCAATCCAGAGCTGATATCTTTAGATGGGTCCCTTGCGGGCTCTTTTCTTAAAAAAGGAAAACCTCCCCTTCTCCAGATATTTTCTAAATTTCTCGTATGTAAAGCCTGCCTCTCTCCCTCCCCCAGAAAGTCTGAGGAATATTTTTTTCCAATTCCTCTTTTAAATTTCACTTCTTGGGCTTCTGTGGTGACTCAGTGGTAAAGAATCCACCTGCCAATGCAGGAGATACAGGTTCGATCACTGGTCCAGAAAGATCCCACATGCTGCAGAGCAGCTAAGCCCATGTGCCACAACTACTAAGCCTGTGCTCTAGAGCCTGGGAACTGCAGCTACTGAGCCCAAACGCCACAACTACTGAAGCCTGCGTGCCCTAGAGCCTGTGCTCTGCGACAAGAGAAACCACCGCACTGAGAAGCCCGCACAACGCAACTAGAGAAAAGCCTGCACAACGACCAAGGCCCAGCACAGTCAGAATTAAATAACATTATAAAAATCAAGTTTTCACCTTTTAAAAAATACAGTTCTGAAGACCTAAGCCCTTGCTTTGCAGTGATTTTTGTATTTATTTGCAGATTCTAACCAACCCCAGCTATCACTTCATGGACAGTGCATTGTATAAAGATGTCATCTTGGTGGCCTGGGACCCAGCTCCTTATTCTGCAAATCTTAACCTGGTGAGTATTTCCTCAGTGCCCTGACCCTGGCAGGTCAGACAGTCCCTTTGACTGATACATAACAGGAGGAAGTCAGGGACTGAGCTTGGATAGGCCGAATGAAACCGATCATAGGTGGTAATTAAATTCACATATGCTCATACTGTTTGACTCCCAGTTGCGGTAGCTCCATGGTGAGAATCAACCCTCTGACGATAAAGTGTTTTTGCTCTGGAGGACTTAAAAAAACAAAACGTACAACATCTAGATGCTAGGAAAGTCTTAGTCATACTGAAAATTGGACTGCTTACATGCTGAATTTTTCCATTGTAGGATGATTACCTCACCTTCCCAGTAGTTAAAAGATATTTTGAAATAAATGGGAAGTTCTTGGCGGGACAGGCTAGGCTTTGTGACTCCACAGCTCATTATTATTGAAATGGACCCTGTCACAGGTTTCTCCTGAATGTGCACTCTTTGGCTTTCTGCCTTCAAACCTTCTTAATCTTATACAGTAGAGGATAAACAAGATTATTCAGTTCATTTCAGTCGATCAGTCATGCCTTTGTGACCCCTGGGGCACACAGACTTCCCTGTCCATCACCAGCTCCCAGAGCCTACTCAAACTCATGTCCATCACATCCGTGATGCCATCCAACCATCTCATCCTCTGTCGTCTGCTTCTCCTCCCGCCTTCTCAGCGAGAGAATCTTTCCCAGCATCAGGGTCTTTTCCAATGAGTTGGTTCTTTACATCAGGTGGCCAAAGTAATGGAGTTTCAGCTTCAGCATCAGTCTTTCCAATGAATATCTGGGGGAGGCATGGGTCGGCAGTGGCCTGCTGCAGGGTCTGAGGCACTGAGTTCTGCAGTGCGTGCACTGAACCTTTTGAAGGAGGTCGCCATTATCTTCATTGCCTCCACCATAGTTTGGCCTCAGGTCAAGCAAGGGAGGGAACACAGCCCTACCCAGCAACAGAATATTGTATTAAAGATTTATTGAACGTGGCTCTGCCCATCAAAACAAGACCCAGTTTCCCCCTCAGACCATCAGAGAGCAGACAGAATGAAAACCACAGTCACAGTCAACTAACCAAACTGATCACATGGACCACAGCCTTGTCTAGCTCAATGAAACTATGAGCCGTGCCGTATAGGGCCACCCAAGATGGACGGGTCATGGTGGAGAGTTCTGACAAAACATGGTCCACTGGAGAAAGGAATGACAAACCACTTCAGTATTCTTCCCTTGAGAACCCCATGAGCAGTATGAAAAAGTGAAAAAACAAGATTATTGCCAGCCATCAAAATATAAGGGAGTGGGCTTCCCAGGTGGCTCAGGGGTAAAGAATCCACCTGCCAATGCAGAAGACATGGGTTTGGTCCCTAATCTCGGAAGATCCCATGTGCCATGGAGCAATGAAGCCCATGCACCACAGCTACTGAGCCTGTGCTCTAGAGCCTGGGAGCCACAATTACTGAGCCCACATGCTGCAGCTACTGAAGCTGAGGGACCTAGAGTCTGTGCTCCACAACAAGAGAAGCCACCTGGACGAGAAGCCCGAGCACCACCACTAGAGAGTAGCCCCTGCTCCCGGCAACTAAAGAAAGCCTGTGAATAACAACAAAGACCCAGCACAGCCAAAAGTAAGTTGTTGTTGCTCAGTCACTAAGTCACGTCCAACTCTTTGCTACCCCATGAACTGCAGCATGCCAGGCTTCTCTGCCCTTCACCATTTCCCAGAGTTTGCTCAGACTCATGTCTTTTGAGTCAGTGGAGCCATCCAACCATCTCATTCTCTGCCATCCCCTTCTCCTTCTGCCCTCAGTCTTTCCCAGCATCAGGGTCTTTTCCAATGAGTTGGGTTTTTTCCAATGAGTCAGCTCTTTATTTGAAAAAAAAACATGTATAAGAGAATTACATTCACAGCCTCTGTACTTTGGGGAAGCCTGGCATGAAAAGCCAGTCTACTTGTTCTGAAAGGGGGCTAGGAAGGTAGGTTGCACTTTATCCCCATGAGTAATACTCTAAGCTATGCCGCTGGCTGTGGACTTGTTCTCCGTGACCCCAGAGGATGCCAGCTTCCTCCGATGAAGATGGGAACAGATTTCAGCCCTACCGGGGGGTAACTTTCCTAAAGAGCTGCCCATGGTGGACTGTCCCTCTGGAAGAAGCATTCTGTCACTGTGCATTCTGAGACAGAGGCTGGACACATGCCTGGCACAACTATAACTGTTCTCACCCAGGAGTGTACATCGGCATCTCCTGAAGTCTTATCCCACACCTCTCCAAAGCCCCGTTCCCAGGAATCCAGCCGTATCCAGCCTCCACCTGTGATTTTGAGAGAGCTCTCTAGTCAATTCTCACACACACCATCTACTGAGAACCAGCATCAAGTGGGTGTTTGCACTTGTCGGCTTCCTTCCAGCCTGAGGCTCTGTGGTTTTAAGTTCTGACAGCTTTCTTTCTGTTTTGGACCCATGAAAGCCTCTGGCTGTGAGCCTTGTTTCCTCCTGCTTTGGAAGCATCAGGGCATGAGCTGTCTGATCGATGGATGCAGGCATTGACGGTGCCAATCTCGGGAGGCCAGGCTCCACTTCTGCTCCATGAGGGTCTGGAGGAGGTGGCGAAGACCCTGAGCTTTTCTCTCACTGCCCCTGGGGTTTGGGGGCCACAGTTCAAATTATTCTTCTCAAAATGTTTAAAGCCACAGACCACATTCAACCAGGGACTATTATGTAGGATCGTGATACAAGCTCGGCTTCCTTGGTGGCTCAGATGGTAAAAAATCTGCTTGCAATGCAGGAGACCCAAGTTTGATCCCTGGGTCAGGAAAATCTCCTGGAGGAATGGATGGCTACCCACTCCAGTATTCTTGCCTGGAGAATCCCATGGACAGAGGAACCTGGTGGGCTACGGTCCATGGGGTTGCAAAGTGTCAGACGCCACTGGGCAGAAACACCAGTACCCTTCCCCGAGGCATCTGTTTGAAGGGACAGTAAGCTGTCTCCCCACAACCTTCCCCAAACCCTACTTCTCGGTGGCACCTGAGATGCTTCTGAAGACCCTTTAAAAATCAGCCTTAGTGTGTATGTTTTCATATAATTGTTGTTCAGTCGCTAAGTCGTGTACAACTCATTGCCACCCAGTGGAGTGCATGGGCGAGCTCATCTTCTGATGTCTTACCTTTTTGACTTTTCATGCCCTTCACGGGGTTCTTGAGGCAAGAATACTGGAGCAGATTGTCATTCCCTCCACTAGTGAACCATGTTTTGTCAGAAGTCTCTCCTATGACCCATCGGTCCTGGGTGGCCCTGCACGGCTTGGCTCATAGCTTCATAAGCCCCTCCAGCAAACCCCTCCATGAAGAGGTTTCATGCAGTCATTTGTGTGTAATCTGTGTACATGTCTGTGTTGCTGGGCAGTAGCAAATGTCTACAGTCCTGTGTTAGCACCACAATGAAGGAACAGAATCTCCCCATCATTGCAAAGTCCTCCCAGAGCTGGCCCCAAACCCAGGCAACAGCTGGCATGTTTCTGCACTAGAGATTAGATTGGGAAAGCATATTTCTGAAATACAGTGATTGAAACCATGGCCATGGGCTATCTGGCCCTGTTTTTTGGGGGGTTTTCCCTTTTTATTTTTGTTTTTCTTTACTTCTTTTTTTGTTTGTTTGTTTGCCTCTGTTTTTGTAAATAAAGTTTTATTGAAGCACAGCCACATATTGTGGCTGCTTTCCACATAAGTATACAGTGGAGCCCAGGAGTTGCAGCAGAGACCCCATGGCCCCAAAGCCTAACCTCTTTTACTACCTGGCCTCTTCTAGAAAAGTCCGCTGACCCTGCTCTAGCCTTTCTCCCTCATTGTACTAAAGAATAAGCATCAGTCCCCCAGGCTGGACCTCAGCCCCTGTACACATTCACCGCTCATTCAGTGCCTACAGAAGGGGCATCCTAACCCCCACTCCCAGCCGGGCCCTCAGCCTCTAAGTACCTGCAACCCCAGCACTGGCTGGTTTCCTTTGCACAGTGTGGACTTCTGCCTTGACTGTGTGTTTTTTCTCTTAGTGGTATAAGAAGCCAGATTACAACCTGTTCACACCATATGTTCAGCATCGTCAGAGAAACCCGAACCAGCCATTTTATATTCTTCACCCCAAGTTTATCTGGCAGCTTTGGGACATCATCCAGGAGAACACGAAGGAGAAGATCCAGCCCAACCCACCATCCTCTGGCTTTATCGGTATGTGGCTATTGGGTTGGATGACTAGCAGCAGGGGAGGGCTCATGCTAAGTGAATGTGCATTTTTGCTATACAATAAGAGCATCTAGAGGGTGTCTTTAGAGGGAAGATAGATTCACTGAAAAGAGTACAAAGACTCTGTTCCAGTTTCTATGGGCGAACAACAAACTACCCCAACAGTCCGAGATCTGAAAGGAACTGCTTCATTTTCTCTCGTGATGGAGTGGTTCAGGAAAGGCCCAGCTGGGCGACCCCTTTGTTTCAGACTCATGGAGTCCCTTGTGGGCATTCAGCTGCCCCATGGGGTGACCTTGCTCCCCTGTTGGGCCCATCTGCTGGGACACCTGGGGGATGCAGCTCAGCTAGACTCATGACCATATGCCTGCAGGTGGTGGCCTCATGGTAATTGGACTCTTGATGGAAGCTCAAGGTTCCTGGCAGGTGTTCCAGTGATAGGAAGTGGAAGCGGGCTTTCTCAGGGCAGAAGCCTGAAGACTCTCTTTGAGTTACAGCTGTCAGAGGCCCCCCAGACTCAAGGGGTGGAGACCCCAAGGCCACCCAGGACCACCACCAGTCGCACGCACATTGTTGATGTGGGGCCAGGTCGAGGATGAGAATTTGTGGCCACTGGACCACCCCCTGCAGATTGCAAGGTCACCAGTGGGTCTGGGCTTTGAGTAGCAGGAGTCTCAGGCTGATCTCCACTCTCTCCACCAGAGAGTGGACTTCATGTAACAAGGGCATCACACTTGGCCTAGTGTATTGTTTGCAGTCAGGTTTTTATCATCAAATATGGTCCTAACCCATTTCTTTTCCCATGTTTCAGCCTCTTGCCCTGTTATTGCCTTGGTGGCACCTAAATAAGATGATATTAAGGAAGATCTTAGCTCCCTTTGGCAGTATAAAAGCTGCAGTGGAAACACAGGATAGGAATTTTGTCCATAAAACACTGATAGCAATCTCTACCCTAATATTGATGAATTTACAACCTGCACGCTGACTCGGGCTGCACAGGTGGTAACCATGACTAAAGGAGCATTTATGGAAGTGACGTGGGTTGGTCAGCGATACAGGCCCAAGAAGCATGCAAAGTGAGGCTTGTGGGTTTAGAGCAGTGTTAAGGTATTATAATAATGTGAAGTACTTTATGAAGAATCCAAGACAAAATTCATGACTGCATGTTATTTTCCTTAAGCAGAGCTCCTTTGCCCATTTTATGTCATGCCTTTGATGCACTTTGTTTCCAAGGCACTTCGTCAGATTCTAAGGGGTTTTTTTAATGTTTATTTATTTTTAGCTGAGCTGGGTCTTCATTGCTGTGTACAGGTTTTCTCTAGTTGCGGAGAGAGGGGATACTTTTCAAGTTACAGTGCGCAAGCTGCTCATTCCAGTGGCTTCTCTTGTTGTGGCGCTTGGGCTTGGTTGCCCTGTGGCATGTGGGATCTTCCTGGCCCAGGGATCAAACCTGTGTCTCCTGCATTGGCAGGTGGATTCTTAGCCACTGTGCCACCAGGGAAGTCCATGTTGTGTTCTGTTTTTTCTGTGAGCAAAAGATTACCCTGGGTATTCTGCTAGGAGACACTGCAAAATTCCCAAAGCAAAGGGTACAGATACGTAATTATATTGTAACCACAAGTGACAGGTTAGATACAGTAATCCAAGCTACCACATGAGGATTCTGGAGCTCCAGTATGAGCGGAACAAACTACAAAGTGTCAGTCATAGGCACAGACATCTGGGATTAGAATAGGTCAGAAAAACCAGGGTGGACTATGATTTGTCTTTCGTGTGATGTCACGGAATCCTGCTGACCTAGGGAAGAACGTGGAACAGGATGGAATGATGCTGAGACAGCATAACGGGACGTGGCCATCCGATCAAGTCTCCCTGGGAATTCCTGTGGCGGAAATCTGATCACAGCAAGAGCTTGGGAGCACAGTGGGGGCTCTCAGACGCACTTACCACCGATGCGAAGTTTGAAAGTTTCCTCTGACTTAGTCGTAGCTGGGGAACATTTCGCATGTGTTTTTGCTGTCAAAAGAAATCCAGCCACTTGTGGCCAGTATCCTTTCACAGCTATGTGCTGAGCGTTTAGAGTTTTCAAGGACACTGCTTGCCTGTGTGGCTTCTTTTCTAGGACAAGGGGACTGCAGCTAGGGGTCGTTTCAGGAATGGGGGCTGGGCTGAATGACAGTCCTCTGATGTCACTGACTTTCCAGTCACAGGCGAGTCACTTGCTCCTGTGAATGTCCTCATGCTCCTGGGAGAAAGGAGAGTCATAGCAACACCTTTTTATGGGGCCAGTTCACACCTGTGGTCATTTTCTAGCTCCTTCCTGTCCAGGCTGACAGCTCTTAGGCACCAGTGACTGCTCAAGTGTAAGTTAATTAGGATTAAACAGAAGGAAAATCTCTCTCTCCCTCGGTGCTTGAGCCCCATTTCAGGCTTTTAAAGTCCTGTGTTCCCAGTGGCTATGGCCCTGGGCAGTGTGGATGGAGACGTCTTCACTACAGGGAAAGTTACGAAGGATAGCAGGAGGAAAAGGAGCTTTTGAAGGAGAGCCAGTTCCTACTGGACACTGTGCTCTGTGGGTGGGGACCTCTCTGATGGAAGACGTTTGATGTATTAATGAATTGTTCCTACATCCGTGTGTCAATTCTGATACGTAATTCTTTTATTCTATGTGTGAACATACAGGCTTTTCTTCCCTTTAAACTATTTCCTTAAGATAAATTGCCAGGTGTATATACGTGCTGAGGAGAGGGTGTGATGTGTTGGTCACACTGTTGGAAGTCCCAACATACTGCTTTTTCCCTGACTTCTGACCAAAGGCCATATTTTTGCTTCTGGGTCACAGAAGGACATCCTTATGTGCATCAGAGATATACTCTGTGTACCATTCCCTTGTCCAGAGCAGCAGCAGAGATGCTTACCCCTTGTGCATGGCACATGTATTTTTTTTTAAGAGTAGAATTTTGTTTTAGCTATATGTATATATGTGTCTGGGCTTCCCCAGTGACTCAGTGGTAAAGAATCTGCCTGTCAATGCAGGAGACCTGGGTTCAATCACTGGATCAGGAAGATCCCCTGGAGAATGAAATAGCAACCCACTCCAGAGTTCTTGCGTGGGAAATCCCATGGACAGAGGAGCCTGGTGGGCTACAATCCATGGGGTAACAGAGTCAGACACGACTGAGGGACAAAACAACATACATGTATCCCCTCCTTCTTGGTTCTTCCTCCCACCTCCTCTGCATCCCTGTGTTGGTCATCATAGAGCACCAACCTGAGCTTTTTGTGCTTTACATTTTTTTTAATTAAAAGGAAGTAACATAGGACTTCCCTGGTGGTCCAGTGATGAAGACTTTGCCTTCCAATGCAGGGGGTATGCTTTCAGTCCCTGGTCAGAAGCTAAAATCCCACATGCCACGGTGGCCAAAAACAAAAAACAACATGAAACAGAAGCAATATTGTAACAAATTCAATAAGGACTTTAGAAATGATCCACATTAAAAACAAAAAAGTCTTTTTTTATAAAAGAGGAAATAGCATACATCCAGGTAATTTGGATGCTCCACAGGACCTGTTTCTTTGGAACATTTGTTCCACAGTGTCAGGACCCTTCCCCTCAGTCCACTGGAGCCACTTGTTCACATGGCAAGAACATCTCTCTTTTTCATCCCTGTCTGGATGCTGGAGGCCTTCTCTCATTACTTGGTATTGGCAGGTGGTTCTGACAGCACAGCCCTAGCTGAGGATGGAGAGTCATTTCCTAGGAATTCCATGGTTTCCGCTTTGCCTTCTTACACACTGATAGTTTTGTGGGAGGTGTGTGAGTTCATCTGGAGTCCTGAAGCCTGGCTGGATGGTTCTGCCGTCTGATGTAGGAGGCCCTCCAGCTTCACCCCCGGGGGCTCCAGGCTGAGCATCGTCAGGCAGACTGGCCTGGTGCACCAGCCTGATGGGCGCCGATAGGAGATTCGCTTTAGCCTACGGTCGACAACACTTTCATTGTACAAATCACCAACACCCCCTCACACCTCTTGAAAACGCAGCCTCAATTGTTTATAGCATAAGTACTATTTCTAGACTTCACAGATGCAAACGCTGTAATTTCAGGCCATTGAATATACAGGCAAGAATAATATGCTTGAAAACAAGTCATAACTTCATTTCTTTTCCACTTTATTTTGCATTCAGAACTCTAATTTTCCAATATATCATCCAAACTCAGATGGTAACACAAAATAATAACACGTTAACTCAAAATAATAAGCCGCTTAACATCTCTATACACGATTGTGTAAAACCAATCATTATTATGTTGACGAGGAACAACTTTTTACATTTCCCTGTAAACAGTGAATCCTGAATGTATGTTACCATCAAATAATACGATATAAATGGACTAAAGAATTGATTTTCAAGTATTATTCATGCATTACATGATTTTACTTAATAGAGTAGATGCTTGTTAAATTATTTTATTACATGAAATACAAATTTCCAAACCACTTTTTTTGTTTACAATTTAAGTAACTCATTTTGTTAAGCTGCTATTGTGAATATTGTCTGACATTGTTTTAAATTAATTTTTATTGGACTATAGTTGCTCTACAGCCGTAGTTTCTACCATACAACAAAGTGAATCGCTATACGTATACATACATCCCCTCTTTTTTGGATTTCCTTCCCCTTCACCACAGTTCCCTGTGTTACACAGTAGGTTCTCATTAGTTATCTACTTTATAAGTAGTATCAATAGTATATATATTCCAATCTCCCAATTCATCTCATCCCCATAGAAACCACATTTTAATTACAGATATTTTCTGAAAATGTCACTTAAAATGTCATTTTTGCACCTTCAATAATTTAAGTACAGTTTTTATAATTTTCCATCTTATGTTGAATTTATGGAAAAACCACAGGATAACTGCTATGTTTCCATTAGACCAGCACATTCAATACCCTTAACTTTTCACCCTCCCCCCTCATTCAGGAACATGTTTTGCAGGGTTTATTGGATATTCTCAGAAATTTCTCATTTACCTGACATGTGAATTATGTTCAAGTGTTACCTGAAATTGATGAGATCCCATATTTTTCCCATCACTTGCATTAGGTTCTATTTATGTCCATAGCTTATTTTGCCCCATGTTAAAAAGATATTCATCAAGGAGAAAATTCTATTATTGTTAACAATTTGGGGTATCATTTTAAATATTTTGCCAGGTGCAAAGTAAGATAATTTGGTATGATCACAATTAAATCTAAATGATTAAGTTCTGTTAAACTCTAACACATTAAACACATCTATGTATCTGCAAAGAAGAGGTTTGGGTTTCTTTTTTTTTTGGTTGCACTGGGCCGGGTCTTTGTTGCAGGGTGTGGGCTCTCTAGTTGTAGAGTGGGCTTAGTTGCTTATGTGGGCTCTTAGTTCCCCACACAGGTGCTGAGCCAGCATCCCCAGCATTGGGAGGCAGATTGTCAACCACTGGACACCAGAGAAGCCCCAAAAGTAGAGTTTTGATAGGAGAGAACCTTGTTTGTTCAGAATTTGTGGTCATCTGAACAAAACATGCAAACATGCAGGTGGAAGTTTGCTTTTTATCCAGGTTTTGGGAAAATAAGTAAGTGTACATACTGCTTGTTAAGCTGAGTCATAGACTGACATTTTATTAAGACCAGTGGAAATGCTTTTTAATTGGTTAGATAATTATATTGAATTATACAATATTTTAAAACCTGTAATTTGGCAAACGAATGGCTCTTGAGTCATAATTGCCCAGAAAAATTTACACTTTTTTTTTCTTCAAATGAATCCCTACTCATTTGTAAAAACCTGGCCAAAAAACTTAACATGAATTATGTTCAAAGATTTTTAGGAACTGGCTGCATGCCCATTTGATTAGTTTGGAAAAATACATTAAAAAGTGTCTAAATATTGATCCGCTTATCAAAAAGTCTGGCTCCACACTGAAAGCAGTAAAATTTTATTAGTGCTGAAAGCAGTTCCTTTTGAATAGTCCATAAACGAAATTATGTAACATAAAAGTTCCTTAAGTGATTTTTCTAAAAATTCTTTACTGAATAAGATAGCATGAGATGATTTGTATTCATTTTTGCTCTGGAGGTAATCCTGAGCAGTCCTAAGAAAGGAAATGAAAAAAAATTTTTTGTGTGTAGCCAGATGTGAATTCCCCGTATGGGTCTGGCTTGGGGGAATGATGAGGACAATGTGATGCTGTGAGTTTATACATACAGGGTATCTGTGCAGACAGGCTGCAGCCCCGTGGGCCTGCCTGCTGACCACCAGGGACCCCTGCCTGCAGGGTTGACCCTTGGCTGGCTTCTGGGAGCCTGGGTTTGGGGAGAGCCCCCTTCTGACAGGATGGGTCGCTGTGCCCAAATGCTCATGCAGCAATAGGGCCTCTTCCCAGCACCTGCTTCCTTCTGGAGTCTGGACAGTGTGAGCCAGTTTTGTAATAAATCACTGGCTCTCTGCTGGGTCCTGTAGGTCCCTCTGGGAAGTCATCAAACCAAGAGGCAGGCTGGGAAACTCAGAGCCAATCCCTTGTCAGCATAGCGCAGAGAAAATGTCTGCGGACCACGTGTTGTTGGTATTGACATCACCATGGTGATAGAGGAGCATCACCTCAGGTCAGAAGAGATGCTGCTGGCAGTGCAGGCATTTGTCTCAGTCCACAGTGAAGACACTTTCTTCAAGTCATCCTCGGGATGGTAGGTCATGGGCCTGCCACCTGTTTTTAAATGTAAACATTCGTTCTTTAGTTTAATTTACTTTTTTTTTTAAGATTTATATATTTATTTTTCGGCTGTGTTGGGTCTTCATTGCTGCTGTCAGGCTTTTTCTAGTTGCATCGAGCTGGGGCTAGTCTCCAGTTGAGGCACTCAGGCTTCTCATTGCAGTGGCTTCTCTTGTTGAGGCTCATAGGCTTTAGAGAACAGGCTCAATAGTTGTAGCGCAGAGGCTTAGTTGCCCCACAGAATGTGGGACCTTCCTGGACCAGGAATCGAACCTGTGTCCCCTACATTGGCAGGCAGGTTCTTAACCACTGGACCACCAGAGTAACCTCTACTTTTTTTTTTCTTAAATAAACTTTTTGTAAGTCCCAGGCCTCAGCCTGTGCCCAGTTGAATACATAGTGAGTTTAACTGAAGAAGCTTCCAACAGTGCCTCACGGCCTGGTCCCAACCCCACCCCCTGCAGTCTTTCCTCCTCACACCCCGTCTCCCAACACGAGCCCCGAGCTGTGCCAGGGCTGGCACACACTCCAGCTGTCGCGTCCCACCCATATCCTCTTTGCAACACATGCAGAAGTTTCATTTCAGGATTTTGTGTACGGCTGAGTACTCTGAACTCCTGGGAAAAGTGATGTGCAGATTTAACCACATTTAATAATGATGTTCGGCATTTATTACATGGCAGAGTTTAAATTTAAACTCAGACTTATGTGTAGTATTGGCCTTGGTAAATTAAAAATCAGAGTTATGATATCTGAAAATTTTTTAAATAATTAAAAATATTCTCCACTTGGTTTTCTAAATCTTGTCCACCCTTCACATGTACCCTACAAGTTGCAAACTGATTTTTCCCTCTCTTTGAATGTGTTGCCCTAACAATTTGATGTCAGCGCTACGACTGGCTGCCATTTAAACACTTGGGGGAGAATCGGCTCTAACTTAAATTTTAGAATGCTCTGGACCAAGGCTCACGGTTACAGGAACTCACAAGTGTGTGTGTTAGTTGTTCAGTCATGTCTGACTCTTTTGTGACCCCATGGACTACAGCCTGCCAGGCTCCTCTGTCCATGGAATTCTCCAGGCAAGAATACTGCAGTGGGTTGCTATTCCCTTCTCCAGGGGATCTTCCAGACCCAGGGATTGAACCTGGGTCTCCTGCATTGGAGGAGGATTGTTTACCACCTGAGCCACCAGGGAAGCGAGTTCATACAAGAACACAAAATGAGATGCAAAATCAGGAGGAAGAATGCAGATAACTCAAAATAAGGACCCCACTTCCTAGACCTCTGTCTGCCTTCAGCTGGTATGGCCATGAAATACCTAGCAAATTCCTGTATTTCTGAAGCTCTAAGAGTTGTTTTAAAACATATTTGTATATGAAGGCACTGGTCCTTGGTTCTCTCTGGCTCTACCTGGATCTGGGTCACACTGGGGGGCTTATGGAAGGGGGAGGGAAGGAGGGAGTCAGCAGAGCTGGGAGGAAGGAGGGAGACTGAGCTGGGACTTGATGTTTCCACATAGCTCTTGGAAACAGCTTGACTTCCTAGAACCCGACCTGAAGAATCTCCATATCTCGTGAGGAGCAGCGTTTACTAGCAGCCGCAAGCAGCTTCATGGCCATCAAGGCACATCCTGATGTCTGCTGAACAGGACACTGGGTCCTCTCTGTCATCCTGTCTCCCCTCCCCCTACCCCCAGGTGGTGCCTACAGATTCAGCCCTCACTTCCCCCAGGAACCTTTCCTTGCATCCCCAAGCCCTTACTGCTGCCACCCCCCACCCCCACCGGGCCCTCGCGCTGGACTTTCCGCAGTTGTGAGCATTTTCATGCTGCAAACACAGTTATTACTTAGAAATATGCTTGTCTTCTACAGACCAGCCTTGTCTGTAACAGGAACTCACTGTGTGATTTCATGTCTTTTTCATAACAAGGATTATCCTTTCCTAAAAGGAAGAAGGAAATGGCAACCTACTCCAGTATTCTTGCCTAGAGAATCCCATGGACCGAGGAACCTGACAGGCTACAGTCCATAGAGTCATAGAGTCAGACACGACTGAGCCACTTAGCACACTCACGTACATAATTTTAAGTTTAAAAGCTGTTAATACATCACTTCTCGGCCTTTCAGCTAAGATCAAGTGTAAAGAGTGTTAATAGAGGTGATGGGGAAAATAACAGAGCTCGGAAAATAACGTTCTTTAGCATAGATCCAGATGAGACTTCCTCTATGATGATGCAGTTTTATAACTATTTGAAATATTAAAAATAAAAAAGAAAACAAAGAAAGTTTAATATGGATAGTTCCAGTGAGAAAAACACTTTTAATATTAATCTTGAACTCTGTGTCTCCATTTCTTTCCTTTTAACGATTTTATAATAATTTTTTTTTTATTTACACACATTTCTTTGTTACATCACAGTCTTCCTGTTGTAAATCAGGTGGACCTGGGTATGGAATGAGATAGTATATTCGGACTTGGGGATGCAGGTCTGGCCCAAACTGTCCTCTGCTTAAGTTTGATTGCTTAGTCTTTTCTTCTCTCCATTCCCAGGTCCTTAGTGATCAGCTGGATGTGTGGATGTGTAATAGCATCATTTCTTAGCATGGCGCCGGTCCCCAGACCTCACACATGCCACTCACTGGAAGCTAGAGTCATAGAGTGAAGCCAGCAAAGCAGGGGGCACAGAGCAGGTATCTCCTGCCCCAATTGTGACCCTCCACCCCATCTGAAGATGTCCTCCCCATTACTTCTCCTTAAGAAAGCAGGTCATATAGGACTCAGGGAACTCAAACCAAGACTCTGTGACAACCTAGAGGGGTGGAATGAGAAGGAAGGTGGGAGAGAGGTTCAAGACGGAGGGGACATATATATATACTTATGACTGACTGGATGTTGAGCAGAAACCAACACAATTCCGTAAAGCAAATTATCCTTCAATTAAAAAATAAATTTAAAATTAAAAAAAAAAGAAAGCAGGTCATACAGTTATTCAACAAACATGGATCCCTAACTCTCCACCAATATTGTGCATGCCACCAATGACAAGAAGATGGATAGGTGACCCAGCCCTCACCCTCAAATCATCTGCTCCCTGGTGGGAAAGGGACTCTAAGCAGACATATGGTTAGGACAAAGAGATGCGTAGACAAGGAAGAAATGACGGTGGAATCCGCCACCCTTGAGGTCTGATGCTTTCCCCTCTCCAAGTTGCTCACGGCTCTGCTTCCCCCTCCCCCACCAGGCATCCTGCTGATGATGAACCTGTGTGGCGAGGTGCACGTGTATGAATACGTCCCGTCAGTGCGGCAGACAGACCTGTGTCACTACCACGAGCCCTACCATGACGCCGCCTGCACACTGGGCGCCTACCACCCGCTGCTCTACGAGAAGCTGCTGGTGCAGCGGCTCAACCTGGGCACCCATAGTGACCTGCACCGCAAAGGCAAGGTTGTGCTGCCCGGGTTGCAGGCCGTGCGCTGCCCGTCAGGTGCCTGAGGGGCCAGCCGGGCTCTGCATCCCGGAGGTGCTGGAAGGCACCCTGGAGGCAGCATGACCTTGGGTCTGTAGCTGTGACTTTGTGCTGACCACGGGGATCCTTCCCTTTCTAAGCCATTGAGTGTGTCTGACTGTTCAGAACATAGAAACGGAATTCAAAGAAACAGACTCCAGAAAGATACAAAAGAAAAAATTTCAAGGATAGCTAGAAAAAAAAAATGTGTAAGAAATGGGTAAATAGCTCCAGAATGCTGGTCTTTCCTTTACTGCAGGCTGCTTTCAGCTGACACACCTGATGGACGCTGTGGCTTGTATCTGGAAGCATCCTCACTTCAGGGCAGTACCTGACACATCTGCTGTGTCATTTGTATGTCATTTGTCATGAAAGAGCCCAGAGCTGATGACGAACGTCTGGATTATCACTCATGCCTGCTTATAGGAACAGCGAGGTGTTTTTGCCACCTCTGCTCCCAGCTGCCACTGAAGGCTTTGCAGTTTGTGTATCAGAATACGTTTATAAAACTGTGAAGCACCCTTCCTGGATAGTCCAAGAAGAAGCCAGCCCCGGAATAGCACCCAGGGGAGACACTTTGTTCTCCTACAGTGCTTCCTTGTTTGACTAGCATCCCCAGGGGCGCAGGAACGTCCCTGGCAGATGCGCACAGCATGGAGCAGCAGGTGGCTGTGGGCAGGACGGCCCCAGGCCCCAGCTATTCTGGCCTCGGCACCCGCCAGCCCTCCACACAGCCTGCGTGTCTACACGCACTGGCAATTAGGACGTCCCCATGGCGGCGGGGGATCCTTCCAGCCTAGAGCTGTCCCCCTGTGCTGCTAGAGCCGCACACCTGTCTCTTCCTTGTGTTTTCCTCACAGGTTCAGATCGTCTGTTGGGACCCTGTCGGTGATACACCGACTTCTGCTAATTCTTCCTACAGTCAGATGTTTAGGAATCCCACCATCATCTTCACAGATCTGTTGTACGTCAGTAACGTAACAAAGCCATATAATTAAATACATTTGCGTGAAAGCACTGCTCTTTAATAAATATAAAAAGTATATGATTCAGAGGGAAAGATAGTGAGAGGGAAGAGTTAGCCCAGTGTGGTAGCTGTAGCAGCTCATTTTGTTGTAATCTCAATTTTTGTCACAAAAGCATCAAAAAAATTTTTTTTCCATAAATGTAGTAAAACAGAAACATTATGGAATGCCTTAGTTCAACATACAATTTCAGCCTATACCCAACACCTATCTCAGTGGTCCAGTTACAACTTCTTGGCCAGAACAGTCACAGCTTCATTAAATGTGTTCTTCTCCACAAGTGTGTGAACATCAGGAAAATTTAGTACAGAAAGTTTTTTTGTTCCAGGTTTGTTGGATTTAAACTGGCCTCTCTGGTTGTTCTACTCAGCAGAAATCAGGCCAAGTCCCAGACATCTCCTATGGCTTATTGTCACAGTGAATTTGGGATCATTGAAAAGTTTTGATTGTGACAATATCCACTACAAGCTTACTTTGAGAGCCTCACTTCCAAATTTATGATAAGGGGTGGATAATTCTGTCCAGCCTGCCAACTAATATCCAAGCAGACATGAGCAGGCCACTTTTCTCCCTCGTTTCCTGAAGGGACACAGCCCTGTGCAGTGTCCAGTGAGTCCCGACGCTGGGAAGTGGCTGGTACAGAGTGACTGGTCCAGTCACCCTGGGCCCTCCCCAGACTGTGCAGGCTCTGACCTCGGATGCTCACAACACTGAAGTTTCTTTACTTACCTTCCTACTGGGTTTCCCTCTGGGCCTTCTTGTGTCCAGAGTAACCCATTCTGCTGCCATGAGATACTGGGCAGAAAGAAATTTGCTGGCAGGTCAGCATAGATATTCAAGTTCAGAAGCACCAGAAAATACTTCAAAGGCCTCCAAATACATTTTGATGTAACCCATGCACTTTTAAAATGTACTTTTAGCTCATAGAGGTTATAACAAAGACTGAAGAGGATAAAGAAAATTTAATTAAATGGTTTGGATTTATTATGGCCTTAAAGACTCTTGGGAACCAGGGTCTGTTAAAAACACTGAGACAACCTGGTACAAATATTCATACATTGCAGGCTGGGCATTCTTCTGCTTAAGAATTTAAGTTGTTTCGCTCCTTGAAACTCTTAGGCAGTTATAGTTGATGTGTTGACTCTTCACATCTGCAGACAGTGATTAAGCCCTCAAAATATGCACATTGCAATAAGCAGCCAGCCTTTCCATGAAGGACTTAAAGGACATGGTGCCTGCTGCATTTCTTCCAGGCTTAACCCCTTCCAGACCCTCCACCCTTGCTGTAAAGAGATGCTCCGTAACCCGAGGCCGTTAGGTGGTCCTTTCTTCTCTCTCAGGACTGTGTCACTTCTTGAGGTAACTTCACTCCATCTTTTGTTGTTGCTGTTGTCACACTGAAATGTTGACCAGAAACGACAACTCACTCATGTCCAGGTCCCAGGTCCTCCCCTTGAGGTTCTCCAGCCCTTCTGCAGGTATGAGGGGAGGGTCTAATAGGTAGAGCATCCTCGCTGTCCCCAAGGATGCCAGTGCTGGCCCTTAAGGGGAAAGGGCCACCCTCCTCCGTCAGGGCTGCCAAGGGGCTTTGGTTCAACTTTGGTCCCAGAGTCTGTCATTGTCCACAGTATGCAGGGCTCAGGGAACCCCAGCCCCACCCTCCCCACATGTTCCCACACCCTCCTTTAATCAACTCTAGGCTCCCCAGTAATCGTCATCACAGTAGCTGTAGCCTCTAGACAAAGGCATGCTGAAGTAATGATCAGTCTTCTCAAAGCTGGGAAATGAAAGTAAGTGTTTAAAGCCACCTGAGGTCACTCTGTTACATGACCATGAGCCAGTTCCTTCTGGTGGAACAGATTAATTCTTGATGTTGTGGGCTGTCCCTTAGGGGCAGGAACACTCACAGCCACAGAATTAATTAGGTCCAGTCTGGCGGTGTGGAGTGGGGTCAGGATCACGTGAGGGATGGTAGGTGATGGAGGATTTCTTGTGCACAGATGACGTCATGATGAAAGCACTCTCTCCAGCCTTTCTCTTAGAGATCAAGGCAGCGTGCATGGCTGAGGCTGCTGGCCAGCGTGACCCAGTCCTACTGCTGCTTAACTGTGGGGAGAGGCAGAGCCAGGAGGTAAGGTGATGACCAAGAAACGCGTGGCTGAGTGCGCAGGCCACATAGTGTCTGAACATATTCAACCAGATTGCCTGTGTCGACTTTTCACTTTCTGATCGTTTAAGACTCTTACCCAGAGGTTCCACAGCCAATGAGGGCAGTTGTATGTAGAAATTCAGTGCTTAGGGAAAGTGTACCTGAGTTCACACTTGTGTGGTATACTCATGAAATTATTCTGCGTGCATCTGTGTGTCTGTCTCTCAGGCATTATTTATACAGCTGGTAAATGAAAGATATTAATCTGTTGAGGGAATAAATTATAAGTTCTGATTGTTGCTTTATTAAGTAACTGAAGCCTTTTAGTAAGAAGAAATCCAGAAAATTTCTCTCTGAGCTCAGGCTAATGGAATTTAAGAAATGAAAGATACTGATATAGTTCTGACTCTTGTTATAATAAGAATGCATGTAGATATAGTTATATAATTGTATATATACATATCTACATACATGGTTGCTTTTAAGCTGTTTTTTTCATCAAACTTTATTTCTAAAACCTTGACAATAAATTTTTTTAATTATGTAAACACCGGTTTTTTAAGAGAAGTAAGCAAATGTTATATGTCTTTCTGTGAAACAAAAAAAATCCAGTTTTTCCATGCATTCATATTTCACACCTTCTGGCTACATTAAAAAGTATAGCAGAAATATTTACAAGGTGCTCTGAGGGTAGAACTACAACCTAAAGGTTGTGTCCTCATCAGAAACCTAATTGAACTCTGACCTTTGATGGGAAGTTAATCTAGAATTCATGGTTTTTGCAAGATTAGGGGAAGAAATGCTTATTTGGTTCTATGGAAAATAGTCTCCTAGCTTAGGGTTTCACACAAATTAACTGTATCAGAACTGTTAAAACCTAACATTTATGACACCACACATCGTGTTATACTCTAGATAAAAATCCTTGTGAAATTTTTCTTGGAAAAAATGTCCTTGAAAACCAGTCAACTTTTTTAACAGCTTTGAGAATTTTTTTGTATGATACTTTTTAAAATGAAATGTGCACTCTTCAAAATGAATTAAGGCTTGAGGTTTTCCAGGAGTCACCTTTTAAACGTGTTTGTACACAGTTTAACACTTTGATATTTTCTAGTTTGGTTTTGTATATTTTTATGTGTACACAATGTACAGACTTTTTTCCCTGTAAATAAAACATGTTTTCATTTGTCTAGATGTGTCTCTGTTTTAATTTGCAGAAGTTACACAAAATAATGAATAAGGGGCAAAATCGTGAGGCGTCTCAAGAAAAACAAATGGCACAGAGCCAAGATCTAACCGGAAGATTGTAAAAGGAGTAAGAACAGCAGGACTTCCCAGTGTGAACCTGGACACACCCGGCCTGAAACAGAGGTAGTGCCAGAGGTCCTCACCACAGGGTTACCTACCAGACCAGGAGAATGGGCGTGGACATTCAGGGCAGTGACAGCCCTAGGCACTCCGTGTCATGCTCAGAAAACCCCAAGTGCACAGAATGTGGCAGGAGGGAAGCCTTCCAGCACAAAAGACAAAATTAGGCAGACGGCTCCTAATGTTACTTATAAGCCAGCACGTTGATTAGTTTATTGTCACCAGTGTGACAAAGCTTTTAGTCTTAGAGACTACAAATAAGTGCTTCCCAGGTGACTCGGTGGTAAAGAACCTGTTTGCCAATGCAGGAAACATAGGAGACGCAGGTTCGATCCCTGGGTCAGGAAGATTCCCTGGAGGAGGGCATGGCAACCCACTTCAGTATTCTTACCTGGAGAATCCCATGGACGTAGGAGCCTGGTGGGCTGCAGTCCGTGGGGTCGCACAGAGTTGGACACAACTAAGCAACTTAGGATGCATGCTAACATGATGAGTGAGTGATTAGAGAGAGGCCTGGAGACACTGAAGTCACCTTACCCACTACTATGTCACGTTATCCTTACTGTCTTTGCCCTTTCCTCATGAAGGGAAATCAGTTAGGCCCCCGAAAGGAAATTCCCAGAGATTTTCTGGATAGAATGTGAAGGAATCCTGGAGGGGAAGTGTCCAGGGTTGGCCGTGAGGACTGACGTGAGCAGCTGGGGGGCCCTGAATTCCCTCTGAGTGATGTGCTGAGTCACAGGGGACCCACACTGTAGCTCGCCATCAGTTCTCTTCCCCCTACAAGGTGCAAGATGCCAGGTTCCAGGTCATTGAAATGCAGGCCCTATTTGGGAAGACTAGAGCTGGGGCCCTGCAAGGATGCTGAGATGAGGCGGCCCAGGACAAAGAGGAGGCCAAAGAGCGGGGAGCGGTAGACCAACTCCACCTGCCTCAGGCTAGAGGTGCTGGGGGAGACAGCCCTGAGCGCTCCGTGCTGTGCTTACAAAACCCCAGGTGTACAGGATCCGGCAGGAGGGAAGCCCTCTGGCAGCAAACCTCGGCTGACCCCTCATCTGAGCAGGGGTTGACAAACTGCAGCCCACAGCCTCCTTTTGTCAGTAAAGTTTTATTGGGCTGCAGCCACACTCGTGCTGAAGTCTTAGCCATGGCTGCTTCATACAGAATCAAGTAGTTGCTACAGAGACCTAATAGCCGCCGATCCTAAAACATGTATTATCTGGTCCTTTTACAGAAAGGATCTGCGGAGTCTCAATTTTAGATATAATATACAAGAGCTTGCTAGGCAAGCATGATGTTAATGGCAGGCAGGTGGTCCTCCCAAACTCCCTTCTAAAGTAGTTATAATATTAGCTTCAGGAATATTGGGGTTACAGAGGTTAATTCACCAGCCTGCAACTCCACAGCCAGGAAGTGATGGAGTTCAGTTTGCAGTCCCCATCTGATTCAAAGCCTCTGCTTGGAACTCTGAAGTCAGGCTTTCTTTTTCTTTTCAATATTTATATATTTATTTGGTTGCCCTGGTTCCTAGTTGCAGCATGCTCACAAAGTGTGAAGTCTTAGTTAATGGCATGTGGAATCTAGTTCCTTGACTAGGGATCAAAACTGGGCCCCCTGCACTGGGAGCGTGGAGTCTTAGCCACCGACCACCAGGGAAGTCCTGTGTCAAGCTTTTTGGAGCCTTCTCTCCCTGAGACACTACTCTGCTGCTCGAATAACCCCTGAACTCCCTACATAGCTTGAGGGCTCAACTCTGGAGCCTCATTTTGCTTGAATATTTTGAGAAATTGTGCTTTGAAATTCATGGAGAGAACAGTTCCCTAAACCCCTGAACTGCATGTGTCAAGTGCAATTTCTACTTCCTGATTAGCAGGCCATCTCTGTGTTGATCACAGTCCAGTGGAAGGAGCAAGTCTCATATGCAAAGAGAAAGTCAACATCCCATAAACTCCCCGAACACATACACAGCTCCCATCCTAACTCCTTGGAGTTGTGCTGGAGAAACCACCTTGAAGAATGAGACACTACGTGTGAAATGATCACAAAATCAAAGGAACAGAGAAGTCAGTGGATATAAGGGGAATTTGTGGAGGCTGGAAGGCAAAATAACAAAAATGAGAAAGCTGGAGGTGAGAGAGAAGCTGAAGAGGAAAGGGATATATGTATATGTATAGCTGATTCACTTTACTGTACAGCAGGAGCTAACACAACATTGTAAAGGAACTATACTGAAATTAAAAAAAAAAAAAAATAGAAAAGTGGTGTGCTGCAGGAGTGAGAGCTAATCCAACTTCTAGTCCCTCAGCCTTTGTTCACTTGGTTGTGCTGCTTCAGCGTTACTGGCCTCCCCACCCACCTCTGAGCCAACTAGGCCCGCTAGACCGCTACGCTTGATGGGCTGCTGCTGTTTCTGTTTAGTGACTAAGTCGTGTCCGACTCTTTGTGACCCCGCCATGACTGTAGCCCACCAGGCTCCTCAACATACTTGCTTCTCCAGGCAAGAATACTGGAGTGGGTTGCCATTTCCTTCTCCAGGGGATCTTCCTGACCCAGGGATAGAAACCACGTGTCTTGCATTGTCAAGCAGATTCTTTACCATCTGAGCCACTAGGGAAGACCTTTAAATCATACATAAATACATACATGACTTAAAAATAATTTTAAGTGCCCAAATAATTAGAACTAGTGATTATCTCCGCAGAAAATGAGGAGCTTATTTTATCCTGATACTTTACGTATTTTTGAAAGATCTATAAACATAACAACAAAAATAAAATTTTTAACAATATTCAGGAGATCTTATGGTCTAGTGGGAAGAGATGAGCTTCGACAGCGTGGCTGGTCAGAGAAGAGAACCCCTCTCCTGCTTTGCTTTATTCATTTAATTGATCCAGATGTGGTGGGGATCAGAACCCCCAGATGCTCACTGCTATATAGGCAAGTTCAGCACCCAGCACCCTGTAATGTCACCACCAACAGCACGGGATCATACTATTGATGAGAAAGGCCAGGTCAGTGCCTACCTCCTCACTAGCTAGGCAACCTTGAGTACAGCATTTATTTTCTCTGTCATTTGTTTCCTCATGTGCGAAAAAAGAGGTCATAACAGGACCTACTCATTGAATTATTGCAATGATTAATTTAGACAGTGTGTGTAAATTATTTAGCGCAGGGTCTGACAGCTAATGAAATGAATCATTGCTGGTCTTGTTATTATTTTTGTATTTTGATCTCCTCAGTCTAATATATCTAAATAATTAATAGAAGAGGACATTCATGGATGCTAACCAGAGCAGATGGTTGCTTTTTCACAGACATTTCAGACGTTTAAATTTTAAAGCAAAATGAAACTATGTCTTTGTCAGGATGATTTATTTTCAAGTCTCTCTAAACAAAATGCAGCAGGAATCCTCCTCTTGCATGAAATAAGGAAGTCCAGGTAAGTATGAAAGAAAAATTTTTTCTTCTTTCTAACTCTTTTCCCACCTACAGTGGACCTGTGCCTGCTATAAGGAAATCTGCATTGTATTGCCTCCAGGAAGAAGCTAATCACCTCTCAGCGATGCTGGTCAGAATCTGCACAAACTCTCACTAAACAGAATAAATCAGCAAATGAAGGAGTGTTGTCAATAGCTCGGTTCCTATTTATTTCCTCTTTTTCACAGCTTTCTGCTCTCTTTGAACATTTGCACTGTTGGTACAGCAGTTATCTGCAGAGCAAGTGCTGCAAAGCAAGCTGAAAGTAGTGAAAGAAGAAGTGTCAGTCCCTCAGCCGTGCTGGCCTACATGAAATATCAGGGCCTATTGGCCTAACACATCCATCAGACATGGGAATGAGGTGAACCATCCAGTCTAGGTGACTCTGCGGCTGCATATAGCCCTGGAACCACCCAGGAGAAGCCAGCAGAGGAACCAGCTGATGGACCTGCAGTGTGGGAAAAACAGCACATGGCTTCTGCTTTGAGCTTTTATACCCTGGTGACTCAGTAGTAAAGAATCTGCCTGCAATACAGGAGACCCAGGTTCAATCCCTTTGTGTCCCAGCACGGGTGTATGGTCTCAGGTCTGAGTGTGGTCCAGGGGACATGAGGGGCAGTGGCTGGAGGTACTGTGACTGAGCAGGACTCATAGAGCCTTGGGGATGGGGTGGGGACGGAACCCCTCCCCCACATCCTCTGCTGCTGCCCCCCTCTGAAGTACAGAGACGGCAGTATTTGATGCACATTTCCTGAGCTGTTTTGCAGATATAAAGAAAACCACCCTCTCCACCAAGTAGAAAGTGTTAACTACTTGAGACCCTGAACACACAGCCCAGGCCTCCTATAGCCTAAGGACTGATGATGTTCATCCTGTGAAACCACCTGCAGCCTCCCCATCAGCCAGTCAGAGGATTGTGCGTGAGATGATCACATACCCTGAGACCCCCTCCCTTACCTGCTTTGGGTTTTGCTGAAACCCTGCAGGCAGTTTGGGGGAGCTACAGGCTTTTTAGGGCATGAACCACCCTTCTGCTTGTAGGGCCCTGCCACAAACCTTCCTCTGCTCCAAACTCCAATGTTTCAATTTGTTTGGCCTCACTATGTGCAGACACACAGACTTGCACTAACACAAGTTTGGGATGCTGTCCAGGGTTTTGATGTATGTGGTGAACCAGCCATCAGTATGTGGTGCTTTCTCATCACTGGCCAAAATAAATAGATCTAAGATGAAAATGAGGGTACCCATCTTATGATCACGCCTCATGTCTGAGGCTAGCAGAATAGGCCATTCCAAACAGACCGCTTTGGCTTAAGGATTATTTTGACCTAAAGGCATCTGAAAGACCACAGGTGCAAGAAGTGTGCTCAGATCACCTGTTTTCCTCCTGGAGGCAGGACACGAAGCCCCTCTATGAATGATGCCCTCTGCTTCTAGGAGAAAAGAACCATTCCCATTCCCTGAGAAGGGGAGTTGAGGTGGAGAGAAATCTGTACAAACTCCGATGAAATACCTTGAAATACCTTGAACTTCCTTTAGCCTCTGAGTATTTTAGTTTCTTCCCCACGCCAGAAATTCTGTTCAACCTACTGTACAAGCACCAAGGCCTCCGGAGGTTCCCACGTGCCTGCAAGAATCTGCACTGTGCTGTGTGCTATGCTTAGTTGCTCAGTTGTGTCCAACTCTTTATAACCCCATGGACTGTAGCCCACAGGTTCCTCTGTCCACGAGGATTCTCCAGGAAAAAATTCTGGAGTGGGTTGCCATGCCCTCCTCCAGGGAACTTTCCCAACCCAGGGATTGAACACAGGTCTCCCACATTGCAGGTGTATTCTTTACCGTCTGAGCCATCAGGGAAACCCAAGAATCTGCACACCTTTCTGTAAACCTATTGTTTGTCAACTTGATTCTCAGCCTAATTGGAGCCCCTAAGACAGTCAAGATAAAGCTTTGTCTTCTCAATAGACCCAGTGAAATATTTTTACTGCTGGTCGCTGCAATTTTGTGCTTTTCTTTTGTCTCTTTTTAAACCTTTCATTTTAAAAATTTTATTTATTCATTAATTTTGACTGCACCATGAGGCATGTGGAATTAGTTCTCCAACCAGGGATCATACCCATGCCCCCTGCACTGGAAGCACAGAGACTCAGCAAGTGGACTGCCAGACTCTAGGGATCATAATGAAGGTTTTTCCTCTAGGGCTAGGATTAACTGTAGGATGGGCTTACAGAATCAAGCTTCCTCAACCCACGAGCTGATGGCAAAGTTGCAACATCATTAAAATCCCTGTGTCTCTGTGCGTGTGTGGCCAAGTCCCTTCACTGTTCACCAGAAACTACTACGAGTCTGTTAATCAGCTATGTGCATGCGTGCTAAGTCATTTCAGTCATGTGAACTCCTTGCAACCCCATTGACTCCCAGGCTCCTCTGTCCATGGTATTCTCCAGGTAAGAATACTGGCATGAGTTGCCATTTCCTTAGGGAGGAGCACTCAGGCAGTTACCCCCATCTTAAAGCCGTGGTTCTCAGATCCAGTTGACAGGATGGTCCAGCTCTTTTTGCTGTTTGAAATCACAGCACAACTGTGTTCTAGCGCTCCTTCTGAAAATGTCTCTGAATTAAGAAGTCCTGTACTCCTTATGATTCTTCTGCCTCACATCAAAGCCACAGGCCCATCCTAATTAACTGCCTGTCTTTCAGAGATGGATGGAGTGAGCTACTTGCATCTGTTTGATGTTATTCCAAAAGCATAAATTACCTACTCAGCCCACCTCTAGCATCCAAGTCAAAAGGGCTCAGAAAGATGAAACAGAAGCAGTCAAAATCTTGCCCCCCAACCCTCCACCAAATACTTGGAAAGTGGAGATAGAGAAAGGATTTTGTCTGTGGGATCTATGGTTTGAAGAATTCATGCAATTTCCTCCTCTTCTCCTGTTTTCTGAAGCGTTTTTTTTCCCCCACTTCCTCAGTCAATAAAGAAAAGCTGAGTAACAGCTGTTTCATCTCTTGCTCTTATAAATTGGAAATGGATTTTTTGTAACACAGCGAAATTCTGTACCACAAAAATCGATGAACCCCATGGACGGTGGGAGAGGGATTTGACCTATTTAAGGATTAATGAAGTGTAGGTGCGAGCCCAGTGCTAAGCCTGTGTCTCCAGCTTGGCCTCTGTCCACCTGCCTCCTGGGGAGGGATTGGGGGTGAGCTGCCTTTCTCTGGGTGGAGCACATGCTGGGCTAAGCTCGGATGCCTTCTGCACCTCTGATCCCACTGTTCCCACTCTTCACTGCCTTCATCTGCCTAGCACGGTCCCCGCCTGAACCTCCCTCCGTCCCCAGAGCCCTCCCCCTCAGCATCTCCTGCTGTGATCAGCCTTTCCTCTGAAACGGGGCTGAGCTCATTCCTCTGCTGTCTGTCCTCTACCTCCATGCCTGGGCTCCTGAAGGGTGGAGGTGACTCCTCCCCAGGGATCGGTTCTGAATCCATCACTCGGGTTCATCAGGATTGCCTGAAACAAGCACACAGACCCCTGCTCACACCCATGCTTTATTTATCTAATTCTGTGTCTCCAGTGCCTTCCCTCTGTTCTCCTCTCGAGGTGCTCAAATACTAACCATCCACTAAGACCAAGCTGAGAGCATCCCAGGTGGCAGAGGGTAAAGAACTCACCTGCCAAACAGGAGACATAAGAGACACAGGTTTGATCCCTGGATTGGGAAGTTCCCCTGAAGAAAGAAATGGCAACCCACTCCAGTATTTTTGCCTGGAAAACCCCATGGACAGAGGAGCCTGGCGGGCTACAGTCCATGGGGTCACAAAGAGTCAGATGCAACTGAACGACTTTACACACATACACACTGGACCAAGCCCAATCCCCACCTCCTCCATGAAGCTCTCTAGGACCCTTTTCCTGACTCTGGTTGTACCTGAAACTTGACTCTGTTGGTTAATTCCTTCTCTGCTCTGTATAAAACTCTGGATCTCCTCCAAAGCTGGCCCTCTCCTATGACTCTATACTCTGTCCCTTAGTGTTTCCATCCAGATCACATCACCACCATGGTCTAAGTGCTGTTCTTCCCATTATCTTCATCTCTAACCTAATTTTAGTTGAATCTGTTCAATTCCTTCCTGACTATGCCACTGAACTATTTTAACAGATCAACATGGAACCAAAATCTTTCTTTTCCCAAAGAGTTTTACCCACCATGAACCTCACCTCAGTAACCAGAGTCATCCCCTACATTGTACAAATTTAAGAAGTGCCCCTTCCACTAGACACTTTGCTCCCAGCATTGGAACTTTCTCATGAATATTAATTTTATCTGGACAAAACACTGCCTCCACCAGCTGGAAACTCTTCTTATAAAAATAGGAATCTGTGCTATCAGGGAAATAAATGACAGCCTTTAGAAGCAACACCATCATTCTCTAAAGTACACCTTGTCACCCTGACGGACTGAACTACAGGTGTCTTCCCTGTTAAAACTGTCTGGAGCACGTTACCTAGGCATTGGTTCTGCATGTTTACTTGATAGAATGAAATAATTAACCCCACTATTAACTATGTCCATGTTTTTCTAAAAGGAAAAGAAAATAAGAAAAACAGAACATTGTTAAAATCATATCCTTGAAAGTTTCTGGAAGTAAACAGGAGGAGTGCCCAACATTCTTTTTATTATTATTATTATTTATTTTATTCAGGGACTTCTGGTGGCTCAGTGGTAAAGTATCTGCCTGCCAAGGCAGAAGACATGGGTTCGATCCCTGGTCCAGGAAGATCCCAGAGCAATTAAGCCCATGTGCCACAACTACTGAGCCTGTGCTCTAGAGCCCAGGAGCTGCAACTACTGAAGCCCATGTGCCCTAGAGCCTTTGCTCTGCAACAAGAGAAGCTGCCACAATGAGAAGCCCTGGCACTGCAACTAGAGGGTAGCCTCCACTCCCTGAAACTAGAGAAAACCCTGAGCAGCAACTAAGACTCAGCACAGCCTAAATAAATATTTACTTGGCTGCTCCAGGTCTTAGTTGGGCTTCTCAGGTGGTGCTAGTGGTAAAGAACTTACCTGCCAATGCAAGAGATATAAGAGACGCCAGTTCGATTCCTGGGTTGAGAACATCCCCTGGAGGAGTACATGGCAACCCATTCCAGTATTGTTTCCTGGAGAATCCTGTTAGGAGAGCATGTAATTTCCTCAGTTCTGTCTCATCATAACAAAAATTTGAAGCGATGGACGTTAAAGCCCTCGGCGCATCACAGCTCTTGGACAGTCCGTATTACAGCTCTGTGTTACAGCTCAGTTTTATTTAGAAAATAAAGGGAAAATACATCCTTGAGGCATGATGGCATGCTGACCCAAAAGATGCAAAGAGAAGAGAGAAGAGAGAGGGAGAAAGAGAGACAGAGAGCACACACAAGTTGGGGAGAGAGACCCTTGGCCCTTTGGTACTTCTTTTTATATGTTCTTTCCTCCCTCCCTGGGCCTACCCTATGTAAATTGGGCTAGCCAGGAGTGCTGTTTGTTCTACCTGAGGTCCTCACTCTGATTGTTGGACCTTCCTTTGTTTTATTTTTGCGAGCTTTTCCTTCCTTGTCTTTTCTGGACTCCTTCTTCCTATTCTACCTACCAACCCCATGGACAGAGGAGCCTGGCAGGCTACAGTCCATAAGACTGCAAAGAGTCAGACATGACGGGTGACTAAGCATGCACACACACAGGTCTTATTTGTGGCACATAGGATCTTTAGTTGCAACATATAGGATCAAGCCTGGGCCCTCTGCACTGGGAGGAAGGAGTCTTTTCAGGTGGAATTTAACTCAAAGAAAATGAGAGATCATTTATCCATTCTGTATGTAATAGTTTGCATCTACTAACTCCAGACTCACAGCCCATCCCTCCCCTACCCCTGACCCCCTTGGCAACAAAGTCCTAGGGTATAGCTCAGGAAACTCTACTGAATATTTGGAGATAAACCATAATGGAAAGGAATATAAGAAAGACTTTATCTAAATGTAACTGAATCACTGTGCTGTGCAACAGAAATTAACACAACATTGTAAATCAACTGTACTTCAATTAAAAAGAAGAGGGGGATCTGTGAGAAACTGATTTTTATCTGGTCTCCTTTCACTGCTTGTTTCTTTCAAATGTAAATCCTGACACTGCAAACACAAAGCTGACTCTAAAAAACAAAATAAGAAGAGAGAGGGCCTAAAATGTTCCAACTTGAAAGAGCAGCAGACAAATGGCTATGATGATACAGCTGTACAAACGCTGATTGAAAGGCAACTTGAAAGGGAAGAGCAGTGTTCAAAACAATTATTAACACTAAAGGCCCAGAGATCACTGGATAAATCAGAGCTCAAATGAAAGTCTCTTCCTGCACATTCTAGCCAGATGTACGTGAATCTTCAGAAAATATTAAAATGCACATCTCAGCTTTTCTAGTATCTGCATCTGTGTCTCCAAACTGTGGGACTCATTCTGAGTAACACGTATGTGTGTGTGCTCAGTCGTGCCCAACTCTGTGTGATCCCACGGACTGTAACACGTGTGTGCTGTCATTCAGTCATGTCCAACTCCTTGTGATCCCATGGACTGTGACCCGCCAGGCTCCTCTGTCCATGGGATTCTCCAGGCAAGAACACTGGAGTGGCTGCCATTCCCTTCTCCAGGGGATTGTCCTGACCAGGGATCAAACCCAGGTCTCCTGCATTGGCAGGTGGATTCTTTACCACTGAGCCCCCATGGAAGCCCTCAGGAGGAAGACTGTCTCTTAAAGGTTCTGACCCTTGTGAGATGAAGGAATGCTATTCCCTAAGGAGGTAGGTGAATGCAGATGCACAGTGCATACTAAAGGGGTCCGAAAAGGCAAAGAAAAATGTTTAATTTCATAAAATATCAATTTAATTTCACCACCCAAGAGAAATTTGCATTAGCTATACTTCCCACTTCCAGGCCCTTCTGCCCACCCACCACCTTTATGATGCATGATTACTTACTTCATTGATTTTTAAAATACTGACAGGAGCTTCCCTGGTGGCCTGGTGGCTAAGATTCCATACCCCCAATGCAGGGGCCAGGATTTGATCCCTGGCTGGGGAACTAGATCCCACATACTACAACCAAGACCTGGCATAATCAAATAAATAAATAAATTTTTTTTATAAAAATACTGACAAATAGGGAACAATCATAAACAGGAATATCAGATTTAAGGAGGGTAATTATTCAATTTACTGAACTTGTAAAAGTCAAAACTTCCAAGACTTGGTACCTAAGGAAGAAATGCCACAGGAAAGGATGCTTGAAAATGTCTCTTAAAGAAACAGAGGTTGGGGACTTCCCTGAAGGTCCAGCAGTTAAGCCTTTGCCTTCCAATGCAGAGGGGTGGAAGGTTTGAGTCCTGGTCAGGGAGCTAAGATCCCACAGGCCTTGAGGCAAAAAACCAAAGCATAAAACAGAAGCAATATTGTAACAAATTCAACAAAGAAGTTAAAAATGGTCCACATCAAAAAAATCTTTAAAAGAAAAAAAAAAAGAAGAAGAAGCAGCAGCAGCAGAAGCACACATCACAGTTATCAGAGCTGAGCTCCTGGAAAGGACAGAACCATCTCCTCACCTTCAGAGCCCAGCTCCACACATCAAATTGGAAGATTTCTGAAAAAGAGTGTATGATACTCAACTTATCATTTTATGTGCACCAACTACTGTAAATTTATAAAAATATGTGAAGGTTATTGATAGGTTAATCATAGCCTACAGCTCAAAAAAAATAAATCTATCTTAGAATGCACAGAAATAGTAACTAAAAGGAAATCATCCATTTTGCCTATGGTTATAAAAAGGAGAGAGGCCAGGGCAATGCCCCTCTGCTGGTACACACTCGCCACACTCACCTGGGGACAGTGGAAAGCCCCATCACCCCTCTGCGACTCTGAGGCTTCTCAGGCAAGCTCTTATTGTGACTAAGGAACCCGTGCAAGTGAAAAACAAATTAGTGCACTTAAAGTAATTTGCATTTGAAAATACTTCACTCCTTCTTGGTACCTTACATCTTCACTGGAGTTTTTAAAGATCCATTAACCTTATAGACATTTCAGAAGCCATTTTATGCTAATTTTCCCGTGAAAAACAGTTTCTTCACTTTAATGTACTCTACATAGGTAAGCTCAGGGCTTCCCAGGTGGCTCAGTGGTAAAGAATCCAGCTGCCAATGGAGGAGATGCAACAGATGCAAGTTCGATCCCTGGGTTGGGAAGATCCCCTGGAGAAGGGCATAGCAGCTCACTCCAGTATTCTTGCCCAGAGAATCCCATGGACAGAGGAGCCTGGCAAGCTATACTCAATGGGGTTGCAAAGAGTCAAACATGACTGAGCAACTGAGCACACATAGGTAAGCTTGAAGATTGGGTGGATTTTAACATGCATTAAATATTTACATATGCACATTTCCATGTACATGACACACAGGCAACTACTAACATTTCCCATGCTGGACTAAATTTGAATTTGCTGGGCTTGTTTGAAGGACGTTGCTTCTGATTCTTCTATTAACACTGGTGTACTCTCATATTTTCCTTTTAAACTTATTTTTGAGAAAAAGTCAACACAAATGACATTTAACTGGGATGTTTGTACACTGACATTTTAAATTTTATGTTAAACAAGAGAAAATACAAGGTGAAATTTAAATAAGGGCATTTTGTGGTACAGTGAAGCTGAGGACTGTAGGTATAAAATTGAAGCTTCTTGCACAGGTGATCATATCTCCAATTTCAACTCTAAAGTCTCTTGATCTTACTCCATCAGTTATGTGGTCATAGATAAAGACTGAGACTCAGCTGAAAACACAAATCAGTAAGTAATGGCCTGTACAAGGACTTAGCCTCGGATTTCACTGTGTTCGACTTCTTCAGTTAACTTTGTTTTTTGGAGAAGATGTACATGTTTGCTTAAATGCTGAAAAGATTGTAGATACTTGCTAATATTAAGATTCCACTGTGCAATATGAAAACAATTTGACAATGTGAATTTCAGGTCCAAACTGAGGCATCTGCAAACTGTCATTTTGTGTAATTCACCCCAGAAATGACACAGTCACTCAGGTCCTTGGACCCCTCTCCTGGGCACACCTGGGACCAGCGTGAGCCGTCATGTGGACATCAGTCTGTTAGCAACCAGCATGTGACCGTAAAGACGTCTCGCGTGGTGTGCTGGTGATCCTAGAAACCCAATGTTGAGATGCCAAGCCTTGGAAAGTTAAAGGCTTGCACTCCACTCACTGAATTGAGTCCTGAAATTATCCTCCATGGTGATCATCATGGGCTGGGGAGGCAGCTTGAAGGTCAGGACTGAGGGAAGTGCGTGCAGCAGTGCCATCTTCCCAGGTCTAGACACTCTGCCTTGGTTAACAGGCACATGGTCAGCCTCCCTGTCTTCTCTACCTCTGTGACGCCAGAGCCCAGCCCCCTGCCTGCTCATGAAATGTGCTTGGTAAATACAAGGAATGAGTCAGCTTTTTCTCCAAGGAGTGGTTTCATCTTATTTCTTGATTAAAATGGGAGGACAGCACTCAGAAATTTCAAAAAGGCAGAGAGAAAATGTTCATGATGTTTCCTCAGCTGTCAAATAAGATGAGACACAATTACAAAGCACATTAGGACTTCAGGCCTGGACCTGTTCCCCTCAACGATCTCTAAGCAATGTCTCAAGCTCCCCTGATGAGCATGAGCCCAATTACTGCCCAATTTGGAAACAGTCGCTATTTCTATGCTGAATTTCCCTTTGTTGCAAACACAGCATGGAGTCGCTTCTCATCCTTCTCTCAGCAATAAAAATCTACAAATGAAAAAGTGAGCCCAACTTTTCTCTAAAGTTTCTCTCAGTAGATTCTGAATCAACCTCCTGGAGAAGAAAACAAATATTTCTACTCATCACACGGTCTGCCATTTTACAGGTACCCATTTCCAGATGGAGCATCTTTTGTATCCATTCAACAACTAAAGCCAGGTGTATTTCAGAATGGTGGTTGAGATGACCAGAGAGTAAAGTTAAAACACAAATGTAATCATTATATCAAAAGTAGCCAGGTAGAAGGCCTAGAAAATTTCTCAGAGGAAAAAAAACCCAACAAATTCATTTATTTACTTTTTAACTTTTTATTTTATATTGGAATAGAGCTGGTTAACAATGTTATGATAGTTTCAGGTGGACAGTAAAGGCACTCAGCCATAAATATAGATGTATCCAGTCTCCATTAACTGCCCCCCACCCCAATCCAGGCTGCCACACGACACTGAGCAGAGTTCACTATACAGCAGATCTTGTTGGTTATCCATTTTAAATACAGCAATGAGTACATGTCAGTCCCAAACTTCCTAACTATCCCTTCATCCCATTCTTCCCCCATGGCAACCATAAGTTTTTTCCCTAAGTCTGTGAGTCTGTATCTGAAAAACTACAAATTTATTACTAATAAAAGCAAATACCACGTTCCTGGGGAAAGATTTTTATTCCTATTAAGCATGAAAATAGAATTTTGCTGAAGAAACATGAATTGAGAATGAGGCATTGCAGTGAAATATCTATTCCATAAAAATCAATTCTTCATTAAAATAGTGCTTCTTAAGTATGACTGCACATCTGATAAAATCATAAATTGATGTATATTGGAGTCAACTATAATTTGATGTGGGTAACCTTGGGAGCCTCAGGTCAGAAAAGGAGGCTCCCACTGGCCTCCAGTGCTAAGAATGAGAAGTCCTGAATCCTTCCAGAGAGAGACTGAATAGGGAGGCTGGGACCCTCCCTTCTCAGCTCAAGGAGGGGTCTGCCAGGGAAAAAGTGGTAAAACTAAGCAGGCCTACCCTTTAAAAAAGGTTTCAGCTTGCCACTCAAACAATTAATACATTCTTTGAAGTGTGTGCAGTAGAATATTTATTACTATTTGCTTAGTGTTCAATTTTATAAATTCACATATTTAATAAGATAAAATTTAGAAAATCAGTGTTTCTTGAGAGCTGCAACATCGACTATGAATCTGATTAATTATATGTCTAAAAATATGTTAAGTGATAATAACCAATTTAGCAAGGCATATTTATTTCAGAGGCTCAAATGCCTGAAGCATCAGAAAAAAGAAACATAAATATAGTGACTACAAATGACTATTTCTTCACTTCTACTCAAAACTATTTTATACTGTCAACGCTGTGGATCTACTGCATTTCTTTATTACTTCTGTTACTATTTGTATACTTTCCTTGGGCTGCTGATATATTTATTTTGCTATTTTCCCTGTGACTAAGCAGTAATATTTTTGATTGCTTGCTGGTCCCGCCAGATCCCAGAGACAAGGAATTCCTTTTCAGGCCAGCTCTGGACAGGAAGCCAAGGTGCCTGGGCACCAGACACAGCTTCTTGCCCCAGAAAAGCTGCAAATAATCAGCCTGTGTGACCTTTGCATAATTAAATTTCAGTAAGCCTTTTGGTGTGTGGTAAGGATGTTTAACATGAGTTCTATCTTTGTGACAGTCTTCCCCAATGGCTCAGTGGTAAAGAATCTACCTTCAACACAGGAGACTCAAGAGACATGGGTTCGATCCCTGGGTCAGGGAAGATCCCCTGGAGTAGGAAATAGCAAACCACTCTAGTATTCTTGCCTGGAGAATCCCATGGACAGAGGAGCCTGGCAGACTACAGTCCACGGGTTCGAGAAAGTGTCGATACACCTGAGCAACTGAGCATGTATGCATTCATGCGTTACCTTCGTGACAAGATGTTAATTATACAGTACAGAACTGATGAGTACGGGCACAATACTGTACAACTTATCTCCAGAACCTACTCATCTTTTGTAAGTGAAAGTTTAAACCTCTCGGAAAACAGGAACATGAGGAGGGGCTAGTCAATGGGACCTTTCAATCCTAAACTTTATCCCTAGGTTTTAGGTGTTTTTTGTTTTGTGTTTTGCTTTTTTATCAATACTAGCCACATTCCTCCTTGCAGTAGGTGGATCAGTGGCCCCCAAAAGGCATGTCCACACCCCTCTCCTGGAACCTGAGAGCTGGATCTTATTTGGAAAGGGGGTGTTTTCAGACAGTTTTCAGTTAAGGATCTTGAAATGAAGGGACCATCCTGGATTATTCGTGGTGGGGGGGGGTGTTAATTTGAGAAGAAGTGTCTTATAAGCATCACTCAGAAGATACTTGACACAAAGAAGAGGAGGAGCAATGTGGCCACAGAGGCAGAGAGTGGAGTGATGTGGCCACTGCCAAGTGTTACCCGGAGCCTCCAGAAGTAGGTCTAGAGTCTCCCCAGGCACCCTCAGAGGGAGCAAGTCCACACCTACACCCAGATTTCAGGCTTCTGGCCAAGAGCACCACAGAGGACCTGTGTCTGCTGCTTCACACCAAGTGTGTGCTGAGTTTGTTACAGCAGCCATAGGAAGCTAATACAAAGGTGCTTTATTTATTTATTTATATTTAAAATTTTTTTCTCTGATGTGGATCATTTTTAAAGTCTTTACTGAATTTGTTACAATATTGCTTTTGTTTTTATGTTTTCTGGCCTCGAGGCATGTGGGCTCTTAGCTCCCCAACCAGGGATCAACCCACACCCTCTGCCTTGAAAGGCAAAGTCTTAACCACTGGAATAGCAGAGAAGTTCCTTTTTAATTTTTTAAAAAATTATTATATTAGTTTCAGATGTCTGATGTGATTTTATACTTTCAAACATTATGAAATGGCATGGCAATAAGACCAGTTACTTCCCACCACCATACAAAGTCGTTATCACATTATTGACCATGTTCCCTATGTGTGCCTTACACCCTCATGAATTTAGAACTGGGGGTTTGTACCTCTTACTCCTCTACTTCTAAAATATTTCTTGGCCTATCTTACACAGTCCAGAGACCAGTCTTTAGGACACATTGCTATCTGTGTGTATGTGTGTGTGTGTGTGTGCGTGTGTGTGTGTGTGTGTGTGTGTGGGTGGGTGTTCAGTCATATATGAATCTTTTCGACCCCCTGGATTGTAGCCCTCCAGATTCCTCTGTCCATGGGATTCTCTAGGCAAGAATACTGGAGTGGGTTGCTATTTCCTCCTCCAGGGGATCTTCTCAACCCAGGGATCAAACCCAAGTTTGTCTGCTGTACTGGCAGTTGGATTTTTTATCACTGAGCCACTTGGGAAACACATCGCTATCCAGTCTTCATAAATTACTAAAAAAAAAAAAAATGTATTTCTCATCAGTATTTTATTACTGTTAGTAGGACCACAGAGAATTGATGCTTTTGAACTGTGGTGTTAGAGAAGATTCTTGAGAGTCCCTTGGACAGCAAGGAGATCCAACCAGTTCATCCTAAAGAAAATCAGTCCTGAATATTCATTGAAATGACTGATGCTGAAGCTAAAATTCCAATACTTTGGCCACCTGATTCGAAGAACTGACTTATTTGAAAAGACCCTGATGTTGGAAAAGATTGAAGGTGGGAGGAGAAGGGGACGACAGAGGATGAGATGGTTGGATGGCAACACTGACTCGATAGACATGAGTTTGAGCAAGCTCCAGGAGTTGGTGATGGACAGGGACGCCTGGCGTGCTGCAGTCCATGGGGTTGCAAAGAGTCAGACACGACTGAGCGATTGAAATGAACTGACTGGACTGAGGACCACAGAGAGGGTTCTTTCCTGGTTGAAGGAGGACTCTCTTCCTCAGGTGCTGAAAGAATTTGTCTTTTTGAACACAGAGCCACCTGTTTACAAGTCAGCTACTTCTTCCTGTTTGAGGGAGCAGTAACATCTTTTTCTTGGATTTCTTGCTTGTTTGTAGTTCTTGTGTTTCTTCTTTCTTACACATGTGAAGGTTAAAGTGTTAGTCATTCAGTCATATCTGACTCTTTGCAACCCCATGGACTGTAGCCCACTAGGCTGCTCTGTCCATGAAAATTTCCAGGAAGAATACTGAAGTGGGTAGCCATTTCATTCTCCAGGGGATCTTCCTGACCCAGGGCTCAAACCTGAGTCTCCTGAATTGCAGACAAATTCTTTACCATGCTTTTTCATTTTTAAGAAACTGTGGATGCAAACTCTGTGACATCCACCTCCCTGGCCCCACAGCCACCCAGTATCCCTGGCCCCAGCCAACTCCATATGCATGTGCCCCAAACCATCAAGGTAACAAAAAATGCCCACAAGTTCCCAGAGGCTCCTTAGGGAATGGGCCTCCCTGGTAGCGACCTCTGGGTTGGGAAGGTCCCCTGGAGAAGGGAAAGATTTCCCACTCCAGTATTCTAGCCTGGAGAATTTCCTGGACTGTAAAGTCCATGGGTTGCAAAGAGTTAGACACGACTGAGCGACTTTCACTTTCACTTTCTTTACAATCTGAGCCACCAGAGAAGGACACTCATAGATAGAAGCAAGTACATATTCATTCTTTATAAACAGATTTAATAGAAGAAACAAAATACACATATTCAGTTCAGTTCAGTCGCTCAGTCATGTCCGACTCTTTGTGACCCCATGAATCACAGCACGCTAGGCTTCCCTGTCCATCACCAACTCCCGGAGTCCACCCAAACCCATGTCCATCGGGTTGGTGATGCCATCCAACCATCTCATCCTCTGTCATCCCCTTCTCCTCCTGCCCCTAGTCCTTCCCAGCATTAGGGTCTTTTCCAGTGAGTCAACTCTTTGCAGAAGGTAGCCAAAGTATTGGAGTTTCAGCTTGAACATCAGTCCTTCCAATGAACACTCAGGACTGATCTCCTTTAGATTGTACTGGTTGGATCTCCTTGCAGTCCAAGGGACTCTCAAGAGTCTTCTCCAACACCACAGTTTAAAAACATCAATTTTTTGGTGCTCAGCTTTCTTCACCGTCCAACTCTCACATCCATACATGACTACTGGAAAAACCATAGCCTTGACTAGATGGACCTTTGTTGACAAAGTAATGTCTCTGCTTTTCAATATGCTATCTAAGTTGGTCATAACTTTCCTTCCAAGGAGTAAGCATCAACAATCTGCAGTGATTTTGGAGCCTCTAAAAATAAAGTCTGACAGTGTTTCCACTGGTTCCCCATCTATTTTCCATGAAGTGATGGGGCCAGATGCCATGATCTTAGTTTTCTGAATGGTGAGCTTTAAGCCAACTTTTTCATTCTCTTCTTTCATTTTCATCAAGAGGCTTTTTAGTTCCTCTTCACTTTCTGCCATAAGGTTGGTGTCATCTGGGTATCCAAGGTTACTGATACTTCTCCCAGCAGTCTTGATTCCAGCTTGTGCTTCTTCCAGCCCAGCATTTCTCATGATGTACTCTGCATATAAGTTAAATAAGTAAGGTGACAATATACAGCCTTGACGTACTCCTTTTCCAATTGTTGTTCCATGTCCAGTTCTAACTGTTGCTTCCTGACCTGCACATAGATTTCTGAAGAGACAGGTCAGATGGTCTGGTATTTCCATCTCTTTCAGAATTTTCCACAGTTTATTGTGATTCACACAATCAAAAGCTTTGGCATAGTCAATAAAGCAGAAGCAGACATTTTTCTGGAACTCTCTTGCTTTTTTGATAATCCAGCGGATGTTGGGAATTTGATCTCTGGTTCCTCTGCCTTTTCTAAAACCAGCTTGAACATCTGGAAGTTCACGGTTCACGTATTGCTGAAGCCTGACTTGGAGAATTTTGAGCATTATTTTACTACTGTGTGAGATGAGTACAATTATCCGGTAGTTTGAACATTCTTTGGCATTGCCTTTCTTTGGGATTGGAATGAAAACTGACTTTTCCAGTCCTGTGGCCCTTGCTGAGTTTTCCAAATTTGCTGGCATATTGAGTGCAGCACTTTCACAGCATCATCTCTTCAGACTTGAAATAGCTCCACTGGAATTCTATCACCTGCACTAGCTTTGTTTGTAGCGATGCTTCCTAGGGCCCACTTGACTTCACATTCCAGGAGGTCTGGCTCTAGGTGAGTGATCACACCATCGGCCTCTTAGCCACACACACATATTAACATCATTTATTTATTAAAATCCACAACAATTAAGCAATTTTTTCTCACATAAAGCCTTAATGAAGACAGACTTGTGAAATCCAGGGCCTGCATCTCATCAGCCTGATCACCAACTGGAGGTTCTGCACTCAACCATCTCCCTCCTTCCTCTTCTGCTGGCACCTTGAGAGTCACTACAACTCCACTGGTTTTCCCCAAACCATCTGAATCTCCATCCCTGCACAGAAGAGGCTGGACCACAGAGAAAAGGATCAGAGAAGTAAGGTCATCAACCCTCCCATACACAGGAGACCAACAGAGACAAAAGTATCTTAGAGATTCACCATCAGAGATTTGACAGATTCTTAAGTAGAGCATATTAGAAATCACTATCTACATCATGATGTTTTATACACATAATTCCATTTCCAGGACCAATCCAGACAGGTACAAAGATACATGTGTTGGGAAGCTTATCAGAACAATATTTATAACAGCAAGTAATTACATACAATTTAAGTAGGCAAACCTCAGGGTAGACTGAGTGAAGTGTGTGTCTGTCTCTGTGTGTCTATATGTGTGTGTGTGGTATGTAAGCTCCATGAGGTCCAGGGTTGCTTTGTTTTATTTCCTGCTGGTTTCTTAGTGCCTGTTATGCAGAAGTAGTTCCATAAATATGTGTTGAATAGATGAATGGAAATAATAGACTACTTTGCTGTCTTTAAAAACAAATTTAGGGACTTCTCTGGGGGTCCAGTGGTTAAGATTTCACTTTCCAGTTTTCTGGGTGTGGGTTCAATGCCTGGTCTGGGAATTAAGACCTCACATGTCGTGCAACATGCCCAACAAAACAGAAGCACTATTATAACAAAATTCAGTAAAGACTGAAAAAAATGACCCACATAAAAAATTATATATATATACATATAAAAAGACAAATGTAAAAAGACATGGATAATTGCTCAAGATGTAATTTCAAACACAAACAAAAATGCAAAATATAAAATCATAATGCAATTTACAATTCCAATTTTAAAAAAAAACTCAGTTGCAGAGAAAAGAAGGCTAGAAGAAAATAATTAAATTTTAGCACTGGCAATTTCTAAGTGATGAAATTATGAATGATCTTCATTTTCTTATTTATTGATTTTAATTTTCAGATTTTAAAACTAGCACAAATTACTTTAAAAATAAAACAGAAAACATCCAAAATAATACTCTTTTTTGATGAACTGCCATCAGCTTCTACATTTTATTTCCAAATGAAGTGATTCTAAACCATATTAAGGGGTCACTTAAAAAGTGGATTCATAACTACTCTTTACTGGCCTTTTAAAGCTTATCACCCACCAAAGATTGTCTATTGACAGAGAGAAAAAATAAGGTAGAATAGACAGATATCAGCTGGATTTTTAAAATATATTTGACTTTGGAATGATGTCATTATTTTATATTATTTACTAAATAAATTTAAATCTATTTTCAAAAGCCATCCCTAAAAATCAAAAACAAATAAAACAAATAAACCTGTGCTCCGGCCGCTAGCTGGGCGCAGTCGCTCTGGCCCGCAGAGCAATCAACGTGAGCTCCGAATCCACCTGAAAACGGATGAAAGGGGGGTGGGACAAGAGACGCGAAGAACGGCAGCAAGACAAAGGTTCTGATCAAGCTGCAAAACTTTATTGAGCGCAAGGCGATTATATATGGGGAGGAGGGGAGGGAGTGGGAAAAGGAAGGGGGGAGTTCTGACGGGCATGTAAGGAATACGTGTCTTGTGGGCGATTGGCCTGTCGGATATATGTTCGCCGCATGATCCTTTTGGTGATTTGCCAGCCGAATGTATAGCTGGCACGTAATCAGCGCCTTATATGGCAGCAGGCCTGCAGCGTTCCGACCGTAATGGCTCTGGCTGATCGCATCAGCCGGCCGGGCCCCAACAAACCTGCATATCTAGTTTGCAGCATAATAACTCAAAGAGGAATCACATTAAGCTTTAAAACACAAAAATTTAACTATATATCCATAAAAGATGTTCCTAAAGGACAAAAAGGAAAAGCTTAAAAAATTCTAAAAACATTTTCATGATGGTGGTAGTGGCAGTCTTGTCCTGTGTTTTGAAAGATAAATCCGATAAGTATTTGGATTGTGAGCTGAGATTTTCAGCACAGTTGAAGGAAGCAAGATTAATGAGAGAGGAAAAACCCAGTAGGGCACAGTGTGAGTTGGAAATATGAGGGTAAACTCGTGACTTATCTTTTTAAAAAATACAGAGGTGAGAGGGAGGCTCAAGAGGGATAGGATAGTTATGACTGATCCCCATAACTGTACAACAGGAACCAACACAACGTTGTAAAGCAATTATCCTCCAATTTAAAAAAAAAAAGACAAATTGACTATATTCCCTACCAGAAAATATCTCCTAGTTCTATACACTGATAAGGCCTAGAAACAAAGACCATGCTAGGAGTATGACATCTCAGATCCCTAGATCCCAATCTCCACAAACCACCAGGAGGCCATTCACCAATGCAAGCGCAAGAGGGAGTTTATTACAGACAGGGTCCGGACCGCACATACACACACCGACGCAGCGGAGTGAGGGTGGCGGCCCCTAGCCGCATGGTACAAGGCTTTTAAGGGAAAGAGACAAAGGGCAGGAGGGCTCGGATGGGGTAATGTGTTTCAGCGTCCTGTGACTGGCCAGGACGGGAGGGGAGGTCAGAGGATTTTCGCGCCCTAGCCCCTGATTGGCAGTCATGTCTAGGGTGGTGACCTGGGGGTGGGGGGGTCTTGGGTGTTTGCCCTTTGTTACAAGATGGCGGCTCCTTTTTTAAGATGGAGTCACTTAGACTCTACAGCTACAGCCTTCGAATTAAGTAGGGCTCCTTGAGAAATGGCTGGTTCCAATGTGAAAGACAAACCTGGAACATCTTATCCCACCAGAAACAAGGAAGCTGTCAAGACCACCAGGGTCTTGTCAAATGGACTCTGGAACTAACTTGAATAGGCTTCTGCTTGCTGAAAACAGAATGATTTAAACATCAACAAACATTATCCACTGCAATGGATTGAAATATTAAATATCTAGACATTTATAATATATTTAAAAAGGAAAAGACCTTAGCTCATGAATCAACCTTGCTATGTGTTAGGAAGCCAGCTCAGAGGATGCGATGGTTGGATGGCATTACCAACTCCACGGATATGAGTTTGAACAAACTCCAGGAGATGGAGATGGTGAAGGACAGGGAAGCCTGGAATGCTGCAGTCCATCGAGTAACAAAGGATCAGACACAACTGTAGGACTGAACAACAACAGTTCCAAAAAAATTCTTGCACCGGCATAACCCAGTAGTTAATGAGGGGAAGTTTCTTTCTTGAATTTTCCCAGCTTTAAGTGAATAAAGTATGATGGAATTAGAACAGTCACTTTTTGCAATACTAATGATTAATGAATGAATAAATCTAAACATAGATCATCAATGGCTGATAAACATCACCAATAAAAGAAGCTTCTTGATGGATAAAAGTGGTCTAGCCCAAAAAACTCCAGGAGATGGTGAAGGATAGGGAAGCCTGGCTTGCTGCAGTCCATGGGGTCACAAAGAGTTGGAACAATGGAGTGGCTGTTCAACTACAACAGTCCATAAAAAGGAAAAAGAAAATAAAGAAAAAAAAAGTCTGAATCTGATCGAACATTTAGATCTATCTACCAATTTATAGAGAAGGAAAATGGCAACCCACTCCAGTAACTCTTGCCTGAAAAATTCCATGGATGGAGGAACCTGGTAGGCTACAGTCCACAGGGTCGCGAAGAGTTGGACATCACTGTGCAACTTCACTTTTTTTCACCAATTTATAAGAGCTACAGAGAGCAAAGGGATGTGTTAAAAAATTCCATCAGGTTGAAATAAATGAAATCCAGACTGTGGCAAACCCTACAAATTACTCAGTTTCTTCAACAGAAGAATTAAGGTAAGGGAGACTTCTCTAGTGGTCCAGTGGTTAAGATTTCATCTTCCAGTGCAGGGGGTATGGTTTGATACTTGGTCAGGGAGCCAAGATCCCACATGCCTTGGGGAGAAAAAAACCCAAGACATCAAACAGAAGAAATATTGTAACAAATTCAATAAAAAGACTTTAAAAATGGTCCATGACAAAAAAAATTATAAAAAATTAATATAGGGGAAAATAAAAGAACCTCAAGAAATCAAAACAGGGATCTCATTTGGATTCTGATTTAAACAAAATTTAAAAATCCAATTAGGGAAATGTGAAAGCAGACTGGATACACAATGATATTGAAGGATTGCTGCTTATTTTTTGTGAGGTCACAATATTCCGCTTAGGAAGCTAGGGTATTTTTGTATGTAGTTGAAAAATCAAAAATAAAAGTTTCAAAAACCCTCACCATGGCCCCAAATGCTCTTGCCTAAGGTCATACAGATGCAGTTTGCAAAGCTCAGGTTGAAACACTATGAATAAAAGCACAAACAGGCAGGAGTCACTGCCAACAGAAATCACCCTGCATTTGCAAACCTGTATATAAAAGGTAGCTTCTTGACGTTCCTCTGGAATCAAAACCCAACATCTTCGTTCCCCATTGCCATGAAATGATTCCATAAGTGTCCCTAATTTGCTTTGATATCTGGGCATGAGAGCTTGAATGCATGTAAATGTTGGTCTTTTATTCAGATGCTTACATCTCAGGCACCAGGTCTGTCGGCCCACTTCACTGAGCCATTTGAATTACGATGTTGGGCAGAATGAAATGGCAGAGAGTTTTAAATGTCTTTCTCAGCTGTCCCAGTTAGCCTAAATTGACCAGAAATGCCTTTGCGTTTTTGGGTTTTGGTTTTGGTTTCTTCTGCTCAGTTGTGCCAGACTCTTTGCTACCAGTATGACAGCCATGGTCATGTATAACTTTCAAAAATTAAGTATGGATTAATTAAAGTTAAATAAAAATTTAAAATCTGGTATCTAAGTTATAGCAGGTCACATTTCAAGTTTCTCTAGCAACATGTAGCTACTGTGTTGGACATTACAGATGAGGAAGATGTTCATCATCACAGGAAATTCTATTAAATACCACTGGTGTGGAGCCTCCTTAAAACAGCTTTCTGAGCACAGATCCAGACAAAGCCCGTGAGTGTGTCCTCAACAATTATTTACTAAACTGAAGGAAGTTAGAAAAGTTGCACAAAATATATTTAATGCATATGAGTACAAGCTCTTTGCTCTATTTGGTTCTGGGAAACTTTGTTCTAGTAAATTCCCTTCAGTCAGTTCAGTTCAGTTGCTCAGTCGTGTCTGACTCTTTGCGACCCCATGGACTACAGCACACCAGGTTTCCCTGTCCATCACTAACTCCTGGAATTTACTCAAACTCATGTCCATTGGGTCTGTGATGCCATCCAGCCATCTCGTCCTCTGTCCTCCCTTTCCTCCTTCACCTTCAATCTTTCCCAGCACCTGAGTCAGTTCTTCAAATCAGGTGGCTGAAGTATTGGAGTTTCAGCTTCAACATCAGTCCTTCCAAAGAATATTCAGGACTGATTTCCTTTAGGATGAACTGGATGGATCTCCTTGCTGTCCAAGGGGCTCTCTCAAGAGTCTTCTCCAACACCACAGTTCAAAAGCATCAGTTCTTCAGCACCCGGCTTTCTTTATAGTCCAACTCTCACATCCATACATGACTACTGAAAATACCATAGCTTTGGCTAGACAGACATTTGTTGGCAAAGTAATGTCTCTGTTTTTTAATATACTGTCTAGGTTGGTCATAACTTTTCTTCCAAGGAGTAAGCGTCTTTTAATTTCATGGCCGCACTCACCATCTGCAGTGATTTTGGAGCCCCAAAATATAAAGTCTGTCACTGTTTCTACTGTTTCCCCAAATATTTGCCATGAAGTGATTGGACCGGATGCCATAATATTAGTTTTCTGAATGTTGAGCTTTAAGCCAACTTTTTCACTCTCTTCTTTCACTTTAATCAAGAGGCTCTTTAGTTCTTCTTTGCTTTCTGCAATAAAGATTGTGATGTCTGCATATCTGAGGTAATGGATATTTCTTGCTGCAATCTTGATTCCAGCTTGTGCTTCATCCAGCCTAGCACTTAGCATGATGTACTCTGCATATAAGTTAAATAAGCAGGGTGACAATACACAGCCTTGATGTACTCCTTTTCCTATTTGGAACCAGTCTGTTGTTCCATGTCCACTTCCAACTGTTGCTTCCTGACCTGCATACAGGTTTCTCAGGCAGGTCAGGTGGGCTGGTATTCCCATCTCTTTCAGAATTTTCCGGTTTGTTGTGATCCACACAGTCAAAGGCTTTGGCATCATCAATAAAGCAGAAGTAGATGTTTTTCTAGAACTCTCTTGCTTTTTCAATGATCCAACGGATGCTGGCAATTTGATCTCTGGTTCCTCTGCCTTTTATATAGTCAATAAATAATCATAAAACACATTTGACATATTATGTGACATCTTTTATGTGTTTTTTCTAATTTGTTATTTAATAAACAGCAATTTTAAGTGGTCATACTTTTGAAAGATTGAAGTGCAAAGTTAAATTGTCAGATAGTGGCGACTTGCATTGCAAGAAGAATTACTGTATATATATATGTGTGTGTGTGTGTGTGTGTGTGTGTGTGTGTCAGTTAATTACTCAGAACACTTAATAGCTTCCATTAATGTGAGCAATTTCAACCTATTAATTATTTTGAGAGTGGTTATCCTTATTAATGTATTAATATGACAAAAGGAAGTACAACTCAATTATTGTTTTTTTTATAAATACAAACTCAAATACAAAACTAAAAACAATTATTCATTGTAATAATAAACTCAACAGTTTCACACAAGCTCTTTGAACTGCTAGAAAATTGACACACACTCAATGCAGAGTACCCCAAATCCAAGGGTGTGTAAAATATGTGCTTTGAGGCCTCATTATTTTACTTTTCTATGACTGGTTTACTCTTTTTAAACCTTAGTTTTGGGACTTCCCTGGTGCCTGGTGGTTAAGACTCCAAGCTTCCCCTGCAGGAGATACAGGTTCAATCCCTGGTCAGGGAACTAAGATCTTGCCTACCACCTGGATGGAGCAATGCTGGAGGCTGGCGGATCACAGAGCACCATTCTCTCAGGAGGTCATGTCAGTATCAGTCACCCCAAATTGCTGTCAGTGTGTCCACACTGAAAGATACAACACACAGGGGTCTGCATGTAATTCCTCAGGTGAATCCTAGCAGTTGTAATAAGCTGCAAAATACGCTGTATCCTCCCTCAGACCAAAAGACAGAACAAGAGCAGAGAATTTGCCAAATATCAAGATTTATTAAAATGATAGTTAAAACAGTGTCATATCAGCCTAGAGACAGAACACTGGATCAGCTAAAATGATAGTTAAAACAGTGTCATATCAGCCTAGAGACAGAACACTGGATCAGCACCACATGACAGACAATGGAAACAAACTTGCCTGGATCTAGAAACTAGAGAAATAAAAGGCAGATCACTGGAGAAAAAGAATCAATTAGGAGAGTGGGTATGGTTGTAAGATGTAAGAAAAAATAAAACTGGGTTCAAATCTCACAGCAATTACAAAAATCAATTCCACGTGGAGCAAAGATTAATCATGTAAAACAAATGTGTCAAATTTTAGAAGATGATATAGCCTAATGTTCTTATACAGATGAGCCTATTTTCAGGACGAGAACAGAGATGCAGACAAAGAGAACTGACATGTAACATGGAGCTGAGGGGGAAGGGGAGGGTGGAATGAACTCAGAGAGTAGCAGTGACATGTATGACATGCATACTATCATGTGTAGAATAGATAGCTAGTGGGAAGTGGCTATACAGCAGAGGGAGCTCAGCTTGGTGATCTTTGATGACCTACAGGGTGAGATGGGGGTGGGTGGGATGTAGGGAGGTCCAAAGGGGAGGGGACATATGTATACATGTGGCTGATTCACTCTGTTGTACAGCAGAAACTAACACAACATTGTAAAATAATTACACTCCAATAAAAATAAAAAGAACTTCTAAATATCAGTAAAGAAAGAAGAAACTCAATGGGAAAAAAAAATCCATCAACAGGCACTTCACAGTAAAGGATCCATCAGTAGAGAAAAATATATAAAAAGATGCTTGACTTTATTAACAGTCAGGAAATAGAAATTAAAACCGCATAGCATACAACTTTATTCCTACCTGGATTAGCAAGGATATTGAGGACTGAAAACACTCATCCTGTGCTGATGCCAAAATGTTAGTCACTCAGTTGTGTCCAACTCTTTTCAATCCCATGGACTGTAGCCCACGAGATTCCTCTGTCCTTGGAATTCTCCAGGCAAGAATACTAGAGTGGGTTGCCATTCCCTTCTCCAGGGGATCTTCCCAACCCAGGGACTGAACTCTGGTCTCCCGCATTGCAAGCATATTCTTTACCTTCTGAGCCATCAGGAGAGCCCAAAGCAGATCATTATATGAAACTGTCATTCTCTTAGTTATATGGTGAGGGACCCATGCCTGGGTGCCAAAGTTTTTATGTACAGGAGTGTTCATAGTAAAATTATTTGTAAAATTACACTGCAAATAACTCAGATGCTCCTGGACAGGAGAATAAAATTGTGATGTAGTCATGAAAATGGGATCTGCACAGAAGAGTTTATTTCAGTGAAAAGAAACCAACTACAGCTGCACACACCGTAGATAAACCTCCAAACATAAAGGTGAGAAGAAAACAGAAGCAGCAGAGGGAAACACACAGTATCACATCACTGATAAGAGTTGAAATATATTCAAAAATGTAGTGAGATACTATTTTAGAGATGCAAACATTGGAGGTGAATCTCTGAGGGCAATCAAAGATAATTGTTCAAAATTGTGGTGGTCACTGGAGCCAAGGGCTTCCCCTTGTGGCTCAAATGGTAAAGAACTTACCCACAGTGCAGGGGACACAAGAGATGTGAGTTCTATCCCTGGGTCAGGAAAATTCCCTGGAGAAGGAAATGGCAACCCACTCCAATATTCTTGCCTGGGAAATCTCATGGATAGAGGAGCCTGGCAGGCTACAGTCCATGGAGTGGCAAAGAGTTGGACATGACTGATTGAGCACAGCAGTTGATTCTTCAACCTGAGAGGAGCCAGGGTCAGTACTTAGTAGGAATGTTAGTAGGGCTAACAAAGGCCAAAAGCTGGAAACAAGGCCATGCCCACCCACAAAAGGACCACTGAGTTGCGCTAAAGGCACAGAATGGGACTCTATCTAATAGTACAGGTTAATGAGCCACAGCTACATGCAATACAATTATGCAATAATAGATGAAACTTGCAAATAAAACTTCGATTAAAAGGAGCAAGATACACAAGATACATCTAGCATGAGTCTGCTTATAGAAAACTCCAAAATAAAACTGTTTAATATTTATATATAGCTTATCCAGTTAAAAGCAAAAGCAAGGACTTCCCTGATGGCTCCGTGGTAAAGAATCCACCTGTCGATGCAGGAGACTCGGGTTTGATCCCTGGTCCAGGAAGATCCCACATTCTGTAGAGCAGCTAAACCCATGAGCCACAATACTGGGCCTGTGCTCAAGAGCCTACAAGCCACAACTCCTGCAGCTCGAGTGCCCCAGAGCCCATGGTCCACAACAAGAGAAGTCACTACAGTGAGAAGCCCGTACACCACAATAAAGAGTAGTCCCTGCTGTCTGCAGCTATTACAGAAAGCCCATGCAACAACAAAGACCCTGTACAGCCAAAAATAAAATGAATAAATAAATAACTTTTTTCAAAAAAGCCAAAGCAAGGAAAGATAGCCATGAAATTCAGGAGAGTGTTGCCTTTAGAAGGGTCACTAGGTGTGGTGACTAGTAAAGAGCTCATGGTGTGAGGTGGGTGGCTGGAGATATTTCTTGACCTGACTGTATGCATTCCTACCCCCACCAAAATGTGTATCTAACTCTAACTCAGGCCACAGTTTAAATTTTAACCCAAAATATATATAAAACATTCAATATGTCACAAAGAAATGTGACGGCAATTTAACAGATAAAAAATAAATCTTTCATCATGGGTGTGACAGGACACACACAGTTCAATGCCCCAGTCAGACACAGCCCTGACACAAACACACACTCTTCCATCTGTACCAGAAGAATGTGCTTCCTCTAAAGCTTTAGCACAATTAGAGCCCCGTGAAACAAGAAGGGAACCCAAATACAGAAGAAATTCTAAGAAAATTCTTAGGTTAACAGAAGGCAGATTCTGTATTTAGCATTGACTAAATTACTGCTTCCTTTCAAGTGTCTATCTCACAAAAAATGTCAAAATAAGAATGTTTAGGAGAAAGAATATAAAAAAAAGCCTAGAAGTAGTATTCAATAAACAAATGGGACTTGATTATCTATTAGCTGCAAGTTGCTTGAAAATAAGCCCCCAAAAGCTAACACACAGCATAGTGACTGCAGGCAACAACACTGTATTATAGATTCAAAGTTGCTTAAAGCCTAGATATTAACTGTTCTCACCACAACAAAGAGTTAACAGTTACGTGACCCCATAGAGGTGTTAGCTCACACTAAGAGGACAGTCATGTTGCAGTATATAATTGAACCAAATCAGTGCATTGTACTTTAAACCTACATAACATTATATGTCAACTATACCTCAATTTAAAAAAAAGGAAAAAGAAGAAAGAACAGATATAACACCAGCGACTCCATTCTGTTTCAAGATCTTAGAGATTACTAAATTATAATCAACTTCCCATCTGCTCATGAGATTAAACAAGAAATATACACACAGAAAAACATGCCAATAAATAAACAAGTAGCCAGCACAGCAGAAGGATGGAAGGCCTGTAACAACAGGCTTTGTCAAGAGTCAATAAAACATTTATGATTCTAGAAACTTAAAGAAAATTTACCTCACAGTCTTCCCCACCTGTCAGCTGAAAATAGAAAATTATGCTGTTCTTCAATTCAGTAATTCATTTTCATTTTTATCAGATTCTCAGGCTCTTGTGGACAATTATAATATGGTGCAGTGTTGCTGTTTACTTCTGTTTGGGAAGAATGAGATGCAAGATAAATACTCACGACATTTATTACCTAAGCTGATTAGCTGAGTTATTCAAACGCCAGTCTCTTGCTTGGAGTAGAATGAAGATAATATAAACTCAACATTCTGGTCTCATAACAAAGCATTTGCTTTCCCCTGTTTTCTTAATCTATAACCATGCAAAAGCTCTTAGACATATGGCTTCTTGTATTATTAAGCCAGTATAGTCACCGTAAAAAGTTGCTAATCATCCAGAAATTAATTCACTTCATTACTTCGCTGGAAGGTTAAATCAGCCATATGTTTGGTCCTATAAGACCTAAACATAAAAGAAGTGGTGTCTCTGAGCACCATGGTATTCGTAATTATTTGTGTGTGCTCTGGAAGAAAGCATCTCAAATACAATTATAGAAGCCTATGGTTTAATAAGACTTTACACACTGCATAAAAACTGACAATTACAACTCCCGAGAGTCTTAAACTGATTTAATAAGATTTAATGACTCTACAAGTTGTGCATTCTAAAATAGAAATGGTGATGCGATTATGATATTCTGTTGAACAGACTAGGAAACTCTGGGGCACACACCCTGCTCTAGCGGATCTTCCCAACCCAGGAATCCAACCGGGGTCTCCTGCATTACAAGCAGATTCTTTACCAGGCCGAGCTATTATTACTCTGTATTACCGCAGTTCAGTTTCTACCACAGCATAAGGAAATGAGTGGTTGCTTCCAGATACTCCCTCCATATCTTTTATTGCTCATACTTCATATTTTAAGCCACTTCACTGCTTTTTAATTCTTTCGGTGTTTTCTATTTCACCATTTTCACAACAGCTTTATTCCACTTGGTCACTCCTGTTATGAGAAATTACCACATGGACCATGTGATGGACTTTTTTCTTAGGCCTGCAGCCAGAGTTCCAGCCCTCTGCCACACTGAGAATGTTTGCTATTTCCTTTCAAAGTAAGAAAATCCTCCCCAAAGGGTCTTCTCTGAGTTTTATCGGGGACCAATAAGAAGGAAGATGCGTCAGTTGAAATGAATTTCTGGTACCCACAGTAATTTAAAACACTGTTGTGAACGGTAATTCAGTTTGTTAGCACTTTCAGTTCTATAGCTCATTCTAGTCTGGTTTAATGAGTCTTTAGTCCCCAAAATATAACAATTTAATTAGCGCCTTTGAGTTAGCTTGGGAACCCAACAGCTTTTCTAACATTTTTGTTGTGGAAAAATATATGCTAAATTTTAAACAAGAAATTTGCAAACCATGTTCAAAATGTGCCAGCCAAGGAACGAGTTTGTACTTCATTATTATATCTGTAGCTCCAAATTCTTTATGAATACAATGAAGATATATTCTTCCCAACTCATATAAAAGGTCCTCAAGAAAATGGATATACTATGCAGGTATACGATTACATACTGTACATTATAAAGACATGTGATCATTATTAATAATAACGTATTAATAGTTATTAATGCTGCCTACCAAAGGCTGACTTTGGAGCTAAAGAAGCACAAAGACTGAAAGCAAGAGGATGGAAAAAGATATTTCATGCAAATGGAAACAATAAGAAAGCAGGAGTAACAATACTCATTTCAGACAAAATGGGCTTTAAAACAAAGGCCATAAAGAAAGACAAAGAAGAGCATTACATAAGGAGAAAAAGATCTATATAAGAAGAGGATATTACACTTATTACTCATTAACACATATACACCCCATAGAGGAACGCCTACATACATAAAGCAAATACTAACAGACATAAATAGAGAACTTGACAGTAAGACAATAACACGAGGAGACTTTAATACCTCACTGAAATCACAGATCATACAAATAGAAAGTCAGTAAGGCAATAGTGGCCTTAAATGACACAATAGAACAGTTAGATAATATATGTCTACAGAACATTACATCCAAAAACAGCAAAAGCACATTCTTTCCAAGCACAGACAGAATGCCCTCCAGGATCGATCACATACTGGACCCTCAACAAATTTAAGAGGAGAGAAATCATCTTCTTTTGTTTTTACTACAAAAGTATAAAGCTGGAAGTCAACCATGGAAAGAAAAACAGGAAAAGAATGAACATGTGGGAAATACACAACATGCTACTAAAAAACAAAGTGGATAAATAATGAAATCAAAGATGAAATCAGAAAATACCCCAAGATAAATGAGAATGGAAACACAACTTGCCAAAATCTACAGAATGTGACAAATGCAATTCTAAGACGGAAGTTGGTTTTGATACAGGCTTTCCTTACAAAACAAGAAAACTCTCAAACAATGAAACCTACCGCCTAAAAGAATTAGAAAGGGAATAAACAAAGCCCAAAGTCAACAGAAGGAGGAAAACAATAGATAGATAATAAAGAAAATAATAGATAGATAGATAAAAGATAGATAGATAGTCTCTCTTGTCTTCCCAAACAGGACAAAAATCAGTAATAATTTCCCTCCAAACTTTCCACACTCCTGATCATCAACTCATATGACTCAGATTCTGTTACTTGTTTCTACATGGTTTGTGAACTCACATGCATTCAAACTGTTTCACTCTGTTGTCATCACTATTATTTTATTTTGCAAAGAATATGTATTTAAATATGTCCTGCACATCTTTTCTCTCACCTTACTTCTTGAAGCCACTCCTTCATTATGAATTCACGATTCTTTCTTGAGTCACTATGTGTACACTTCATGTATCCTGTTGAAAGAGTTTTTAGTAACATTTACAACCTTCACATTCAGTCTTTGTATACTGAAATGTCTATTTGCCTTCATCCTTAAAAACTCATGCATCTAGGCAAAAGTTCTAAGTTCACAATATTTTTCTTGGACTGTAAAGACTTTGCTCTGTTGTCCTCTGTCTTCTTTTATTCCTGATGAAAAGGCTGCAGTAATTATACCTCTGTTCTTTTATTGGTACTCTGGTATCTTTCTGGTAGGGGGTGGGGCTAGATTTTCTCTTTATACATGGCAGTTCCATCACAACGTTTTGTCTATGTAAAAATATGTTTATTCTATTCTAACTTTTCAACCTATGATTCCTTCACTTCTGGAGACAGCTAATCCATACCATCTTCTCCAGTAACTTCATACAACTCCAGTTAGCCTATACTGGACCCTCTCATGTTGTCCTTCTTATCTCCTAACTTTTCCATTTTTATCTCATTATTTATCTGTGCTGATTTCTGAAAGATTCTGTGTTCCATTTCACTGGCTCTTCCTATAGTTTTGTTTAATGTATTATTTAACCCACAAGAGTTATTTTTTAAGTTTTAATTGAAGTATAGTTGATATGCAACATTTCAGGTTTACACCAAAATGATTCAAATATATATGCATTTCTTTTTTTCTTGTTCAGATTCTTTTCTATTAAAGATTATTACAAGGTATTGAATACAGTTCCTTGTGCTATGCAGAGGGCCTTGTTGGTTATCTGTTTTGCTTATTTATTTATTTATTAACACATGCTCCGTCATGTCTGACTCTCTGCAGCACCATGGACTGTAGCCCACCAGGCCCGTCTGTCCATGGGATTTCCCAGGCAAGAATATTGGAGAGGGTTGCATTTCCTTCTCCAGAGGAGCTTCCCAACCCAGGGATCATGCCTGGGTCTCCTGTATCTCCTATATTGGCAGGTGTATTCTTTACCACTAGCACCACCTGGGAATTTAAATATAGCAGTGTATATCTGTTAATCCCAAATTCCTAATTTATCCCTCCTGCTTCCCCTTTGGTAATCATAAGCTTGTTCTTTATGAGTCCGTTTCTGTTTTGTAGATAAGTTCATAGATTCCATATATAAGTGATATTGTATAGTATTTATCTTTGACTTGCTTCACTTAGTATGATAATCTCTACATCCATCCATGTTGCTGCAAATGGCATTATTTCATTCTTTTTATGACTGAGTAGTATTCTATTGTGTATCTTCTTAATCCATTCATCTGTCAGTGGACACTTAGGTTGCTTTCCTATCTTGGCTGTTGTAAATAGTGCTGCTATGAATATAGGAGTGTATGTATCCTTTCAAATCAGAGCCTTCTCTGGATATGTGTCCAGGAGTGGGATTGCTGGATCATATGGCAACTCTATTTTCAGTTTTTAAGGAACCTTCACACTGTTCTCCATAGTGGCTACACCAGTTTACATCCCCATAAAATTACTTTACATTAGGTTATTTTTCATATCTACTTGTTCAATTTTATAACCTCTTTTATTCTTACATGACACTCACTAATTTCTCCTTTATCTCTTTGTTTTTAAATATACTTTTTTAAGTTGTACTCATATACTCCTCCTGTGGCTTCTCACTTGGACATGCATTCTCTAATTTGGACAGGGGACAGGCCAGTGGACAGGGGTTACAGACCAATTTTCATGAAGCAACCTCTATCAAATACTGTCAGTCTTAGGTTCGACCCCACTTCACATCACAAGTTCTCCATGAATGTGCTTCCTCTGGGTCTTGCAGACTTCCCTGGGCAGCAGTTTATTGATGGCTTTTGCTCAGGCCCTACTGTGGGTCTGGTACTGACTCTCCGGAAGAGGGTATCTCTGAATCCCATCACTAGGTGTTCCAGAGGCCTGACGACCTGCTCAGAGATGATTCTGTTTACAGCCATAACTGACCAAGGGTGGTCAGAGTGAAGGGCAGTCTGCCAGTGAGCAGACAGTCCCTACTCAGGGTCGAGCAGCAATCTCCCAGGTCCTGGTTTCCCTGGGGGCTCAGGTTCTGCTCTCAACTTGGTGTGAACCCTGCAGATTTCATTTTCCAACCCCACACAGTATTAAAAGTCCTGAATCTAGGGCCGTTATCCAGGGCTCAGCACACCGCCAGGGTTTCCACCTTTGATTCTTGAGCCTTTGAACATATTTAAACATATTTCACCCAGAAATTCTTTGTATTTGGAATGGAAGAAAATTTGCTCTGTTCAACTTGACTGAAAAGTCAAAAGCACTTTTTCAAAGGAATATTCTATTTTGTTTTAAATCTCAAAGCATCTCTGCCTTCCCCAACTTGACACTAAGTAAAGTCAAGTCCACGAGTGCAGTTAAGCAAAGCTGTCCCAGGGTGTCTCTGTTTCCACCAGTTCACACGGGAGTTAAGGAGCCTCTGAGAAAGAGGTCAAACCTTATTTGAGAGCAATGACTGGGGCCATAAAGGAAAGCTGAAGTAAACAGTGACAGGAGCATCAGGAACTAAACTAGTGTGGACTTCAGGGACACTGATTGGCCCGGCAACTCTGTCGCAAGTAGCACTGGGAAGAAAAATGATGTGCAAATGTAAAGAGTTGTAAATCCCTTGGGCCAAGTCCACCATGCAACAAAGCCCCCCAAAAGGAGGCCTTCCAAAGAGAAGATGCCATTTTTCTGTGAGTAAAAATGAGGTGTGGGCCTTCCCAGGTGGCTAAGGGGTAAAGGAACCCAGGTGTCAATGAAGGAGATGAGTGTTTGCTCCCTATGTCAGGATGATCCCCCTGGAGAAGGGAATGGCAACCCACTCCAATATTCTTATGGGTTTCCCACATAGCACAACTGGTAAAGAACCTGCCTGTCAGTGCAGGAGACAAAAGAAATGCAGGTTTGATCCCTGTGTTGGAAAGATCCCCTGGAGAAGGAAATGGCAAACCACTCTAGTGTTCTTGCCTGGAGAATCCCATGGACAGAGGATCCTGGTGGGCTACAGTGCATGGGGTCACAAAGAGTCAGATAAAACTTAGCAACTAAACAACAACCACAAAATGAAAAAAGAAAAAAAAAAACAAGGTAAGCCAATGAGCCAATGCAGAGAAAGAGGGCAGAGGATAAGGCAAGCATTGCACTGGCTGCCCAGGTGTCACAGAAATAGAGCCCACGAAGCAGAAGATATGCTGCCTGGCACCTGCTGAGCCTCCTGGGGAGACAGTCACCAAGTTCAGAGAGGAAGGAGGCGTGGTAGGAGAGGGAGGGGCAGAGAGAAGCCGCTGTCCCCACACTGCCCAGGGAGGCTTACAATAGGCAGCTGCCCCACTGCTGTGGAAGTGGGAACTTCTCAACAGGACAAACTGCATCTCAGACAACAAGGGGGCTCCACTGTACCAGAGACCAAACGGGGCCTCTTCTCACTTGTGTGATGGGTTGCTGTCATTGTTCACTCAGTCATGTCCAACTCTTTGAGACCCCCTGGACTGCAGCACAGCAGACTTCCCTGTCCTCCACTATCTCCAGGAGTTTACTCAAACTCATTTCCATTGAGTCGATGATTTCATCTAACAACTCCATCCTCTGTTGGCTCCTTCTCCTCCTGCCTTCAATCTTTCCCAGCATCAGGCTCTTTTCCAATGAGTTGGCTCTTCCCATCAAGTAGCCAAAGTATTGGAGCTTCAACTTCAGCACCAATCCTTCCATTAAACATTCAGGGTTGATGGGGGAGCTCAGCAAATGAAAGAAACAGTTGCAGACAGAAGCAAACACAATGAGAACACTCACAGATGGCCTGAAAATGAATACTTTCACGTCATTCTGATTCTTTATCTCAGCAGCCATGGAGATATGCTTTGTTTTTATAAACAAGGGGATGGAAACAAAATGACATCATTAGATGAAGTTTGCAGATTCAGGAGGAGTCAGAATCTGGATTCACCTACTGCAAAACTCAGGCTCCCCTCCATCATTTACCCCAAAACAGTGACTATGTTACATTCACATGAACATTTTCCATGTATTATGAGGAGTTTAGCTTCTGAAAAGCCAGCAAGTTAGGAAAGGATATTAACATCTTGCAACCTCTCCATCTTGCATTTTCAGGATGTGGGTGGAAAACAGCCACCAAGATCACCATCTTGCACAGCCAAGGGTCCTCCAGGGACACACCCCATCACAGCCCCTGGTACCCTGCATGGCAATGAGTTGCTTTACCCTGTACTTCATTTTCTTTCTCCAAGACATCTTTGGGGAAGAGGACCACGTCCTAATTCCCATACTTCCCTGGCACCTCCCAGAATATGAACTTGAAAATATCTTATAAGTGAATAAACAATCATGGCAATGATTGTGACATGCAGTAATTAATGGCAGAGGGAGGTTTAGAAGTGTCTAATTTCTCTCCTAGTTATAACTTCAGTGCTGGACATTACTGAATTCTTCTGCTTATCATGTGATTTTTCTAATGCTTTTGTATTTAATACATTTTGTGACTATGCATCTGATGACAAAGGTAATAACTCTTCTCTCATTTCACCCTTGAAGGGTCAATTCCAGTGTGGTGCTGGGGGTCTCTCTAAGTCAGCTGATCAATCTAGTCCTTTACCTGTTGATCAAATCTTGATGTAAAATATTTGAGAGTTTAAATGACCCACAGAGATTTGCAGGAATAACTAACAAGACAGAGTAAGGACTAGATTGCTGAACTCTTGGTGTGGGGTTCATTCCATGCTGACCAGTTGTCTCCTAGTTCCCAACCACATGGGACTCTCTGCTTCCCCACTGAAAATGCATCTCTCCCTTTAACAGTGTGCAAGCGTTGACGAGATTCATTTAAATTTCCCAGGCACCCACGCAGCAGGAAAACCAAGTTCTGTTAGAGGGGATTTAACCTGCATTTCAGTTGCTGAAATAAGGTCAGGTCGTTTGCATCCATGAACACCAGCATGCACACAGCAGGCCAACATATAGCTGCTGAAGGTCTGTGGTATGGAAACATTCCAGTAGCTGAGACCACCTTTTTAAGCAACAAAAGATTGCTTTTCCTGCACTTTCCTGGAAATAGTGACAGCAGGATGAGGCCTAGAGATCATCAATCTGCCTGACAGGGCCCCTGGAGAGCTTTGAATCCTGGAGACAGTTTTCTTGGCATCCTTCCTGCAGCAGAAACCATGCTGGGAGCCGTTCAGCACTCCAGGCTTCACCAGAACCAGACAGCTGTCACCATCTCTGTCCCAGTCCCAGGGTGCCCCCAGTTATCACCCCATCCCACCCTCACCTGCAGGCTCAGACTCCCTGCTCGAGAGGACAGGACACCTGGCTGCAGGATGAGCCAGCCTCTGGATCTCAGCCTTCAACCCCGCCTGCGGCAGTGCCATACCTGGTGAGACCAAGTCTGAGCCGTGGCTGGGACACACTGCGCCTGCAGACACAGGTGCAAGTTAGCTAGTGCCACTCTGAAGAGCTTTCTGATGGCTCATCTATTTTTTTGATCATTCTGCAACTCTTTCCTCTACAGTTTCATTATAAGTCCACTTTTTATATGGTATTTTAGATAAAATCTTAAGTTTCCATGAAACTCTTATAATAGCATAATGCATTTCCATTCACTCTTATTTTCTCTATATTCGTGGTTGCAACTCATTTAGTGTGTTATTAAGTTTGGACAAGATGGTTGGATAGCATTATAGACTCAGTGGACATAAGTTTGAACAAACTCCAGGAGATAGTGAAGGACAGGGAGGCCTGACATGCTGCAGTCCATGGGGTCACAAAGAGTCAGACATGACTAAGAGACTGAACAACAACAACAAAGTCTGAACAACAATAACAAAGTCTGAACAACCAGAAATATCTGCTTTGCTCTTTTGGGTTAAGATTTCATAACATGAAAGCTGAGCACTGAAGAATTGATGCTTTTGAACTGTGTGCTAGAGAAGACTCTTGAGAGTCTCTTGGACAGCAAGGAGATCAAACCAGCCAATCCTAAAGGAAATCAGCCCTGAATATTCATTGGAAGGACTGATGCTGAAGCCGAAGCTCCAATACTTTGGCCACCTGATGTGAAGAACTGACTCATTTGAAAAGACTCTGATGCTGGGAAAGAATGACGCAGGAGAAGGGAATGATGGAGGATGAGATGGTTGGATGGCATCACCAACTCAATGGACATGAGTTTGAGCAGGCTCTAGGAGTTGGTGATGGACAGGGAAGCCTGGCATGCTACAGTCCATGGGGTCAAAAAGAGTTGGACATGACTGAGCAACTGAACTGAACTGAACTGAACATGACAGCCAGAGACCATATCACTCCATGGGGTTAAAGTCTACAGGAGGAATATTTCCATCGGCGAAAAGTTTTCTAATCAGAATGACATACCAAAATTCCACTCCACTGCCTAAGCCTCCCCAAGTTGATGATGTTTCATTTAAGGACTGGAACATTATTTTAATAGAAGCCACCTTGACTCCCAGCAGGTGCAACTGAGTGGTGCTCACTCTCTGACTGGAGACCAGGGCGTGGGGGTGGCCAGTAGGTGGGAGGAGAGGGGCCTGGTGGGCTCTGCAGGAGGAAAAGTCACAAGTCTGTGTCTCCAGAGAGGAGCAAAGAACAAGTCTCTAGCTTTGTAAGAAGCAGCAATAAGGGTCAAAAGGCCAGGGAAGCACTTTGTGAATTTCCAAACCAAAGTCAGGGTCAATGTGAACAGTGACCCAGATGGGGTATCCCCAGGAATAACAATGTATAGACATGTCCTCTGACTCACAGACATTCAGACAAGTTTGCCGTGCAGGGAGAGAGTGCGGAGGAAGCCCCATGGGGGGTGCACCATGAACACCCTCATCTGTCCACCAAGACTGCCCACCCCTAGCTTCCATAGACAAGCAGAGCCAGGGCACTGCTGGATAAGGACAGAATACCCACAGAGGGGACACTGATGCAACACAGCATCTCAACTGGCACAGAACTTGAGCTTAAGGAAGCAAGCAGACACACTCTGAGCACCTGTGAAACAGAAGGCTCACAAAGAAGTGGGGGATCAGGAATGAGGATGAGGAAAATGGGTGTTCGAATATGCAGGCAATTCATCTGATATCTTATTAATTTTAAAATATACCTATAGTCAAGGCTTCTCTGGTAGCTCAGATGGGAAAGAATCTGCCTGCAATGCAGGAGACCGCAGTTCGATCCCTAGGTCAGGAAGATCCTCTGGAGAAGGGAATGGCAACCCACTTCAGTATTCTTGCCTGGAAACTCACATGGACAAAGGAGACTGGCGGGCTGCAGTCTATGGGGTTGCAAAGAGTCGGACATGACTGAGTGACTAACACACACATAGTTGGGTAGGTATTGGTAAATGAGCAACAGCTCCTCGAGGAAAAAGAGAAGGATACAAACCAGGCAGTCAACATGGCTTCAAGGAGACAAAGGGACAGGTGGGGAGGAGGGTGGGTGCATGCAACAAGAGATGCCACTGCCCTGAGAAGCCTGTACACCACAAATAGACAGCAGCCCCTGGGCCCCAACTAGAGACAGCCCATGCTGCAGTGAAGACTTCAGTATAGCCATAAATAAAAGTTATTTTTAAAAATTCATATGTTGCCATCCTGTCCCCAGGACCTCAGCATGGACAGAGAGCCTTTAAAGAGGTGATCAAGTTAAAGTGAGGCGTTAGGGTGGACCTTAATCCAACCTGATAGGTGTCCTTAGAAGAAGAGAGAATTTGGATGCACTTCTGAGAGATACCGAGACTGTGTGTACAGAGGAAAGGCCACATGAGGACACAGAAGATGACCATCCACAGCCAAGGAGAGGGGCCTCAAGAGAAGCCAAACCTGCTAATGCTTGATCCTAGACATCCAGCCTCTGTGAGGACTGAGAGAAATGAGTGTTTGGGTTAAGCCACAGCCTTTAGTACTCTCATTGGAACTCTTTCCAGGCTCCTGTTTTAAGGAAAGGAACTTTAAGGTCTTCTCCAAAATGCTTCTCAAAACTACCATGCTAGGCATTATATTTATAAAATTCTTATTTGTTAGTAAATAATATAAAGACATGATTTTTTATATAAATTGAAAACCTAGGTACTAAATGTAATACAATATGTCACCACCAAGATACCCTTTACCACTGCAGAAGAAGCCAAAGGAACCCAGGGGACAATGGGCTGGGACAAAATAAAATAACTTGATTTCTGCTCCCTGAGAAAAAGGACTCCACATTGGTATAGCTGGTTACTGAGACATTAGTGAAGCTTCTGAGAAAGTGACTTATTTCCCAATGAGAAGGTCCAGACTCATCTGACTTTACCCCTGGATCTTCTCTTTATCCTGCCTGCAGGTGGCACAACCATCTTGCAACCATGACTGCAAAAGCCGCATGCAAAGAGCAAAGCAGCCTAACACCAGGCTGCCTGGTGACTCTGGTGTGCTGCTCCATCCAGGGTTGCCTCCTCATCTGGTGAAGCCCCTGGGGTAATGATTCAGCTTCCTGCAGCTGAAAATGATCCTAATTGATATAAGACAACGCCCACAAAAATGAAAAGGTCTGTTTATTTATCCCGTGAATGTTTACTTGATATCTTTGGTTGGACACAGTGTCAGGAGCTGGGCAAATGCAGAGAACAAGATAAGGAGAAGGTGGGACGAACTGAGAAAGTAGCATGGAATCGTGTACACTACCATATGTATGTAGCTAGTGGGAATTTACTGTATGACTCAGAGAACTCAGACGGGGGCTCTGTGACAACCTAAAGGGGTAGGAGGAGGTGGGAAGTGGGAGGGAGGTTCAAGATGGATGGGACATGGATATACCTGTGGCTGATTCATGTTGGTGTAAGGCAGAAACCAACACAATATTCTAAAGCAATTATTCTTCAATTAAAAGTAAATAAATTTTAAAAAAGGCCGACCCCTTGAGAACTCACCAGAAGGGCAAGAAAGCCAGGCATCTAGTAATAACCTATCCAGAGGTAACCACCTGGGGGATTAATTTCTGTATTTCTTCTTTTCCATGGATCCTGACTATTTTTAACTTCCAGATGTGAACCTTGATCATAGGATGAAGGGCATGATGATCAACATGACTGAAAATGATCAAAGGGGAAAAGCCTGCCGGGAGCAGAGACCATGAGCCATAAAGTGAAACATGGCAGAGAGAGATGAGAGCTCCTTTCCCAGGAAGACAGGTGGGGGCTGCAGTGGAGGGTGGGGGGAAGGGAGGGGGTGGGGTCAATGGAGGAAGCTGTCAGGCAATGAAATGGGAGGGAGGACAGATGCCAGGGTAGTGGGGAGCAGGGATGGGGGTGCAGCTCTGAAAGGACACAGAACCCCACCTCTCAGGGAGCAGAAGGAACCCACAATGATGAGGCCCTAGCTGTACACACTCCCCACTCAGATGCAGACTTGTGGGTCCTGCCCATCACAGAGGAGGGAGGCCCTGGGGGCAACATGCCTTGTGGGTCAACCAGCAGGTCATCAGACGTGCTGCCCAGTTTCCCCGAGTGCCATCAGAAGCCCCCAGCTGAGTCACTGTGACCTGTGTGTCACAGAATTGCATGATTTGTGCCTCGAACACCTCCCCTTCGGTGGGCATGACACCTCCTGTATGTGGGGAGACCTGCTTGGGAGGACAGCCCCACACCGATGGCCCAGGACATTAAGTTACCCCCACAAAATAAGGCAGAGGGCAGGGCCTGGCTGACCAGAGAGGCAGAGCAGTACAGAAGAAAAAAGCCCCCACTACTGGAAGCAGGTGAGTTTGAACAATAGCATGGGGAAACCCAGTCTCATATGGTTTATTTAACTTTGAAACAAACAGCCCTGGGGCGGCGCGGTCACCCATTCTCTGGCCTCTGCACTCCACTGTCGCTTCCATGGGCATCTGACCTGTCTCCCCAACTGCTTCCTCTCCCAACCCACTGGGACCCCCTATTCCTGTACGCACCCCAGCAGCCTGTCCCAAGGGGAAATCTGGAGATTCTCAGACAAAGATGCTGGAAGCCTGGTGACACCACAACTGATCCTGCATGGGCACAGTGGGGAAGATGCTGAGGTGGTGGTTTGGGAAATTCATATTCCATACTGGAAATTTACAAGACCCAAGTAAAAGGGCTTATTACTCCAACTCAAGGAGCCTCTGATTCCCACCCTTCCTGAAAGAGAGGTCGTCTAAGAGAGAGGTCATCTGAGGAAGGGAACCTGCCCTACTGTGTCCAGGGACAGCCACAGGGAATATGCCTCGGACCCTCCAGGCTCTCCCCTTCTGCTGCTCATGTGTCCTCCATCATTGAATTTCTTGCCTTAGTGCCCAACCTGGTTTCTGCTTTTCATCAAAACCTTGAATTTTTTGTTTTACATCACTTGCCCCAACTCAGACTTTGCACCACCTTCAGGACACTGCTTTTAGAATTTTCACGTTGGGTTCCAAACATTCAACCTGTTATGAATTCAGCCTTACACCCAGGATATCATAGGCAAGGTCTCTGTTTCATGTGACCAAAGGCTGTTTGGGGAATGAAACTTTATTCTTATTCCATTATTTAAAAGATCTCTTAACTATAAATATAAATATAAAAAGATCTCTTAAATAATGGAAATAAGAACAATAAAATGATTTCCCCCAATCCAGTCTCCATCCTGCAGCTAGAGTGATTTAAAAAAAAAGAGAAAAGAAAAACCAATTATGGCATGCTTCCAATTAAAGTAATGCTTCTCACTACTTTATGATAAAGGTCTCCAGTCCTAGGGTTTCCCTGGTGACTCAGTGGTAAAGAGTCTGCCATTGCAGGAGACATGGGTTCGATCCCTGGGTTGGGAAGATCCCCTGGAGGAAGAAATGGCAACCCACTCCAGTATTCTTGTCTGAGAAATCCCGTGGACTGAGGAGCCTGGTGGGCTAACAGTCTGTGGAATCACAAAGAGTCAGACACAACTTAGCAACTAAGCAACTCCAGTCCTAGCAGGACTTGCCCCCAAGTCCACTCCCCAACTCCACGCTCCAGCCACACCCCATCCCCCCAGCCACACTGGCCTTTCTCTTTTTTTTGTTTTAACTTTTTATTTTGTACTGAGGTATAGCCCATTAACAATGCTGTGGCAGTTTCAAGTGGACAGCAAAGGGACTTAGCCATACATACACATGGATCCATTCTCCTTCAACGCTCCCTCCCATCCAGGCTGGCACATGACACTGAGCAGACCTCTCTGTGCTGTACGGTAGGTCTTTGTTGGTGACCCACTTTGAATACAGCACACACTGTCCCTTCTTGACCTGCTTCCCACCCCCTCTCCACCTTCTGCTCCTGGAGACCAGGCTCTTCTCCATCACAGCACCAAGTCCACTGCAATTCCTTGTTGACTGAGGTTATTATCTGAGTCATGGGTGACTTTGCCCTGAGACTACTGGTTCCATGAAGTCAGCAAGTGCCTCTTTTCACCCACCAGCCTATTTCCAGGGCCTGCAAAGTAACACATCCTCTACTGAAAATGCTGGTTTTAAAAAACATGTCTCTCTGGTTTGATAGTCAGTAAAACACCAATTATTTCTAACAGGCTCATCAGAATGACAGCTCACATTATGTTAGAGCAATCATGTAACATTAGTAGCACACACTGTTTCATTGTGCAATTTTCTTAGAAAGATTACTGAAGCCTTCTAAAGTAGCCTTTAAAAGGCCTTTAAAAGCCATGAGCTTTCATATCTTGTGGACACACTGCTACAAAGAGCAAAGAGGGGCCTTCCCTGGTAGTCCAGTGGTTAAGAATCTACCTTGCAATGCAGGGACACCAGTTCAATCCCTGGTATGGGAAGATCCCACATGCCAGAGGAGGGGGCGAAGGGAGGGAGAGGGAGCAATTAAGCCCATATACCACAACTACTGAGCCTGTGCTCTATAGCCCAGGAGCTTCAACAACTGAGGCCCACCTGCCCCAGTTACTGAAGCCCACGCACTCTCGAGCCTGTGCTCGGCAACAAGAGAAGTCACCGCAATGAGAAGCCCAAGCGCCAAATCTGGAGAGTGCCCCCACTCATCACAACCAGAAAAAAATCCACTTGCAGCAACGAAGACCCAGGACAGCCAAAAATACATAAATAAATTGGTGGGACTTAAAAAAATAGAATTGTCAGGAAAAAAAAAAAAAAGAGCAAAGACTAAAACACTATCTTTCCGTTACAGGAAATCCTGAAGTGCTTACCTGGGCCCAGATGTCCATGATTACCTCACAGTCTCAACCCACACAGTGTGGGGTCAGCACCCCTCTTCAGGGCTAAGGGTCATCCCTCTTCAGGGCCACAAGTGACATTTGGACTGCAAAGTTCTTGGTCATGGGGGCTTCTCTGTGCGTTGTGGGTGTTTAGCATCATCCCTGACCTTTATCCACTAGAAACCAGCACTGCCCTCCCCTCAAATCAAACAAAAGTGTTTCTAGGCATTGTCACATGTCACACAACGGGGAAGAGGTGAAACCATCCCCAGTTGAGAACTACTGTGATGGCCCAGGAACACTGATGCAGACCTGATGTCAGGCACAGGCTAGAGGCTGAGGAAGGAGCCCCAGAGGAGCAGCTGGCTTCCATTGTCACTATCATCATCATCCTTACTGTCAACATCACCATCATGACCATTATCACCATCAGCAGCATCCACATTATCATCAGCGCCATCATCACTACAACTACCGTCACCATCATCCTTACCAGTAACCATCACCGTCATCCTCACCATCACCATCATCATCTTGACTTCTCTGCACCTTAGTGACACAGCTCCCTGCCCCTCCTTCCACAACAAAGGATTCCATCTTCCCATCCCAGTAACTTAGGGTACCTGGGCTTTTCAGCACTTTTGTCACATGGGCAAGAAAGCACCCTCTGAACTCAGGGTTTCACTATTTCAAATCATATGCTTTAGAGATTAAAAAAGACATCAGTCTATCTGAGAGTCGATTCTTTGAAAATAGGGAGAATCACCCAGAGCATGAAAGGAAAAAAAGTATGAGACCAAGAATTTGGAAAGAGTATGTTTTTATCTGTATGACAGTGAGAAGACTCACCTCTTTCACAGGCACTGCTTCTAGGAGCCATCAATTTTATATATATATATGTTATAAATATACATCCAAACACATATAAATGAAACAATAGCCTAAACAAAACTAAACAAATCTAACAAAAATGTAAATTCATATATGAAACAAAGTTTCATTTTTTCAGTCACTTTGATGAATACTATCCAGCACCATAGATTCTCGCATCCTTTCATCTTTACCTGTTCAATCAAAGTAAATAGCAATGACTTATGCTCACCTAGACTCTATATCTAAAAATTAAATAATTCTGGGAAATCAAATAAAAACCAAAACTTCACATTTATGTTCATATTCTTATCTCTTGAGAATTTCTGAACATCTAAGTCAGAGCAGTTTTAGAAACACTTATTATAGGATTAAGTCACTTACAGAGTCTTTTGCTTCACATATTGGGGTTTTCATTGGTTCGTTTTGCTCTTTATGTTGCATTTACATTCTTTTTTTTTTTTCTTTACATTATTGTGTTGGTTTTGCCATACATTCGTTTTGCTCTTTATTTGTGGAGGAGAGGTTCACTTGGGTTTTAAAAGGACAAGGACTCACTTTTGAATGTAAAACAACTTTTGAATTTTCAATAAGAAATAGGGAAAGATATAAACATTCATTAAATTAAAATACAGTTGTGACCATTTTTAGGGTCTGAGTTGACCTTTGACATCTAAACCTCACTTGCCCAGGCACTCAAGTTGAGTGAACTTAGGTTCATTTTTGATCAACCTTTTGGAAAACAGCAGGACAATGATAGTCACTTCTAGGCCCCAAGTGCTGTACTTTACTCTTTTTTAATCCTCATTTATTGAGTTCTCACTGCAATCCTAAGAGATGGGAACTCGCTTTTAGCAGATAAATCTAAACGCTGAAGGCCTAGTTCAGTTCAGTTTCAGTTCAGTTGCTCAGTTGTGTCTGGCTCTTTGCGACCCCATGGACTGCAGCACACCAGGCCTCCCTGTCCATCACCAACTCCCGGAGTTTACTCAGACTCATGTCCGTTGAGTCAGTGATGCTATCCAACCATCTCATCCTCTGTTGTCCCCTTCTCCTTCCACCTTCAATATTTCCCAGCATCAGAGTCTTTTCAAACGAGTCAGTTCTCCACATCAGGTGGCCAAAGTATTGGAATTTCAGCTTCGGCATCAGTCCTTCCAATGAATATTCAAAACTGATTTCCTTTAGGAGGGACTAGTTGGGTCTCCTTGCTGGCCCTAGCTTTGAAGCCAGCATGGCTCACCATAAACATCCTCCCAGATTCTACTATTCTAACTACTACACAATTGCACTCATCTCACATGCTAGCAATGTAATGTTCAAAATTCTCCAGTTCAAGGGGTTGCAGAGAGTCAGACACGACTAAGCGACTGAACTGACTGAAGGCAATGTCCTTGCACAATTCTGGCTGCTGTATGTTTAACAGGAAAGACTTGTGATGTAAGTGACAGAGCAAAGAAGATTAGCATCACCTCATCCATCCTCCTTCCATCTGCCCAGTGTCAACACAACAGAGCTTGTAGAAAACCAGTCTCAGATCATAGACTCACAAACGACTTCTCTAAATTAAGTTTCAAGAGTCTGTATCCGTGGATACTCATTATACTCTTTGTTATTTGTGTTCAGTTGCTCAGTCGTGTCCGACTCTCTGCAACCCCGTGGACCGCAGCCTGCCAGGTTCCTCTGTCCACTATCTCCCATAATTTGCTCAAACTCATCTCCTTTGAGTCAGTGATGCCATTCAACCATCTTATCCTCTGCCATCTCATCATACTCTTGGTCTCACATAATTCTCTTTGTTTCTGGGACTCACCATCTTTCTAGTAAGCAGCGCCCTGAGTAGTTGTTCTCTTGGAGTTATCTCTCAGATATATTTATGTCCTTCTTCCTCCCAAATAGTAAGGCAATAATGACCAAAAACCATCCTTGCTTCTTAGAATAGCCTTTTTTTCCCCCTCTGAAAACAGATATACTAAAAAACAAAACAAAGAGGCTAATCCTAGGTTTGGCACACTTCCATGAAAATAAGAACCTCTCTGTTGATTCACAAAATACTATCAGCATAAATTCTCAATTTCTTTTTAATGGAAAATTCAAATTCCTGTTTCACCTTTGGATAGATTTTAATTTAATTTACTTTGATATTGGGACTGTTATCTTGAAGAACAGCAACAAACACCAACTCCTAAGAATTAAATGTCCTTGTTGCACTTGAAATGATAAGGAAATATGATTCTAAAATGAGCTAAAATTGAAAACTTAATTATTATTCTTAACTAACATCTCACCCATCACCGATTGCCTCTTAAAATAAATAAAATAAATAAATATTTTAAAAATACAACATCGCCACCTAGTGCTCTGGATAGAAATTATGAAAAGATCAGGAAGTTGAAGGCTGGAAGAAATTCCACCTTAAATCCTATCTTCACTGGGAGAATCTAACAAATACATATACACATATAAATAAGTAGGAGGAAATTGGCAAATGGTAATGCCACTTATAGCATCAAGGTGTATGAGGGACTGAATCAACTAGTAAGTCTTTGCAGGCAACGAATGGCATTTTTGCTGATAGGTTTGCAAATTTCAAACTGTACTTATTGCCTCTCAAATAGACTTCCTGCCCACGCTCCCTCCAAAAATAGTCCAAGCTGCCTATGTTCACAGAGTAGAATATAAAACAGTAACATTGCGGCACTTAGGAGAAGCCTTGGAGGACAGCTCACCCATTTATACTTTTATGGATGAGGACACTCAGTTCCAGCAAGATGTTGTCATTCAGTCACTTAGTCGTGTCCTACTTTTTGAGACTCCATGGACTACAGCATGCCAGGCTCCTCTGTCCTTCACTATCTCTCAGAGTTTGCTCAAACTCAAGTCCACTGAGATGGTGATACCATCCAACCTTCTCATCCTCTGTTGACTCCTCTGCGCCCTCTTCTCCTCCTGCCTTCAGTCTTTCCCAACATCAGGGTTTTTTTCAGCAGTCAAATCCACACCTTCAGCTTTGGTGGGCTTGGGCCACTGACCCTTTCTCAGGGGTGTCCATCCACTCAGCTTTCATCCTTTTTTGCCAAGATCAGTCACTGAGTCAAAATGGATGAGATTTGAATCAAGTGTTTATTTTGTTAACTGTATTATGCTAACGTTGATGCCTTAGTTTTCATAATTGTTCTAACAGTAGGCAAGATGCTCATATTAAGGGGAGTGGTGTTAAAGGATATACAGAAACCCTTTTCTGCAAGCTTAAAATTGGATCAAAATTTAAAGATTCTTTAAGAGAAGTTCAAGCAAATAGCTGGAAGGAATGACCCTGTGCCCATTCCAGGGTCATTCTTGCTTTGTTTATTTTAAAACCTGGTACTGTGTAGGATCCTGTGGGCACAAAAGCCTTTCTCAGTCCCTTGCTTCCCCCCAACCACCACCCCCCTGCTTTCCTGATTACAGGAAATAGGCTGCATTCAGCAGCCTCTAGGACCTTCCCAGAGTTCAAAAGAGCTGGTTCAAACAGTTGCTAATCAGGAAAGGGAGGGGATGCAGAGACAAGGGAGGAGCAGTCAAGAAACTACGGTGCAGCCTTGGGACAGTCCTGGTTCCCCCTCAAGGGACACACACAGCAATACCTTAGAGCTACCCTGCAGACACTGAAACCCCCACCCAGTGGGAGAATTCAACTGTCCGCTGCCCACAAGCAAGGAGACCCCAGACCTGTTAGAACCAGAAGCTTGAGGTTGCTGACTCCCACTTACCTCACCATCCGCCAATCAGAAGAATGTCCAGGGCTGACCACCCTCTCTGAACCTTGACTATAAAACTCCTCACTACCCCTCCAGTGCAAAACACAGTTTTGTAGGGCTTTAGCCAGCTGTGGCCCCCTTTGCCTGGCAAAGCAATAAAGTTCCTATTTTTGACTTCACCCAAAACTCTGTCTCTGAGAATTAAATCTGTACTGGGGTACAGAGGCTGGAGTCAGCTTCAAATCTAGCTTGAAAACTTGACTTTGAACCATACGTGTGTGTTAGTTGCTCAGTGACACCCAACTCTTCGGTGGCCCTATGGACTGTAGCCCAGCAGGCTCCTTCCTCTGTCCATGAGATGTCCCGGGCAAGAATACTGGAGTAGGTAGACATTCCCTTCTCCAAGGGAATCTTTCCAACCCAGGTATCCCATATTGCAGGCAGATTCTTTACCATCTGAACCACCAGGGAAGCCCCTGAACCACGTTACCCTAAAGAAATCACGCTTCCAGGTATAGTCTGAGTCCTGAGTTAGGAGACACACTCACAATTTCTGCTCTCAGGCTATTGCATCCACCAGTCATGCCATTACCATCTGCTCACATCCATCTTTCCCTTCTGTGAGTTGTGTTCTCTGCTCCCTGTTTTATTGGTCTCCTAATTTCACAATAGATTGAGGGGCTAAATCCCATTTTATGGCTTGCCATGCAGGCTACTAATGTCTTCTTCTGTCTAATTCCAGCCAACCACAAAACAACAATTTCCTCCCAGAAGGGGAGACTAGTGCAAAGGTAATTCTCTCCTCCTGTGCCAGAGATGCCAGCAGTTAAGGGATGTGAGTTACCACGATTCAGACACTCACACTACAGGAAGAAGAATACTGTGTTACACAACTGCAGTGTTTAACCCGGGGAGCTGACTCCTCTAAGAGGCCTTCCAGACAGAATCATCTGCACCTAACATTTCTTTTCATTCTTTTTTTTTTTTTTTTTGTAGTTTCTTAGTTATGTTTCTGTTAGGGAGTTAGAAAAGGAGTCTGGAATGGCGGCCGCTAAAAGGCAAGGAAGGGAAAAGCCCACGAAAATTGAACAAAGGAAGGTTGGAGGACCGGAGTGAGGACCTCAGGAAAAACAAACAGCACTCCTGGCTAGCCCAATTTACATAGGGCAGGCCCAGGGGGAGGAGCCAAAATTGGGCCAGAGGCCTCTCTTCTCTTTGCATCTTTTGGGTTGGCATGCCCTCAGGCCTTGAGAATGTTATTTTCCTTTACTTTCTAACTAAAACTGAGCTGTAACTCGGAGCTGTAACACTGGTCCATCCCAGGGCTGGTCCATCTGAAGGCTGTAACGCTGGTCTGTCCAAGGGCGGTAATGCTCATCCGTCACTTCAAATTTTTGTATTCCACCAGACAGAACCGAGGAAATTACAAACTCCCCAACATTTCCATTCTAGAGCGTATGGAATTACTCCCTGTTATGAAACATGATGCCATTAGCACCTTATAATTTTTTTTTTTGTTTTCTCTTCCCAGCCTTGTAAATTTTTATTTTTATGTTGTCAAGATTTAGAACTTGTTGCCTAACATTTCTGAAGGAACTCCACAGTGCACCTAGGGAAGGGGGGGTGAGGAGTCTCAGGGCAGAGGCAAGAGGATATAAGATTTAGGGAAGCAGATACCCACACATCAGCTTGCACACAGATTTGATTTTACCAAGCATTTTCCACTAGTTGGGTTTCCCAGGTGGTTCAATGGTACAGAATCTGCCTGCCAATGCAGGAGACGCAAGAGAGGCAGGTTCGATACTTAGGTCAGGAAGATGCCCTGGAGAAGGAAATGGCAACCCACTCCAGTATTCTTGCCTGGGAAATCCCATGGACAGAGGAGCCTGGGGGGCTACAGTCCATGGGGTTGCAAAGAGGTGGACACAACTGAGTACATACACATACCCCACTTATTATCTCATTTGATACAGAATAACTTTGTAATATATCAGACTTCTTATCCATGTTGTTCAGATAAGAAGACAGACCTTGAGTGAATCTTGAGTGCATTTAAGAAGGCTCTTCGGAACAAAAAGCAAGTTAATGTGGAGCCAGGACCAGCTTCTGTTATGACATAGTCTGGACTTTTCCTATCACTAATTTCTGTTGTTTTCTTTCTTAAAGAGGCCATCTCCATCTGCCCACAATAAGATCCAGGTGCCCAGAATGCCAGCCCTCTGCTGAGTGGAAGCCGCCTCCAACCGCCCTCCCCTTTCCGCAGGCCCAGTGGCCAGAGCCTCTGGGGCCACAGTGAGCATGGCTGGCCAAGGAGAGGCTACACACCTGAAATTAGAGCCGAATGAAACCAGATCTAAATTCTGGCAACAGAGATGCCTGCCCAACTAGCTTTCCAGCTGATGCTGACTAAGGTTGTTCTCTCATACAAAGATGAATTGCAGGGACTTTCCTACAGTCCAATGGTTAAGACTCTGTGCTTCCAATGCATGGAGTTCAGGTTTGATCCCTTGTCGGGGAGCTAAGATCCCACCTACTATGCAGTGCCACAAAAAAATTAAGAATTTTTTTAAATCATTATATAATGATTCTTTTAGAAAGATGAATTACAAAATCACATCATTTTTACTAGTCAAATATATGCAGCCCCACGAGATGAAAAAGCTCCACACCCACTTCATCCCCATCCTTGGACTATGCCATTGAGAGGGTAAAAGGGGTCCTTTGGATGGAGGTGTAAATCTGTGCAATTTAAAGAGACCCATTGAAGGCACAGCACCACCCCAGCCACCAAGGAAAGAGCAGCAGAAATAAGGTGTTGCCCCTGGATCTCAGATGAGAAATGAGACAGACTTCCTGGGGTCACAAGGGGGAGAACCCTGGGTTTAAGTCCCACTACAAACTAGTGGGCTCTCCTGGGCTCAACTCTGTCTCCTCCAAGGAGCCCTCTACCCCCAGAGACTGGTGGCAAGGTTGAACGGAGACCATTTCCAAAGACAGAAGACAAAAAACACTATTTGGGCTAAAACTATTAACATATGCTCATCCTTACTGGAGCCTGTCTCCTCAGATCGCATATCTTGTTGTGTTTGTGTAGTTATCAGTGCCAAAGCCTGGGAGCAAGGTAACGACTGGGAGACACACAAAAGACAAGAGCTGCCCTTATTCCCTCCATGGCAGACAGTAAATGACATTTCTCACCTACAATTCTTATAGACAAGCCGGAGGCTGAGGCAATGACTGTCTCATACATCTGGCCTGCACTGCTCTGGGGCTCGCTATAAACGCCTTTCAATTTGAAAACATCAGTGAAAGCAGATGCGCAGGAAGAGAAATGGGTGCTTTTATGGGACTTTGAAAGTGCTGTGCTCTTTGTTTCTAGAGTTATTGTCTCTGTTCCATCTCTTCCTGCAGGTTGGGCACCTCGATGTTTCATGATGAAGACTATGGTGGTACAAGTATTCTAGTATGAATACTAATGATGTCTGATTGAACACTAGTTCATTTTTGAGATAACCAGCTAGTGATTTTGATTTGAAAATAGGTATGCAAATAATTTTGGGATTCCCAAGTGATGCTAGTGGTAAAGAATCCGCCTGCCAGTGCAAGAGACATAAGGGACTTGTGTTTGATCCCTGGCTCAGGAAGATTCTCTGAAGGATAGCAACTCACTCCAGTATTCTCGCCTGGAGAATCCCATGGACAGAGGAGCCTGGCGGGCTACAGTCCATGGGATCACACAGAGTCGGACACGACTGAAGTGACTTAGCATGCACTCACACATACAAATAATTATATACATCACAAGGAAAGGAACACAATGTGTGTTTTTAATTTTTTATGTTAACAATCACTGAACAAAAGCAAAGTGAGAAGTACTCTTTCTCCGTGCCATATAGCTACGCAAGCTCACCTATTTGAGGACAAGTGGGACACTATGAGCAAACTTGAAAACAGAAAACGCAGGAAACTACCCATAAAATTAGCAGATGTTTTCAGGTAATTCTCAGTGATAAGGAGGGAAATTAAAGAAACAGGATTGCCTCATGGTGGCAGAACTGAAAATTGGCAGAACCTTTCAGGAAGATGGTTTGGTGGGATGTCTCAGTACCCTTATAACTGCTCTTCCTCTGCAATGAGTCATGTCTGTTTGAAGAAATAATCTAGAGAAATAATCCTGGATGTAGGGAAAGGCTCAAGACACAACAGGGCTCATCTCAGCATTCTTTATCCTAAGGGAAATATTAGAAATGACTGAGCAGGTATGGGAGAGAGACATTATCAAAATGGTGGAATGGGTATTTTCTAAAAAGCTTCTCCCCAAAGAATACCAATTTAAAAAAAAACAAACAGTTTTTATTTTGTATTGTGGTATAGCTGATGTGAACAGCAAAAGGACTAGCCATACACGTGTATGGACTGCCACATAACATGGAGCAGAATTCCATTTGCCATACAATAGGTCCCTGTTGGTTATCCATTTTAAATATAAAAGTGTTGAACACCAATTTTAATAATTACCCGCCAGCGAGAGAACCTTCATGCAAGTCCAGCAGAAGGGTTCCAACATGCCATGGGCACAAACGTTGAGTGCCTTAGGCACACTCGTTAAGAGGAACAGTATCACTTTACCAAGTCACCTCTTTCCCAAGGGTCACAGTTCAGGGCCAGGACTGAGGTCCATAATCTTTCTCAGAGGAAAAGGGAGAGGAGACGAGAGAATGCCTTTCTTCCAGGTCGGTGCACAGCACTGCCAGAGAGGCCCGTTTCATCCACGTCCCTTGCAGAACGCCGCAGTGTACGGCATGACGGGGATGAGGAGCGGTTGGGAGGACAGCAGCAAGAGCTCTCAGAGAGCACCAGAAGGGAGCAGACCCTGCTCTTCACCTCATCATCTCCAACAGGAAGACTCCCATGAGCCACGAGGGACACCCTGCCTCCATCCTCCCCCCCACTCCCGCTGGTCCACAAGCACCTCCACGTGCCACACCCTGTGGCTGGCTCCCAGGGCAGGAAAGTATGAGCCTCTGCAGATGGCTGGTGAGCACATGTAGAAAGCCAGTCAGACTCTGCAAGATTGGGAGAAAACACACACACTTGAGCAATTGGCACCACCAGAGGGGAAGCACAAAGTTTTGTGCTAAACTGTTCTGTTATGTCCAACTCTTTGCAACTCCATGGACTATAACCCACCAGGTTCTTCTGTCCATGGGGTTTCTCAGCCAAGAAGTCTGGATCAGGTTGCCATTTCCTTCTCCAAGGGATCTTCCCCACCCAGAGATTGAACCCAGGTCTCCTGCACTGGCAAGCAGGTTCTTTACCACTGTGTCACCTGGAAAGCCCAAAGAATACAATTCTAAAAATTCCCTCCAAAGGAAACAATAAGTATGAAACAAGGATATCCATAGAAAAGACTGAGAAATCTCAGGATCCTGAGCAAAACTGATGGAAGGTGTTAGTCTTCTGAAGCCAGTGAGTGTAGACTGGAGGAAGTGACTCTTCAAAGGCAAAGACAGTAATGCAAGACTTTAAGGAGCATGGAAAAGCAAGGAAACATGTCACCACCAAAGAAACACAATCCTAAGGAAACGGAGATCTGTGATTTGCCACATAAATAATTCAAAATAGTTGTTTTCAGAAAGCTCAATGTGCTACAAGAAAACACAAAAAGACAGTCCAAAATCAAGGAATTGATACACACACAGAATGAGAAACTTAACTTAAAGATAGAAATTATAAAAAAAAAAAAAAGAAGAAGAAGAAGTAAACTGAAATTCTGGAGCTTGGAAACTACAGGGAATAAAGTGAAAAATGCCCTAGAGAGCAATAGCAGACTTGATCAAGGAGAAGAAAAAGACCTTGAGAAGTCAAAAACAGGTCACTGGAAATTATCCATTCAGAAGAAAACAAAGGAAATAAAAGAATGGACAGAGGGGGAAGAAAGTATACACGAACCATGGGAAACAATTAAAAGAAACAATCTACAGTTACTGAAGTCCCAGAAAGAGACGAGAGGAAGCTTATTTAAAATATTAATTCTTGAGAACTTCCCAAAGCTGTGGAGAGATTTGGACATCCAAGTTCATAAAATTCATAATTCCCAAAAAAATCTATTCCAAGATAGCACTGGATTCCCCAATGGCTCAGTGGTAAAGAATCCACCTGCCCAATGCAGGAGACTCAGGTTCAATCCTTGGATTGGGAAGCTCCCTTGGAGAAGGAAATGGCAATCCACTCTAGTATTCTTGTCTGGGAAATCCCATGGACAGAGGAGCCTTGTGGACTGTAGTTCATGGAGTCACAAAGAGTCAGACACAACTAAGCATGCACGGCAGGAGGAAGAGGGCATTACTAAAAATCAAAGAAAGAATTTTAGAAGCAGCAAAAGAAAATTTCCTCATATGTAAGGGAAATGTGATAAAGCTCCAATTAGATTTCTCAGCTGAAACTCTGCAATCTGGAGACAGCAAAATAACATACTCAAAATGCAGAAAGGGCAGAAGGTCCAACCAAGAATACTTTACCCATAAAATGTGTACTTCAGAAAGAAAAAAAAAAAAAGGAGAAAGAAAGACTTTCCCAGACAAACAAAAACCGAGGGAGTTCATCACCACTAGTTCTGCTTCACAAGAAGCACTGAAAGAGTTCTTCAAGCTGAAGTGAACGGAAGCTAATTACTAACATGAAAATGTAAAACCCACTGTAAAGGTGAGTATACAGTTAAATTCTAAAACTGCAATGCTGAGTATGAAAACACAGCTGGATTAAAAGTAAAGGAATAGGCAGTGACAATGGCTGGACTAAGCAGGTCACCTGCAGATGTGGAGATGGGTTGGCAAGGAGGGCTATCACTGTGAAGACCTAGAGACAAAAGGCATGACAAACAAACCAGAAACTCAGAAGGTATTTCATGCATGGGGTTTGTAAGAAAGGAGATCACTGTCACTATTCACATGATCTGTCTAACAGTCCATCTGGTATATGTGCAAGTATTTTCAGTGAGCCCTACTGTGGCCGGACTGCCCCTTCCTTCACTGAAGCCCCGCTGCAGGGCTCAGTAATCAAGGAAGACTTGGAGAAGGAGCAAAGTGCAGTGGAGACCAAGAGCAGCTCTTGCCCTGTGCCTCTGTGGGGGGTTGCCACTATGGGGAGAACTGTGCTTATCTGCTCGGAGACAAGTGTGATATGTGTGAGCTGCAGGTCCTCCATCCCGTGGATGCTGCCCAGAGCTCACAGCATATAAAATCCTGCATCAAGGCCAATGAGAAGGAGGACATGCAGCTCTTGTTCGCTGTGCAGCACAGCAAGGACATGATGTGTGGCATCTGCCTGGAGGCAGTCTATGAGAAAGCCAGCCCCAGAGAGCGCTGCTTCAGGATCCTCTCCAACTGCAACCACACCTACTCTCTCAAGTGTATTTGCAAGTGGAGGAGTGCTAAGCAATTTGAGAGCAAGATCATAAAGTCCTGCCCAGAATGCCAGATCACATCTAACTTTGTCATTCCAGGTGAGTACTGGGTGGAGGAGAAAGAAGAGAAGCAGAAACTCATTCAGAAATACAAGGAGGCAATGAGCAACAAGGCGTGCAGGTATTTTGATGAAGGCCGTGGGAGCTGCCCATTTGGAGGGAACTGTTTTTACAAGCATGTGTACCCTGATTGCCATAGAGAGGAGTCACAGAGACAGAGAGTGGGAACAGCAAGCAGATACTGGGCCCAATGAAGGAACCATTTCTGGGAGCTCATCGAGGAACAAGAGAATGGCAACCCTTTTGACGACGAAGAGGAGGTTGTCACCTTTGAGCTGGGCAAGATGTTGCTTATGCTTTTAGCTGCGGGTGGGGACAATGACCTGACAGACTCTGAAGATGAGTGGGACTTGTTTCACAATGAGCTGGAAGATTTTTATGACTTGGATCTATAGCAGCTCGGCAGGGTGCGTGACCCGGTCTGCAAAGCCTCAGGTGGCAGCAGGCCTCAGGGGAGGCAGTCCTGCATCTCAACTCCAGGTGCTGTAGTAGAGTCATTTTTACCCAGGGCCTGTCTTCTCAACCCCTTACCTTTCCCCAAGGAGTATCTTGTGTTCTCTGTTTAAACAAGTTACGAAAATAAATCTGAAAGTTAATTTTTTTGTAACATGAATTTAACTGTCTGGTTAGTGTAGGTTTGTCCCATTGTGTTTTCCACCAGATCCACACAGTTCGAGGGGAGTGTTTCTGGATTTCCGGGACTCAATGTTGAGGACCCCAGGTTCAGAAGTAACAGCACTGGCCCCGATTCCTTGGAGGTCCAGGAATCAGGGTGATGGGTGAAGGATCTGAACTGTAGCAAGGAGCCTCATTCTGCTCTAAACTTGGGAGTTGGGTACCTGGTTTCTGATGAAATCTGTACATCTGTGTTTTCTATCTGGTCCCTGTCCTGTCATCCCCTCCCCTGTGCATTCATCCTGTGGTTTTGGTCTCTTGATGCATTGCACACAAGTAATATTACTGGGTAACCAGAACCAGGTGTGAATGGTATTTGAAATTTTTACCATGTCTAGAGAGATAGGAAAATTGTAAAAGGACACACATAAAAGACAGGACTGGAAGAAAATAGTGCAGTTGGAAACTGACTCTCCAAGGCTGATGGACTTGGGATGTGCGAGTGTGACTACGTGACAAGCTTCCCATTCCTGCATGGACACAGTGTTTGTAGCCTTAGCGAAAAATCTCGGTTTAGTGGTTTCAGCCTCATGGGGCAAATAGATCTTAAAAGACAAAGCAGTTTATTGGTAGCTGTTAATAGAGCAGAGCTAGCTCTGTCTGTATAAACAGAGAAATGGGCTTAGCCATAGAAGTGCAAAACTATCTGGGTATCCCATGTATTAATACAACTAAGGGCTTGGGTCCACAGTTGTGTTTAATGTTGTATGATCTCCAAGACTTCCCAGTCCAGGCACTTTTTGACAAACCTTTGTCCTCATTTGAGGGTTTCTTGTCAGGTTTTTGTGTTCTGTTTTTGTGGATATTTGCCTCATTCCATCCCCAAGCTTTTCTGCTAGACAGTGTGATTCAAATCTATATTCTAAGGTGGTTTCTGTAGTGGAGTCATTGGTTGGCAGCATAGTAAGTCAGGCTTTTCCACTAAAAGGGGAAACAAAGGGTCATAATCCACAAGATAAGCTAATGTTAAATTGTTAGGAGAATCCCTGAATCAGAAATTTTAGCTTTGTGTTTTGTTGCTCTCTTTCCTGAAAATAACTTGGAGGTGCCCTGGATGTGTCCATCTGCTATTCTGATGCCTCAGATATCACTAATTCTTTTCATGTTAAGAAAAAAAAAAAAACAGTAATTGTTGTAGAGGTCTTTGTATTTTGCAACTACCCTTTTGTAAGAGGCACTTCTCCCAAATAAAACAATATCTAAACCACTCCTCACCCCAAAAAAGGAAAGACACAGAGACAAACATGTTACAATAACACTAAGTAAAAGAAAGAGGAGTGGGTAATTCACTTTAAGACAGAATAGACCTCAGAGCAAACAAAGAAAATTATTAGCTTAGACAAAGGGATTACAATGGCAAAAGGGGTCAGTTCTTCCAGGAGACATGACAATATTTCTGTTCAGTTTAGTCGCTCAGTCACGTCCAACTCTTTGTGGCCCCGTGGAATGCAGCACACCAGGCCTCCCTGTCCATCACCAACTCACAGAGCTTGCTCAAACTCATGTCCATTGAGTCGGTGTGGCCATCCAGCCATCTCATCCTCTGTTGTATTCTCCTCCTGCCTTTAATCTTTTCCAGTGGCAGGGTCTTTTCCAATGAGTCAGTTCTTCGCATCAGGTGGCCAAAGTATTGGAGTTTCAGCTTCAGCATCAGTCCTTCCAATGAATATTCAGGACAGATTTCCTTTAGGATTGACTTACTTGACCCTGCAGTCCAAGGGACTCTCAAGAGTCTTTTCCAACACCATGGTTCAAAGGCAGCAATTCTTCAGCGCTCAGCTTGCTTTATACTCCAACTCTCACATCCATACAGGACCACTGGAAAAACCATAGCCTTGACTAGACGGACCTTTGTTGGCAAAGTGATGTCTCTGCTTTTTAATATGCTGTCTAGTTGGTCATAGTTTTTCTTCCAAGGAGCAAGTGTCTGTTAATTTCATGGCTGCAATCACCATCTGCAGTGATTTAGGAGTCCAAGAAAATAAAGTCTGTCTCTTGTTTCCATTGTTTCCCCATCTATTTGCCATGAAGTGATGGGACCAGATGCCATGATCTTTGTTTTTGGAATGTTGAGCTTTAAGCCAGCTTTTTCACTCTCCTCTTTCACTTTCATCAAGAGGCTCTTTAGTTCCTGTTCACTTTCTGCCATAAGGGTGGTGTCATCTGCATATCTAAGGTTACTGATATTTCTCCCAGCACTCTTGATTCCAGCTTGTGCTTCATCCAGCCCGGCTTTTCACATGATGTACTCTGCATATAAGTTAAATAAGCAGGGTGACAATATACAGCCTTGACGTACCCCTTTTCCAATTTGGAAGCAGTCTGTTGTTCCATGTCCAGTTCTAACTGTCACATCTTGACCTGCATATAGATTTCTTAGGAGGCAGTTAAGGTGGTCTGATATTCCCATCTCTTTCAGAATTTTCCACAGTTTTTTGTGATCCACACAGTCAAAGGTTTTGGTGTAGTCAATAAAGCAGAAGTAGATGTTTTTCTGGAATTCTCTTGCTTTTTCTATGATCCAAGGAATGTTGCCAATTTGATCTCTAGTTCCTCTGCCTTTTCTAAATCCAGCTGAAATATCTGGAAGTTCATAGTTCACATACTGTTGAAGCCTGTCTTGGGGAATTTTGAGCATTACTTTGCTAGTGTCTGAGATGAGTGCAATTGTGCAGTAATTTGAACATTCTTTGGCATTGCTCTTCTTTGAGATTGGAATGAAAACTGATCTTTTCCAGTCCTGTGGCCACTGCTGAGTTTTCCATATTTACTGGTATACTGAGTGCAGCACTTTCACAGCATCATCTTTCAGGATTTGAAATAGCTCAACTGGAATTCCATCACCTCCACTAGCTTTGTTGATAGTGATGCTTCCTAAGGCCTACTTGACTTCACATTCCAGGATGTCTGGCTCTAGGTGAGTGATCACACCATCATGGTTATCTGAGTAATGAAGATCTTTTTTGTACAGTTCTTCTGTGTATTCTTGCCACCTCTTCTTAATATCTTCTGCTTCTGTTAGGTCCATACCATTTCTGTCCTTTATTGTGCTCATCTTTGCATGAAATGTTCCCTTGATATCTCTGATTTTCTTTGAAGAGATCTCTAGTCTTTCCCGTTCTATTGTTTTCCTCTATTTCTTTGCACTGATCACCGAGAAAGGCTTTCTTATCTCTTCTTACTATTCTTTGGAGCTCTGCATTCTAATAGGTGTATCTTTCCTTTTCTCCTTTGTCTTTAGCTTCTCTTCTTTTCTCAGCTATTTGTAAAGCCTCCTCAGACAACCATTTTGCCCTTCTGCATTTCTTTTGGGGGCGATGGTTTTGATCACTGTCTCCTATACAATGTACTAACCTCTGTCCACAGGTCTCCAGGCACTCTGTCTATCAGATCTAATTCCTTAAGCTATTTGTCACTTCCACTGTATAATTGTAAGAGATTTGATTCAGGTCCTACTTGAATGATCTAGTGGTTTTCCCTACTTTCTTCAATTTAAGTCTGAATTTGGCAATAAAGAGTTCATGATCTAAGCCACAGTCAGCTCCCAGTCTTGTTCTTGCTGACTGTGTAGAGCTTCTCCATCTTTGGCTGCAAAGAATCTAATCAATCTGATTATATTTAATCAGTCTGATGATGTCCATGTGTAGAGTCTTCTCTTGTGCTGTTGGAAGAGGGTGTTTGCTATGACCAGTGTGTTCTCTTGGCAAAACTCTTAGCCTTTGCCATGCTTCATTTTGTACTCCAAGGCCATATTTGCCTGTTACTCCAAGTATCTCTCTTTTTTTTTTTTTAATTTTCTTTACTTTATTGTGTTGGTTTTGCCATACATTGACATGAAACCACCATGGGTATACATATGCTCCCCCTCTAGAACCCCCCTCCCTCCTCCCTCCCAATTCCCTCCCCCTGGGTCATCTCGGTGCACCAGCCCCGAGCATCAACCCTGGGCTGGCGATTGATTTCACATATGATAATTAACATGTTTCAATGCCATTCTCCCATATCATCCCACTTCCTACTTTCGCACTGCAGTCCCCTATAATGAAAAGGACATCTTTTTTGGGTGTTAGTCCTAGAAGGTCTTGTAGGACTTCATAGAACTGTTCAATTTCAGCTTCTTCAGCATTAGTGGTTGGGGCATAAACTTGGATTACTATGATATTGAATGGTTTGCCTTGGACACAAGCAGAGATCATTGTGTTCTTTTTGAGACTGAACCCAAGTACTAGATTTCAGACTATTGTTGACTATGAGGGCTACTCCATTTCTTCTAAAGGATTCTTGCCCACAGTAGTAGACATAATGGTCATCTAAATTAAATTGGCCCATTCCAGTCCATTTTAGTTCACTGATTCCTAAAATGTCCATGTTCACTCTTGCCATCTCCTGTTTGACCACTTCTAATTTACCTTGATTTATGAACCTAACAGTCCAGGTTCATATGCAATATTGCTCCTTACAGAATTGGAATTTACTTCCATTACCAGTCACATCCACAACTGGGTGTTGTTTTCACTTTGGCTCCATTCCTTCATTCTTTCTGGAGTTATTTTTCCACTCTTCTCCATTAGTATATCGGGCACTTACCAACCTGGGAAGTTCATTTTTCAATGTCATATCTTCTTGTCTTTTCATACTGTTCATGGGTTCTCAAGTTAAACATACTGAAGTAGTTTGCCATTCCCTTCTCCAGTGGACCACGTGTTTTCAGAACTCTCCACCATGACCCGTCCATTTTTGATGGTCCTCCATGACATGGCTCATGGTTTAATTGAGTTAGAAAAGGCTGTGGCCCATGTGATCAGTTTGATTAGTCTTCTGTCATTGTGGTTTTCATTCTGTCCACCCAATGACAGATAAGGATAAGAGGCTTGTGGAAGCTTCCTGGTGGGAAAGACTGACTGTGGGGAAAACTGGATCTTGTTCTGATGGGTGGAGCCATGCTCAGTAAATCTTTACTCCAATTTTATGTTGATAGGCAGGGCTCTGTTCCCTCCCTGTTGTTTGATCTTAGGCCAAACTATGGTGGAGGTATTGAAGATAATGGTGACCTCCTTCAAAAGGTCCCACATACGCACTGCTGCACTCAGTGCCCCCGACCCTGCAGGAGGCCACCGCCAACCCATGCTTCTGCCAGAGACTCCTGGACATTCACAGGCAAGTCTGGGTCAGTCTCTTGTGGGATCACTTCTCCTTTCTCCTGGTACCTAGTGCACATAAGGTTTTTTTTTGTGTGCCCTCCAAGTGTCTGTTTCCCCAGTCCTGTGTAAAGTTCTGTAATCAAATCCCACTGGCCTCCAAAGTCAAATTCTCTGGGAGTTTTCAGTCCCTTTGCCAGATCCCCAGGTTGGGAAATCTGTGGTGGGTCCTAGAATTTTCTTAACAGTGGGAGAATTTCTTTGGTATAATGTCCTGCAGTTTCTGGGCCATCTGCTCAGCAGCTCTATGGTGGGGTTAATAGCAGCCTCATCCAAGAGGGCTTATGCCACAGGCTGTGTGATCCAGGTAGCTGCCTGGTCACCCACCAGGTGACCGCCAAGGGCACCTCTGCCCCCTGAAGGAGCCCCAAGTCAGCAGCATCTGCAAGCCTGGCAGCTGCTGGAATTTCAGGTTCAGCTTCCTTCTAGGTAGGGGCTAGGAGGCAGCCGGTACCAAGCCCACAGGCGGCCATGCAGGGGATGGGATCCGAGAGGAGACCTTCCTGCAGTCCTCAGTGCCCACTGACCTACCGACGACCCTAGGGGCTTCCTTCCTGTAGCCTCTCCTCCCACTCGTCTCAGCACACCTGGCTGCTCCACTTTCTCTAAAAGGAGGACAATGACTCATCTTCTCCTGCTCCAGTGCCTTTCATGCTCAACAGAATGCATCCATCTTCTCGTCTTACAGAGAAAATGGCACTGAGGCACGGCAGCATCATCCCCTGACTCCTCACACAGGAACACAGCAGCACCTTACACACCCCGGCTTTGTCCCCAACAGTGAGGATGCTGTCCGTCTTCCCACCTGTGAGCAGTGACCCCCCTGGCCATTCACCCCATCAGCCAGTCTCCAGGGCCTTGTCCTCTACAGGACGATCATGTGTGGGTATATGTAATAACTGTCTCTGCTGCAATTCACCCTCTTTAATCAGACACATCCACCAGCTTTAAATTAACCACCTCCTACTTCTCTGAGATCCTTTCCGCTGCTTTTGAGTAAGTTTCCGCTTATTGTATTTTAAAGCACACTGGGATGACTGGGTGTTGCTACTGGCAAAGAATCTGTCTCCATCAATGCAAGAGATGTAGGAGATAAGGATTCGATCCCTGGATTGATCCAGGAAGACCCCTGGAGGAGGATATGGCAACCCACTCCAGCATTCTTGACTGGAAAATCCCATTGACAGAGGAACCTGGCCGGCTATAGTCCACGGGATTGCAAAGAGTTGGACACCACTGAGTATCTGAGCACAGCACAGAGATGACCTTCATATGACCTTAGCCACTACCCTATGTCCTTTCGGACCCTCATAAATCTCTTTAAAAGTTATCTAGAGGATCTAGATGGAGTAATAAATTTGTGTTCTGGTCCACTCCCTCTGGTACCAGCCATGATACTTGAAATAGAGAGGAAATCAAAGCAAAATGACTTGTCTCAAACAACAAAACCAAAAAGGATAAACCATAAAGGAAGATACTTATAAGTCTAAGGACATTGAAATTGAAAACATTTGTTCAAAGAAAGACACCAAAACAAACTGAAGGGTAAGGCACAGATTGAAAAAATATTTTGTAATGCACATTCCTGAGAAAAGATTTGGGTACAGAAAACGTAAGACATTCCCAGATGTTAATAAGAAGAAATAGTAGAAATCTCCAGAGAACAATGGGCCAAAAGATGAGGTGATGCAGAAGAGGAAGCCAAACTGCCCGTAAATGAAATAACCACATTCACCTCCATTCAGGCTCATGACCTTACATCCCAGGACCCCACTTCCAACAGTCCTCTGACACGTGTACAAAGAGGCAGATGATGGTGCATTCAGGACAACAGTGCAACAATAAAAACCTGAAGCAGTTTAAATGTCCATTACACATCACATACATACACATGTTCACACATGCATGCATTATACACACATGTCACAAACACACGTGTTTACATTACATGTGTGCACACACATGCACTCGCGTTACATGCATATGGACATCACATACAGGAATGCACGAATGCACGTTCCGTTACATGTGTGTGCACCCAGTGCACACATGTACACGCTGCATGCACATGTGCACACATGCATGCATGCATATGCCCAGAAGACTGTACTCTGTCCCACTCCACAATGCCCCCCTCTCCCAGCTACCAATAACTCCCTTAAAGGCAGTGGCTCATGAGCTATATTAAATGACATCCTCCAGTGTATTTAACGGACTCAAACACTAAAAGGTAAATTAAAAATCTAAAATAATCAATATGTAACAGTGGAATGACAAGCGAATGCTCTTGTTTTATGTGAGAGCATCATGTCCTTCCTCTTTCATCCTCAGTTTAAACCCCATCTGCTGCTAAACCTGGCCAAATTGCATGACAAGTCAGGAAATAAAACAAGCATGATGGAACCAAAAAAGCCTCCAGCCATTTCTGTGGACAAAGTGCCAGCTTATTAACTTAACGTTCGTTTTATTTCCTGAAGTTTAATTTACTAGACTTAGAAACCTTTAGTGATAGAAAAGAGGAAACTTCAGAGGTACTTGAAGCTTTAAAGCATGCATGTGATATTCTAGGAGGTATCTGTGAAGAGAAAATTAGATTGCAAAATAGAAACATTTAACTCCATCTGAGTCACCTGAGCCTCAACTGAGCCATCTCTGATGTCTCAAATGGTAAAGAATCTGGTGTGTCAGGTGTAACTATTGAATATAATAACCTGTGACGTGCTAGCGAAGTAACTAATTTTGGGCCAGCCAAAATAAGCATTGCCGTCACAGGCATTAGTTTCGGGGGCGGGGGGGGCGGGGCGGGAAGCCAGCATTTTAAACGCACATAACCAATGACCCAGCAATTATCCTTCTTAAATTCTATTTCACAGAGAAATTCATCCCTTTATAGCCATTGATTTGATGGGTCTCCATAGGTCACAGTTTAATCGACATAAGAATATTTATTCCCTATTTGCATTCGGAGGATTTCTGGAAGGGGAAGGTCACACGCAGGGCAGAGGTGTGAATAAATATCAGCCAGAGGGCTGAGGACAGAGGTCCTCTGAGATCCTCTGATCCTCTCCTGCGGTTCCTGCCAGGCCAGTGCAGATTACAAGATGGGTGATGAGTGAGAAGGGAAGCCAACTCAGATCTCGGTGGCTGGATTTGGCTGTCTTACCTCGTGTGGACGCCAGGTGACAGCACCACCCGCATCTTTCTCTGTTCGGGCCACGGAGCCGACACAGCGGCTGTGCGGGTGCAACTCCTCGTAGGCGTGGGTGCAGCCTGCCAGGGTGAGAGGGGTCTCCCCATTGCACACAGCTGACCCAGTCGCTCAGTCTCTGCAAACCCAGGTCACAACGCATTTTCAAGTTCAGAGAGGGAGCTGTGGTCTGTTTGATTAGGGGGTTTGCACCAACCCAACGGGCATCCCTGGGCTTCCCTGATGGTTCCATTCATTAGTAAAGAATCTGCCTGCAGTGACAGAGACGGGGTTCAATCCCTGGGTTGGGAAGTTTCCCTGGAGGAGGAAATGGCAACCCACTCCAGTATTACTGCCTGGAGAGTCCCATGGACTGAGGAATCTGGCAGGCTACAGTCCATGGGGTCACAGAGAGTTGGACATGACTGAGCGACTAACATTTTCACTTCAGTGGGCACCCCAACCTTTCAGGGGGTGACCCCAAAGCTGCTGCACTGTGCCTGGCCCAGCTGGGTCCCAGGACCACACAGCCTGTGTGGTGTCCACAGGCCCCTTGGGGCCATTCGGGATAAGGCCCGCAAGGTCTCCTTCCAATTGTTCTGTGCAGGAGGAACAGAGGACCAGGGGCCACACCTGCAGTGCTGGACCCTCTGCTCTTTTGGTTCACCCAGAGGGACAGCCTAAAAAACACACTTCTAGACAAGAAGGGAAGGAAAGCAGTGATGAGACAGAGGGCCAAGCAGGCCAGGAATCAGGGAGCAGAAACAGAAGAGACAAACAAGCAGCACAGCGTTGTCCTGAAGCGTGGATGGTGTGGTTCTGAAATGAGGTGGTGAGGGCACTCCCTCCTCTGTGTCTCTCTGTCTTTGTCTGTCTCTGTCTGTCATGCACACTTCATGTAAAATGTGGGAAAAGGGAGTTGGATAAGATGAGTGCACAGATGTGAGATGGGAGTGGGGCAGATTGACAGGCAGGAACGGCTAAAAAGAAACCCTGCCAGCCTGTCTCGCCAGCAAATATGTCACTTGAGTCTCTCATCTCGTTAGGGAAGTGGAAGGAACAGAAGGCCCGGCTTCTGCTGGTAGGGGGTTGGGGATTGTGAACGGGTGGTTCCCCTTGATAGAACAGGTGGGGTGGGGGGGGGGGGGTGAAGAGACGCTGCAGGAGTCCACAACCCACAGCCGCAGACACGTGGCAGACAGGACAGGGTGCCCTGAGCAGGTCGACCTGAAGGTGGCAACCGTGAAGCATCTGAATAGGCCAGGACCTCTGTCACTGGCCCCAGGGCTGAGGCTGAAGCTGCAGTTGAAACTGGGCTTCCCTGGTGGTCCAGTGGTTAAGAATCCAGCCTGCATTGCGTGGGACACCAGTTCTGTCCCCATCCAGGAAGATCCCACATGCTCCAGGGCAAATAAGCCCATGTGCCACAATTCCTGAAGCTCATTCTGCTCTAGAGAAACCACTGCAATAAGAAATCCACACACCACGACTTGAGTGCAGCCCCCTTTCATGGCAACCAGAGAGAAGCCCAAGCAGCAAGCAAGACCAGCACAGACAAGTAAATAAACAAATTTTGTTAAAAGTTGCAGAACAGAGAATATTTGGGAAAAAAAAAAAAAGGATGCAAAACAGAACAGAAAAAACCCAGCAGCTTTGTTGACATAAATCAGTGCAGAGATCTAAAGAGCCCTGGTGAGGACAGCAACCTCCTGGTCACTCACCAAGGAAATTAGACAAAGATCCAAAACGTTCCCTCCCTGGAGTGAAGTGTTGACAGAAGCCGGGAAGCATGAGTTCAGCAGCCAACTTGGGAGGGGTGAGTGTTGGCCTTGAAAATCTCGGTTCTGTTCCATTCTTTCTTCCCTCCTCCATCATGGCCCTGGAGCAGGGCAGTGAGTTTCTGCCAGCCTTGCTCCTCTGGTTTAAGTGACAACACCCAGCAGGTCAGAATCCACAAGGTAAACAGCAGAGAAAAGGGGCAGGAAGTCTCTGAGGTGATGGGAGAGCTGAAAGGACAATATCACCCTCATATGAGCATCGGCAGAGGGGTGGGGGGTCCTGGAAAAGCTGGTTATTTGAGAGAATCAGGAACTAGGATTACAAGTATTTATGTTTAAATTTAACCTGTATGCTCAGCAGAATAAGTATGAGATAACGCCACTTGCAGCAACATGGATGGACCTAGAGATCATCATACTGAGAGAAGTAAGTCAGAGAAAGATAAATCTATGATCTCGTTTATATGCAGAACCTTTGAAAAGATGATACAAATTAACTTATTTATAAAACAGACTCACAGACTTAGAGAATGAAATTATGGTTGCCGGGGGGGAAGGGAGGGAAGGATGTGGGGAAGGGATAGTTGGGAGTTTGGGATGGACATGTACACACTGCTATACCTACTGTATAGCACAGGGAACTCTGCTTAGTGTTAAGTAACAACCTAATTGGGGAAAGAATTTTAAAAAGAATAGATACATGTATACGTGTAAATATACATATTTACTGGATAGGGATACTAGATAAGAATACTGGAGTGGGTTGCCATTCCCTTCTCCAGGGAATCTTCCTGACCCAGGGATTGAACCCTGGTCTCCTGCATTGCAGGCAGAGTCTTTACCATCTGAGCCACCAGGGAAACTCCACACATATATGTAAACATAGATGTATACATATATATATATATGATATATATGAAATAAAAAATAAGCATATACATACCATACTAGGATATATAAAATATGTATATTATCTATATATGTATAAAATTTATATGGGAAAAATTAACTTGATATTACAGGTACCATATTTTTAAGGAAAAAAGTGAATATATGGCTGGACAAAAAAAAATTTTCTGATTTGTGAATTCTTTTTTTTTTTTTATTGTGTTGGTTTTGCCATACAATGACATGACACCGCCATGGGTTTACATATGCTCCCCCTCCATAACCCCCCTCCCTCCTCCCTCCCTCCTCCCTCCCCCCGGGACATCTCGGTGCACCAGCCCCGAGCATCAACCCTGGGCTGGCGATTGATTTCACACATGATAATTAACATGTTTCAATGCCATTCTCCCATATCATCCCACCCTTGCCCTCTTCCACAGAGTCCACGAGTCTGTTCTATACATCTGCGTTCCTTTTGCTGTCTCGCATGCAGGGTTCTCGTTACCATCTTTCTAAATTCCATATATATGTGTTAGTATACTGTATTGTTGTTTTTGCTTCTGGCTTACTTCACTCTGGATAATGGGCTCCAGTTTTGTCCATCTGAGTAGAATTGCTTCAAATGAATTTTTTTTTAATGCTGAGTAATATTCCATTGTGTATATGTACCACAGCTTTCTTATCCATTCGTCAGTTGATGGGCATCTAGGTTGCTTCCATGTCTTAGCTATTGTAAACAATGCAGCGATGAACATTGGGGTACACGTGGCTCTTTCAATTCTGGTTTCCTCGGTGTATATGCCCAGCAGTGGGATTGCCGGGTCATATGGCAGGACTATTTGCAGCTTTTTAAGGAATCTCCACACCGTTCTCCATAGTGGCTGTACTAGTTTGCATTCCCACCAACAGTGTAAGAAGGTTCCCTTTTCTCCACATCCTCTCCAACATTTATTGCTTGTAGACTTTTGGATGGCAGCCATTCTGACTGGTGTAAAGTGATACCTCATTGTGGTTTTGATTTGCATTTCTCTGATAATGAGTGATGATGAGCATCTTTTCATGTGTTTGTTAGCCATTTTTATGTCTTCTTTGGAGAAATGTCTGTTAAGTTCTTTGGCCCACTTTTTGATTGGGTCGTTTATTTTTCTAGAATGGAGCTGCAGGAGTTGCTTGTATATTTTTGTTTGTGAATTCTTATGTGGAAATCTATAAACAGGTCTGAAAATGAAGCCCATTTGAAGGAGTCCATAGAATGTGTGCTCAAGAGCAGGCCCCTTGATGGACTCCTGGGTGCGCTCCTACCAGCCCAGGGGGACAGCCTCCTTCCTCCTGAGGGGCCGGGGAGCCAACATTTCAGCCTCAGTTCTCATCAGCATGGCCGAAGGCTGCTCCTGCTGGTGTCGTCTCCTGAGTGCTTCTAGAATGTTCTGAGCAATCTGGGCCTGGCAAAGAAAGCTTGCAGTGGAGAACCCTAGGTGCTTGCAATAGAAGCTTACAAAACAGCTGGGGAGGACCACACCTGAGGGGCCTCTGGCACCATCAGCATCCTCTGTGCATGCAGGTGGGAGGCCGCCAGCAGACCGTGATACAGCCTGTAGACGTGGGCCCTGGGGCCGCTGCCCCGGGAGACACGGTCCACTGCCGGGCCTCCCCTGGCTCCTGGGGAGCAGCTGTTCAGTCTCAGGAACAGCCAGTCAGGTCTGTTCATACAATTCCTCTCTGCTCGTGGGGCAGCAGACATCCTCCAGGGCAGTTCTGACCCTGGGTCACCAAGTTCACCAGGCCCCGAGGTGAAGATGGGAAAGTGTTCTCTGGGAGCCAGCCCAGTCAGCTGTGCCTGTCAGCTAGGGCTTTGACCCTGGGCACTGGGCAGGAGGTGACCCCTGGGACGTGAAGGGCTGCCTTCTTTATTTTGCTGGCTGCCTGGGAGTTTTCATACATCCCAGCTGACAGGAAACCCTGGACATGACGTGCAGAATGAAACAAAAAAGATCACTGACAACTTAGTTTGTGGGTTCTGCAGACATTTCACTTTCCTGATTTAGTCTGAATTCAGATCTGCCCCAACGTTCGTGTCTCCATCGAGCTAACAATATTTAAACGTCTAAATTGGCCAACAGCATGTGCAACTGGATGAATTTTTGTCGTGTGGTCCAATCTGAGTTAGTCTCTCACCCAACTTTGAAGGTACAAGACTCATTTCTCTGATTGTTTGCCTTCTGAAGTTTGATCATAGAGCATCTCTAAACAGAGTTTATGACATAATCAGCTTGAGATTAAAAATATCTATCTCATTTTTTTTTGGTTTCACAGCAGCTGCTGCTTCAATAACCAATCGCTTTGCTGTGTTTATTGTCGTATCATTTATAATATGTCCATAAATCCAGAGCCAATTATTCCAGTCTCTCATTTGCTGCCAATAAAAAGTCCCCCACCATTTCAGCTTCTCCACTGATGGATCCTTTCCATAAGAAAATTAGAAAGCATCCAACAATGCGTCTGATTTACAACTTATGATTTTTTTTCTCCTTTCCAAACGACACAGGAGCTTCCCAGAAGGCGCTAGTTGTAAAGAACCTGCCTGCCGATGCAGGAGGTTAAGCAACTATAAACAAATAAACAACATGGACTCAGGGAAAGAGGGTTGAAGATGATGCCTGTGCCCACCTGTGGGGCAGGGAGGAGCAGGGCTGGGGAATAGCCAGAATGTACCAGGGAGGGTGAAAACCTGTGCCCATCACCCTGCCTCACCCCTCCTCCGGAAGGGATCAATCTGAGTGCCACAGCTTGGCAGCTGTCTCTCCCGGATTCCCCGAACACAAACCCCTGGCTTCACAGAGTGCTTTATCCCTAAACATCTGCAAGTACCGCTGCCCAGGAGAAGGCTTTGTGGCCTCTGAAATGATGGTCTTTTCCTCCTTTCCATTTTTTACAACAGTGTTGGGGAGGTTTAACCATGATTCGTTTTGGTTTCTTGTAGTAGTATTATTATTGTCATTGTTATCTTAGCAGAGAGTCTCCGCGCCGTTTTGTCAGCAACGGGGAGCCAGTCTCTCCTGCTTCTATGATTTGCAGAAACAGAGGGGCCGATGCTTTCCCCACTCTGCGTCCCTCCCCCCACTTCAGTCTGCCCTTCTTTCTCCTTTGTCACCATGACCCCTTCTCCCTCTAAAAAGAGTCTACTGGCAATTTCCCCTGTGGGGATCTCTGTTTGGGAGAGTTTCCTTTCTGGGTTTGGGGCCTTCCTGTGCCTGACCCCAACCTCTCAGCACCTCACTCAGCCCTGCAAGACACTCCAGGGCCCCCTCCAGCTCAGTCTGCCCCACCAGTGCCCGCTCTCCCCCCAGGGTTGTCCTGCCTTCTCTCTGCTCCCTCCAAAGGAGCACCAAAGCCCCCCTGGTCCTGGGCACATGCACTGGGGTGTGTAGGGATCCCTCAGCACCCGGCTCTCCTGGAGCTGCTGGATGCAGGTCTCTGCTTGAGCTGCTTGATGCAGGTCTGGTGCCACAGGCTGCCCCATCACCTGGAGCTCCGTCTAGAACAGAATCTGCAGAAAAGAGGGGACATACTAAGAGAATCTGGCAAGACCAGCACTGATATGAACTCTTTCTTTGCAGCTAAGATGTTTTTATTGTCAAATATCTATGACCCGCCCCCACATCCGTCTATGAGCTTGTTGAGGAAAGCTAGCCTATTTATCCATCTTCCTACTCCCAGCACCTGCAATGGTGCCCATCATGGAAGAGACACAATCAATTGTGGTTGCATTGAATTAAAGTCATGTTTCTTGCTGGAAACTGTGGTTCCTACCAGGGTTAGATAACCGCTGGGAAGTAAGAGATGTGTGCAGTCCATACAGTTTTGAAGACCCAAACACATTTTCTTTTCTTGAAGGGACAGCAAGAGAATAAATAAACCGAGGAGACCTGAGGTCCAAGTGCTAAAATCTGAGCCCCTCGTTGATAAACTTCACTGATAGACACTCCCTTGTTTAGAAAAGTAAGTGGTGTAAAATTTTCAAAATTGCATTCTTAAAAAGTCAGCGTGGGACATCCATGGTGGCACAGTGGATAAGAATCCGCCTGCCAATGCAGAGGACACAGGTTCCATCCCTAGTCTGGGAGGACCCCTCATGTTGTGGGGCAACTAAGTCCATGTGCCACAGCTACTGAGCCTGTGCCCAGCAGCTGCAACTACCGAAGTCCACATCCCTAGAGCACGTGTTCCACAAGAGAAGCCGCTTCAACGAGAAGCCTGAGCACCACAACTAAAGAGGAGCCCCCGCTCACCACAATCAGAAAAAAAAGCCCACACAGCAACAAACACCCAGTGCAGCCAAAATAAGTAAATAAAAGAAAATATTGTTTTAAAGGTCAGTGTAAAAACGGTAGCAGTTGTAATCATGCATTTGGTTGATTTGCTGCCTTGTAGGATACAGTTCCCGTTCAGGCAATTTTCAGAGAAATTTTGCAAAGGAAATAACTTTTCTTTTCCTCTTGAAATGTTCATAACACTTCCATATGCCCTGCTCACTACAAAGTTGGGGTCTCATTAGCAGAGGAGTACAGGGAAGACTGGTGGGAAAAGGACAGTATTTGCCATCTTTGTCATCAGGGAGGAAAAAAGGTGCAGTTTCCTAAAGGTGCAGCAGAGGGCAGCAGTGGGCCTACATCTCACAACAGTAGGACCCTAAACAAACCTTGAGTATCTGCCTCTGACTTTGCTATTTGAGGATCATTGAATGGGCTGCCTAAGCAGACAGCAGTGACACATGTGTGATGTACCCAATAGCAACACTTCCGGAATTTAAATGTCTTGACGCCAAAATGATAAAAACATCTTAGTAGAGTGCAGAGTATAACATAAAGTGCAAGGTATGCAAGAAATCAATGAGTCAAACTGTATCTAATATAAATGCTACATGATTCCAAATGAAAGTGTTCATGAACTGTGTTTATCATTTTCTGAAGACAAGACATATCCATGGAGACTTAGAAAACAAAATCATGGTCACCAAAAAGGAACGCGTTAGTCACTCAGTGATGTCTGACTCTTTGCGACACCAGGGACTGTAGCCCACCAGGCTCCTCTGTCCATGGAATTCTCCAGGCAAGACTACTGGAGTGGGTTGCCAATCCCTTCTCCAGGGCATCTTCCAGATCCAAGGATCAAACCCAGGTCTCCCGCATTGCAGGCAGATTCTTTACCCTCTGAGCCACTGCTCATTTTATGATGGATAAGAGGTCGCCAAAATGACCTCATGGGATTTCAGAGATTAGGTCATGAAAAGTAATAGGGCTTCCTCTTGCCTGCCCACCCTCCTCACCCTGAGAGCCTTAGGCCACAGGGAGAGGCCCCAAGCTCCGGCAGCAGCCCCAGGTGGGGTCTCAGCCCCCACACTGCCCAGCTGCTAAGTGGAAAGGAGTCAGAACCTGCCACCCTGCCCTTCTCAAACTGCAGATTCATGAGCAAAATACATGCTGTGTGTTGCTTGAATCCACTCAGCGTTGGGGTGGGTTGTTTGCAGCAAAAAACTAAAACAGACATCAAAAGAGAAGAGCATTGTTATCTTGAAAAGAAAATGTTTGATAAAGAGTTTTTTTCTACAACAGATGGATCTATGGAGTTAAGCACATTTATATCTAAATGTTAAAACATTTAGTTACAACTAAAAGTGCACTGTTCTAATTTTACAGGCATTCTCCTTAAGAGTTCAGATATCCATTTTACAGCAAACGGTCAGAAAGTCACAGAATTTAGAGCTGAAGTGACATTGACAGTCCCCAGCCTTGCTTATGCAGCACAGAAGCCGGAAGCCAGTGTTCTTCTTGTTTATTCTGCAGAAACTGGAACATAGAGATGGACTTTCCTGCTTGGCATGATTTCTCCATTGAGAGTGAAGTATACTAAATGTGAAGGCAGTTTGAGAAGCCCTCCATTAAAGCCACCATTTGACCCTTCTTGCTTCCCATCTGGCAGCAACCACACCCCAGCCTGCTAACCCCATCTTCAAAGTCTGCAAAGTGTCCTAAACTGCAGAGTCACCAAGGCACCCTGATGGCGTCATAGGTTCAGATACAGGGAAAAGCACAATATCTTGTTCAGTCTTCTCAAGATACCAGCAGAGTCACTCCCCCAGATAACTGCCTTTAATAATGCCTTAAAGAGGCCACGGGCTTTAACATGAACTGCTACCCTCTGGGCAAACCCTGAAAATCGCACACATGGGCAATGTGCAGGATTTCTTTTTTTTTTCTTTTTATTGTTTTTGCCATACATTGTCATGATATCACCATGGGTTTACATATGCTTCCCCTCCGGAGCCCCCCTCCCTCCTCCCTCCCCCCCAGGAAATCTCGCTGTACCAGCCCCGAGCATCAATCCTGGGCTGGCGATTGATTAGACACATGACAATTAACATGCTTCAGTGCCCTTCTCCCATATCATCCCATCCTTACCCTCATCCACAAAGTCCACGAGTCTATTCTATACATCTGCGTTCCTTTTGCTGTCTCGCATGTTGGGTTCTCGTTACCGTCTTTCTAAATTCCATATGTATGCGTTAATATACTGTATTGTTGTTTTTGCTTCTGGCTTACTTCACTCTGGATAATGGGCTCCAGTTTCGTCCATCTGAGTAGAATTGCTTCAAATGAATTTTTTTTTAATGCTGAGTAATATTCCATTGTGTATATGTACCACAGCTTTCTTATCCATTCGTCAGTTGATGGGCATCTAGGTTGCTTCCATGTCCTGGCTATTGTAAACAATGCAGCGATGAACATTGGGGTACACGTGGCTCTTTCAATTCTGGTTTCCTCGGTGTATATGCCCAGCAG
>ML664199.1:25232804-25265239 GCA_007570785.1 Antilocapra americana
TACCACAGCTTTCTTATCCATTCATCAGTTGATGGGCATCTAGGTTGCTTCCATGTCCTGGCTATTGTAAACAATGCAGCGATGAACATTGGGGTACACGTGGCTCTTTCAATTCTGGTTTCCTCGGTGTATATGCCCAGCAGTGGGATTGCTGGGTCATATGGCAGGTCTATTTGCAGCTTTTTAAGGAACCTCCACACTGTTTTCCATAGTGGTTGTACTAGTTTGCATTCCCACCAACAGTGTAAGAGGGTTCCCTTTTCTCCACATCCTCTCCAGCATTTATTGCTTGTAGACTTTTGGATGGCAGCCATTCTGACTGGTGTAAAGTGGTACCTCATTGTGGTTTTGATTTGCATTTCTCTGATAATGAGTGATGTTGAGCATCTTTTCATGTGTTTGTTAGCCATTTTTATATCTTCTTTGGAGAAATGTCTGTTAAGTTCTTTGGCCCACTTTTTAATTGGGTTGTTTATTTTTCTAGAATGGAGCTGCAGGAGTTGTTTGTATATTTTTGAGATTAATTGTTTGTCTGTTGCTTCATTGGCTATTATTTTCTCCCATTCTGAAGGCTGTCTTTTCACCTTGCTTATAGTCTCCTTTGTTGTGCAAAAGCTTTTAATTTTAATTAGGTCCCATTTGTTTATTCGTGTTTTTATTTCCAATATTCTGGGAGGTGGGTCATGGAGTATCCCGCTTTGGGTTATGGCAGAGAGTGTTTTACCTATGTTATCCTCTAGGAGTTTTATAGTTTCTGGTCTTATGCTTAGATCTTTGATCCATTTTGAGTTTATCTTTGTGTATGGTGTTAGAAAGTGATCTAGTTTCATTCTTTTACAAGTGGCTGTCCAGTTTTCCCAGCACCACTTGTTAAAGAGGTTGTCTTTTCTCCATTGTATATTCTTGGCTCCTTTGTCAAAGATAAGGTGTCCATAGATGCGTGGATTTATCTCTGGGCTTTCTATTCTGTTCCATTGATCTATGTTTCTGTCTTTGTGCCAGTACCATACTGTCTTAATGACTGTGGATTTGTAGTATAGCCTAAAGTCAGGTAGGTTGATTCCGCCAGTTCCATTCTTCTTTCTCAAGATTGCTTTGGCTATACGAGGTTTTTTGTATTTCCATACAAATTGAGAAATTATTTGTTCTAATTCTTTGAAGAAGACCTCTGGTAGCTTGATAGGAATTGCATTGAATCTATAGATTGCTTTAGGTAGTATACTCATTTTCACTATATTGATTCTTCCAATCCACGAACACGGTACATTTCTCCATCTGTTTGTGTCCTCCTTGATTTCTTTCATCAGTGTTCTATAGTTTTCTATATACAAGTCTTTTGATTCTTTAGGTAGAAATACTCCTAAGTATTTTATTCTTTTTGTTTCGATGGTGAATGGAATTGTTTCCTTAATTTCTCTTTCTGATTTCTCACTGTTAGTGTATAGGAATGCCAGGGATTTCTGTGTGTTGATTTTGTATCCTGAAACTTTGCTATATTCACTGATTAGCTCTAGTAATTTTCTCGTAGAGTCTTTAGGGTTTTCAATATAGAGGATCATGTCATCTGCAAACAGAGAGAGTTTTACTTCTTCTTTTCCAATCTGGATTCCTTTGATTTCTTTATCTGCTCTGATTGCTGTGGCCAAGACTTCCAAAACTATGTTGAATAGTAGTGGTGAGAGTGGGCACCCTTGTCTTGTTCCTGATTTCAGGGGGAATGCTTCCAGCTTTTCACCATTGAGGATAATGTTTGCTGTGGGTTTGTCATATATAGCTTTTATTATGTTGAGGTATGTTCCTTCTATTCCTACTTTTTGGAGGGTTTTTATCATAAATGGATGTTGAATTTTGTCAAAGGCTTTCTCTGCATCTATTGAGATAATCATGTGATTTTTATTTTTCAATTTGTTAATGTGGTGTATTACATTGATCGATTTACGAATATTGAAGAATCCTTGCATCCCTGGGATAAAGCCTACTTGATCATGATGTATGATCTTTTTGATGTGTTGTTGGATTCTATTTGCTAGAATTTTGTTGAGGATTTTTGCATCTAAGTTCATCAGTGATATTGGCCTGTAGTTTTCTTTTTTTGTGGCATCTTTGCCAGGTTTTGGAATTAGGGTGATGGTGGCCTCATAGAATGAGTTTGGAAGTTTACCTTCCTCTACAATTTTCTGGAAGAGTTTGAGTAGAATAGGTGTTAGCTCTTCCCTAAATTTTTGGTAGAATTCAGCTGTGAAGCCATCTGGTCCTGGGCTTTTGTTTTTTGGAAGATTTCTGATTACGGTTTCAATTTCCGTGCTTGTGATGGGTCTATTAATATTATCTATCTCTTCCTGGTTTAGTCTTGGAAAGTTGTACTTTTCTAGGAATTTGTCCATTTCATCCAAATTGTCCAGTTTATTTGCATATAGTTGCTGATAATAGTCTCTTATGATCCTTTGTATTTCTATGTTTTCTGTTGTGATCTCTCCGTTTTCATTTCTAATTCTGTTGATTTGGTTCTTCTCCCTTTGTTTCTTGATGAGTCTGGCTAATGGTTTGTCAATTTTATTTATCTTCTCAAAGAACCAGCTTTTGGCTTGGTTGATTTTTGCTATGGTCACTTTTGTTTCCTTTGCATTTATTTCTGCCCTGATCTTTAAGATTTCTTTCCTTCTGCTAGACCTGGGCTTCTGCATCTCTTCCCTTTCTAGTTGCTTTAGGTGTAAAGTAAGGTCATTTATTTGATTTTTTTCTTGTTTCCTGAGGTGAGCTTGTATTGCTATGAACTTTCCCCTTAGCATTGCTTTCACAGTGTCCCATAGGTTTTGAGCTGTTGTGTTTTCATTTTCATTCGTTTCCATGCATAACTGAATTTCATTTTTGATTTCTTCTGTGATTTGTTGGTTATTCAGCAGTGTGTTGTTGAGCCTCCATATGTTGGAAGTTTTGAAAGGTTTTCTCCTGTAGTTGATATCTAATCTCACTGCATTGTGGTCAGAAAAGATGCTTGGGATGATTTCAAGGATTTCTTTTCCTCCCAGGTCCCCAGGTCCCGCTCTGTCCCACTCCAGGCATCCAGTGAGTGATGTCAGATGGATGGAGAGTTCCCAGCAGTTAAGGGAAGCGGCGATGACTGAGGCTGGAACAGTGCACAGCATTTGAGGTCTTCCAAGAAAATCAGCATAAACGACCTGTCAGTGACTCGCTTGGCAACCAGAGAAGCTCACAGGGCGCCTGGCAGCTCCTCCCACTCAGAAGTCGCTGGGCAGCTGGTGTGACTGGCACTCAGCCCCTCGGGGACTCTCCTGGGCTCACACTTCCCCCCCTCACCTCATACAGAGAGCTTTTCCCAAGTTCAGTGTGTACAGCATTTTAGAACCAGTGCCAACAACTAGAGGAATGTAAGAGAATCTGAAGTCAGTAAAGGAAAGCAGCATTTCTCATAAATGGAGTAACTTACCTAAGCCCCACATCATCAAACCAAGACTTCACTACTATATCCACTCTCCCAGAAACAGAATCTGAACCTGGTTCATCAGGCATCGCCTGACCAGCACTGGTGAGGTCATCTGCCTGGCAGACCCCTTCTGTCCATCACAGGAAAGTGACCTTAATAACCAACCCGTGCTGTCCAACCTAACCTCTTGCTTCCCATTTCCTTTTGCCCATAAAGTCCTTCATTCTATCCAGCTCCTGAGGCTCCTCTCTGTCTGCTGATGGGATGCTGCCTGAGGCATGAATAGTTGAATAAAGCCAATAAGACTACTAACACTTAGTTGAATTTTATTTTTTACCATTCAATATAGACAGATATCTAGACAGGTAAAGGATGGATGGATGGATCGATCGATCGATCGATGGATGTAGAGATGATAGATAAATAGATAGATAGATAGACAAGACAGGATATACATGTAAATCTTCAGATTACTGCAGGCTGGGGAGGAGCAAGAAAGGGAGTGGAAGGCACTAGAGAAATGTGGGGAGGAGGTGGAAAACCACTGGATGTGAAGCAGGTCCTGTGAACTGTGGAGCTGCCGGACTCAGCAAAGACACTGAGGTCAACATCAGAGGTTAAATTTTTCTTAACAACACAGCTTTCTTTAGTTAATATTAAATATCTCTATTCTACACAATAACAAACACAAAGGACCAATAGAATACACCTGCAACCTGAGTTTATGAAATAAAACAGCACAAACACAGGTAGCTCTGGACCATCCATGCTGCCTTCACCTCCTGCCCCAGCCCCTTGCAACCCCCACTCACACTGCCTGGGATCTGGTGTTTACAACAGAATGTTCTCACCCTGCGGCACTTTCCTATGTGTCCGTCAACAATGTAGATTATCCTTCTGCATGTTTTCAGTCTTTGACATGAATGACGTACTTCATGTCTTCTTCTGCAACTTTTCTTCTTACTTCAACACATAATTGGGACTTATTTATGCTTCTTCTGTCTGTCGTTCGTTATTTTCACTGATGTGTAGCATCACACATTATGAATGAACCACAGTTATTTATTCTCCTGCTGATGGCCACTTAGGTCATTTCCACGTGTTAGGCTCTTGTAAACAGTGTCAAAATAAACATTCTTCCATATACCTCTGTTAGCACATGTGTGAACATTTCTCTAGGGTATAAAAGCAGGATTGGAATTTCTAGATTTTATAACAACATAATTTTTCAATTCTCTTCTTCTGACAGTTCTCTTTATTGACCTCTATATCAACCAAAAAAAGATTTTTATGGAACAGAGATAAAAAAATGTCTGATTCAACATTTTGTTAATTCATTGTAGTGACTGTCCATCCTTGTTTTCAAGAATGAGATTGAAAATCTTGTGATTTATAAAGTCTTCTCAGGCTTGAACTCCATTGAGTTTCTTAGATGCAAAGTAAAACATGAAATCCTGCTACTCCTTTTTATTGTGTGATACACCTAAGCTAATCATTGTATTTCCAGCCAAACTGTCATTCACATATCAAGTTTACATGGCATATTCAGAATTTATGCACCAACTTTGGTGCCCTGAGGCTGGAACTCAGACCCTGTAGTTCATTAACTTTCACGTGAAAGTTACAGTAACTTTCACGTTACTTTATCTATAAAAGTAAGAAATGCTTAATTTAGTGATGAAAGATCAGAGATTTGACCTGCAATAGGTTTCCTGACAGAAAAAGAAAAGAGAAATAAGAGAATTGCATCCAATGATGAAAATAACTATTTAACTTCCAGTCTGGAAGGAAACTTCACCCACCCCACACACACACACTGCTTATGGTCACAGCCTCTGTTGATGGATTAGTAACTGGTCCATGCCCCTTTCTTGACCACGTGATAAATACCCACAGTTTCTTTTGTTTAAATTTTCCTGAAGTTTAGTTGATTTACAGTGTTGTGTTAATTTCTGTTGCACAGCAAAGTGATTCAGTTATATGAATATATTCTTTTTCATATTCTTTCCTATTATGGCTTATCACAGGATAATATAGTTCCCTGAGTTATGCAGTGGGACCATTCTATTAATATATATAGTAGTTTGAATCTGCTAATCCTAAACTCCCAATCTATCCCCCCCCCATTCCCCTCTCCCTTGGCAACCACAGATCTGTTCTCTGTGTCTGCGAATCTGTTTCTCTTTTGAAGATAAGTTCATTTGTATCATCTTTTTTAGATTCCACATATAAGTGATATTATATATTTGCCTTCCTCTGTCTTAGTATGATAATATAAATACACATACATTTTCTTAGTATGATTATCTCTAGGTCCATCTGTGCTCCAGCAGATGGAATTATTTTATTCCTTTTATGGCTGAGTAATACCCCACTGGATAAATGTGCCACCTCTTTATCCACGCATCTGTCAGTAGACGCTTAGGTTACTTCCATGCCTTGGCTGTTGTAAATAGTGTTGCTGTGAACACAGGGGGGCATGTGTCTTTTAAAATAATAGTTTTGTCTGAATGCCCCCAGTTTCTTGAGGAAGGCAGTGGTTTGCAGTGATCTCTCTTGACTTTCTCGGCTCACGTAACTCCTGAAGTAGCTAGCTGAGGCACCTGTGTGACTCTCAGCCCTGCCAAAGCCATCTAGACCAGCATCTGCCCTCGCCTGACCTCCGGCTGGGCTCCTGCCAGTTAGCAGTTACTCTGCTGCTGCTGTTCTGACCAAAGCCACAGTATCCTTTTGAGGCATCTGCAAGTATGTTTCTTTTCCACACAGAAATCATTTTTATTCAAGGAGACTTCCCCCAAGGCAATCACTGGACTGCAAACAATCAAATGCCTTCCTCACTCTAACACTCCTCCATGTGATCAGCACCTCTCTATTCTCTCCATCTCTGTGTACTTTTCTTGTCTTTTTTGGGTTTAATGTATGCTTTGAATCTTACAGCCTGTTTTGATTCCTTCTATAATAAAAGAAAGTGTTTCATAAATTCTTAATAACTAATACATTGTCAAATAAGATTAGATGTTAAATGATTTCTAAGGCAAACCGTACTACTCTAGGTTTATATCTGCCTTTTGTATTCTGACACCCTTTTACCTCCAGTGACACCTGTGCTAAGACGAAACAAACCCTGAACCCTGTGTTACCAATGAAACAAACCCTGAACCCTGAGCAAAGTGTATCAAGCTGAAAATTTGCCTGGCATTTACTGGAGGCTCATGCCTCGGCTTTTAAAAATTTATTTGCCTGTCTTTTCAGTTTAAGCCTCACAAAGAGGGGCCCAGACAAAGCATCAGGCTGGTAATATGAGCTGCATGACAAGCGCTCCATATGGACCCATATGAGCTGCTAATAAGCTCTGAAAAAGATGAGGTCAGCACAGAGCGCTCAGCTCAGTCCATCCCTCTGGTTTATGGCTGTGCCGACCCTCATGCAGATACTGGTACAGCTTCTGCCTCTAGACTTCCTCCAAGGAGCCCAAAGTGCTTTGCAAATGTCTTCTTATCAATTTTCACGGCTCTGATGCAGGGTTTTGAAGGCAGCAGCCAGAAGAGGTGACTAGCCAAGCCAACCTGTTCAAAGTCAATGAGAGACCCAGCTCCGTGTCCCACAGCCCAGCCTTGGTGGGCTCCTCCCTGGTGGTGGGTCTGCCCCTTTTCATATCTTCCTCCAAACAAGCAAGTAGCTTGGGGGGAGGGGGGGTTTCTCTGTGCCTTCAGCTTGCTCATTTATATGGCTATTACTTCCTTTGGAGGCTTATCCCAGTGAAGGGTTTCTCTACTGGGAAAAAGACTTCCCACTGTCCCAGCCCGCTTTCTTTTATCTATAACACAATGGACAATGGCAGACACTGAGAAATTTGTTCAAACAGAAAAAGAAGGAAAAAAGGACAGGAAATTTTTTTAAACTCCCAAAGGAAATACTTCCTTGACTTTAAATCAGCTTAAATATATATATTTATATATAACATTTGCATTTATTTATTTAAAATTTAATATACAAATTAATTTTATGTATTTTAATAAAATTATATATGTATACATACATATTTGACCTTTCAGAACTAATTAGAAGCAAACAAGCCTAAAGCATTTAGCTTTCTGACCTGGTTTTCTGGAGACTGGAACAGAGCCCAGTAAGGATGCCCAGGCAGGGCTGCCTGGAGGAGCAGCAGAAGTCAGTGGGAACTGCCATATCCACACACCAGCTGCTGTGCTGTCATCACCTGGCTTCTGGGAGGCTGGGCAGCATGGACCTGAGAGGCCCATGCAGCCTCCAAGGAAGCAAAAAGCACTGCATTCAACTCAGTTCCCAGCATCCGGACCAGAAATTCTCTATTGTGTTGGGATGGGAGACAGGGTATCCTGGGCTCTGTAGAGGACTCAGGGGCATCGCTAGTGTCTGCTCACAGAGGTCGGCTGACCCCTCCTGACTCTGCCAGGGAAAGATATCTTCAGAACCAGTGTCCTTGATCAGCCACCCTGAAGGATCAAAAACTAAATGCCCCGAAAGCTGGTTGTTGTCAAATGTCACCAAGAACACTGTTGTTCCATGGGGGCTGACCCAGCACCTCAGCAGAAACTCGAGATAACACAGATCCACAAGACTTGCACTCCCCCTCAGCCTCCCCTGCCGTCCCCACACCCTCATCCTGCTGCTCAACGTACTCCCATCCAGGAGCAGCTGTTCTGACGTCTTTTCCAGGGAAAACCAACCACCTTTCAAATGAAAACACTTGCTTCAATACCCAAGACTTTAAGGATGAAGCTGCTGCTGCTGCTGCTAAGTCGCTTCAGTCGCGACCCCATAGATGGCAGCCCACCAGGCTCCTCCATCCCTGGGATCCTCCAGGCAAGAATACTGGAGTGGGTTGCCATTTCCTTCTCCAGTGCATGATAATGAAAAGTGAAAGTGAAGTCGCTCAGTCATGTCCGACTCTTCGCAGCCCCATGGACTGTAGCATGCCAGGCTCCTCTGTTCATGGAATTCTCCAGGCAAGAATACTGGAGCCGGTTGCCATGCCCTCCTCCAGGGAATCTTCCCCCATATAGGTATCGAACCAACATCTCCTGCAGCTCTTGCATTACAGGTGGATTCTTTACAGTCTGAGCCACCGGGGAAACCCAGGATGAAACACATGGTCCCCTAAGCACAGGCAGAAGGAAGGAAAACTTTGCCCTCTTCCCTTCTTGGTTCGTTGGCTGGTCTAATAATGAAATTGACAGAAGACAGACTAGCAGAACAAAACACAAATTTAATTTTGTCCATACATGCATGCTCAGTTGCTCAGCTGTGTCGGATTCTTATGTGACCCCCATGGACTGTAGTCCTTCGGGCTCTTCTGTCATGGAATTCTCCAGGCAAGAATATTGGAGTGGGTTGCCATTTCTTACTCCAGGGGATCTCATAAATATAGGGGATTCAAATAAGTGACCAAAGCAGGCAGCTTTGATACTTTTCAGACAAAGAAACTGCACATTTTTGAAGAATTGACCTGACAAAAGGGCTTTGGGCTGGGTTAGTGAATTAGAGAGGAAGTAACAAGGTCTGTTCGTACAACCTTCTCAGCCCTTAAAGCCCAGTCTCCGGGGGTAAGGAGGCTTCTTCCTCCTGTCCAGGGAGGGCACCTTCACCCAGGAGATTTATCTTCTGTGTTCAGGGGGACAGAGAGGGTCAGAGTGTATCAGCTGTTTCTTAAGTAACTTTAATTCAAAATAATCAATTTGCCAAAATGGCATATTTGGGGTGGGATAGTCTGTTTCCCTGCACAGGTGTTAAGAATTCACTAACGGCTTCTCTCGAGGCTCAGTGGTAAAGAATCCTCTGCCAGTGCAGGAGACAGGGGTTCGATCCGTGGTCCGGGAAGATCCCACATGCTGCCAAACAACTAAGCCTGTGCATTACAACTACAGAAGTCTGCCCACCCTAGAGCCATGCTTTTCAACAAGAGAAGCCGCCACAATGAGAAGCCCGCGCACCAACTAGAGTAGCCCCCTCTTGCCTCGGCTAGAGAAAAGCCTACACAGCAGTGAAGACCTAGCACAGCCAAACATAAACTTACAAATTAAAAGAAAAAACAAAGAATTTACTGAAAGGTTACACTTAGCAATCAACTTTAAAATGAACTGCTTTGCCCTTAAAAATGCATTCTGATTGGAAGAAAACTTAGTGATTAGCCAAGCAAATTGACACACGCTATAATCATGCTATCACACTGAATCTTTACTTGTTGATGACTAAATTATAGATTTCCACTTCAAGAGTAAACAAATTCCCTTGCAGTATATCTTTGACGGTTGGGAGTTTTTAGAAAGATAAGTAATAAATCATTAAGAGTTTTTTCTAAGTGACTCAATTTACTGGTTTACAAGCAGTACTGTTATCATTAATTTGACTCTTACAAGTATTAATTAAGTTATCTACCATTTCCTTTTCTTTGAAATGTTCAGCTTGGACAAAATGCAACCCCAATGAATTGAGTCCAGTGGCTGCAGACAGATCTCATTTATAGCAAAAACAACAAAGGCAGTATTTTCCAAGGGAAGTCACCCGGCAGGACCCTGCTGGTACAAACATTTCGATGCTGCATCAGTAAGAATATACCACCATGCACAGTAGATCAAACATAGCCAGGCAGGAAACAATGGGACTGCAGGAAACATTTTTTAAATGGGATCAAAGAAAAGCTAAAGGAGGCCAGGAGTTGAAGCCCAGGGCCTTAAAAGGAAGCCTACAGAGAGTAAAGTAGCAGTTATATGCCATCACCAGGGAGAAATCAAAAATTAACCAACAGAGAAGACTGCAGTGTATGTTTCTAATGAACTACAAGGAGAGACTCAGAGATCAGACAGGATGGCTTTAGGCTACCTGGCGATTATGGATTGGGTTGTAGCATTTGTTCTGAGAGTTGCCGGCATTGTAACAAAAACAAGGTAGTAAGGTGGACATTCCAGAGCCCTCACTTGCCTTTTAACTAATAAATGCTACAGAGGCTACTTTCCAAAAAGAGACAGAATATGCTCGGGGGCTGGAAGAGTCAGTACCGTTCAAATGAAAATTCTTCCCCAATTGATCTAGAGACTCAACATTATCCCAACCCATCTACCAGCAGGCTTTTCCTGGATGTATAGACATGTATGTTTATGCTGTGTTTATGTGTGTTTACCTGTGTATATATGCAGATGTATGTATGTATATTGTGTTTATGTGTGTGTTTAAGTGTATATGTATATTTGTATAGACCTGTATGTATACTGTGTGTTTATGTGTGTATGTATATTTGTGCAGATCTGTGTGCATGTATATGGTGTGTTTGTGTGTTTATGTGTGTATACATACATGTATAGATGCATGTGTATAGTGTTTGTGTGTGAATATGAGTGTTTATGTGTGTGTAGATGTTCAAGTTGGTTTTAGAAAAGGCAGAGGAACCAGAGATCAAATTGCCAACATCAGCTGGATTTTCAAAAAAGCAAGAGAGTTCCAGAAAAACGTCTACTTCTGCTTTATTGACTATGCCAAAGCCTTTGACTGTGTGGATCACAATAAATAAACTGTGGAAAATTCTTAAAGAGATGGGAATACCGGACCATCTGACCTGTCTCTTGAGAAACCTGCGTGTAGGTCAGGAAGCAACAGTTAGAACTGGACATGGAACAACAGACTAGCTCCAAATAGGAAAAAGAGTACATCAAGGCTGTATATTGTCACCCTGCTTATTTAACTTATATGCAGAGTACATAATGAGAAATGCTGGTCTGGAAGAAGCACAAGCTGGAATCAAGATTGCTGGGAGAAATATCAATAACCTCAGATATGCAGACAACACCACCCTTATGGCAGAAAGTGAAGAAGAACTAAAAAGCCTCTTGATGAAAGTGAAAAAGTTGGCTTAAAGCTCAACTTTCAGAAAACTAAGATTATGGCATGTGGTCCCATCGCTTCATGGGAAATAGATGGGGAAACAGTGGAAACAGTGTCAGACTTTATTTTTCTGGGCTTTGTCAACAAAGGTCCGTCTAGTCAAGGCTATGGTATTTCCAGTAGTCATGTATGGATGTGAGAGTTGGACAGTGAGGAAAGCTGAGTGCTGAAGAATTTATGCTTTTGAATTGTGGTGTTGGAGAAGACTCTTGAGAGTCCCTTGGACTGCAAGGAGATCCAACCAGTTCATCCTAAAGGAGATCAGTCCTGGGTGTTCATTAGAAGAACTGATGTTGAAGCTGAAACTCCAATACTTTGGCCACCTCGTGCAAAGAGTTGACTCATTGGAAAAGACGCTGATGCTGGGAGGGACTGGGGGCAGGAGGAGAAGGGGACGACAGAGGATGAGATGGCTGGATGGCATCACCAACTTGATGGACATGGGTTTGGGTGGACTCCGGGAGTTGGTGATGGACAGGGAGGCTTGGTGTGCTGTGATTTATGGGGTCGCAAAGAGTTGGACACGACTGAGCAACTGAACTGAACTGATGTATATGTTTACATGTGTATGCACACATGTGCTTATGTGTGTAGGGATGTGTGTGTGTGTGTGTGTGTGTGTGTGTGTGTGTGTGTGTGTAGAGGTGGATTTGGGAAGAGAAATGTCAGAGGACCTGACCTGTCCGGGTCTGATGAGGAAACAGTCTCCACCCTCTGCATTCTGTGTTCACAGCATCCTCTGGGCTTCCTGACTCTGGGAAGAGCAGGAGAAGAGCATGTCAGGAGGCCACCAGTGAAGGTCAGAGAAGCCGAAGGTGAAAACATCAGTGGAAGTGTCAGGGGCAGGGGTCAGGGGGAGAGCTAGAACTCTACTACCTCCATTAGGCGGGAGCTCCCGCAGGGCTGTGTGCCCACTACATCGGCACCCAGAGAGAGACCCACAAACCAGTCCCGTCCTACCAGCAGCCCTCCTAGAGTGGGGTCTTCCCCTCCCAAACCTCCTGCATACCCTCATTCTCTGACTGAGACTCAGAGTTACACAGGTAGGGCAGCATCTCGACCTCACATGGGTGGGTAATGGTGCCAATGACCACCCACAACCCCGCCAGGCACCTGTCCAGTTTTACCAGTACATTTATAAGGTCAGAATCTGAACGTGTGGCCCCTTCTCATAAATCCTGTTACCATCTGGATCGTTCCCGGAGTTCAGCCAATCCCCTACACAGCACATCCACTGGGGAGAAATTGCCTTTAACACAACCACTGAAAATATGACCATGGTTTCTGTTAATTAACATCTCTTTATTTTCATTTGAACAGAAATAGGTTCTAGCAAATTGATGAGCATGTATTCAAATGAGTCATTAAAAGCCCACTGACAGCTGCTCACAGGCGATGATAAATGCCTCTCATAGAGATTTATGATGGAGAAAAGCAATGCACCTCATTTGCCATTTTTTCTCCAAGAAAGATACACAGGGGCTCACCCTCAGGTTACCGTATGTATCACTTTGCTACCTCTTGCTTCTGGCAGCCTGAATCCAGAACATGGAGGCAGACAGATTTACTGCCTCCCAGGATGGCAGAGACCGGTTTGTTGGTTTGTTTGTTTTTAATTATTTGTTTATTGCCTATAAGAGCAGCATGAGGGACCTCAGGCCCCCAAGCAGGGATTGAACATTGGAAGTCAGGAGCTTTAACCAGTGGACCACCAGGGAAGTCTCATAGGAGAGCCCAGCTTTGCTCTGAGACTTGAGTGAATTTGACTGATCTGAGGTATTCTCTCTTCGGGAATCATTCCAGGCCCAAGGAGCCTTGAAGGACTTGAGAGAGGTTGTGGGTTCCTCTCAGAAAGGTTTCCCTCGGTCATCTGAGGGGCCAGTCAAGACAGCATCTCACCTCTCAGCAGATCTTGTCCTACCTGGATGTGGCACCCAGACAGCCATCTTCATGGTGAAGCCATGTGGGAAGTGGTCAGGCTGAGGGCAGCACGGGGGGGACAAGGCTCCTGGTGCCTATTGGATGGAGTGCCACGCCTGCCCCTTCTCTGGACTCATAGGACAGAGGACATTTGATGTCTGCTGCTTTCCATTAACGGACCTGGGATTATTTGCATCCCAAACTGTCTTACTTGATAGCAACTGGTCTTATTAGAATCCTTAATTATGACCCCGGCTATCCTCGTGTGCTCAGTTGCTTCAGTCGTGTCCAACTCTTTGCAACCCTATGACTGTAGGCTGCCAGGCTCCTCTGTCCATGTGATTCTTCAGGCAAGAACACTGGAATATATTGCCATGCCCTCCTCCAGAGGATCTTTCCCACCCAAGGACTGAATCCGCGCCTCTTGCATCTCCTGCATTGCAGGTGGATTCTTTATTGCTAATCACCAAGGAAGCCCCTTCCTCTCCTCAGAAGTGAAATTTAATGGGAGCATGAGATCACATTAAAATCTAGACTTGCCGCCTTCATAAGCTCATCTCTGTTCCTCAATTAAATTATCGTGATAACCGATATTTCCATTCTGTCATATTAGGACTAGTTGCTAACTTTAATTCACCCTCATGGATTTGAATAAAAGCTGGTAATGAAATCAGGAAATCAACCATGTTGGGTCCATAAGGAATCTTATGACTGGCAGGGCACACTTTCAATGCTTGGGTCACTAGGATCTTCCCAGAGCAAGCTGGAAAAGTGGCTACTCTTTGAACAGATGAACATATTTTATTAGTTTTTATTGATTTTATTGATTTTTTTTGCTTTTATGCTTCCACAATTATAGGCTGCTTCAGCAATAAATATGTGAGAGTTTTGTTTGAAAAGGTTAGACCGATTTATTAACAGCCATGCTTTCTTTTATATCTTGGGCAGTGAATCTGATGGAATTTGTCATCAAATGTTTCAAGCTGAAATAGATGTTACCAATAACATTACTGTTTTCTTTCATTCTTTCTACTGTTAATAGGGGGCTTACCTGATGGCTCAACAGTAAAGAATCTGACTGCAATATGGGAGATACTGGTTCAGTCCCTGGATTGGAAAGATCCTCTGGAGAAGGAAATGGCAACCCACTCCAGTATTCTTGCCTGAAAAATCGCATGGACAGAAGGGTCTGGGGGGCTACAGTCCATGGGGTCACAAAAGAGTTGTACATGACTGAGCAACTAAGCATGAGCACTGTTAATAGTATTGGTTGGACTCTGTGGAAGAGGGCAAGGGTGGGATGATATGGGAGAATGGCATTGAAACATGTTAATTATCATATGTGAAATCAATCGCCAGCCCAGGTTTGATGCTTGGGGCTGGTGCACCGGGATGACCCAGGGGGAGGGAATCGGGAGGGAGGAGGGAGGGGGGGTTCTGGAGGGGGAGCATATGTATACCCATGGTGGATTCATGTCAATGTATGCCAAAACCAACACAATAAAGAAAAAAAAATAGCATTGGTTGATTGGTTGTTGGTTAATTCTAAGAAATCTTCAAAAGTGAATGAAAACTCTGTAAAGCATTCTGTCAACACATTTAACCACACAATACTTTTCCTTGAGTGGAGAGAAATAACTTAGATTTATGATGATATAAAGAGATTCATGTTAATATGGTAAGCATAATAATAATGGGGCTTCCCTGGTGGCTCTAGTGGTAAAGAACCCACCTGTCAATGAAGGAGACAAAAGAGATGTGGGTTCAATCCCTGGGTTGAGAGGATCACTTGGAGGAGGGCATGGCACCCCACTATAGTATTCTTGCCTGGAGAATCCCATAGACAGAGCAGCCTGACAGGCTACAGTCCATGGGATCACAAAGAGTCAAACATGACTAAACTGACTTAGCATGGATGCAATAATAATATTGTAGTGATTTTTTAAGACCTTTATCTTTTGAAGATAATTTCTGAAATATTTGTAAGTGAAATGCTAGTGTCTGAAATTTGTTCTAAAATTCAGGGTGGAAACAGTGGGTGGAATAAAAATGAAATCAGATCAGCTCTGACTTGATAATTAATGAAGCTGATGGTAATGACTTATTCATATGTTTGAAATTTCCAATAACAAAAAGTACTTTTGAAAACGTTCAGGACAATCCAAAATTAAATTTTAAAATACACTTTCATCTACAATAACATCAAAAAGAATAACAGAAAGAATACCTATAAGTAAATTTTTTAAAGAAATACAAACTTAAACTGCAAAACTACAAAACAAATAATTTCATCTACATAATTGGGGAAGGATCCCATGATCATGGATTTACTATTATGATGGCAATATTCCCCAGACTGATTTACAGATTAAATCAATTCCTATTGGTTGGATGGCATCACTGACTCAATGGACGTAAGTTAGAGCTGACTCTGGGAGAAAGTGAAGGACAGGGGAGGCTGGCGTGCTGCAGTCCATGGGGTCACAAAGAGTCAAACATGACTGAGTGACTGAACAACAACAATCAGAATCTTGGCCAACTTCTTTGTAGAAATTGATAAACTGATTCTAAAATTCTTAAGAAATTGCAATGGATCCAGAATAGCCAAAATAATCTTTTAAAAGAACAAAAAATCTTTTAAAAGAAGAACTGAGATATGCTTTGTACATATCTCAGTACAAAGCAAGTATTACCGACATGGGTTCTTGGACCCTTTATTCCATAAAAATTGAGGCCAGATGAGAAATTCAGCCTTTATTGGGACTTGTGCTGGAGCAGGAGGAGGGAGCCAAAACAAGTAACAAGTTAACAACTAACCCTAAGCCTACCTACTCCCTTAAATGGAGCAGCGGTGCAGTGGTGACCTGACTCCTTAGTTGGAGGGAGGGTAGGAGAAGATCAGTGGTGCTCCCAGACACAGAACGACTAGACATCAAAATGAGAAACCCACAGAAAACATTTACAACAAAACTAGGAGACAGGATACCTCTGTGCGCCCCAAAATAAAAACATCCGCGCAGGAAAACTGAGATGCTGACAGAACAAGTAAAGGGGTCCTCCTGGGAGTTGATGGATGACTCCCGATCAGAATTGTTTCAAAGGATTTGGTCTACAGGTCTAACATTATTTGTACATTTTCTTTAACAGAGGTCCTAGGCAAATAAAAGCCAGCCTGCATTTCAGCTCTGTGTAGCTTTGTACTGGGCTCAACAGGTGGTGCTAGTGGTATAGAACCCTCCTGTCAATGCTGGAGACGAAAGAGGCACGGGTTTGATCCCTGGGTGGGGAAGATCCTCTGGAGGAGAGCATGGCAACCCACTCCAGTGTTCTTGCCTGGAGGATCCCATGGACAGAGGAGCGTGGCAGGCTACAGTCCATGGGGTCGCAAAGAGTCAGACACAACTGAAGCGACTTAACGTGCGTGCATACATAGCATGCATTGTATCTCTAAAGTCCCTCCATGGAATTTCCTAGTGGTCCGGTGGTTAGTACTCCACGCTTTCACTGCCGAGGGTCCAGGTTCAAACACTGGTTGGGGAACTGGGATCTTGAAAGCAGCACCACTCAGCCAAAATAACTAACCAACCAAACAAAAAAATTTAAGTGCCTCTTCTTTCCTCCCCTTGTTCTTTCAGTCAGACTGTGTCCTGTAGATTTTTAAAAAATTCCAACTCAAAACTCATCCCCTAAAGAAACCTTATAGGATTGGTCCTTTCAGGTTAATCCCTACTTAAGGATGACCCCCTCCAGTTCTCAGATGCCTAGTTTCCAGGATTCATTTCCTCGTGTTGAAGTTTTGTGCTTTTTCCAAGAGGGCCTGCCCAGTGAGTGGAGGTTTTCCTGGATAGGAGGCTGCTTTCTCTGCATCACCCCAGGGCGACCAAGATGGGTTAAATAGGACACAACAGGAAGGCCATTTTGATGCCAGTTCCTGCACGATCGTGGGCAAGTGGAGACCATTCATCTTCCACTTTAAGCAGTCTGCTTACGGATGTGTGATCTCTGATGGCTCATCAAAGTGCTCTGTCTTGTTTTAAAATGCTGAGAGAATCGTTAAAGAAAACCACAGTGTTCTTTTCACCTATTCCTGCAGGAAGTATTGAAAGTATTGCACTATGCACAGCAAATTTCCCAACAGCTTTTCTGTTTGAAAACTTGTTTATAATTTAGAAAGCAAACTTTTGTCTAGGTGAGCCAAAGTGACGTCCTGTGGTACATTTTCAGCTGCCCACTCAGAACATCATTGGTATTCGGCCAAAGGAATGAAGAGAGGTGGATATTATGCAAACCCACTTGACCAAGCACATTTTACAAGGCTGTCCTCCCCCGTAAAGGGTGATATGTGATACTAACTTGCAATTTGTATACTAATTAAGCAGTTGGGAATGGGTCATCTTTTCCAAACAATTAGGGAGATCTCCTTTCCAACTCAAACAGGTTTCACCTCTTCTCCTAGGAAAGAAAAAAACAAAGATGGGTTATTAAAACCCACCTTTATTTGCAAAGCTTTTGAGTTTTCACGTAAAGTCATCTGGTATCACTAAATAATATGTAGTTAGAGTGCTTAAAAATTAATCGGACTTCTAATAGTGAACAGATTCACAGTAGATAAGGTGCCTGTTGAAAAAGCAAGACATCTGCCTCTCAACTGCACATAATAATCGTCAAAAGCGGACTTTGTGAATTGTGATGTATGTCTGATGACTGCTTTTTATCTTCACTGATGGGAAGTTAATTACTCAACACACCCCAGAGAAATCATCTTCTTTAATAGCCAATGCAAACTTCAGAAAATAACAAGTCAAAAACGTAATTTGCCTGTATCTGGCACTTCTCCCAAGTCCATTGGTTGGTAAGTATTCACTGGGCATTCACACTACAGCTGGCACGCACATTAACAACCAGAATTTATTATTAGATCATCAGAAACCTGGCTCTAGCGGAGAGACAATATTACCAGTTGGACATATGAATCACAGTTTACGCTTCCCAAAGGACACAGAGGGAGCGTCTTTAGGAGACCACAAAGGCAGCATCTTTTTTTCCCCTCCACTCCTCAGCAACAAGAGCTCAACAGGTCCTTCAGCAGATCCTTCAAGTTCTACAGAAGTTTAGAATTAAGCACTTTAAAAATGACTAGTCCCAGCAGCATGATCTACTTCTCAATTTGATCTTGGCTGATTGCTGATAAAACCCTTTGCTCAGATGCTCTGGGGCACATAAGCCAGGTGGACCAGGGAGGTGCAGAGGGGGAAAGCTGTCACATTGTAACAGGAAGAACACATCTGACTCCCTATCAGATCTGTTTCTTTTACCTTAACTTTTGTATCCTTTTACCTTAACCTTTGTATCTGTTTGCAACAACCAACCCTTTGGACAGTAAAAGAAAAAAAAAAAAGTGATAGTAGTTCAGTTGTGTCTGACTGGGCTATCCCATGGACTGTAGCCTACCAGGCTCCTTTGTCCATGGGATTTCTAGGTAAGTAGAAAACCGACTGGAGTGGGTTGCCATTTCCCACTCTAGGGGATCTTCCCAACCCAGGGATGGAACCCACATCTCCTGCATTGGCAGGCAGGTCCTTCACCATTCATTGAGCCATCAGGGAAGCATTAGCTTAATATGAAAAGTAGTAGAAGAATGGAGAAGGCAATGGCACCCCACTCCAGTACTCTTGCCTGGAAAATCCCATGGACGGAGGAGCCTTGTAGGCTGCATGCAGTCTATGGGGTCGCTATGAGTCAGACACGACTGAGCGACTTCACTTTCACTTTTTCACTTTTATGCATTGGAGAAGGAAATTGCAACCCACTTCAGTGTTCTTGCCTGGAGAATCCCAGGGACAGGGGAGCCTGGTGGGCTGCTGTCTATGGGGTCGCACAGAGTTGGACACGACTGAAATGACTTAGCAGCAGCAGCAGCAGGGAAAAAAGCAGAGAAGGTGCGCAGGGGTTGGAGGCCTTTGTTCTGCATTCTCAGATACATTGCTAGAGGCTTTCTTATCCAACATTATCTGCACCTTTTTTCCTGCTCCTCCAGCCAAACAGGTTCCACTATGTCCTATAGGGTCCTCTCCTACCCCAACGCCCCTGCCCGATGTGTGTGAGCAAAAATCTTACACGTGATTTCAAATTCAGCTCATGTAACCCTGGCTCTGCACAGCCTCCCTCTTGCTGTTCTCACCCTAGAAGGGAAGGTGTGCTGGTAAAAAAACAAAAAACAGAAAAAGCCCTGATCTGCAGCAATTGCTCCTTCACATGGGAATGAGCACCCCACAGGAAGAGTTGTGAACACGCAGCTTTCGGAGCCGGGAAGCTGTTCAGCCAACTAACTGGGCCAACCACACTCCCAGGGAGTGATGTCTCTTTCTTGTGAATGCCTTGGCCATCCATCTGCATTGTCCTGGTCCTCACCACTTTCTACCATGAAGTATGGTGGCTTCTGCACACCTTCGCTATCCTCCCCAAAAGCATCCCCCTGTCCCCACCCCTACCCAAGCTGTGTGGACACTAACAACTTTCAGAGCATGTTTTCTGTCTATTAAGCACAGTCCCATCAGCAACCCTGCATCTTGGGGCTGTTACAGAATTCGTGTGAGGTGACACATGTGAGCATCTCACATCACAGTACCTGCCTGGCTCCTGGTGGACACTAAATAGATGGAGGTTTTCTACTCTTCTTGAAAAGTGTTAGTTGCTCAGTCATGTCTGACTTTGCCATCCCGTGAGCTGTAGACCACCACGTTCCTCTGTCCATGGATTTCCCAGGCAAAAATACTAGAGTGGGTAGCTGTTCTCTTCTCTAGGGTTTCTTTCCGACTCAGGGATCAAACCTGGGTCTCCTGCATTACAGGCAGATTCTTTGCCATTTGAGCCACCAGGGAAGCCCTAGTCTTCTTAGTTTTTTTTTTTTTTTTGGCTGCACTGGATCTTCCTTGCTTTGTATGGGCTTTCTCTGGTTGCAGTGAGTGGGGGTTACTCTCTAGTTGCAGTGCACAGGCTTCTCATTTTGAGCATCACCAGCTCTAGGTACGTAGGCTCAGGAGTTGTGGTACATGGGCTGAGTTGCTCTGAGGCATGTTTAATCCTCCTGCAAAAGGAATCAAATGCATGCCCCCACCTTGGCAGACAGATCCTTTACCACTGAGCCACCAGGGAAGTCCCCTCTTCTTAGGACTTTAACACTCTAGGACAGGAGTCCTGTTATGATTCATTTTTTAATCATCCCAGGTGTCAAGAACACTGCCTTTGACTCAGTAGTCACTGCTAAAATATTCTTGTTGATGTATCCACTGAAAAAAAGGAGTAGCTGATTGCAAGGTTGAGGCAGCAAAGGGACCTGAGCACAGAACTCACTGGGGCAGAGGGTGTGGGCAGCCAGAAGAGGGAAGAGAAGCTCAGGGAAGTGACCTGCCCAATCCCACAGTTTCCCTGAAGAGCCCAAGGTGGCGCCTCCTTCCCTGGGACCTTCTCATCTCTGCTGGGGAAGCACTTACTACTGCTTACTCCCAAATTCTGGATTTGGTTGAGCTGAAAATCAGGGTCAAGGCCACCCACAACCTCCTGAGGGGTCATAAGGACAGCAGTGGCTAATCTATATGTAGTTATTGATGGTGTTCCCATACACTTCATCCCTTGGGGCAGGAGACCTTGGCAGCCGTGTCTGGCAGTGGAAAGGAGGCTCAGGTAGGAAAGCTGGATTTAGGGACTTTTGTGTATAGGTAGCATGTGTTTCACAATTTCTGGCCTGCTTGAACAGATAAATATATATCTATGAAATACCACCTACACCCAAAAAGCTTGGACTCCACTTACAGCTTCTATCTGATTTTGCCTTAGGGCAAATGTTAATCTTTTCTCGTATCGCTGTTGCTCATTTTTTATCTAAAAATCATGAAATTCCTACTGCATAAGACAGGGAACTCTACTCAATATTCTGTAATAACCTAAATGGGAAAAGAATCTGAAAAAGAATAGATATATTTCTGGTGGTGGTTTAGTCACTTAATCATGTCTGACTCTTTGCAACCCCATGGACTATACCCTGCAAGGCTTCTCTGTCTGTGGGATTTTTCCAGGTAAGAATACTGGAGTGGGTTGCCATTTCCTCCTCCAGGAGATCCTCCTGACCCAGGGATTGAACCCATGTCTCCTGCATTGCAAGCAGATTCTTTACCACTGAGCCACCAGGAAGCCCTAGATATATGTCTATGTATAGCTAAATCTTGGCTGTACACCTGAAACTAAAACAGCATTGTAAGTCAACTATACTCCAATATAAAATAAAAAATTAGAAGAATAAAGTGATCATGGTAAATAAAATAGTAAAATAAAAATCATGAAATCATAGGATCAAAGGAGCTCAGGGCACTACATGCTCTAGATATATCTTTTCAAAATTTAGAAGTTTAACTCAAAATGTTAATGATGAAGAAATAAAGTTGCTGTTGTTGTTGTCTAGCCACTAAGTTGTGTTGTACTCTTTTGACCCCATGGACTGTAGCCTGCCAGGATCCTCTGTCCATTGGATGTCCCAGGCAAGAATACTGGAATAGGTTGCCATTTCCTTCTCCAGGGGATCTTCCCCACTCAGGGACGGAATTGGGGTCTTCTGCTTGGCAGATGGATTCATTATTACAGAGTCACCAAGGAAAAAAGACTCCCAGACAAAAAGAAACTTGTCCTTGGCTGGAGTGCTCACCTGGAAGCCCACCCAGGGGGTCTCTGTCTGCCTACAAAGGAAGTGTCACCTGGCAGCCTTCTGGGATACTGGAATGGGTTGAAAGAGTGTTGAGGAGTGGGTGTCCTGACAGGAGGCCACTTCAGATGTAAGTATCATCCTCTGGGAAAGGGCTTAACGATTTTCCTCTTGTTCCACAGTTTTCAAGGTTAATGGGGAGGCCTGGAACGGGGAAGGCTGTCTTACAATCACAGAGTCATGACAAGTGTGCTGAGTAGCTAGAAAGATGTAAACAATTACTGCTTTGATTTATTGCTAATTGTGATGGTTATTTTTCTGAGCGGTTTATAACAAAGTTGAAGAAGGGCTCTGTGAAGAGCCCAGCGTTCACAGAGGTTAGAGGCGCTGCGGGCCGCTCTGCAAGGTCTATAAGGTCAGCCTGAAGTCCCCGCACGTTGGGTCTCCCTCCCAGTCGTTCCAGTCCTAGTTTGGCTAAGGTCCGCGCGCACCTGTCTTCCCCCGCCAGGGGCCCAGCTTCCTGCGGGTCCAGGACTCCTTCGGCATCTGTGCGTCCTTGGGCACAGCTCTTCGCTGGGAGCAGGCATGCAATACCCACTTATGGAAGAAATGAGCCAGGACAGCGCGTGCATCCGTGTGCTCTCGGCGCATAGCTATGCCTCTAGCGCACTCACTCTCCTGCAACGAGGCATCCGTTTTTCTGCAGGCAGACAGCGCGGTCCACCTTTTCCTTCCTAGTCTATCCTCACTCTACATCACTAGCACTACTCTTTAAAATAATAATATTAAACGCCTTATTTTTAAAAGAAAGATGTCCTAGCCGATCAGAGGGGAAAAAGCACGGAATCTGGACATCAGCGATATGTAGGGGACTAATCGTTGCCGCTGTTTCAGCTAAAGAAGCCGGGGGAACAGGTAACTTTCAGAGTGAGCGGGTAAAGAACTCCAAACACCTGCCCAAGTATAGTACAAACCGGCCCGGCGGCCGCCTGATGCGCTGGTACCCAGGTCTGGGGCGCACCCCTCCTCCCGCGGCGTCCACGCTTTCGCTCGCGCACGCGCACGCGTCGCCCGCTGGGGCCGCCGCACTGCGCCTGCGGGGTGGGGCGGGGCGGACGCGGAGCATGCGCGCGGTCCCCGCCGGCAGGAAGCGCGCGCGGGGCGGGGCGGGGCCTCCGGGCCGCCCCCGCCGCCGCGCTCGGAGTCGGGCGGCCGCAGCGCGCGGCCCGGGATGCTGAGCCAGCCGCTGTTTCGCCTAGCGTCCGCCGTCAGCCGCAGGAGGATGAAGCTGCTGCTGGGCATCGCGCTGCTCGCCTACGTGGCCTGTGAGTGCTTCGGCCATTCATTCCCGCCGGGGGCCTGCTCCCTCCCTCTCCGCGCGCGGCCGCGGGTGGAACAGCGGACCCTCGGCCCGCGGACCCTCGGCCCAGCAGCACACCGGGCTGCAGTCCACGGCTCCGAGCGTGCGGCGCCGCCGGGCGGGACGCGGGGCTGCGAGGGCTGTCTGCTGGCAGAGCCCCCATCGCGGCTCTCTGCTCCCAGGAAAATTACTGAGCGTTTGGCTGCTGGGAGCCCAGTGTCGCCCGACCCCGCCGGCCCGCGGCCGAGCCCAGGGGTCCCGGAGCCCACGGGTCTGACGCCCGGGGTCCTGGCGCCCAAGTGTCTGGACGCCCGGGGTGGGGGGTCTCTGCCCCCAGGTGTCTGCACCTGGGGGTCCTGGCGCCAAGGGGGTGTCCCCGAGCCCAGGTGTCCGTATGGCCCAGGGGTTCCCCACGCCTGTGTTCTGAGGGTGCGGGTCGACCCAGAGCCGAGGCGCACCGCGTTGGGGGGGTGGGGTCTCGGCGCCGCTCCATTTTGTGTGGTTCCCCTGTCATCACTCCCGGAGGCTGCGGGACAGAGGGCAGGAGGGGACACTGCTGGCAGGTGGTACACTCTGTGTCTTAGAGGCAGAAGCCGTCCCTTTAAAAAAAAAAAAAAAAAAAAAACTATTGGATGGGAATGTGTTTTCCTTGATGCTATTAATATTTCCCCAAGTACCAAAATTGGACCAAGTGTGAGCTCGTTTGACTCCTGGCCACGAGGCTGATCCACGCTGAGACGAAACACCTGCTCACCGGTTGAGTTACTGAGGTCTGACTCCCTAGTTGAGGCGGCCTCCGGACGTGGCTTCAGTTGAGCTCTAGGCAGATGGGCAAGTCTTTGAGTCCTGGCCTGTCTGCAGCCCAGCTGGGGGCTGTTAGATGCAAGTAGTTTGCTGAGGGGGAAGATGGCTTCTGAAGTGTATGCCAGTCTTGAGTCAGGAAGCCAAGACCCGAGGGGAAAGACTGCTTCAAGTTGAGTAATTCCTGTTAGGACTAGAGTAACAATGTTTGAACTTACTGCCGGTTTCCCCATGTGTGGTGAATCTGTTTCCTTTTCTCATTTAAGTATCTCAGCAGTCCTAGGAAATAGTTCCTATTGTTATTCCCATTCTAGAGGTGAGTCTGTTAAGACCAAGAGAAATTAGGCAAATGATGATCACACAGGTGAGAAGCTACAAAGAGCAAGAATTTGAACCCAGAAGGGCTGGGGACCTGGGACTGGAACACAGGTATGCCTGCAGGCTCCATGTTGATTTTGAGGCTTCTGCAGTTCAGAGGTCGTGGAATGTCATTCACCATTCTGCAGATCAGGAAATCTTCCTGCGTCCTTACTTTTGTCTGCCAGGCCCTTGTCTTTGTCCCTGTGCTAGGTCCCAGGGATCCCCAAGGCATGCAGAATGCCCGGGCAGTGGTTCTCAACCTGCTGTGTGCATCGGAATCATCTGGAGGGCTTTCCAGACACCGGCTGCTGCCTTCCATCTCAAGCTTCTGATTCAGTAGGTCTGGGCTGTGGCCCAACTAATAGTTTCACCTCACATGCTGTTGGTGTGTTCTGGGGACCCCCCCCCCGCCACTTGAGAACCACTGCCTTAGATGGTGAGTTGGCCATGAATTAGGTTCTGACCTAAATGAGGGTGAAATTACAAACTGGTCGGAAGGAAGGGAAGGAATGTATGAGGGCTCCTGACAGGGGCAACTGACCGGTTTTCCTGTAGAAGTGAGGCTTGAGCTGAGAAGTGAGGCATGTGTGGGAGTTAATGGGCTTCCAAGGTGGCGCTCATGGTAAAGAACCCGCCTGCCAGTTCCAAGCCTGGAGACTTGGCTTCCATCCCTGGGTCAGGAAGATCCCCTGGAGGAGGCCGTGGCAACCCACTCCAGTATTCTTGCCTGGAGAATCCCATGGACAGAGGAGCCTAGCGGGCTACAGATCACGGGTCGCAAAGAGTAGGACGCCCTGTGGCATCCAGAGCAGGGCGTGTTCTAGGAATGCAGAGAAAGGGGAGTGTGGTTGGAACATAAACATGAAGCGGTGATGAGGCTGCCCTGGCTGATGGGTTGGGGCAGGCGGGCCTTGTGCCAGCACACTGTGTGGGTGAATTTAGCTGTGAGGTTTAAGATAGGTGTGCAGGCAGTGTCAGAAATGGGCATGGGATGGTATCTCCAAGATGCTTTACAGGAAAAGCGAGATGGCGACTCCTGACAGGGTCCAAGAGTGGTGATTTCTAGTCTTGGCTCTCCTTGTTAATATAATGTTGTCTCCTTATTTGAGAAGACTGTCCTGCTCCCAGATGACACACAGCCCCTTCTAAAAAGGCTCTCCCTGGTCCTCTCAGGCTCTCTCCCATCTTCTGTCTCTTGAGCCCGTGTGGGTCCAGTCTCCTGCCTGCTGGCATGTAACTCTTCTGTCCAGGGCCCAGGGCCTGAGCACGGCCAGCTTCTGCTGACCTGGGTTCTTTGCCTGCATGTGTTTTCTCCTCTGGGGTTCCAGTCCTTATAGCCCTCAGGTCAGCACTGGTCACAGGTTGGAGGAGCTCAGAGCCCTGATTGTCTGAGAGTCACACCAACCTTGGAGAAGACATTGGCACCGCACTCCAATACTCTTGCCTGGAAAATCCCATGGATGGAGGCTCTTGGTAGGCTGCAGTCCATGGGATCGCTACAAGTCAGACACGACTGAGTGACTTCACTTTTACTTTTCACTTTCATGCATTGGAGAAGGAAATGGCAACCCACTCGAGTGTTCTTGCCTGGAGAATCCCAGGGACAGGGGAGCCTGGTGGGCTGCTGTCTATGGGATCACACAGAGTCGGACATGACTGAAGCGACTTAGCAGCAGCAGCAGCACACTAACCTGCTAGGGGAATCCATAGGCAGAGACTCAGTTGGAATTACCTGTAGTGTTTTTGACATGAGTACAGTTTAGAAAGTCAAATTGCCTTTGCCTGGTTGCTTGGTGTCCCTGGGCATCTCTTCCCTGCCCAGGGGCAGGCTCTTCTCTTCTCTGAACTGATGATCTTGGTGTTTGTGCCACAGCATCTTATGCTTCCTGGTTTTTCATTTGTAGATACTGTTGTATACCTTGTGACTTTCCCCTTTGGAAGGTGCTTATTCTCTTTACTTTTCCACCCACCCATGCTCACTCCTACATAGACTTAGTGTGATTTTGAGGAGGTCAGCATTTCGTGTTTATGCATATGACTAAACGTTGGAGAAGGAAATGACAGCCTACTCCAGTATTCTTGCCTGGAGAATCCTGTGGACAGAGGAGCCTGGCCGGCTACATCCATGGGTTCACAAAGAGTCAGACAGGACTGAGGGACTGAGTACAGCATTTGGTGTTCACAGTACGACTAAAAGTAATCCAGATGAGCCAGGTTGTACGTCCGTCACCTTTTGTTCTTCCTGGAGCTGATGGCTCTGCTCTGTTAACTCACTGGACTCCAGCGCTTGTCACCCATGTCGTCTCCCCCAAGATTTCCATGAGGAGGGGCCCCTGGCCTCAGCTGCCCGGCTCTGTTGGCCTGGAGATCGCCTGTCCCCTGACTTACCTCACCTTAGGTCAGGGAGGAGGATTGGCAGGTGTTGGCTGTGCCTTCTCTGTCTTCACATTTAAGTGATAGGCGGGTGGTGCAGAATTCTAGAAAAAGCCCCTCAAAGCCTCTCAGGCAAGTCTCCATCCCTCCTGGGTCCTGGGGTCCAGGCTCCAGCTGGCACCCCTCTCTCTCTCTGCAACTTGATTTCTCCTGGGAGATCCTAGGTGTTCCTTCTACCCTGGTGCCATCCTCCCACCACACACCTCGGCTCGGGCTTGGTCCCTCCTCAGTCCAGTGGCCTCTCTTGGCCTGACTGCCCAGAGTGTGTCCTTGTGAACAGTATCCCTGCGGTGGATCACTGGCCTCCTTCAGGACCTCCGTGCTCACATGCAGAGCCCCTCCCAGAGTGAGGCCTCTGTGCTGGGGCGAGGGGTGGGCGGAAGCCAGGGGCACCTGCCAGTCCACAGATGCTGGTGACATGTGCCAGGCACCTCCAAGCCCTGGCCACCAGGGTCCTTGCTTTGCAGTTCTGGAAACTTCTGAACTGCCCTTTGGCTACCTCCTTCCCTGGAACATTCTCCCATGTGAATGGTTGAATGGGTGTTGGGTTGCCAGGTCTCATCCGTTTTCTTTCTTCACTCCTATCATTTTAGACTTTTGTTCAACTTTTCGGGAATTTTGGCGTCTTTATAACCGAACTCTTCCAGTGATGTAAAACATTTGTTTTGCTATTATTTTTTGCTCACGAGACTTGTTTTTTTTTGTCTTAATTTAAAAAACTAAAGTTGTGGTCTTTGTTTCAGAATCTGCTGCTTGGTGGTCCTTTGCTCCTTTTGTTCCCATGGAGGGTCTCTTCCCTTTGGGGGTTCCTTTTTCCTGGGAGGCTTTCCTAGGAGGGACCCTGGGCCATCTGCTCCATTTGAGCCGATCCTAGGTGAGTGGAGGGCCGCCCACTGCCCCAGACCCTCAGCTGCCTCCCTTGTTGATGGATCACTCAGCATCCCCTAGGGGCAGTGCCAACTTGCCTGGACATCTCAGGGGCCCCAAGGGAGAGCTGAGGGGGTGGCTGAGCGGTACCCTAGTCATCTCCCCAGCTGACAAGGGCTCGCCTGTTACAGATCCTCCATCCTACCCTCTGCAGAGATGGGACTGGGCAGAGCTGCAGCCAGCAGCTGCCCCATGTCCAGGTTTACCTGGCAGGCTGCAGGCGCTTCACTCATCTGGGCTGGTCCCAGGGCTCCTCCCCTTCTGCCTGTTTTGTCTCCCCTGGCCCTTATAAGGACACTGGTCAGGGGATGGAAGGCCCAACAGGAGAATTTAGGACTATCTTTTGGTCTCAAGATGCTTTATTACACCTGCTAAGACCCTTTTTCCAAATCAAGTCCCCAGGTTCTAGGAATTAGGTGGTGGACATGTTTTGAGGACCCCATCAGTCTACACCCCTCCTTTTTTTTTTTTTTTTTTTAAAATCACCGAGGACTCAGAGGTTCTCCCAGCCTTTGAGCACTTCTTGATCTCCATGCTCATCCTTTCTTTTCTGTGCCCAAACCTGCAATCAGCTACTCCTCCAGGTGCCCTGCTTCCCCAGGTGCCCTGCTTCCTTTCAGTGGAGAGTGTGGACTAGAACTTGGGGTGTCAGCACTGGCTGAGGTTCTCTTAGTGGATGGAGCCAGGTACAGATTTTTTCCCACCATGAGTTTATGCTGCTCTAATTTAAGGTCATGACGAGGTTCTTCCTCCTTCTTCCCATCTTGCTATTTCCTTCTTCCCACAGTGAAAATCTTGTTTCTGACATCAGTCCAAACTCATTTGATGCGTACCACCAAACAGAACAGTTTCAGAATTACTGCATCATTACCAGTACCAAGAAAATTCAGAACTCTTCTGTCATTCCTTTTGTCCTTAGACTCTGTCTCGCTCAGGATGTGGTGTTAGTATGTCGAAAAAGCTCCTTGAAATGAGTTTTTCTGAGCCTGATACAAGTCATGTTCCTTTTTTTTGTTTGTGTTTCGTTTATTTTAGGATTTGCTTTTTCCTTTCTGATTGTTAAAATGTATAAGCCATTTACATGGTTCAAAAGTCAAACTGAATGAAAAGTTATGTGCAGACGTGTCTTGCTGCAGTTGCTGGCCCCCACCCTCTGTCCCATTGTTCCTAGTCCATTTTATGCATCTTAGGTTTCTCTTTGCAAATGCAGGCATTCATCTGTGTTGTGTACAAGCACATGCTATTCATCATTCCCGGAAGGTATTGAACCACCTGGACCATTTTGTTCTCCTTTTTCCCTGCATTGTATTTCCTGGAAAGCTCTGGCATCAGCGTATGGAGCGCATCTTTGCTCTGTCACTTGCGTGTACGTGCCCTGAGCTCTCCATGAGCACCTCCTGTGCAGGACACTTTCCTTATTTCAGATGCCCTGCTCTTAGAAATAACCACCACAGTGAGCAAGCTTGTGCCCACTGTCCCCCAGCCATGTCCCAGAACAGCTGCGCCCCCCCCCCCACACACACACCATCAGAGCTTGTGGATGGCATACCAGGCAGAAATGGTCTCTCCTGCTTCAAGGGGCCTTTTTCTTCATAGGAGTGATGTTGAGCATCTTTGCAAGTGTTAAAGGACAGTTAATACCTCTTTTTCTGAAAACTGTTCCGTTTTTGCCCACTTTACTGTTGAACTTTGGGTCACCTTCCCCCTCATTTTTAAGAGCTCTTCATCTAGTGGGAATGTTAACTGGCCTCTGTGAAGTGAATTGCAACTGTTTTCTCATGCCTTGGATGGAACAGAGGAAAAATGTCTGTGGTCTCCGTCCCTTTGAGGCACAGAGTTCCCAGAACCCTCGGGGTTTCTTAAGCCATAGGGGCATCTTCTGTTGTTCCTAAGAAGCCTCTTTTGATCACTCTGAATTTTTGCGCAGGGGGTAACTCAGGGTGGGCCTTAGGTTGGCCTGGGATTGAGATAGGTCACTGTCAGCCTTACCCACCCACTTCCAAGAAGGAGTTGGAGCTGGAGGTGGAGCTTTGTAGAAAATAAAAGAAATTCCTCAACAATGAGATCTTATGGCTTCCTGGTAGGTAAGGGCTTGGGTTTCCCCAAGACCTTCTGTTCCTGAGCTGTAGCCTTGATGATGAGCTGGTCGTTGTAAGGAAGCTGTTTCTCTGAGTCCTTTCTAGCAAACGATCAAACCAAAGAAGGTGGTTGTGGGTGCCCAGACTTAGAGCTGGTCGGTTAGTCAGAAGCACAGGTGGCCCTGGGCCTAGAGGCAGGCATCTGAAGTGGGATGTCCTGTGGGCCTGGGCCCCTCACCTGTGGGGTCTGCGCTCTGGGCAGGTCATTAGTGTACAGAGGGCTGGAGGGCTGATCGGTAGTGTGGAAAACCCACACTCTGGGAGTCAGCTGTGTTCTGGGAGTGGAAACAGACCTTAGCACAGTTTTCCTGTTTTCCCATATGGTTCTTAAGAAACGTCCAGGTGTCCAGCAGGATTCCTCAAAGTGACTGTTGGGTTTGGGGTTTCTTTGCTAACTGGCCAGTTGGGGGATTTCATTGGTCACCCTGTACTTTGCAAGTGAGGCACTTACCTACCTGGATGGACAGAACCCCTCGGCTTCTCAGCAGACCTCAAGGGAACATCCTTCGAGCTCTTTCACTGCGAGCTATGGGAATTGCAGTAATGCCGGAGGCCAGAAAGTTCTTTCTTGTGTTCCCCAGCTCCTTCTCTGAGCAGCTATACCCACTCGGCATTTTAAATGTGTGTCTCATGTGACAGCAGAAATGGCTTCTAGGAGGTTTCCCTTCTGTGTTTCCCGTCTCACTTAGTGACATTTTTACACGTGAAGACTTTTTAAAGGAACAAATGTCATCTACAAAGCCCACAGTTTCTTGCATTTTTAACCATTTTGTTTGAAAAAAAAAAAAAAAGGAACATCTTGGGGCAAAAAAAATTTTCCCATGAGAATGTTAGTGTGGTTTTCTTAGGAAAGTCTGTGTTTTATCGCCAGAACTTGGACCTGCCAGTGGGGACTGCTGGGGCTCAGAGCAGAGAACTGGGGGGCCTTTCTGGGGCTCATCCTGGAGGCCAGCCTGGGGGCAGGGGTAGTGCATTGCTGGCACAGGGTCCCACAATGCCCCCACATGCAGCCCGTGAAGGATGCCAGCTGGCAGCCTGCTGGGCTCCCCAGGGCACCTTCTCAACTGGGCAGCTTCCTCCTGTGTAACCACACGGGTGAACCAGGCCTGGCCAGCTAAGCACAGGTGTGGGGCTTGGGGCCAGCACTCTCCAGGTCGGGGAGCAGAAAGGCTCCCCGTTCTTCTGTGTGTGATGCTGTCTGAGCTTGAGCACCTGGTTCTTTCAGGGGAGTTGGGTGGGTGGAGACTCCCTCCTCTGATAACCTCATTTCATATTTGGAGAATTTTAGCAGAAGAGTATCTTCGATTTGAACCTTCTGATCTGTTTAAACAGCTCTTCCAGTGCTTCTCTTTTGACACTAATGATGCTTTGTGCCACCGTGGAGTTTATTCAGGGTGGGCAGATGTCTGCTTCTCTGGGGCCGGGGTTGTTGGGGTTCATAGGGTGAGCAGGGCACCACTGTCCTGGGCATGTTTAATGCTTTGATCGCACAAGGAGGGAGTCTACATGGTTGGGGTGCAGGGTCCCCCAGAACTTCAGTCTGGAGCCAGGTGATCTGCCTAGGTGAGCACCCTGGGCCTGCGATATGGGTGCTGGGAGGAGTGTAGCCCAGATCCAGGGTCGACATGGAATTAAAGGCTAGGTTCCTGTCCATGTTCTGGTTCCGGTGGTTGTGCTGTGTAAGTGACCACCTCAGGACCTGGTGGGATGGAGCGGTAGTGGTTTACCATGCTCACAGCTCTGTGGGTTGGGAGTTTGAGGGGTCTGTTCTCTTTTTGGGGTTATCTGGGATGATGGCTGGGACTCAGACGGTGGGACTGGAGGGTCCACTTCCAGAGGCTCTGTAAGCAGGGAGCCCTGACCTTCTCTTCCCATATAGGTCATTACAGAGTATTGAGTAGACTTCCTTGTGCTGTGCACTAAGTCCTCATTAGTTTTCTCCTTTGTATACAGTAGTGTGTGTGTCAGTTCTTAGGATTTATTTTAACTGCATTCACCCATTACTTCACCCACCTCCACCTCTGGCAACTGGTAGTCTGTTCTCTGTATCTGTGAGCTCGGGTTTTTGTTGTTTGTCTTTAGATTCTACATGTAAGTGAGACCTCCCTGGAAGAGGGCATGGCAGCCCTCTCCAGTATGATTGCATGGAGAATCCCAGGAACAGAGGTGCCTGGCGGGCCACAGTCCATGGGGTTGCAAAGAGTTGCACACAACTGTGCGACTTAGTATGCACACACATAAGTGAGATTGTACAACGTGTGTCTTTCCCTGACTTACTTCACTTAGCACAGTGTCCTGAAGATCCATCTGTGTTACTGCAGTTGTCAGGATTTCCTTCTTGTTACAGCTGAAACGTATTCCATTGCATGTATTCACCACATCTTCTTTATCCACCCTTATTTCTTTTTTTTTTTTAATTGTTTTTGCCATACATTGTCA